>CM035229.1:5298965-5963965 GCA_020226215.1 Sindora glabra
CATATTTTTGTTGTGATTTGAAGAAAATGTCAAATAGAGAATGAAAGGAGCAACACGACAGAAGCAATAGAAATGAATGGAAAAAGAAAAGGTTTTGAGATTTTTAAAAGGTCATGGGCAATATGGTCATTTTAAGACTAAGCAGGAGCAAAGTTGGAAAACTTGATCATAAACTTTTTTTACGGATTCTTTTCTAAACTTAATTTCACTAAATATTATATTTAATTATACTTTAAGTATTTTTGCTATATAATCCTATTTTTTTAATTTGATTATTACCCTAAGCCTATCTATAATCAATAAATTTTCATAATTATTAATAAAGTTAATATAATAAAATCTTAATATTATTAAGAGTGTGACAATATTTTGAAATTTAAACTTATATAATTAACTATAATAGTTATGAATAAATAGGTACTACAAATTTTTTTAGAGTTTTAAAAATTACATAATGCAATAAATCGATAAAAAAAATCTTCAAAAATGCATAACTTTTTTGGTAAGAAAAAATTGCATAACATAAAGGAAGAGAGAGAGAAGAACCACCAAATATGTGTCTCTTTCGTGGCGGAGTTGGATTGGAAAGACGAACAGGTCGACATTGACTAGCTTAAAAATTACGCAACGTGATGTTATTGGTGATGTGAAAATTTAAATTAGAGAATCGTGATATGAAATTTAAATCATAACTGCCTCAACGGCTAGGTGATCATGAGCGCCTTTAAGCGCCATCGCCAATTCCACCTTATATATCACAGTTGAAACTCTAATCACGCTTAATGCTTATACTCTTCAATCTTCCGGTCTGTTCTCTCTCAGGCTATCAGTCATTACTCGATCTCCGTTTCTCTCATTCTTATAATTTCTCCTTCGGATCAAAATATTGGGATTTAATTTTCGTTTTTGTCTTGATTTGTTTTTCAGTTTTTTTCTTACCATTTCAATTATCTTATTTAAAATCCTGGATTTGATGCAGGTTTACGAGGATTCTCCTCATGAGAGGTCGCCCGCTTTCCGCACTCCGCAACCTTTTCCACGGCAACAGACACCGCTCACTCCGATCAGCGAGACCCCACCAGCGAAGAAGCTACTCAAGTGCATTGAAGTGGTTCAGCTGAATCTCTTGAACCAGGTTCAGACGAAGCGGAATGCACCTGAGGCAAGGGAAGCTGAGAGAAAAAGGAAAATTCGGATCTTAATGTCAATGCGGTGATTGCATATTTTGTCATTTTCTAATTTGTCTTCAATTAACTCGCCTAGGTCAATTTACTAGCAAAAATTTCATAACCATCATCAATATAGATTTTATCATTGTGTGTTCATTTCACGATGAAAAGTATCATGTAGTAATTAATGTTCCTGTTCTAGAAGAAGAAAGTTTCAAGATAAAACAATTTATCATTAAACTAAAACAATGATACATCTTTCATGATGATTCAATTTCCCTTTTGTTATTGGCTAGTTCTTGCTTGATAGACAGTTTTACTACTTATTGCTTGGTCTTGTAATGAGAGATAAATGATTTGATAGAAAAATTCTTAATCGTGTAAAAGATAAATTGCTGTCAAAACTGCATAAAAACATTTAACACACGTATATAATCTTAATTCATCACATTGAAAGCAAAACTCAAATGTTTCATAATATATAGCTTTTCACTTCAGATTAAACTCATAAAATCAATGCTCTCTACTATTTCCCTTATTTCTATGGCATCCGGTTCTGCTCAGCAAACAGCCATGGCGAGTTTCCAAACTGTGACTGTGTTACAGGTGTGTCATTTATCTATTGTGAGTCTCGCTTCCCTTTCTACTTGCTTTTGAATTTCTATATTGATATTTGGGTCTGCAATGTTGCTTCACTGACATCCACCATCTTCTTCTATTAGCAGCTTCGTATCAAGGAAAGTGAAAATGCAGTAAGGCCCGAGTTTTAGAATGTAACCCACAAATTTGCAAAGTGGACTAATTTTAGGTATACACGAGAACATTACACTTGCCATATGTGCTAAATGTAACTATTAAGCTAACTATTTGCTCAATAAGAAGTGGGTGTAAGAAGCTCTTTAATATTGTAAGTGTAATTTTCATTTCATGATATTTATGCTTTCTGATGCACGTAGCAAACAGGACACAATGAATACTTAAAAACTATGCTGACCTGAAGGCAAGATATATTTACTTTGCTTTCTTGAATGCCTTCTTTTCATACAGTATGTTGAGAGAGTTTCAAATTATCAAATGATGCAGATCAGATACAGTTCCATCAAGAGCACTTCTTATATGAGGATGAGGGTTACCTCGCGAAGATGTTTGTTGTATTCCATTCTGAATCTGAAATGAAGGTGGTCCTCGTTAGCATGTGATTGTTTTTTTTTTTTCCTCCTTTTATGTTTTTAATGAATTAACTAGTCTGTCTACTGTACATGCACCTGCTTGTGTCAGCTGAATTTTTATGCTTTTGTATGTGGATGCTGTAGTGATTTTAATATTATTATCTGTAAATATAAGATCTATAGTACTGTTGTTGGGCTTTCAATTTCCTTCATTGTTGAGCCTCGTTTCACATCTCTCCTGTGGCAGAGGCAAAATGCTATTGAGCATGGAGGCCGTGTGTCAAGATAAAAATGTAATGCGGCTCTTCAGCTATGCGCAATGAATTAATCTTTTGCTAAGGTTAATCATCTCCTTTTTATTGAATCTTCTTTCTACTGTTATTAATAAGTATGATGATTGATCGCAGAACTATTATTCTATAACGATGCTTCGCTCATAGCCTCTACCTTGATATATAACTGCCTCATCCTCACCGAATTTTCTTGAGAGTAATTACATAGTGATGTAAAATTCCATGCTTGACCATAGTTTTTAGACTCAAATGCTAATGGCAGTTATTGAAAACTTGCTTAAGATATGTCCATCGCTGCCTTTTGTCAAGTAGTGATTCAGTTATTGAAAGCTTGAGTCAGCCCTAGGTTTTGTTTTCTGGTTGAGAATGATGGTAATAATTTGGGCTCTTGAAAATTCTCTAAGAGTATCCTTTTTCATCATGCAACGATTTTAAAAGTTCTTAGGAGTAGCGGAATACAGAGCTCCAACTTTGATGTGAATCTAAACATTTCTGTATTTAAGAACCCGCTGTTACTGTGGCTGGACAGGTGTTGTTGGCACAGCTTCCGGTTTTCCCACCCAAAGCAGTTCATGACCCTTGGCAGTGTACCTCTGCACTGTATCTTTCCTTTGCATATGACCCATGTTTACTTATCTTCATATAATTCTAGTGTGGTTCAATTAATCTTGGCATTCTATCTTTAAGTTTTCTTTCAAATGCATGTGCTTGAGTGCTGACGCATCTAAATGTGATTTGGAAGTTTGGGCATGGAAGACACCTGTCCTGTTTAAGACATGTGAATTAGTTCAGCTGCCCTGTGGCATACCTTTCTATCTCTGTTGATAGTGTGCATGAATGGCTTTGCTACATATGGTTAGCAATGAAGGAGGTTTTAGTCGTGTGCTGTGTTTTATGATTTTCTGCAGGAGATAACTCTAATGAAGGATTCACAGAGGATCAAATTTTGTGTGATTTGGCTGTGGGAGGTCCCAGGTTGAGGTAATCTTATGGGCATTTTTCGAAGTCACTTCCATCGCATTACAGTAAGATTCTTTGATGCTTTATCTAGACACAGTTTTGCTAATGTCAGAGGCGCAGTTGTATCCTTGAGCATAGGGTGAAGAAGTGTATTGGGATGACAATTGAAATATCAGTTGCAACTTGAATATAACGTTTTTTAGTTCTGTCTTTCTCTTCTCCATCTCATCTTCATATTCTCCCATTTTACAACATATTTACAGGTATTTTATGTTTTGTGTAATCTTTTCAGAAAGTGAAATTTGTTTCTTATTATTGTATTGATATCCTTTCGTAGCATCTTGGGCTCGGACTAGCTGCAAAATGCAATTCAATTTTCAGGTAACTTGTGGAGATAGTGTATCTGTTAACGGATTCAATTTAAACAGGCTACTTACAGATCTTCTAACAGCTCATGTAACACCTACCATCATTCGGATCAGTTATGTTTATCGGCAAAGACCTATTTCATTTGATGTATGAATAAAATCATCTTTCACTTCTATGGATCTACCTCTTGCTATGTTACATTTCCAAGTTCCATGTGTTCTGCAGGATTCAGATGCCACACAATTATAAATGACTGAAAAGAAAAATCCAGAAGATGTAGAAGGCTCCTCTCCACCATATAATTCCAATCATGCTAACTCTTCTGCAGCCAAAACAGATTCAAAATGCTCTAAACGGTATGTGCTCTCCTTAACTTTTTTTCACCTCATGGAATTTGTATTTTCGCTGTGCAATTAATGTACATTTCTTGAATTTTTCTTGAAAAATGATCAATAAACTTTATGTCGGAATTTGGATTCTCTCATTTTTCTCCTCGTCATTTTCCTGTTATATTAGAGACAGACAGAAAATTTTCAGAGGCAGTGGGACCTAGAATCCCTTTTTGTGTGCTATGGAACCCACAAGAAATCTTGTGTTTGTCTTCTCTAACATGACTATAAGGAAAAGGAGAGGATCCAAGTCTGAAATATGATGATTGATTTATCATAAGTGACAGGCCTCCAACTTGTTGTGTTGAATTTTGTTTAGTCAGCTTGTTGTTTAGCCCGGTGAGAACCTTATTTTGAGATTAAGGATTAAATTCAATAGCAATGTTGTGACTTCTGACTATAGATGATGCAGGAGAATTTGATGGTAAAAAGATGTGTAATAAACATTATTTTTAGATATTTTATGCTAGTTGGCTGTTCAGTATGTTCTTTGCATTTATCATTTTTGTTAAATCCAATACAGGCATTTTGCTCAACAGTCTCAAGCCAGGAAACTTCAATACATTGCTGAAATGGAAGGAAACGTCCAAGCTCTACAGGATAGAATGCCAAAAGTACTAGAAATTCTTAATTCTTAATTATACTGAAGCAAAGAGGTAAATATATTACTTTGTGCTGTTATTTTTTTTTATAGGCAAAATCTCATATGAGGCATGCAGAACAGGGTCCTCAAAAAGCGGTTAGGCTGCTCATCCCAGGAGCAATTCATCATCAAATGCTGTAAGTAGCAATGATTTGATACCTTCTTTTTCTTGTTTCTTCTAGTGCCTCCCTTGCAACTTTGCTCAACTACACACAACATTTTGAATGCTGCCATATATTTTATTAGAATGTCACTAAAATTTATCAGCTCGGTTCTTTACTATTGTTTCTTGAGAAATAACTTTCCATCACTTTTTTCAAAAAAGTTTATAAGTTGCACCCAGCTTCTTATGATACTCCCTTAGAAAATTTGAAGATGGTCATTTTCCAATTATCTTTGGGTTTTGCACCTTGGATTGGACAGTTTTCAATTTACAATGCACAATTTTCATACTTAGTAGAATATTTACAATTTGCATGAAGTTGTAACTTTTTCAACAGTAGTTGTAAAAATGTATAATGTACTGTGAAGTTTATCCCTTAATATGTAGAATCGTTTGAATATGGAAATCTGACAAATGAGTTACGAGATCTGCTTTGCGTCTCTTTTAATAAATGTTATTTCTGTTTCTGACCCATAATTGGTGGCTGATACAGTGGAGCAGGAAATTCTTGAGAGAGATATCACAAGGCTTAGAACTTGGCATCAACATCAGCAACAAAGAGAGCAGAAGAACCATTTTGCTATTTCTCACAACAAAAATCAAGACCTTGATTCATCATTTTCAAAGCTCTCTTTAAAGAGTAAGGAAGCTGATTTGCAGAAAACCAAAGATCCCATTTAAAACCAGACATATTCGTTCATGGAAGCAACACTGATTTGCTTTCTATTTCATGAGTCTCTCTCTGCGTCTTCAAAATAGGCTAAGCCCTTTGTCCTGTCTTTGTATTTCTAGTTTACTTGGTCGAAGAGCATCTCCAATGTATTAAACCTTTTAGAAGAGAATTGTTGTTATTGGTTGCAAATTCCTTACATATAATTTATAAATATGTTTCTCAGGTCAGGTGTTGCCAGCGAAGGATAATAACACTCAATCCTATTATGTTTTTGAAGTTGTAACCATCTCTTTGTAATCTCTTTATGTCATGTTCAGTGGATTACCCCAATTTTCATAAAGGGAGGGAATAGAAGAAAGACACCATGCAAGCCATTTGATCCTTTCCTTCTTGTTTCTATCAAAGCAGTAAATATGCTTATTCCATTTGTCCCCAGGTCACAACCAGCTTAGTGAATTTTCATGTTGCTCCAATTCTTTTATTGTTGTGCAGTGATAACCAAGTCAATCACCAATTTGCGTACTGATATTTATTTGAAGAAAAAACCAGCTTTGGACCATGGAATGGATGCTGAATCAAGTTCTGTGTAAACTGGTTTCTGTTTAAGGAATGCAGTTTATCTGATTCTAACTAAACATTGTTTTTCTATTGAATTTTTGTTGTTAGTGTCTCAAATATTATGGAACTATGCCATTAACGACGGCTGAGTCTTAAAAATGTTCATTTGGAGGGCAATCATTAGTTGCCGTTAATCTAAATCAGTGAATTTGAACGTGAAATATTTCAAAAGCATGATTGATGTGTCCTTTTTCTTTCCCGATAACTTGTCGGATTTTACCGCTTTCTTACATTCATAATATGCGATGTTTCACGTAAACATAAGTACAAACGTTCTGTGTTTTTATTCTTTGACAACATCGTCTTGAAGGCACACATAGAAAAAGAATACTTGCAATTAGTATAATATGACATGATAGGAAAATTAAAACGATTGTAAAATAAAAAAGAAATCACTTAAAAGTAAACACATTTATATATCTATGTAACTAGATTAAGCTGCTCTAAAGTATAAAAATGTACTTTAGAAGATAAAGTGCCCAATCCCACTATTAATTTTTTTTATTTATTATTATTTATAAAATTATAAACTAAAATCAATGGTAAAATTAGACACTTTACCCTCTAAAGTGTAAAATACACTTTAGAGGAGCCCAATCCCTATGTAACTAACAAATCAAAAGGAGACTGATGCAGCACGGAAGAACAGCGACGCAGCTATAGCAATTTTTGCAGGAGATGAGGGTGCACAGATCAGGTTATTTGGTTCCATCGTTTGACATGTGCAAATCCAAAATGGGCAAAGGCATATGTACTTTGAAAAGAATGCAATTTTGGAATGACCACAAGGGTAAACTGTTCTTACTGTGTTGGATTATAAGGTAGTAATTGATTTTGAATGGCACAAGTGCTCAAAAGTAGGAATGCAGACGAGCATCAGGATGCTCAAAGCTCAAATTCAATAGTAAAAACAAGTTCAAAATAATCGAACCTCAAAAATTCAAACTCGAGCTCAAATTAAATATGAATTTGTATGAATTTAAACAAGTAATATATTATTTAGTTTAAATTTTTAATTGAGCTTCAAAATATTCAATTTCAAGCTTAACTTCAATTTTTAAATGAGTTCAAACAAATTTAATTGGACTTGAAATTTTTTAACATATATTATATATTATTTATATTTATTTATAACTTAAAACATATAATTTGTATATTATATTATTTACTTATTATATTTATAATATATATAATATAATAAATAAAAAATATATTTTATAACTAAGTTTATTTTCAAATTTAGCTCATACATGAATAGAACTCGGCCAATTTTAGAATCAAATTTGAATCAAACATTTTATAAATCAAACTTGAATCACTCACTAACTCCAACTCATCTATACCCCAGATATAAATAAGTACATTAAAGTAACTTGCAAAAGAACTGTGCATTATTACCCTATCTCTAAGATTGAAACATCAACCCATCTTGTGGCCTCTCTGCTATGAATAACTAGAGAAATTCCAAAAAAAAAAGAAAAAAGATAAAAAGGCAAGTACTACGAATAAAAAAACAGGGATATTAACAAAATAAACTAGAGAAATAGATACAGCATGCTAACGTAAAGAGTTCATCTGATAGGTTTATGCAGTGATAAAAAGTCGCCGGTTCTTTTGAAATTCAATGTAAAGATTACAATACTCGCAATCTGTATCATAGAGTTACAAATGATGTAAATTTTGTGCTCAACAAATACATAAAAAATTACAACTCTATCATTAAATATTGCATCATTCATTGAGAAAGTAACAAGATTTTAAATGAAAACATGTTAATTTTAGCTCCTCATATTTATATATAAATGAAAGTGTCATTGTACCTATAAATTAAAAAAATACAACTAATATCATGGAAATGAAAATCTCTTTAAAACAATGTGTTTTCAATCACTCCCATATTCAATATTAAAGAAAAAATAGTTTTATTATTAAAAAAATTCAAAGAAAAGTCGTGAAAATGCACACAATATGACCATTTTTCAAGAAAGCATAGCCCTATCCATTCTAGTTTTAAATCACCGTTTATACTTCATGTGTAATTTACTAAAATTTTCTCTAGATCCAGGTGTTATCCCGCGGATCAGTCGATTAAAGCAGATCACGGATCCCTGCTAAAAGAACCAAAACGTAGAAATTTAGCCGCAGATAAAATGTATCACCGCTATCTCCACCAAAATCATCAAAATCACTAGCGTCAACATTCTGTTGCACATGAATTGTTTCCTCCTCCCAAAATCAAACCAGATTCAAAAGAAAATTGCCACCATACAGTTATAAATGTGGCTTCCATTTGGCTGCCCAACTGTTCAACTACCTTTCTGTTCATTGGAACATAACCATCCCCCAACCAACTGTTCAACTACCTTTCTGTTCATTGGAACGTGACCATCCCCCAAGAATTTCTGAGGATAAATCAGTGGACTTTAACCAATTCAAAATCATAAACCAGCCATGAATTAGGTGGTAGATTTTCACCGCGTCCATCACTTCCAAATCTGCAACATGTGCAAATCAGAGAAAATGGGATCCAGAGATGAGCGATAACACATCAACATATGTTCATTTTCAACTCTCTTCTTTGTAGATAATTGACACATGAATTTGAGCACATACCCCATCAAGGGTGGGATTGTAATTCTTCTTTTTCCTCCAACACGCATACCTAAGGATCAAGCATGACATGATGCATGTCAATAGTATTTAGTGAAACAAAATATAATAGAAGAATAAGAGTCACTAAAATAAACACTCAACAAGCAAAAAAGCAATAAAAGCGAGTACCTTCAAGGCCAATTTCCCAACCCTGCATAACTTGTCCTTTACCTGAAAAAGGTAACGCAAAGTAAGTTTGTATACATAAAACCATATCAAGGTCAAACAAACTCCAGGTCGATGGCAGTACCAAGACGAAATTTTAAAGGACCATGACCAACATTTGACTCAAATACTTCTCCACTCTCCAACTTTCCAGTGTAACGAACACTGATCTGTAACCAAAAAGTAAATTATATTCAGATCAAGCTAACTTGGCTCTTTTTTTATTAACTTTATACAAGGACTATCTAATTTATTTAGAACTTTGAAGGCACTCTACCTTTCTCCCAGTTGCAGCAACTTTTCCATCTTCTAAACCAATTTCTAAATCCTGAATATTTATGCCATTTGACAAAGTTCTAACTTGAGAAGGCTTTGCATCTGTCATCTCCTTCCCATCCTCCTTCAGAGGCCACAGCTTTTGTTTAACGTGGACTTGAGGCTCATCAGAATTCAAAGCTTCCACATTCCCCTGACTTTTTTTCTTCCTTTTCTTAACTTTTCTATCCTCGGATTGAATTTTATCAGCAAAGTCATGAGCTGCATTCTCCACCCTACTGCACCAGAAAGATTAACTAAGAATCATAAAGAGCAATATCATATGTAAAAGAATTCAGCTCACATCAGCTACTTAGATATGAACACACAGTCCACAGAGTCCTTTCATTATGTACAAGCATAACACCAGTAACCAAATTTTAACCTAAGTTAAGGAGTTGGAACTATCTTGAGTCAATATATTAATTTGTCTTTCACGATTTGTGAAGGAAAGAATGTACTCATATTACATCTCAGCATATCAAATATCATCAAAAGCATTATAAAAGAACGAAGTATCACTTGTCATTGGTTAGCTTCTGGTTTCGTTCTTTCCTTCAGGAGATATATTAGTCACATCATTAGGATCTCTCTCTTTCTCCCAGGTTTTGTACTCTTTGATGATGTTGAAATTTTTACTGTAAGCATTGTCACCTTCAAAATGTGGATCTTCATTTACTTGTTCTACCTCTTTCCTCTTTGTCCTTCCATTTTTTCCAGGTCCCATTTCAATGGAAGGCAATGCTACATTGTCCAGAAGCTCAGCATCCCTGCCAAAGGCTTTTTTCTTTTTCTTTATTCCTTTTTTTGGTAATTTGAAATGGAAAATATTATCAAGTTATCCACCCTCAATGGCGTATGTAGCCAAATTCATTTGAAATCAAGTGCATAATTTATTGTTGACTGTTGGGTGACAGACCACTCAATTAAATCTTTTGAATGTTGTTTAAAGATGTCTATTTTACTGAATGCATGACTCATCATAGATCATACATTATTGAGAAGTAAATTCCAAAGGAGCTATAATTACCTATCTCAGAAAGTACTTATTGCAAACTAGATATAGCTTCTATTGAAATTTGCTGAACCTGTGTTTTGCTAGGAGCTTATATAGGGCTGTGTAAAGGAGACCAACAGCCAACCAGACGACCCTTTCTGAGGATCATTTAGTGCTGCTAACAGCAAAGCACCATATAATTGATAGAGTCTGTCTATTCTTTTGTAAAGATATATGCTTGGATAGAATCTCACTAATTTATGTAAAAGATGCTATAGTGAATTGCCCCTGCATATTTTAAGGGTATGAAAGGTATTTTATCAATTCCTCCAAAATCCAGAAACCAGCCTGTTGAGAGGTTGCTTGAGAAAATCCAAAGAAACAACAAACCACCAATTGTTTATGTAAACACAAGTTGGTTAAGAAAAACTCACATCACTTTTGGATTCCATTGATTTCTCTGAGGCTGGTCAACGAGGTTGCTGTCAGCTTTTACCTCCTCGTGATGGTCTTCATCCTTTTCGATGATACCAGTATTGTAAGTACCATTGGCGACTGAATTTATTGCATCTTTCAACCGTTCCTTCCGTTTCTTTCTAGGCTTCTGACCTTGTTCATGGCCAATCTCAGAAGAGGGCAGTAATTTATCAATTTTTTCAGTTTCCCTGCTTTGGTACATGAGAAAACAAAGATCAAGAATGAGACCAGGAATCTACATGATCAACAAGGCAAAATTAGCACATAAGGGCATTTTCAGCCCTGCTTTTCAGATTGTCACTTCAAAACAATTTGTGTAACCTGCTTTAAAAGACAATGACAATCTTCATAAACAGTCTTTCAAAATATATGTGACCCATTTCCTTTTGTTTTATGTTATTTGATTTTGACAATGGACAAATGCTTCTCAAAGCAGAAACTAAACACTGATGTCTTCTTCAATTTTGTCAGAAGAGAAAGGTCAGAGAGTGAAGAGGCAGCAACATTTGCTGTGACAGAGCTATTACCTAGTCAGGTTAGCATATTCTGTATTAAGAGGCAATGATAGACAGGAATAATAAGACCAAGCTTAAGACTTGCTTGACCAGCCCATGTAACTCAAAAAGACAAATTATTTTGCAATGCTATGATGCAACAAATGTACAAGGCTCAGCTGATTGCCGTAGCTAAATCATGTGCAGCACATGAATAAGGATCAAGAGTTCATTAACCTCATTTTCTTTGGCATATTTTATGGTTTACTGTTTTCTAAAGAAGCTTTCTTTTTCATTACTCATCAATTCCCTTTCGCCTAGAAGCCATTCAGATCGCATGAACCTTACCTTTCAACTTAAATATGCAATGAGCAACCACCCAACCATATGTCAACATGAGCACACTTGGGTATTTCATCTACAAATAAAACCCTTAACACCCAGATTTGGGAATGTTGAGACCAAATGTAATTCTAAGAAAAACATCATCAAACATAAGTATATTCCTGGAAAGACAATTCCTTATAATATACAACTAAAATTGCTACAGAAAAACTAGAATCCAGAAACAAAATGACAAAATTACTCACTTATCATTGGCTTGTTCCTGAATCTGTCCATTGCTTATCAGAAGATCCTGGGCTGTTTTGTCCATTATTGGCTCATCTTTCATCAAGCTATCCAATTTGATAGAATAGTCATTACAAGCACTGTTAGCTTCAAAAATTTTAGCCTCTTTATCCTTCTTTTTCTTCTTCAACTTTTGAGCATTGCCCATGTCCTGAACAGTGCATGCTTTTGTAATGCTGGCTAAGAATGGTTCTGATTCTTCACTTCTGTAAAAATGTAATATATGAACAAGAGCAAGAATGAATAAATATTCATCAATAAACTTCAGAGCAGAAAACACGTATATGAAAAGTAATTGAAATTGAGGTCAGTCACCTATGTGTCTGATTATCTAAAGGAGCACTTTTAGCTTTTAAATCTGTTTTAGTAATGCTATTGCCACCATCTTCACCATTTTTGTTGCCAGCATCACCTGCTCCCCTTTCATCACAGTCATCAATTTCCTGGTTCAAGAGCCTACTATTACCTTTACTTTTGTGAAGTAATGAAATTGGTATGCTGTCTTCATCATCAAATTGCTTCGTTTGGTCATGCTCATAGCTGTTCGCAATTATTTTTCCTTCAGAAAAGCCCTCATCTGACTCAATTGACTGATACTTCTTTCTAAGCCGTCGACGCTTTCCTTCCTTAACTTTTGGTTTGTTATCATATGAAGCATCCCCTATAGCCATCAGAATCAAAAGGACAAAACAATACAGAGAAGTCAACACAAAATTTCTCATTAGTATGAATACATTTTAACCAACTAGAGAATCAGAACCCACAAGTGGGATAAAAAGAAGTGATGTAAACAGTGATAATCAATAAAGAATATTGAAATCAACTAGCTATTTGCCATAACTTCTTTCGGAATGTTACTCTAAGTGAAGGTTCATATATTTAACACTGATTACTTGAATATTAGACCAAAAGACAAACAAGATTTTACACTGGTATCCTGGTATTGACAACTAACAAGTAACTATCAGTTGGCATTTGAGAGAATACAATAATGTATATGGCCTACCCTCCATATAAATGACTAATATAACATCACTTTTACAAGATTGTGGAAAAAAACACCCAAGATAAAATACCAGCACTTAATTTGAGGAGAAGCATAACATAAATAAGCATACCTTCATTTGAAACAGGAGACGGTGGGATGACTTCTGGCTCGTCATCATCAATAAAACTATCCTCGTACTCATCTTCATCACTGCAATTAGATCTCTCTGTCTCAGTGTCTCTAATATCTTCCCCGTATGATTCTCTTTTCATTTAGTTAAGAAAAAAAAAAAGAAAGAAAAGAAAAAAAAAAAAAGAGCTCCAAGGAAAAAGCCCAACAGTAACATGACCTAAGAGATTTAACACTTACTCTCCACTAGAAACATCCCATCTAGTACATAGAAAATAAGGAACAAGAGCCTACAGCAAAATCAAGCCATCCAATCAAATTATTAATTTCTTTAGCAGAAGTCTTCATTTTATAGAAGCATTTTTTTCCGTTTGATTTTGTCACCTTTTTACAAACAACTAGACTGCTTTGTCAATAAAAGGGTGTAAAAAATAAATAAATAAATCAATAATAAGTTGAGACAAGGATACGATTCTTCGTTGAGATTGGTGTTCCGGCTGAAACCCAGAAAGTAACCACAAAGATGAACACTCCGAGGACCAATGACAGAGAAGATGACTTCATCAACCTCCTCAAATTCCAAATTTAATTGCAATGATTCGTTGCTTCCCGGAATCAGAGAGCATAGATAAACAGGGCTTCTGCTTCCTATGTTACACTGGAGAATGCTTTTAATTGTAGCCTTACCCATCCCCAAAGTTGCCTAAAACATGTAAGAACTTAATCACCAATCCATAAAGTGTATTAAAAAAAAAAAAATTTAAAAAAATCATTCAGGACAAACTCAAAATCCTAGTTTCTTCACATATCAAATACTCTAACGAAAATTGGTATTAAAAAATACACCAAAACTGCAGAAGGTACCATCTTCAGACAAAAAAATAAGCGTCATAGACATCTAAAATTATACTAACCAACTTGAATATAATAACAAGTTCTGCTAAAAAACATTACCATTGAAATGTGTAGTCGTCCTTTCAAGTCAACAAATCTATGAGTAAAAGGCCTTCCAGGTTTTACTTCCACACCTGCAGCAAAAGATGAAGTAAAATAAAAAATCATCGCTACGCAATCCAAGAGATCGTATAGTTACCAAGAAAAATGTGTATAACCAACAATATATAAAGTTTCAATAAATGATGAAAGAAAAAATAAGTTGGGTCCGATTGTAGTAAATTGGTTTCATTCTTTCAGTGGGCAGAAAAGATTCATTTCTTTCAAATGGAAGAAAATATTGAAAGAACAAAGCAACGTGCCCCAAAAAGCCATGATTTCGAAAAAGAAACGAAGGAGAGCTTGACTAAAGAAAACCCCAAAGCCTCAAAATGAAAACCCTAGACAGACGCCGGCGGAACAGAGTGTCTCTCTGGTTCGCAAGCATTTTATTGTGAAATCGATGATAGCGCGGGTAAGCGGCGTTGGGTTGATGTGGACCCCACATAGGTCGGGCAAAGATATGGCCTTCCGCGCGGGAAATGGGAATATTTTCTCCAAAAAAATGCAAAATTCCCCACTAATTTTAAAGCAGTTGTATTCTGACCCCGCAGACTTTAAAAATTTACAAATTAAATTATTTAATTATATAAAACTTACAATTAATACTCAATATTTATTTAATTAATAATTTTATTAAGTTACCAATAAATTATTTTATTAAATTATATAGTATTTTCATTGAATTTTTTAATAAGAATTACATTATTATTGTATATTATTTTTATCTAATTTAATTTTTATTAATTATATAAAATAAAAATTATGTGCAAAAAAAAATGATGTAATGAACCAACATATCATAATATTATGATTCATGTTTAAAAACTTATTGAAAAACTTATGTAATTTAATAAATAATTAATTAAATAAGTATTGGGATTAAATACAAATTTCACATAATTAAAGAGTTTGATTTGTAAGTTTTCAAATTTGTTGGGTAAAATGCAATTACCTCAAAGTTGATGGGGTATTTTGCATTTCTCCTATTTTCTATTTTGGAAAATAAATAATATTGTTGGTTAATGAAATAACTCAATAAGAATAAGAAAAATTTAAGCTTATCAATTTAATATTTATGAAATTTTTTGAGTTTATTGCTTTTCATTGTCAATTTTTTAAAATTGATATTGTGTTATGAATAATTATAATTAATATGAGTATCCAAATTTTATAAAGATATTTTATCTTCCTTTTTATGGATAATTATTATTTCCCCATTAGAGTCAACTAAGTTTTAATTCTTATTATAAGTCATTAGTATGAAGTTATAACCTATGACCTATCAGCCTTATAATATGAGACTATAAAGATCATTTTATATATAGTTGAATTAAGTGATTCTCCCCCTCTTATACAATTAGAGTGCAAAATAGGCCAAGCAGGCTATCAAGAGTTTACAGCTTAACTTATTTACGATCTAATCTAACTTGATTTATTTATTTAACTAAATCAGGTCAAATTAATAATTAGGCCTATTTAGATAAATAAATCAAACTTAGTTGTATTAAACTTAGCTTGTAGATCTAGCAAGTCAGCCTATTAATTTAATTATTATAAATTTATAAATTATAAATAATATATAATATAAATATAAATACTTTAATTTAATAAATACATTTATATAAAGATCTAATTAGATTATTAGATAATTTTGAACTTTAAGATGACTTTAGTCTATTAGTAAATTTTGAAAGTATATTTATTTAACTAGCATAACAACTAGACTTAGACTAATGATTTAGAAAGTATGTTTAACTTATTTAGAATAGGGCCTATCTCAACATAACTTATTTAGACTCAATCTATTTAAACTTAGATTTTTAATAAGCCCATTTTAAGTTATTTCATTTGTTTATAAGCCCACCAAGCCAATCCACAAGCTAGCTCACTTTTTTCCTTTTTTAAAAAATTATTTTTTATATTTTACATTTTATTATTTCATTTTTAAGTTTTTAAATTTTATCTTGTATTTTTATATTTATTAATTTTATTATTTATTTTTATTTTTATCATCTTTAATTAATTATTTTGAGTAATTATGTTTAATTTTTTTATAATTAAATTATGTATTATATTAAGTTGTGATATAAAAATAGTTAATTGGTTACGTTTTTTAATACAAATACTATATAAATTAGTAATATGCAAAATTTCATAAAATAAAACTAATCTAGCCTTGTTTAGGCTCACGAACTAGCCTGACCGTTTATGTCTAGTCCATTTTGGTCCACTGTTCACTAGACCAAATTTGTTTGTGCATTCTTTTACAAAGCCTAATTTTTTTATTCTAGTTCACATAAAGCTTGTGGATCGATCCATTTGGCCTGCGAACCACAAGCCCAGTAAGCACCCATACTATTATGTTTTTTCCACTTATATTTTATTACTTTAGTGTTATGTTAAGCATTATTATAACTCATTAGCATGATACTCTTTCAATTTTATTTTATGGTTTTTTATCGATACTATTCATGAAACTAGCACAAAATTGATTAGGTAAGAAAAATGACTTTCTTTCATTCTCCCATTAATGTATCTTTGGTTTATGTTTTTTTATTTTCTATTTCCACTATTGATTATCTTTATATATCTTTTTCTCATGGTTTAATCATGTAAATTGCTCATCTTCTATATCTATAAATTTGTATGGATTAAATCTAAGAATATAAATTTTGTAGGTTTTATTTTTTTCTCTTGCAAATGGTCATAGCTGAAGTTTTAGCTTTCAAATCTATTTTTACTATTTCTTATTGAAGTATATAAAAGAAGAATGCCAAATTTATGTGTTATCATTAAATTGAATTGGTGAAAGAATATATTGTTGAAATTAAATAGTTTTGGATTTTCTATTCATTAAATTGTTGTTAGTGCTTAAAATTTGGTTATTGATAGTTTTAAGTTTTCTATTCATGAAAAATTCTTTCATGGAAAATATGAAACTCTTCCAATTAATTTTATTACATTTCTTGAAGTAAAGGCATCAACAATTATAAGTTTTTATAAATGAAATATATAAAACCCATTCTATTAGTTCTATTGCATTTCCTGAAATGAAGGAATAAATAGTAAAAAAAGAGAGTTTAGACATGGATAAGATTATGGTCATAACCATGGATGATAAAAAGATGAAATTAATTACTGCAATTATAAATTTTTTTCTATTTTATTTAGAAATTAAATTAAAATTATGACAATCAACATTTTGAGAACTATTATACATTATTTTTTGTGTACCTATTACACCTAAAGTAAATGTCTTGTTTAATAATAATTAATATTTGAGATTTATCTAAATTATTTTGTACTTCATTTAGAAATTAAATTTATGATGATAATTAATATATTAAGATTTTTTTTACTTGTGCAATATTTAAGGTTGTAATTTATAGCAATTTAGACATGAATATTTTACTTTCATATATAATGTCTAAATTCATGATTATTTATTTCTACTTGATTTAGAAAACAAAATATTATGCCAATTTATTATTCTATTATATGCTTTAAATTAACCTCAACTAACTTTATATCTATGATGGACCAATCGATCCTATAGCAAATAAGTTCTATTTTGATAAATGAATTCTTATTTCATCATTTTTTTATATGCTTATTCATATTTTATTTTAAATTTTCTCCCTCTTAAATGATTATTATTGTTTTTTCGATTAATGGAATTAAAATTACCTTGTACATGATATAATTAATTATATGAAGTAATTTTATGGAATTTTATTTTGTTGGTAAACTATAATTTTATAAATATTTTGTTAAGAAATTTTATTATTCAAACTACAATATAGTAATTTTATTAGGTTGAATGTTTTGTGTCATGCTAATTATATATTATATTTCATGTATATGTAATATTATTTGTTTTAGAGTTGTTTACAAGAGTCTTAAGTCCCCCTAATGCATTCTTTATTTTAGGAACTATTTGTAAAGGTACAATTTATATATTTTTATGATGAACTCTTGCCTAAAATTATTATTGATTATTTTTATGTGATTGACATTATATTAATTTTAGGTTTAGTAATATAAAATATTGTGTAAATTTAATTCATAATTATATATATACTTCAGGTAAGCGATAAATTATGATATTTAAATATTATATTCTATAATTTAATGCAAAATAAAAATAATGAAATAATGAATTTTTATTAAAATAATAAGTTATATTCCTTAAAGTGAATGCTATGAATATTTAAAAGATTTGAATATGGGCAAGCCTATGGCTATAACTGTGGATATAAAAAAGATTAATCTAATAATTATAACTATGGTAGTTATAATAAAATTCCAAATAACTAATAGATTGCTTCTTACCACCATAAGTGGGAGACTATAAAGAAAAAGTTTAGTATAATAAGAACTCAAAAAGTTCAGAAATTATATATTACTAATTATAGTATGAAAATGCACTAGATATGTACCTTTTGTATGTCCAAACATCTAAGCCTTTCTTAAAAAAAATGAATTCAGTTTTGTTGATAAAAATAAAGGCCTTAACCATGATGTTTATAAAATACCACCTTTCAATGTGGTAGATTTCTCTGAATATCCTAAAGAAAGAATTGATAATTTAATTCATAATAATGGCTAATTTTTCTATTAAATTAATATTTTAATATTTTTTTCTATGGATAGTACATCAATGTATAATATTGTTTAAAAAATATTTTTAATTAATAATTAATAAAAATTATGTTAATATAATAGCTAGCAATATAAAATTGATTGAAGGCTCCTAAATAGCTAATATAGTTTTACCAGTAGAAATTCAAAAGTTTTAAAAAACTTAATAAGTTTGAGAAACACATGACAAAATAAATATCACATTGAGATGATAAATAAAAGGATAGTAAATAAAAAGATATTTATATTATAGTGATTGTTTCAAGAAATATATATGTATATATACACATCTATAAGAAAAGTTATCATCATTTCTTTGTGAAATAAATTTTACAATAAAGTAGAAGTTTACTGGCTATGATAATTTTTCTACTTAGCATGATTACTTAGGTGATCTTGGATCTATAAAGAGGTGAAAAATCATTAAAGTTGATATAGTCATACATTAAGGAATCAAAAGATTCTTCAATTTGATGAACTTTGTATCATGCTTATTCTTAAGAAAATTTAATTATATGGTTATCACTAGTCAAAGTTAAGAATGGATTCCTAACATATTTTTAAATGAATTTAAGTTTACATATATAGACATATTTGCCCACCACATCAACCACTTAGATATTTATTTAGTGGTTGAATTAGAACTTCGATAAAATAGTTAACATGTATTTCTTATCAACTAGTAACCTAATGTTTGTGAGAGCATTTGCTCAAATAAATTGGCTTTGAGCATATACTAAGGCTCTTTTTCATGCAAATAACTAATAAACTAATTAATAATTAATAACTTATAGTTGGTAAGTTAGCAAATTGTGCAAAAGTATTTTATAAAATTGATTGTTGAATTGGCTAAAATTGTAAAATAATATAAAAGGATATATTAATAAAAATAGATATATAAATTAAAATAATTTTTTTATCTAAAGATGAAATTATATTAATGCAATTAAGATATTCAAAATAACAATATAATATTAAATATTTGATTAATTATATTTTATGAAATTACATATTTATTTAGTTATAGAATTTTTATTATTTATAACAAAATTATAATTACTCAAAATATAAGAATAGATTTAGGTTTACATTATGAAGGATGTGTGTTGTAAATTAATACAAAGAATAAGGATATATTTTTTTTTAAAAAAAGAAAAGATTGTAACTTATAAATTATAAGTTATTCAAGGTAATTTATTAAATTAGAGTTTATTTTTTTAAATAAGCTAGTGTTTAAATGTAATATCTGATAGAATAAGAAAATCTCAAAGAAATTTTAGATAGACAATTACTTTAATAAAAACCTAATAATAAAATTAAGTAAAATTTGGCTGAGTTGTAAAGATAGATTTAGGGTACATCTATCTAGAATTTTTATCAAACTTATATTAGGTATTAGAATGAGTCAAAATAACATAAAAAGCCAAATATTAAGTTTAGGAAAATTTTAAGAAAATTTGATAGGAAATTAAGATTTCCGCCAACTAAAAAAAGGTCCAATTAACCCAAAAACCTAAAAATTGAGTCTAAATTTGAAATAACTCAATTTGACTCATTTAGGCTAACTTTATACAATATTTTAGGGCCTAAATATGACTTAAGACCAAGAATTTCATATCAAAATAATAATACCCAAATTTGATTTGGTAAATTAGTAAATAAGTGCAAAATCAAAAGTATTTGTTATAGAATATTTTAAGGCATTTATTTAGCTCATTTTAATTAGATTTTGGAATAAAATCTTTTAATTTTGAGTAGAAAAAATATGCTCTCATGTGTTCCCATTATGAAGGAGAATTCTACAAATTTCTAACAAATAAGCTTTAGTATTCTAGGATTTTTTATAAATAGGATTTTAAGGTAAAATTTTGACATATTTTCTGCCCTATTTGCCTAATAAAACCTTCCATTCTCTCTCCCTCTTTTACAAGGTTTTCAATTGTCCAATACTAAATGGGTTTTTCAACTTAGCTCTTTAATTTTAGTAAGGTAATTTAAGGTTTTCTTCATCCTTTTTTAAGTTTTCATAGCTATTTATTCTTCTAAATTCCTAAAATTTGATTTATTTCAATAGAGCTATATTTGTACTGGTTCAAAGGATTTTTACAAGTTTAGGGATTCAAGAAGTGGAGATGAGTAATAATTACCCTTATTTTATTAAGTTTTCTCAAACTAGATGAAATTTGATGAAATTATTATTATAAATATAATATACGTGGTGATGCTGAATGGTTAGATTTTGGAGCTATACATATGTCATTATGATCATATTATGTTAGTATTATAGTGTTGAAATGAGCTAAAGATAATTTATGAAGCATTTCTTCAAGAAATAATCATAGGAGAATTTTAGGATTAAAGTGGTGTTAGAATGGTTCCATGACAAGGTTTTATTTTTCTTTATAAGTATAGATTAAAAATTATTAAAATTTAAATTCATGGTATTTTAAGGTCATATTTAGTTTTAGAATGATGGTAAAATAAATAAGAATTTTGAGAAGTTTTTGGATGCATGAAAAACTAAATTAAAAATGAAACATCTAAAACTGCTAGTTTTAGAATCCTATTCTATGCAGTCTTAGGTTTGGAATTTTTTGAGGCATCGAATGATTAAGAAAAATTATAGAATTTTACAAACGAATGTTACTAAGCTTTTATCAAAATTTAGAAGCAATTGAAGTTAATTTGATTGTCCAAATGGTTGATTTGGTTTTATAGCTCTAGTGCTATCCGAATTTTACAACATTAGATTTATGCTTTTAGTGCATTGGTGAATCCATGAAACTAATTGTACAACATCAAAGTCAATCTTTCTAGCAAAGTTTGGAAGCAATTAGTTTTCATTTAGTTGATGAAAAATGGCTTGAATTGCAAGTTTGCACACACTACCTTATTTTTGAAGTCTTATTTGGGCTTTATATGAACGGTATCTGTGGGAATTAATGTTGCAAAATAATTGATATTTTATGTATAATATAATGTTGGAATTGTTGAGACAAATTTGGTAAAATTTTAAGGTGAATTAAAGGCCCCTAAGGGCACTAAAACCATGATATATATACACAAGTAAGTAAAGTTGCAATTGTAGAAATATTAGAATGAATTTGATTGTATAAGATAAATGATGATATTAGAATCATATTGTTAGTTATTTATGTGATTTATATATTATTATTAATATGAATGAAAAAGTTATACGTATTGCCCTTGAATACCATAATATATGGTTAAAGAAATTGAATATATAAGAATTGAAAATTTTATTGAAAGATTGGGAATAATTTATCTTTGAATATATTGTCAAAAATTGACAAAATAAGTATAAAAATGGTTAGATTTTATAACAAAGTTAGTATTTTGATTGTACTTAATGAATTTGAAATGAGTAATCAATGTTACGGCTAGCATTTTTTCATTACTCACTTTGTATACGAATCATAAGGGGAGAGATTTACATCCTTTATAGAAAAGGAGAGGAATAGTAATGGTTTAAGGGATAGTAATGATTTAAGGGATAAGGCTGGAGTTTTAATACCTAGGCTGGTGGAAGGATAAGGTTGGATTGAAGATATAACAAGAAACCTATATACCAATTATTGCCATTTATTAGAAAAACCTTTGTAATTATTATATAGAAAAGTTATATTAGATATAATAAAGTTAAATTAAATTAATACTTATATCATATTTACATTTTATACTGCTTATTGTTATGTTTTTATTTATTAAGGTGAGAACTTCCTAAAAAAGAAAAGGTATAGTCACTCACTGAGTTCATTAAAACTCACATACTCTATTGTTAACCTTTTTATATACATATTCTGAGAATTGTATGCCTTACATAACTAATATTTGCATCTAGACATTTCTGACTCCATAAGATACCTTTCTGATTATATTTCAATATAAATTCCACATGACTGCTCATGGGACATGTATATACTATTTTGTAGGCCTTAAAAGAATAAATTCTAAGCCAAACTCATTTGTAGTTAATCCTATCTTGCCAACCCATCCATTGGGGGTTGTAGCTAGTAGTTCCAATTTAGTAAACTTACATCTATAATTCTCGTCCAAAGAATCAAATCTTAAAGAGGATCCTAATTAGCAATAGGATAGTTCTAACTAGGAATTTGTCTATTTTTATATTAGTGCCTGTATGTTTACTATAGTATCTTTGTAAGAATTTTAGAATTTTGTATAAATATTTTATATATGTAAATTATATTTTATTTTTCAAGTGCACTTGCAACAAAAATTTTATTTTTCATAAATATCTATTATTATTAGTAGTAAAGCTAGGTAGTAAAGAGTCAAAAATATTTTAAAGGCTTGTAAAGACATTTTTGCTAGTGGAAGAATAGTAGTTACATATCTTTACGTTAGTCATGACACTTAGAAATTAGGTCAAGATAGTAAAATACCTTTAAAAACTAACTTATAACTTGTTGATTAAGTTAATAAGTTATGAGCTAACTTATTTGTTATGCGAAACAGAGGCTAATTATACAATTAAGACAATATGTCTTTATAATGTTAGTGAAATTATATTTAAAGTGTTATATGTTAATAATTATTGAACATTCTGAACTATGTTAATATGTAAAATAATTTAGATAAAATAATTTTAATATATCAAATTATCAGTTATATCATTATTTAAACAAAATAAGATTTCATATATTATCTTAAAGATATGTAGCTTTACATGTCATAATGCTTATATGCATCAGGCTAATAAGTTATAATTCCCCCATATAAGTTTACATATTTAAGTTACACTATATTTTTATTAGTCCATCATAATTCATAAAGATAATCATGAAAATTGGCTTAGAATATTTGCCCATATGTGGAATTATATTCTAAATTAAGAGGAGAAAAAATAAAATTATAGAAATAATATAATATACAATCATCTTAATCCTCACAAAAAGTAATATGAATTGGAAGTTCATAAGATGATTGATGATTGATTATAAAGCATAGCAAAATTTCCAAGTATGTTACTAACTAAAATATAATAAATAAATATTATATGATAGCTACAATTGTTTTTACTCAGATTTATGCCTAAGTAGGGCAATCTATTTATCAATAACAATTAAATTTAGAACATAACTAAAACATAACAAACCTATTAGTTTCAAATACAAATATCTTCAAAATAAAGAAAGAACAAATAAATAAATTAGCTTTGTTAAGGAACTAAATACTTTTGAAAAGATTAAGATGTAATTAACAACAAACTTCTAGAAGAAGTTTAGGTACCTAAAATTTATGAAAATAAAGAGATCTCAATTAATTATGTCTTCAAGAGAAAAGATGAAACCAAAAATAAAATGATTGTCAACAATATTTATTATTATATATAATATACTGCTTAAAATTATGAACAATAGTGATTAGTAAGAATCTTAAATTTATCAAGTGATGATTATTGGCTAAAAAGGAAAAAAGAAAAGTAAACAAAAGATGCAATTCATATAAACGTGCAAAGTTTAAATTTACTTGTAAAGTGAAGAAACATCTAGAAGTTGTTAAGCCAATGAAATACCTCGATAGTGTGAAGCTAATAAGGTACAAATGTAAAGATATGCTAAGAAAATGAGAAAATTGATGTTATAATATGACCTTTATTTGTAACATAATGGTTTTTACAAAAATTGTCATTAGTTATGAAAAATTTTTATTTACATATGGTGGATACATTTTTTTGACAATATATTAAAAACCTAACATGCATCATATGATGGATATAATTACAGCCTGTTTTACACATGATAATGATATTATAATCCCTAAAGAATTTTAGATGCTTAAAGCATGCAAATTAAATTCTTAAAAATATATTCAATAGATTGCAATGATTTTTGAATGGATTAAAGTAATTAGAATGAATATGACATAATAATCATGGTTAGAAGTAGTACATAAAAAAAATCCCTTGTTCTTTTTATCAAGCAATACGAATTTGAATATTTGATGCATATATTGATATTATTAGAACTCATGAAGAGCTTTCAAAGGTAATAGAGTACTTGAAAAATGGAATTTGAAATGAAATATGTTAGAAAAATAAAAGTTTATCTTTCTTTATAGATTGAACATTTAGAAAATAGAATTTATATGTATAAAATAACATCTATAACAAAAGTGTTAAAGTGATTTTATATGGATAAATTATATGGGTTAAGCACCTTAATGGTTTAAAGGTCATTAGATGTGAATAAAGATCCTTTTCAATTTTGTGAAAATGCTAAAGAACTAGCCTTAAAGTAATATTTGAATGTCATTGGAGCACCAATGTATCTTGCTAATCATACATGATTAGATATATCATTCTTTGTAAATTTATTAATAAGGTATAGTTCTTCTTTATGTAAAGGCGTTAAAATGGAGTTAAACATATACTTTGGTATCTTTGAAGGAATCTATCCATTCTTTATAATATTTTATCATAAGCATGTTATTTGTTTATTCATAGTGGTATAGTTATTTCATGGTGCTTTATGAAATAAACTATATTAACCATTTCTTTTAATCATGTAGAAATTTTAATAATTCATGAAACAAGTTGAGAATATGTTTAGTTAAGGTCGGTAGTTTAATTCATTCGAGTGATATATAGTTTGCCATTTGAAAAGAAGTTGCCCTAATTGAAAGGAGGATACATCTAAGGTGACAAGACAAAACATTTTTTCACATATGATCTTCAAAATAATGATATAAATGTTTAACAAATTCGCCTAAGTGATAATTTGATAAATTTATTTATCAAGTCACTTCCTATTACAATATTTGAAAGTTAGTTTATAATATTGAATTGCACTAGTTAAGAGATCTAAAAAGATATTGTCAAAAAAGGGGAGTAAACATACATTGTACTTTTTTTCCTTTAATCAAAGTTTTGTCCCACTAGATTTTTCTAGTAAGGTTTTTAATGAGGCAATATCTTATTGTATATTACAATATAATGTACTCCTTTATATATATCTAAGGATGAGTGTTATGAATAATTATAATTAATGTGCATGTCTATAATTTACGAAGATATTTTATCCTCGCTTTCATGGTCAATTATTATTTTCCATTATAGTCAATTAGGTTTTAATTCTCATTGTGAGTCATTAGTATAAAATTGTAACTTATGACCTACCTATCCCATAAATATGTGGTTATAAGGATCAATTTATACATCATCGAATCAAATAGTTCTCCTCCTCTTATATTTCTTCTATTTATGTTTTATTTCTTCAGTATAAAGTTTAGTGTTTTTATAACACATTAAAATAAATCAATTGTTTTTGGTGTACTTGTATTCTTTAAAAGAGTTTGTTTGATGCATTATATAAAGGTATTTAGTGTATTAATTTATTAAAAAAAAGGCTTTACTTTAATATGTTTTATAAAGTAGCTTGTAACTTATTAATTTTTTTTTCAAATTTATACCTTTTCTTTTGATTAATTAATAACATATACCTTAATTATATAAATAGATATTTGACATACCTCATTAATTTAATATATTATTCAATATAAATAAAAAAATTATACAAATAAATATGTGATACCATAAAATGTTATTAATTAAAATTTTAGGTAATTATATTCTTTTTTTTAGTAAAATAATTATATTTTTATTTTGAATATCTTGATTGCATAAATATAATATAATTTTAAAATAAATATAAAATTAATTTACTTTGTATATTTATTTATATTAATATATTCTTTCGTATCATTTTATATTTTTAACTAGTTCAAAAACTAATTTTTTTCAAATATTTCTAATATAATTAATTAATTTATTAACTTTTAACTAACAACTAGCTGATCAATTATCAGCTTGTTATGCCTTATTTTAGCAAGAGAAATAGTGAGTTAGTGAAATAAATGATATAAGAAGTAATTAAAACAAATATATTGGAAATTTTAGCAAAAGAAAGGCATTAGTTGATAATTAACTAATTATATTAATGGTTACCTAATTTAATTAGTTGATTATATTAATTAATGAGATGATAACCTTAACTATTTGAATAAAGAATTTGGCAAAATTAGTTATTTATTATTAACTATTTACATGTAAAATTATGTATGGTACGAGTATATTTTATGATTTATTTAAGTATATTATTTTATTATTGATATTTAAAATTTTATATATTATTTATTAAATTAAGTTTCTTATTAAAGATATATTATTGTTTTTATTATTTGCTAAATTATTCTATAAGTTCAATTATTAATCAATTTTTTCAACTTGTCCCTAAAGTAAAAAGAGTTCTATTTATTTTTTAATAGCTTCTAACATAAATTATTAAATTTTAATATACTTGTTAAAGTTTTTCACAAGAAAGAAATAATTAAAAATCATTATAATTATTAAATTTTCATTTAAGAAATAAATATTGTCAAGTGTCTATCTTTACTTTTGTATTATTTTATATCAAGTTTTCAACATACTAATTGTATTTATCATATATATATACATATACATATATATATATATGTATATATATGTATATGTATACATATACATATATATATACATATATATGTATATGTATATGTATATGTATACATATACATATATACACATATATATGTACATATATATATATATATATATATATACATATATATATATATATATATATATCTTCTTCATCATCACATTTTTTTAAGAAGATTGCAAGTTTATCAAAGATAAATCTTTTTACAATATTTTGTATTCTAAATGATCCTTTTTTGTTTAAGTAATATTTTAAAAATAATGAATCAGAAAAACTATTGTGTATGTTTGTACTATGAGTGGTGATCAATTGACACCACTATAAGAGTTATACTTTTATACCAAATCTAAGCTATCCATTCTCATTTTATTCAATGGTTATACACAATTCTATTTAATAATACAGTCAGAATTTAATGATAAGAGAGAATAAGAAAGTTGACTCATTTAATTACCATTTTTCTATCTCTTTCTTTCTCTTAATTACTCTTAATTTTTTTCTCTCCTAATTTTTTTTAAAAATTTTTCTTCTTCATCTATCTAAATAAATATGCAAATTTTTTCTCATTTTTTTACTTGGTCTTATAATAATATTTCTTAAATAAAATACATCATAGTCAAAATTTAAGAAAAAAATATTTTCTAAAAATATTAAATATGATAAAATATTATAATTTACTAATTACTAATTTATATATAACATATCAATGAAACAGAAAAATACTTAAGGAACTTTATTGTAAAACAAAATCAAATTCAATTGCACAACTTTTCTTTTAGCATTTAGAATCATTTTTTTAACTTTTTTATTTTGGTTTTAAAAATTTTATAACAAAGTTGTTGGGTAATAAAATATTAACATTTTTTATTTTTTTAAGAGGAAAATCATCAAATAAATATTAAACTACATCTCAATACTTTTTTACATTTTAAAAAAATATTATAGATAATTACATATATATAAAAAATTATAGGACTGCTTAATTGGATTTTGGATAAGAAGTAAAAATTAGTTTTGCTTTGTGATGGTCACAGACATATTTTTTATCTATTATTTTTATTTAAATTAGTTTACTTAAATTATTATTTTTTATTATGTATTTTTAAAAAATTATTAGATATATTTTTATAATTTTATGTTACACTTTAATTATTATTAGTGAAAAGAATATATAATAGGAAAATAATAATTAAATGAGTTAACTTTCTTATTCTCTCTCATCATTAAATTTTGATTGCACTATTAAATAAGATTGGTTATAATTATCGGATGAAATGAAAATGAATGGCTTAGATTTGGTACAAGAGTATAACTCTTATAGTAGTATTAATTGATCCCCACTCATGTATTATATATGTGTATAAATTAATCTAATTAATTTTTTACTTTTAATGTGAAAAATTTTAAATTCATTAAATATTCATTTCATATAATCTTTAACATATTGTAATGTTTAATTTGTTAATTTATATTAATTTTATTATATAAATTTAATTAATGAAAAGTTAAATGATTATTTATTATTTATGAAGACATATTATATTGTAATGTATATTAAATTAGGACATATATAATAAAAATGTTTAATAGTTTAGTAATTAAACTCTTTCTTATATATATATCCTAAGGTTTAGAATTTAACTCCTCTCTCTAACATTTTAAATAAAATAACAAACATATATTATTATGCAAGGTGTGGTTTTATATTTTTACATAACTTTATGAATTGGTTGATTCAAAATGTTGGGTTTTCCAGTTTTTTCAAATTAGTTAATTGTGGCTTAATAAGCTAATTAAAATAATTGTTTACCAAGCACCTAAAATAACTATTTAACTTGATTAATTAAATAAATGCTTCCAAAGTACCTAAACATTGGTGAATCAATTATTTTCTAAACACCTTTAAAGATTGTTAAAATTTTGAGACATAATTTATGATTAATAATAAGAACTAATAATGAATTTACAAGTTATTTATTTTGATTAAAAGGATTGATGAGTAAAAAAGAAAATAAATAATGAAGAGAGTTTTAGAAACACCTTTTTTTGAAATTATCTTTCAACTTTTTCCCCTTAATTTCCTTATGAACAAACCCTCGATTCCTATATTCTTCCATTTTTCCCTCATTTCCCTTATTAAACCTAAACATCTTTTAAGGATAAAGAAGAAGAAGAAGGAACCTTCAACTCCATTCCATCACTTTTAAGGCAAGAAATTGCTAATTTCTTTATTTCAAGAGGATAGGTTCTTTTAACCTTATCTATCTCTTCTTTATCTAAGTTCTAAGCTTGATTTTTAGTTTAAAAAAAGGTGTGTAAGACCCTTTCTAGCTCAAGAACCCTTATTTGTTATTTAAAGAATCTTTCACTTTAAGTTCTTCACCTTAAGTCCTTCATTAAGCATTGTAAGTAACATTCTATCTAGTTCTTAACTTGATTTCATTATTTTGCTTAAACTTAGTTTCTTATAAATTCAAAGAAAGTCTTATGAAACTATAATTTTTGTCTTAAATTAGATGATTTATGAAAGGATCTTGCTATTTGGGAGTAGTGGTTATATGTTTAAAGGTCTGGTGCTAATATTGCAAGATAAAAATGTGATTTAGGAGTTTTTAATAATGGATGAGTAATAATTTTGTTGAAAAATTTATAAATCGCAATGTGATAGTCAATTATGCTTATTAAAGTTACTTTCTAAGCTAGCATAGTTGATTATATTTGTCAGCACTACTTTTTAGGCAAACATTGTCAACTACGTTTAGCAAAGTCACTCTTTGGACCTTCGTAATTGGCTACATTGTTGACTATAGATGGTAAAGTTTTTCTCTAGACACTTATAATTGATTATTGTCTTGTTTACTTGCAACACTAAATAATTAATAGAATCTAATGGCATTATAACTTTTTGTACATGTAAGTCAAGAATAAATAACTTCAAATATGAATAATTATCAGTAAAATGAGCAAGAAACCATGCTTGTGTTTATAAAGTGAATAAACTCGTGCAAATAGGTTTTGCTATGTTATAAAGCTTTAAAAATTAAATTATATTTTCTTTCTTTGAAACAATAGGCTACTTACAACCTTGCTTATGCATATACATATACGAATATGGAAGCCTGTGTTATAGAACTAGAATTGAAGTGTTAAAAAGATACTGTTGTTATTGTGGTTCATTTATTTATTTAATCATTAGTTGATGATATATGTGTATTGAAAATGATGTAAAGATTTAATTAAATTATTTAAAGTAACATGCTAGTTAAATCATTTGCACTTATATGAATTTATGAATGTTATTAATTTTGTGATTTAGTGATAGAAGTGCTGGTTGAGGAACTTATGTTCATTATGATAAATTATGCAATGAAAGAGTTTTGATGATGATAGGGGAGATGATATATCTATTGTGGTTTATTGCATTGGATTCATGTACTTGTTTATGAGGGAATAAGGCTAACCTTGGAAGGACAAAATTAAGATTGTGAGGGATAGGGTTAAAAAGAGTCACAAGGAGGTTTATTTAAATTATAATGTTTGTGATTATTTGATTATATATTCAAGTGAATGTGGAATGATTAATATGAAAAACTATGGATATAACTGATTACCTATAGAATGAAGTCCTAATTTGGTGTTTTTTTATTCTAGCAAAGATATTGAATGTTCTTACTATGAGTACATAAGCATATATTTTTTATATGTTTGGGGTATTAACAAGCAAGATTGAATATTTTCACATAAAATGTCAACCTATTGCCTTATTAAGGTATAAGAATTTTTCTCCTCTCTCATAGAAGAGATGTTAGTCTATTAGCTTCTATATTACAAATAATTGAGTTCCTTTTCATCTTCTTATTTAATTTGAATTAAATTTCTTTATTTTCAATTAGAATGACTATTAATTGAGTTTTAAGGAAACTCACTTTACCTTTTTCCTCTATTCTCTTTTATAGGGAATATACCTTTTAAGTGCTTAGCTACAACTAATCAGATTGAAAATGGGCTTATTCAAGAATGGTGGCATTAAATTAAGCCTTAGGATAATTAAGGTGGGTACTTATAGAAAAAATTTGATAAGTATATGTGATATTTCACTTACGATTGATTTTGATATTTTCACCTCCTTAGGAAAAGTGCATCACTACATGTAGAATACTGCATTAGTGGCAGTGAAGGGAAGTTAAGTAGTTGCTTGTAGTGACTTCTTACACTGGTCATGTGCCCAAGGATGGATCATGACATAACTAACTTATTAACTTCTTATGCCAAACAAAGCTAAAGTTTGAAAAAAGTTACCACTATAATAATGCATTGTCACTCAATATTGTCTTAAAAATTTTCTTCTTGTTAGATGTTTTCACATTTGATATTGCCTTTAAGTTTTTAACTTCTTTAGTTTTTAGGATTCCAACTCATATATTGCATTGTTACACCTATTAAAATTAAAATATTTTATACTGAAATAATTAATTAATTACAACAGGGATAAAAATAAATTTTTTATGTGGAATAATTGAGAAAGGAATAAATAAAAAAATGTTAAAGTTAAATATGATTAAGGGTGAGTATATAAGCGTAGGGGGAGACCTTGGGAGCTTATTTTCCATGTTATCCCTAGGGCTTTTATCCTTTTATTTCTTCTAACCTACCACTCTTTCTCATTTTTTCCTTTACAAACTCAAAACCATTTCTCTTTTCCCCTTCCTTATTAGAAAAAGATTAATCTATTTCATCAATCTCTCATCCTCTCTAATCCAAGTAAGGTAAAGTTTTCCAAACTTTAATTTTTACCAAAATTCTCTTTTACTTCCTCTCTAGATATTAGGTGATTAAGGGTTTTCAATTTAAGTGGAATTTTAGTGCCTTAACCCCAAATTCTTAATTATGGATGTTTATGAGCAAGTTAATCCCTTTTCTTTTACTTATGATCCACAACAAAGGCTGTGAATAAACATCCTAGTTAAATTTGTGTGCTTTTAAATGATTTAGTTTGATTGAGTGAGGTTTTAGTTGTTATTGGTATAATTTGAGATAGAAGGACATGGAATGATGTTTGATGTGAATTTACTATTGAATCTAGTATATATGATGTTGTTTTATGCTTTATCCTAGTTGAATTACATAATATTTCATGAAGGATAAGTTTTATATGGATTTCCTCATGTGTGAATAAGGCATTTTCTACAAAAATATGAAATTCATGTGTGAATAGATTAGTGAATCAATTCATTAAGATCAATATGCAAAAAAAATTTACCTTAAAATAATTCACAAATTGGTTCACCTTTTATAAAACCAAATCTAATTGATTTAATTGATTAGTGAATTAATTCAATAGGGTTAAAAAGTAACTTCTCTTGCACTAAATCAATTCCTGAATTGATTCAAGCCTTATAAATTGAATTGAATGACCTAAATTAATTCATAGAGCCTAATTTTTTATTTTTTCCATGGCCTTTTTGTAAGGGATGTTATGACTTATTTATGTGGTATATGAATTGGAATGCATATAACAAAGCTATAACCATGTTCTAATGTGTAAAATATTGTTATGATATGATTTAATCAAAGTTTGATTAGTATCATTGTGTTTTACATTGAGAAATATGATGAGAGTGAATTTATTGAACTATGAAACTTGTACATTAGCTTTGATAAATGCTTATAAGGGATAATGATAACTTAGAGGGATAAGGATGACCTTGTAAGGAAGAAAGATAATGGGAGTTACAAAGAGATTCACATACTTATTTTTCTTTTTCTTAACTAATATTGAATGATATAATTAAATTTTGGAAATTATAAAAGTGAAAGTGATATGCTCATATGGATGGTGTAATGCATTTAATGATTTGGGTTTGTTTAAATGTGTAACATATGGATTTAGACAATAAAGGCTAATCCAGTTGATATGATTTTAATTATATATGTTTTTCTTTCTAAGGACTATTTGCTTACTAATCCTTAAACTTACCCTTTTGTGTTTTATCTTATAAATTCCTAAACTAACACACCACCTTTCTTTACTATAATGAGGATAAATCATTTAGGATTTCTACTAGCTTAAAAATGGGTAACACAAAGACATTTTTGTTTGTAAATAGGCATCTATATTCTAAATATTTCCTTAATAGACCTTGATCGTTAGTGGATGAATGTTTAGGTAGTTATAGTGAGTGATAGTGACTTTGGTTTAAAGGTGTTAGTTAAAATAAATTATTTTTGGAAAGTGTTAGGAAACATAAGCATGTCTAATTCCTTTTTTGAGTAGAAACCAACTCTGTTAATTATTAATATTTTGAAATATATATTTTAATTCCAATCATGAATAAAAAAACCTTGTTTAAATATTTAAGTATTATCTTTAGTTAGGATAAGTTAATAGAAACCAATGGATTGGATTCCATATTAGTCATTGTTAGGGATGGGTCATAACAAAGTTAGTATTAGAGCATAATATAAGGTTTTTCTTATGGAACAAGGCCTCAAGATTAGTTAATTAGGTTATATTTGTTTTCTAACTTGAATAAGTGTTATCCAAAATTATACCAACAATATGTCTGCACCTAGGATCATGTATCGTCAATACTATTTTGATTGACCTTATGATGCTCATGAATATTAGTGATGAGTTTCTTTCTAGTGACTTCTTTACTATTAAGTTGTCTCTTTTTAAAGTGTTTAAAGATTTTATGAATTAGGATATGATAAATTTTAAAAGCTAACAAGCCAATAAACCTAACAATGAAGAATAATCCATAGACTCCTAAGCTTAAATTAGTAGTTATAAGGATAATGATGAACAAATTCCTTATTAGGTTACAAACTTTTTACAACAATCTATAAACCAAATAATTGAAGTTCTTGATAAGAATAGGGAGTAAAACCACATGGGGATTATGATAAAAATGGTAGAAACTAAGATCATGAATATAAGCATAAGTGTACCTATCCTAAAAGAGGCACTTGGAATATATTCCACATTGTACATGAATTTCTCAAATTGAAGCCCCCACAATATTCTAGTATCGATCTAATTGTGGATTGTTACTAATTTGTTGATCAAATTTAGTGGTATGGGAGAATGTTACAATGTCCCAAACCCCTACTAATGGAGTTGGTAGTAAAGGTGGAAAAAATATTTAATCTAACAAATCCACCTAACCTAAACTAAAAATTAGTAGGTAGGCATGGGTGAGATTAAAGATTCAGGTAGATGCGGATTGAAAAATAAGGTAAGAATATGCTATTGGTTGGATTTGGGTCTTTAGTATTCTACCCGATAGAAATTAGACCTGACCAATTAATGCTTAAAAATGATGTCATTTAGCTTTCAAATTCCACCATAATCTAACATCACTATGGACACTAGAAGCTATTCACAATATTGCATGTGCTTTCCCTAATAGTTTAGAACTAGTGCCCTAGTAAAGCAACTCTCAACTTTGGTTGTTCGTCGATATCTTCTGCACTACCCCGCTAGTAGATTCTTTAAGTTTGCCCATTTATCAGCAAATATAGCATCCATAAAGGTTTGTTAAAGCTTTGTTTGAAGGTTGTGAAGGATTAGCAATGGAGAATCCTTGCTTGAGGTAATCCATACAAGTTTTTTAATTTTTTTCCTATTCACTTGAAAAGATTGTTTTGGTTAACTTGACTGGTTTTTATGTTTGATTAGCTTTAAATGGGTTACTTTAGGTGTTATACTTTAAGGACATAACTGGGGCTTTTATGATTCAGTAAATATTAGAGGGTTTAGGGTTATATTTGCCAAAATAGGGGAAGAAACTGTATAAATTAAAAATTGAAAGGGTTTCGTTTAAATGATTTTCATGGTTTCTATTCTTGTTATTCTTCTTGCTATTTCTATCCTAAATGAATGTCAATTTATGCATGGGTTAGGCAAGATTCCAAGAATTTTTTCTATTAATTCATTTTCTTTAGTAATTAAATTTATATGGCTTTTGTGTATTTGAAGTGAAAAACAAATTTCTAAATGTGCAACTAATCTCTTAAAGCCATGGTTTTGCCATGCAATACAATTTTAACCATGATAACTATTTGAAAACATGACAAATTTCCTTATTGATTTGATCAATCTTAAGTTCTTAGTAAGTTTTGGTATCCTTTTTACTTTGATTTAGACTTATGTAAAAAAGATACAAATCTTCAAGGTTTCTCTTGGTCAAAGAGCAAACTCTTAATTTAATCCCAAAGTTAATTTAAAGCAAGGGAATAACTTTTAATACACATTAAAAAATCAAATTTGATGACCTATCCATGAAATTCACTTCAATCTCATTTGCTACCCCAAATATATATTTACAAAACAGCCTAAATAAATAAATAAATAATTTAAACCAAAATATCTCTTTCAAAGAATATTTTCACTTTTATCCTTAGAATTCCTTGACACTTTTTTTATCTATCAAATTCCTATCTAAAAATTACATGAATGGTGTGATGCATTGGTTATCAACTAACTACAATTTTAAGAATAAACAATGAAGATCCAAGTAGAGAATTAGAAAGGGAAGAGCATAGAGAAAAATGACAGGCAAAAGAATACAGGCCCTAAAAGATATTCTTGTAATCATGCTCATATTTCTGCATTAATTCTTCTTCTGTACTTGCTGACTAATTCTTTTGTTTATTCATGCTAAATTAATGTTTTAAAAGTGAAACATAGGAATACATTAATATAGCCGAATAAAAGCTCTTAACTAAAGAAGAGCACTGAAGCTATAAACATAAATAATGATAACTTTAAGGAATTCATTAATTAAGCCTTTAATTTCTAACAAGAGGCTATTGAAGGAATATGTAAAATAAAGACTACCCAAACTTCTATAATACCAAGAACATTTAACCTTGACATTAATCCTTGTAAATGCATTACGGTTACTAGGAAGTTTTGCTTGCCATAACTTGAGTACAATTGGTATGTCATCCTTATTAACATAAGAATTATCAATGGATTGCCCTAAGAGCTTAAATAGCAACCTACTAGCAACTCTGACCGGGACTTAAATATGAGTGAAAAGTATAATCTATTACTATAAAAGATTAATACCCTAATAAAAAATATGGAGCAATAAAAAAGCATTATCTTATTTCTTATATTATTTCCAATAGAGGATCCCTTCCTAACATCAAATATATCTTATTTATGAACACTATAGAGATTCAGAAAGCTATAAATTAAAAACATTAACTAATAGTAAATTGTCATGATAAACTGTAAATATAGAAAGAAATAAGGAATGACCTTTTCTTGATAAACATATTACTTTACAAAACTTTATATTTAACTTGCATTCACATAACATATGATAGTTTATATGTACTTCTATCTCACAATTATGTAAAACACTTAATAATAAAGGTCTTTTCAGTTATTGAAAAATCCTAAAAATACTTGAGAATTTTAGTGACATAACTATCAATAAACAAATATGCATTATAGTGTAATGTTGATCCAAAATCAGTTATTATGTTAGATATCAAGCAACATGTGCACTAATTTATGTATAAATAAATCTGAACATACTTCATGACACAGTTAAAAGTCCCCTATTTTAACATGCCTTATGTGTCTTTACTTGATTTATGTGGATTTGCTTGAAAGAAGTTCTTTTGCTTGAAAACAATAATTATTCTGATATAACATTTACAAGCTATTTCAATTTGGAAGATAAAATTTAGTTTAGTTGAAATGATGATCATTTGTTTCCTTATTCTATTATAACATTTAAAGAAGTTGTTAATTGAAATAAGAAAAATTGTTGTTATTTCAGTTTTGTTATAACAAGAAACATTTGAAAAAGTTACTGATAATGAATAAATGGGATGCAAAATTAGATGAATGCAAAATTGGATGTTTAAAACTCACAGGATATGTATTTGTTCCCTAGATTTATAGGTTCTTTCCCTCTAAATGGAGCCTAAGCCTCCATTAGCTGGTGGGGTAATTACTCCAACATCTTATCAACCTCCCAATAGAAATCCAAAATTAACTCCTTTTCCAACCTCAACTCTAATCCAATCTTCCTTTTCAAGTGCAAGACTTCATCTTAGTTCATTTGATAAAGCTCTTACTAGTCTAACTAAGAAAGGCAAAACTCCTGATGGTTCAAGTGATAAAGGCAAGGTTCTTGCTACTTCTGGTGACTAATGCAAATCCTTAGTTGCTTTATCCACTAAAAACTCCAAAGCAAAACCTCCTAGTGGTAAGAAAAGGAAAATTACATTAAGAAAGCTAAATGTAAACAAAGTAGTTAAGATACAAACAAGGAAAAGGCCTATAGCATGAGATTACTAACAAAGTAGTTAAGATATAAACAAGGAAAAGGCTTATAGCACGAGATCACTTTGTGAAAGTGCTAGAGGATGAGGTAAGTGAACCTATTATAGAGTGTATTCATTGTGGTAATAGGTTTTTAGTTAGTAGCAAGGAGCATGGCATATCAAACCTATTGGCTTACAGAAAGAAGTGTCTAAAATATACAACACTTGACATTAACTTCAAACAAAAAAATACTAGAGTTTGCAAATAGGTCTACTAGTAAACAATTGGCTGGTTCTGTATCAAATACATTTAACCTTAAGGAATGCAGGAAGGGCAAAGCTTTCTTTGTGATATGTGATAAGCAACCATTCAAGATTGTTGAAGTGTTTGGATTTAGATGTATGTGTAAAAGGCTATGTCTAAGGTTGGATATACTTACTAAGAAGATTATAGTGAATGATTGCTATAAGATTTACGTAAAAGATAAAAATAAGCTTAAGGCTTTGTTGAAGATTAATTACATACGAGTGTGTTTAACCATAGATTGTTGGATATCAGTTCAAAATTTAAATTATTTGTCTTTAATGGCTCACTTCATTGATAATGAATGGAACTAACAAAAATGAATTCTTAACTTTTATTTGATTCCAAATCATAAAAAGGAAACAATTAGGAAAACCATTGAAACTTGTCTAAATGAATAAGATGTTCACCATTATGGTTAATAATGCTAGTTCCAATGATATGACTATAGCATACTTGAAAAAAAAACTTAAGAATTGGAATGGTTTGGTGTTAAATAGGGATATAATGCACATGTTGTATTGTGCATATATTCTCAACCTAGTGATGAGTGATTGATTAAAAGATTATCACAAGTCCATTGTTGCCATAAAGAATGTTGTTCATTATGTTAGATCATCATCTTCTAGGTTAGGTAAGTTTAGGGAGGCTATTGAAATAAAAAGCATAAGTTCCAATGCCTTAGTGTGTCTAGATATCCCTACTAGATAGGACTTAACCTACATAATGTTCAAATTAACCAAGAAGTTCTAAAAGGCATTTGACAAGTTAGAAAAGGATGATAATGATTACTTGCTGTACTTTAGAGATTTAAGGAGAAAGCATCCTTTAAACAATAATGAATGGGATAATGCTAGAGCATCTACCAAGTTCTTAAAGATTTTTTATGATATCACATTAACTTTATCTACTTCATTACATGTGACTTCTAACTCTCTTTACATATATATATTTGTTGTGTAAAGTGAGTTAAATGAATGGACATTAGCTGTGAATGTAGATTTTATGTTATATTTCATGGCAATTGAAATGAAAATAAAGTTTGACAAGTATTGGGATTTGATTGAATCCATGAATCCTATCACTTTTATTACAAATATACTTAATCCATGGTTCAAATTGGCCTATATTGCATGGTTATTTAAGAAGGTTTATAGGTAAATACTTGTTGAAACTATAGTGAGCAAAGTTAAAGCATCCTTGAATAAGATGTATGAATGGTATACAAGTGAATATGGGAAGTCCATTACAAGTAGCAATGAAAAAAGGGCATCAAAAGGTGATTTTTTAAGCCAAAAGGAGCCATCAATTCAAAGTCATACTTATGAAGCAAAAATAGATCCATTTAGATCACATTTGAGGAAAAAAGATACCATAGAGGCAAAGAATGAATTGAAAACATATCTCCATGAGTCATGTATTGATGATAAAGGTGAGCATTATGATGTGTTAGATTGCTGGAATTTGAATGCATTAAAGTTTGAAGTACTTTCTAAGATGGCCAGGGATGTCTTCATTATTCCTATTTCAATAATTGCTTCAAAATCTACATTTAGCATAGGTGGGTGTGTACTTGATTGTTTAATAGTTCCTTCCACCTAAAGATAGTAGAAGCTCTCATTTATGCTCAAAACTAGTTAAAACCCTCCAAATTCTAACTTTAAGACTTTGAGTTTGTTGATAACACATATACAGATGTGGATAATGATAATTAATAATTAGATTTCTAATATATTTACCAATACTAATTTTTAATATGTTTCCTCCATGTTTTTACAATTACTAATTGTTTTCCATTATTGTTTTAGAAGTGGTAGCTTCTCTTAAATGTGGTAATAGTGTCCTTAAAACAAGCAATGTAGAAGGAGGTAAAGAAAACAAGCAAGAACTATAACCTATGGTTGTGGACTAGAAATTTGCAAGGTATTTCCAATTTGTGTTTTGTTTTTGTTTGTTTAATGTGACATATGCAAGGTATTTCCAGTTTGTGTTTTGTTTTGTTTAGTAATTGAGATTTAGTCTAAAATAAGAGTAACTAGTTGCTAATTGTCTTGTAAGCTAATAGATAATGTCTAACAAGCGTGGTTGTATATAATTTCAGTTTATGTTTTGTTTTTTTAGTGGTTGAGATTTAGTCCAAAATAAGAGTAACTAGTTGCTAATTGTCTCATAAGCTAATAGACAATGTCTAACAAGTGTGGTTGTATATAATTTCATGATAATGCTCCTTTTTAACTTAATAATTACCAAATTGATTGTAGAATCAAACCTTTAATTATAGTAATGGGAAGTAAATAACTAAACTTTTATGTATGGTTTAAAAATCTATATGGTGTTCGTTACTACCCTACTGCTTTGATGTATACCTTACCTAGACAAATTGCACAATCAATTTTAATTTTAGTCCTAACTTTGAATTTTTTCTTGAGAACTTTAATGAAAGGTCAATTCCTAGGCCCATGGTTGAAGTTTCTTATCATGGTTTTGACAACAAACTGTATTCCAATGAGAAGACATTATAGGAAGAGTAATTTAGGTTATGTTTATTATGTATACATTATATATGTAGATGAATGCATAATCTTTTATTTTTATGAAAACTTTAACCTGTAACCGAATAAGTGAAAGTTGCAAAATTGAAGAGAAACTTTTATCCATGCAAAATACATAAATTTTCACAAGTTACAATCAAATATTTAATTTCTCGACCTTCATCCTTAATGTACTTTGGCAATTTATAGGGCATTAGATGAAGTTAACAAAATCTTCTATACAATATTAACCTATATTTTCTATTGTTTTATTTTTCTATATGTACACACCTAACAGTCTTAGGAGTTCCACTTTTGAGGAGGGTTGTTAACATGTTTGATGGTTGGCTTCAAATATAATTAAAATAGAAGGGGTGAAACAAATGCTTCTTCAGGAAACATTATTTTTTAGTAAAAGGAAAATAAGAAAGATAAACATAGAATGGAAAGCATAACTAATGAATTAAACAAAATATAGTGTAAGCTAGAAGGTTCTTAATCAATGTAGCAAGAAAAAAGTTCCATATTTTTTCCTTTACTTTATGATAGAATATAATAAGAAAAAAAAGGTATACATCTAAAATTATTTTTAATCTATTTATTCATATTGTTTTTTTCATACCATATAGGTTTCATGAGACTAGTGATGCCTTCTTTTATTGATGATTTAAGGCATAACAACTTTCTATTTTTTGATAAATGGTACTTTAAACTTTTGTGAATAATAGTGCTTAGGGCTAGCACTATTTTTGGAGTGTTGCTAGCCTAATTAGAAAATCATGGTATATAGTAACACATATAACCACTTGTATAGTAAAAGTGACCTATTCTCAGTGTTACATAATAGAAAGATGGTTTTTTGGCATAATACTTATTGATAGGTGTAATAGCTAAGTTGGTATTTATTTTAAGTGACTTAAACTAGCAATTTGAAACTCTTCTAAGGTTCTCCTTTGTATTAGCCTTTTACTAAAATTAATTGACTAATTCTATGTATTTTTTATGTTATTAAAATACCATAAATATTATTTTTGTTAGCATGAATGTGAGGTAAAATATATGTAGAATAAATGTGTTATGAACATGTTTTTGGTAGTGTTTTCTACCTAAATTTGGCCTTAGTTGATCAAATAAAAAAGCAAAAATTACATTCTACTAACTTAAAAATATATAGGATTAAATTTGCTTTTTAAACCACCCAAACTCACTTGGAATCGCCTTAATCCAATTTGATTAATTTATAATGAATTGAGAATTCGAGGTTGTCAATTTTGGATAGGCTTCGAATACAATTAATTAGTGGCGATGAATTGGAATTAGGTTTGTTAACCAGTCTAAATTGATTGATTCCCACCCTTAGTTAGTAAGGTACCGGGTAGATGATGTGACTTATTATTGGTTCAAAAGTGCAGTTGAAAAGAAGGATACACACCTAAAGCCTTTAACTTAGGAAGCATTCCAAGTAACCTTTATTAATTGTTTCCTACTTTTAAGCATACGATAAGCCAAGGTTAAGAAATTTGAACATTTAAAGCAAAGAAATTCATCCATCAATGTATATGATGCACAGTTTACTAGGTTATCTAGGTATTCTAACTACTTGATCCATATTAAAAGGGTTAAGGTTCTGAGATTTATCCAAGAATTATGAAATTACTATTTTGAGTTAATTTACTTTGATGAAGCTATTTCTTATTAGTAAATGCTAGACTTAGCATTAAGATTGGAATTTAAAACTAAGGAAAAATAAGAGGATGAGGTTCCTGTAGGAAATAAAGCTGGTTAAAAGGGTATATGTAAGCAACCAAAGAGATAAAAGTTCCTAATAGTGAAAAAAGTGGTTTTTATCATAGGGTTAACTTCGTTTTACAATGCCCATAATGAACCTTCCAAGTGAAAAACTACAAAAAACTAGAGGAGCCACTCCAATACTTATTCAAACTACCAAACAAATAATCTATAAACCTAGAGTAATATGCAAATGGGGATGTTATAGTGCTCTTAATGCAATTCTTATCATAATGGCCTTATAATGCACATGCTTCAAATATAGGCATGTAAGTAATAAGGTTAAGGAGTGTCTTGAGAATCCTTCTAGCCAATGTGTAAACTATTCAACTTTTTGACAAAACATCATAATACCTTAACCTATGAATCTTATAAGAGAACAAACAACATCAATAGGAAATATTAATGTAAGTGGTCATAGCAAAGGGGTAAGTAGAAACTAAGCCCATGTTTACATATTAACTTGTTAAAAGGTGCAAGCCTTAAATGTAATTATGATAGGGATTTTAAAAAATTAATAACAATCTAACCAAAATTATGTTTAACTTTGGTGCCACCTACTCTTTTATTTATTTAGAATTTGTTACTTTATTAAATAAGCTTTACAAAACCATTAATGCTCATTTGATTGTGATTACCCTAATTGATAAGTCTATAATAGCTACCTATCTAATTGAAGTTTACCCCATATGCATTCATGAATATGTAATGCCTACTAATTGAATCTTGTAAAAGATGATAGACTATAGTATGATCTTATGAATGGATTTAAATATCATGCTTATATGAACATTTTTGACAAATTTATTACTTTTTCCATAGAAGAGTTTCTACTAATTAATTTTTAGGAAGAAAGATTAATAAGAGATAAAGGTTAGTTAAGAAATGGTGTAAATCTTATTTAGTTATGATTCAAGATTTTAATTTACCAATTCTAGATCTTTGTTATGTTCCTATGATATAAAAGTTCCGTGACATGTTTCTAGAAGAATTCTTTAGATTGCCACCTAATTGGGAAATTAAGTTTCATATTGATTTGACACCTGACACTAAACTAATCACTATGCCATCTTACTAGTGGCTTCAGAATAATTGTAGGAATTGAAGGTACAATTATAAGATTTGGTGGATAAAGGCTTTATTCATCTAAGCTCATCACTATGAGGAGAAGGATGGATCTTTATGATTATGTATAAATTATCACCAATTGAACAAAGTCATAATCAAGAACAAATACCCACTTCTTTGCATAGATGATATGTTTGATCAATTGTATGGAGTAAGATACTTCTTAAAGATAGATTTATGATTAGGTTACTATTAATTAAGATTTTTAAGGAAAACATTTTAAAAATGGCTTTCTAAACATGTTATGGCCATTATGAGTACTTAATCATGTCTTTTAAGTTAATTAATGCCCTAACTATGTTTATAAACTTGATGAATTAGGTGTTCAAACCTTTCTTGGATAAGCTCATGATCGTGTTCATTGATGACATCTTAGTGTATTTGAAAAAATGAAAAGGAGCACATTTAACATGCCAAAATGGTGTTGTAAACTCTACATAAGCATCAATTATATGCTAAATTTGCTAAATATGAGTTCTAGATGACCAATGTGAAGTTTTTAAGGCATGTTATGTCATACAAAAAAGCTTGAATGGATCCCTAAAAAATTAAAGTAGTTAAGAATTGGTTAGGATCCATATCCATCACTAATATTTTGAGTTTTCTAAGGTTGACAGGGTATTATAGGAGTTTTGATAAAGATTTCTCTAAGATAACTATGCCATTGACCAAAATAACATAAAATGGAGTCAAGTTTTCATAGTTGAATCCATGCAAAAATAATATTCAAAGTTTGAAGGCATGTTTGACTTTCGCTCCAATTTCAACATTTACTTTCAGCATATAAGGATATGCTATATACTGTGATGCTTTTAGAGTTATCTGTGGATGCGTTATGATATAAAATTGTGAGGTAAATACTTATGCTTTGTGGTAATTAAAAAGGCATGAGCAGAATTACTTGATGTATAACTTGGTAATAGTGATTTTTACTTTGAATATTTAGAGACATTACTTGTACAAGGAAACTTGCAAAATCTATAAAGATCATAAAAACTAAAATTATATTTTGATAAGAAAGATTTGAACTTAAGGTAAAGGAGATGGATGAAGCTTGTCAAAGATTATGATTATTCAATTCTTTACCACTGCAGTAAAGCTAGATTGTAGTGAACAAGTTAAGTAAAAAAGTCTTTGGACATGATGAGCAAGACACTTTCTACCAACCAAGGGATATTTTTAACTTAAGTGGCAGTTCTATCTATCCTCATGCAAAAAGTCAAAGAAGCCCAAAAAATTGATCTAAACTATACTGCTTTAGTAAAAGATATAATTGAAAACCTTAAGGTGAATTTGACCATAGAAAAGAGAGGTGTGGTTCGATGTTAAGGGCGAATTTAGGGTCTTTCAAACAAGTGGAATGAATTGATGCATCAAGCTTAATGCTCATTTTATACCATGCACCCTAAAGTAGCTAGAATATACCATAAATTGCAAGAAACCATTTTGTGGAAAAGAATAAAGAGAGATATGCTCAATTATGTGATGAAATGCCTAACATGCCAACAAGTAAAAGCAGAACATCAACATTTAGCTATGATTTCAGAATAAAAGTAAGGATGTGTGATGATAGATTTCTTAACAGGGTTAATAAGGACCTAGAAAGGGTATGACTTCATTTGGGCTAATGTCAAGTGGCTAATGAAAACAACACGTATTCTACCATTTAAGACTAGTTTCTTAGTGGCTTAATATGCTCAGGTGTATCTTGATAAGAAAGTGCCACTTCATTAAGTACCGATCACCTTCATATCATATCAAAGCACATAATTCATTGCTCATTTTTAGTAATATTTTCCATAAGCATTATGAACTCAATTATGATTTAGTATGGATTTTTACCCTCAAATGGATAGGCAATTTGAATGAATAATTCATATCTTAAAAGATATGGTTTAAGCTTGTACCTTTGAATTCAAAAGGAATTAGGAATAGAATTTACTTATAACAATAGATACCAATTAAGTATTAAAATGACCCTATATGAAACCTTGTATAGCCATAGGTGCAGGCTCTAATAGGATGGTTTATACTAGGAGAGGTAAAGCTTCTTGGACTACATTTAGTAATTGATGCACTAGAAAAAAGTTTAAATTATTAGAGATAAGTTGAAAATGGCATAAGATTAATAAAAATCCTATATACATAAAAGAAAAAGAGTTTGAAATTTCAAAAAGGAGACATGATTTTTCTCAAGGTCTTACCTATAAAAGTAGTAATGTGATTTAGGAAGAAAAAGAAAAGAGTATCTTGTTATACTAAACCTTTCCTAATCATTAAGTGTATTAGTGTGGTGGTTTACTACTTAGAGTTGCTAGATAGCTTACAAGCTATATATCCAATGTTCTATGTTTCTATGCTTTGAAAATATGTACTAGATGCATCTCATATAATCTGAAAATTGGATAATAAACTGACATATAAGGAGTAATTGGTGGTAATCTTGGATTAACAAATTTAAAAGTTAAGATCTAAGGAGTTACCATTAGTAAAAGCTTTGTGGCAATGACACAAGGAAGGGGAAGTTACTTAGGAACTCAAGTTTGAAATGTGACAAAAATACCCTACCTATTTAGTGAGCATTAAAGGTTAGTGAACTTGTTAGGTTAGGAAGGTTTTTAGAATTTAAGGATGAATACTATTAAAAGAAGAAGTATTGTTACACTTATAAAAATTAAAATATTTTATATCAAAATAATTAATTAATCATAATAAGGATAGAAACAAAATTTTTGTGTGGGATAATTGAGAAAGGAATAAGTAAAAATTTTAAAGTTAAATATGATTAAGGGCATGTATATAAACATGGAAAAAGTTTTGGGAGCTTATTTCCTATTTTTCTACTAAGGCTTTTATCCTTTTATTTCCTCTAATATGAGCCATCCTTTCTCTTCTTTTTTTCTTCTACAAACCCAAAACCACTTCTTTTCTCCCTCTCCTTATAAGAAGAATACCAATCCATTTCATTAATCTCATATCCTTTCCAATCTAAGTAAGGTCAGGTTTTCCATATTTTAATCATTGCAGAACTTCTCTTCTACTTCCTTTTTAGATTCTTCATGATTAAGGGTTTTCAACTTAAATGGAATTATGTTGCCCTAGCCTTAAGTTCTTGATTGTGCAAGTTTAGAAGTAAGCTAATCTTTATTTCTACTACCTATTGTCTCCTCCATAAGTTGTGAGTAAATATTCTAACTAAATTTGTATGCTTTTTAATGATTTAGTTTTATTTATGTTAGGTTTTACTTATTATTAGTATAATTTGAGATAAAAGGACATAGAGTGGTGTTTAATGCAAATTTCTTGTTGAATCTGGTATATATGATGTTGTTTTATATGCTCTATAGTAGTTGAATTGAATTAAATAATATTGCATGAAGGATAAGATTTTTAGAAGATTTCTTTGTAAGTAAACAAGGAATTTTTTTGCAAAAGTGTAAAAATTCATTTATAAATTAATTAATGAATTAATTCATCAAGGTTAGTATGCAAAAAATTCTTACCCTAAGTCGATTCACATTTTATAAAACCAAATCTAGGAGATTGAATTGACTGGTGAATTAATTTAATGAGGTTGAAAGGCAGTCTCCTCTGCACTAAATTGATTTTTAAGTTAATTCAAGCCTTATAGAATTGAACTAAATGACTTGAATCAATTCCTTATTAATTTATGCCTTATAAAGACTTATTAGAGTCTTTGAATAGATTTTTAAATCAATTCACTGAGTTAGGTTTTTAATTTTTGCTGTGAGACCTTTCCATAAGGAATGTTATGACTTAGATATGTATATGAATTAAAATGGATATAATAAAGCTGCAACCACGTCCCAATGTGTGAAATATTGATGTAATATGATTTTATTAAAATTTGGTTAATATCATTGTGATTTTTATTGAGTAATATGCTAAGGAGGAATTATTGAACCATGCAACTTATACCTTGAATTTAGTAAAAGCTTATGAAGATAAGTATAACTTAGAGGGATGAGAATGGACTTCTGAGAAATTAGGATGAAAGGAGTCATAAGGAGATTAATATGCTTGTTTTTCTTTTTCTTAATTAATATTGAATGGTGACATACTTATATTAATGGTATGATGCCATAATTATTGGGGTTTATTTAAATGTCTGCCATATAGACTAAGGTAATAGGGTAATCTAGTTGGTAAGAATTTAAGAGGCCATTTGGTTCAAAGTAGGGAAAGGGAATGGAATCAGGAAAGAGAATTACAAGAAAAAGAAATGAATGACTCCTAATTATCCAATTTGTTTGGTTTAAATAAGAAAGGGAATTGAGTATTTTTAATTTACTTTATTAACAATTATTACACTAAAAATAATTTATTTATAATTATTATTAAAATAATTATTATAATTATTATTAAAATAATTATTATAATTATTATTAAAATAATTATTATAATTATTATCTTATTATTTTTATTTTATTTACTAATATTATAAAATTTTTATAATTATTTAATACTAATTATGAATATTTTACTAATATTATTTTTATTATTACTAATATTATTTTAATTATTATTAATATCTTAATAATAATTAATATTATCATAATAATATTAATTATTATTTATTTAATTATTATTAATAAGATTTATTATTATTTTATTAATATTATTAATTATTAATAACTTAAAAATATTATAATATTAAAAATAATAATTATTAAAAATATTATAATATTATTATAATTAAATAATATTATAATATTTATTATTTATTTAATATTTAAGAATATTATTTATTTATTAAATAAATATTAATAATATTATTAATATATAATAATTATTATTTAAATATTATTTAATTATATCATAATTATTATTAAAAAATAAATTATTATTTATTGAATTATTAATATTTTATTAACATTATTAATTATTAATAACTTAAAAATATTATAATATTAAAAATAATACTTAGCAAAAATGTATAATATAATTAAATAATATTATAATATTTATTATTTATTTAATATTTAAAAATATTATTTATTTATTAAATAAATATTAATAATATTATTTAATTATATTATTAAATATTTTATTATATTTATTATATTAATTATTATATTGAAGATAAAGAAAGGAAATAAAATTCCCTAAGGATTTAGGGGAATCACGATTAAGGGTGTAAAAGGGCCTATGACCCGACCTAATTTAAACCTAACTCGGCTCGACCTATTTAGTAAAATGAGATAGGTTAAGGTTAATATAGAAACCTTTTTAATTAAATAAGTTAAGCCTTTTTATTTTAAACTTAGCCTACAAGCCTATTGGATCGGCCTATTTAATATTTTTTTATTTAAATTTATTTACTATGAAGGTAATGACATATAGGCTTTTTTTTTCAAGTCCATTATATAAATTAAATATTTTAAATTTTTGTTATATAATTTATGATGAACTAATTTACTTTTGTAATTAACCTTTGATGTTATGACAACTTAATATTATTTTACTTTTAATTAAATATTGAATATTTAAATTTGTAATTTTATATTTTAAGTATATGAATTTATTTCTTTGTTAATTAGTTCTTATATAAAATTTTGTATTAATTTTAGTATTATTAGGGACATTTTAGGAATATATTAATATAAGTTTATATAAATTATTGACTTATTTAAGGCCTTTTTATAATAGGTATTTTAAGTTTTAGGTTGTTAGCCTATTTAAAAGTTTGTATTTAAAATAGGATTTTAAATAGGCTAATAGGTTAGGCTCGGGCTAATATTTTGAAAAACAAGCCTGACCTATTTAAGGCAAAGCCTAGCTCGGCCCAGCCCATTTGCACCCCTAATCACAATTCCTTTAATTGGGGTAATCCCATTAAGAGAAAATGAGGAAAGGAAATGAATTTTTTCTGAATCAAACAAAAACAAAGGGAATGAAACATTACAATTCCCTTTTCCTTTCCTGATTACCCCCAACCAAATGACCCCTAATTATATATGTGATATATATAATATTTTATGCTTATTTTCTCTTATATTTAGGTTTCTTATAGTGTGATTTTGCTTATTTTAATGGATTTAGGCTTATTTTAAAATAAATTTTAAGTTAAATAGTAAATAATGACTAGTTATTGGAATTTGATACCATTTCAGATTTTTAACAATAACTTGAGCTTTGGACTTTTATTTAAGCTAATCTTTATATGGATGGGAAGCTAAGAGAATTATTTACTATTTCATGCCTCGTGGAAGAGTCAATTTTAGCCCTGAAACTAATCTAGTGGTGTTATCCTTATACAGTGGACTTGATCTTTCCATATTATTTAGCCTATAACTTGAGTTCTAGAAGTCTAAATCACAAAATTCCAATGCCTTAAGTTAGTTAAGAGCTAAAGTAACATGTTTTTAAGCTTTTAAAGATAAAATGACATCATTTTGAAGGTGGAAAATTAGCCCCAACTAAAATAACATGAATTAAGGCTGTAAAATGTGTCGACTTGTGCATATATGAGCTAGTTCGTAGGCTTTAACTAAAAATTTGTGAACTTCACAGATACAAGCCTGTGCATTATAGACTGGGTTTGTGATGGGTTGATCAGTATTACCTATGTTGAAAATGGGTTTAATTTTTAAAACCCATATTTGTGAAAATGGGTTACAACTCATTTTACATTCCTAACATGAATCACAACTTTGGACTTGTTCTAGTGTTTGGTTCATAACCTAGGTTACAACATTCAAATTATGAAAAGTCTTGTTTTTTAGTTAGCTAAGAGTTAGCCCTAGGTATTTGTAACCTAGTTGAGCAAAATTAGTAGGTATATATAGGGCAAAACACAACTAACTAGAGACAATTTAGTAGTCAACAAAACAAAATATTTCTTGTCTTGGTGTTTTGAGCTTTCAAACCATGAAAGGTTAAACTTTCTTTTTCTACTTCAAGGGATTTGGTATAGTGTTTCTAAATAATTTTAAGACCTTATTCTTTATCTTTTATATTTAATTAATTGCCTCTATTTATTTATCTCTTTTATTGATGATTACGTAGATAGTTTTTTATAAAGGATCTGTTAGTTGATTATCTATGTGATTATTCTTAGAGTGGTTGATTAGGTTATTTTTATGGTTGTGAACTAATCTAAGTAGCTACTATTTGGTAAATGAATTAGAGGGTAGGCTTTATGATTTGCTCAGTTATAAGGTTATTTAATGTATATCGATTGAATTTCTCTTATCTTTACTCTATTTTGATTTTGATCGAGTTTGATTGGGCTTTAGTATATTTTGATTGAATTTCTCTTATCTTTACTCTATTTTGATTTCAATCGAGTTTAATTGGGTCTTAATAAGGATTGGATTTAATTAATTAGTTTAGATTTGTTAATCCTAATCACATTAAAAAGGATTTGGGAATAATTATGGGTTTTCAGGTTATTTTCATCAATTGAATAGTTAATTAAGCATTGCTTATGTTTTGAGGTTGATGATGAATTAATCGATTGATGTACAATCTTTTGAATTGGAATTCGACTTATTATGAGTAAACTCTACTTTTATTTATTTTCAATTTATAAGATTTGTTATTTTTTTCTATTTAATTCTATTTTTCTGCATTTTAAAATTCCTTTTATTTCATAACCAAATTGGAAGTAAATTAAGTCTAATCTTTGTGGGATCCATCCACTTTACCCTTACTATAGTTTTGTAATTTTGGTGTGTTGCAATGCATAGCAATATGTTTTTCTTTCCATGGAATGTTTGCTTACTAAATCCTTCAGTTATTCTTCTATGTTTATTTTACAAATTCTCAAATTGATGTGCCTTCACCATCAACACCACAATGAGGATAACTTCTTTAAGATTCCTACTAGCTTGGAAATAGGAAGTATATGGTTATTTTATTTGTAACAAGATATGTATATTGTCTAATGTTTAAGTATTGAATTAAACAAAGCAATATTGTTAGTAAATGTAAATTTTAGTATCGATACTAATAAAAAAACATTCTTTAAGTGTTTGAGTATTGTCTTTAGTTAAGATAGTCTGGTAGAAATTTTAAGCAAATTCATCTAAATCAAAACTAACATAGATGTAAGAATATAAAATCATGATTTCAAAAATAAATAACCAATCCATATTGACCATAATAATTATGGATCAACTGATGAATAAAAGGCTTGATCTTTCCTACTTTCTCTACAAGTTGTAGCTAATGAAGTGAAAATGCCAAAAATCCTATAATGTTTAGGTTTATGAATTTTTAGAGAGAGAGACAAAGGCAGAGTAATCAAGCATAGACTGGTTAAAGAGATCTAAACTAATTAAGTGAGAAAACCTTACTAGGCTCATGCATTAAAAGCTCAGTGCATTAAAGTCTACACCAGCTACTAACTACACTAGATTGCTAGGCATTTTTAGTTTACAAATTAGTCTAACTCAACTTGCTTTAGAAAAAAAACCACAAATCCAATTAATGGTAGTTTAATAAAAACATTCTAACATTCTCCTACTTAGACAATATTAATTATAATTAGTTTAATTGATAAAATATTGTAATTTGAAAAATGACTATTAGGTTGAGGATAATTTTAAATACATGTTAGCAAGAAATAAACTTCTAAATATAGACTGAGTCTATGTAGCTAATGATATTGAATCATGATAACAATTACATTTTTTAATAATGCAAGACCTTTCATGATTATAAAATATCATAAATTACACACACTTAATCAATGGTTTGATAATTTAGCATGTAAAGTAAAATCAATATATTGTAATCAGATCATGCTCATCTTTCATATCAATTCTCAACAATTTCTCAAATATCCTAATATTGCATAAGAAATCAACTAACAACATGGAAAACTAATCATCTCATAAATCTCAAAATGGAGTCAAATTTTAGACAAATAATTAAGCTTAACAATTAACAACTGACACTAAATCTTAGTCTCCCACAAAATTATAATAATTTTGGCATATTATAATTAAATATTTCATGCATCAATAAGAAAACATAAAATATTATAATCAATGTACTAATAAGTATATGTGAAGATGTATGTTATAAACCACTTGACCCTGACTAGTGTGGATCCTGCTGTGAGCATCCGCGAGCTTTTCTAAACTTAATATGATATTATCACACGGTGACAACTAATAATAACACATTTCATTAGTCTAATTCATTTTTAAAAGAATATTTACAATATTGTTAATTATAATTTCTAATATATATATGTGCATAATTTCTTTATCAACCTATGAAACCCAACTCTACTTTTTTAACTACTATCAATGCCTACTTAAGATACTCCTGTTTTTGAACTATAGGTGGTGGTTAAGGAGCTTCTACCTTAGCATTTGTAATACATATGAAAACACAATAATGAGACTTGAATTCTCAATAAGTAGATAATTTACTTATCAAATCTATTAAGTATTTAATTCTTAATTAACATACTATAATTCATGGGCACTATTCAATATATGAATAGAATAAATGATAATTCAATCAGCAAATAATTCACAAATAGTGATAGATAGTAGATATCACAACTTATGTCTCCCTAGAATATTATTCATCACAAATCGAACTTTATTCCCCCTAGTAAATATATCATTAAGGACAAACCTAACCTTATCATTTTTAGCACTTTTGTTATTGATGACAAACCTAATCTTATTCCTCCTATCCCACTTTACTTATATTCATTTAATTCAAATTTCTAGAGATTTATCATCAAATTATCCACACTAGGCCACTCATAAAGAAGAAATTCATATTCCATCATAATTATACATATACATATATACATCTAACTATAAAAAGTGGAACAAAGAAGATAATCATCAACTACATGCTTAATTATCATCATTGGAGTTAAACCTTTACCAAAGAAGTAATTTATAATGTTTTTAAACGTGAAATACAAAATAGAGCATTATGAATAATTGCATAATTGATTGATAATGTCCAATTTTGGTTTTGGACAAGAATCAATGGTACAATCGATTCATATGCTCGATAATCACCCTTCAACAAAATAAATTGATAGCATAGTTGATTTACACAAGGATGAATTTAGGGTTTAATATGAATCGATTCTGCAATTAGTTCTTTAGGCCCAAAATTGCTTTTAGATGCCTGGAATTGATTGGAACCTTGTAATTCAAACTTACATATGAAATTACTAGTAAAATAAATAAAATAAATTTTATAATTTTAAAAGTGTAATAATTCTTCCCTCTTTAAAGAATCCATCTTTGAATTCTTAGAAATTAATTATTGACAAGATGAGAAAGTTTACACATCAAACTTACTAAAGAAGTATTGAAAATTCTTTCTTATTTCAGGCTCAAATTCCTATATTGCTTCTTTAACTCCGTGCCTTTCCTTACAAACTTTTATAGAAGGAATTGTTTCAGACTTCAATTTTCAAATTTGATGATCTAAGATCTTTATAGGCTATTCTTCAAATGTAAATTTTGGAACTAGTTGGATTGATTCATATTGAATGATATGAAAAGCATTAGGTAAGTATTCACACAACATTGAGAGTGAAATACAGGATGAACAACATGCAAATCATCTAGTAATTCAAGACAATAAGTGATGGAGCTAGCATTCTATGTAATTAGGAAAGGAACAATGTATCACAGAGCAAGCTTTCCCTTCCTACTAAATCTCATCACTCCTTTCATTAGAGAGACTTTGAGAAATATATCATCCCTATTTTGAAACTCTATTTTTTTATTCTTTTATTCATGAGGGACTTTTGACAATCCTAAGCAATCTTTAACCTATCCTAAATAATCTTTACTTTCTCCAGTGTATCAATAACAAGATCATGACCTAGGAGCTTGGCTTCTCCTAGTTCAAACCATCCTACTCTACAACTCCTACCATACAAAGCTTCATATAAGGCCATCTTGATGGAAGATTGGTAATTGTTATTGTACACAAACTCAATCAAAGGCAAGTATTTTTCCCAATTACTCTTAAATTCAAGAGTGCATGCTCATAATATGCCTTCAAGAATATAAGCTTATGCTCAAATTGTCTATTCATTTAAGGATAAAGGGTAGTGTTGAAATGTAATTGAGTTCTAAGGGCTTATTGAAAATATTGCCAGAAATAGGCTATATATTGAGTGTCGCAATTAGAAATGATAACTAAAAGAATTCCATGCAAAGGGACTGTATGGTCCAAATATAATTGAGCATATTAGGTTGTTGAGTGATTGGTCTTAATAAGGAGAAAATGAATTATTTTGGTTAATCTATTGACTATCACATAAATTGAATTAAATCCCTTTTGAGTCTAAGGGAAGTTAATAAGGAAATCTATGCATATAAGAATTAGAAGAGGTTGGTGTAAACTAGATGGCTTTTAATGTTCAGGTTTAACTTACTAACAATTAAGCATTTCAACAAAAAGTTAAGTAAGTCTCATTTCATCATTTTCCACCAGAAACTCTATTATAAGCCATGGTATATCTTGGATACACTCGGATGCATGGTATACAAAGAATTGTGTGCTTGGTGGAGTAATTCATTTTGTTCATTCATAAGAACCTAGAGTCTATATTGGGATTGGATCACTCCATATTCATCCATCTTCAAGTCTATATTTTAATTAACCATTGTAGCTTCTTTTAACTCTAGATATTAAGGGTCTTGCTTTGGCAACTCCTTCATTATTTCTACCAAAATTGTTTGAACTACCACTTGAGCAACAATTATCACATCATTCATAGTTTGAATATTAGCTAAAGTTCCCATTAACTTCTTGCTTAAGGCATTAGCCACCATATTTGCCTTGCTAGGATGATAATAGAGTGTAGTTATAATTTTGTACTAGCTCTATCCACCTATGTTGCCTCAAATTTAAATCTTTTTAGTTAAAAATGTATTCTAGTTTCTTGTGATCAGTATATATTTTGCAGGATTCACCATATAGGTAATAGTGCTAGATTTTCAAAGCAAAAATAATGCAACCATCTCTAAATCATGCATTGGATAATTTAACTTATGTTCCTTCAAATGCCGAGATATATATGCAATTACCTTTCCATTATGTATCAAGACATAATTTAGACTGATTCTAAAAACATTACAATACACTAAAATTCCACTAGATCTTAATGAGAGAGCTAAAACTAAAGTAGCGGTTAGACAAGTTTTCAATTGTTTAAAATTCTTTTTTATATTTATTAAACCATTCAAATTTACTCTTTTTTAAGTCTTGTCAATAAGGAAGCTATTTTAGAAAAGTCTTTGAGGAACTAATGGTAATAATCGACCATTCCAATGGAACTTTAGACTCTTGAAACTATAGAAGGTCAAAGCTAGCTTTGAATTACTTCTATTTTCTATGGATCAACTTTTCCATCCTGGGAAACCACATGCCCTAAGAACTTCACATTAAAGAGCCAAAATTCACATTTTGAAAGCTTTACAAAAAGTTAATGCTCACGAAAGGTTTGCAGAATAATTCAAATATGTTAGGTATATTCATATCCATTCTTGGAATAGATAAGGATATCATCAATGAAAACAATCATGAATTTGTGAAGGAATGACTTGAAGATTCATTTCTTAAGGTCCATGAAAGTTATAGGTGCATTAGTAAGACTAAATGACATAACAAGAGACTTATATTGGCTATATTGAGTTTCGAAAGTTATTTTATGAACATCTTTTTGAATTTTCAATTGATGGTAACTAAAGTGCAAATTAACTTTGGAAAAATATTTGGTACTTTGCAATTGGTCAAATAGACCACCGATTCAAGGTAAAGGATATTTATTTTTTATGGTAACCTTATTTAGTTTTCAATAATTGATGTAAAGGCATAAGGTTCCATCTTTCTTTTTCACAAACATAATTAAAGCACCTAAAAGTGATGCACTAGGATGGATAAAACCCTTATCAATTAACTCTTGTAATTATATCTTTAACCTTTTAATTTAGCAAGAGTCAAGAAGAAATGGAAATTAGATCAGTTTTGGAAGCAACTTTAATATTGAACTTGATTTCACATTTTTGAGGCAAATTAGTTAACTCTTCTAGAAACATGTCTAAGAATTCATAAATTATAGGAAAATGTTTGATCTTAGGAGAAGGATGATTGAAATCCTAAACAAGAATAAGGTATACAGTGCACCTTTAGTGAACAAGTTTTTAAGCTTTAAGGCTAGAAATGATTCTGGAGATACTAAAGCCTTTTTTGTCCTAAAAAACAATTGGAGAGATTCCTTCTATAACAAAAGAAACTATTTTGTTAAAACAATCCATTTGAGCTTGATATTTAGATAACTAATCCCCACCTAGGATGACATCATAATCTACCATTTCCAAAAGAATCAAATTTATAAGCAAATTTTGATCATGGATATAAATGGGTCTTTCTTTACAAATTAAGCAATAATCAAAGTCCTGTCTACTAGTGTTGATACAAATAATGAATTTGGCAATATATTAATAGGTTTATTCAATAATACCAAAAATTTCACAAAAATAAAGAAATGTGTAGCCCTAGGTCTAATAAAGCATAAGCAAACAAGTTGCCAATGAAATTTATACTTGCAACAATGGTATTAGAAGCCTGCAACTCCTAATGGGTTAAAGTGAAAACTTTTAGTTGATATCCCATTTGGCTTTTCCCTTTAACATTTCCACTTCTACTAGGACTTTGGGACATTTAAGGCTTATAGGACATAGATGGATTCACAAGTGGGTTTTGTTGCTAAGCAGGATAGTTTACATTACAACTGGGTAGGTTTTTTAAACAATCTTTGTGCTTGTGGCCTAATTGACCACATTAGAAGCAAATTAGGTTCATTGCATTGTAAGAACCATTATACTTATCATCATATTAAATGCATTAGAGTAGTCTCTAATAGAAATTACTTCTAGGTTATGACATTCCCTTTTCAAAATTGGTAAAGGCTCTCGAAAATAACAAATGAGATGATGAATAACTTTGACCTCTTCCTTGAGGAGGTGCACTAGAGGCATTTCTAAGGCAAAAGGCTAAGATTGATTAGCTTTTATCAACTTGAGGGTTCTAAGATTGAGGCATTCCTTCGACATTGGACAAATGACTAGGTCCTTTAAACCTATTATGCTTCTTACTAAACTACATTCTCCTTTTCTCTAGATCTTAAGCATATATTCTACTTTTATTACTTGATCAATAATGTCTTAGAAGGTAGTATCTTTTGTAACATGAGTGATGTTGAAGAAATACTTACAAAGGCTATAAGCAAACCTCTGAAATTTTGTTCTTTCATCAAGTATTAGATATCTCGTATAGTAAAATAAATGGAAGAACTGAGCCATATATTCATTCATAAACATAAGACCTTATTTGAAAATTTTAAATTCACAGACCTTGGCTTTATGGACATTAAGAGGCAAGAATTGGTCAATGAATAATTGTTGGAAAGTGAACTAAATCAAAGAAGGCAAAGAAGGATCTTTATTTTCAATTATGCTAACAAACCAATAACAGGCAACGTCTTCTAATTTATACTTAAAGAGCCAAATTATTATAGAATCAAAATTGGTCAACATTTTATAATAACGCTCCATTTGGGCAAGAAATAGATGAAGGTCCACATTAAAATTAGATCTAGTAAAATGAGGAATTTTAAGCTAGTTAAATTCATGGATAATAAAAAGCTTTCAATGATATTTTCCTTAAGTGGAATTGGTTTTTTCTCTTTTTAGTGATTAAAGGCTTGATCCTCTTAATATTGAGATTATTCTTACTTTTTTTCTTTATAGACAATTTGGGCCATATCAATTAGAACTTGTTAATGGAAAGTGACAGCCTATAAAGATACAGTGAGCCTATGACCCTCTGGATGATTCGCCATCCTCTAAATTGCTAGTTTTACTATTTTTTAGAATCTGCCATCTCCTATATCAAGAGAAAGTTTAATTGTTTAGTTTCATGAACATATATTCCTATAGCCCCTTATCCTAGAAAGGTTTTTATAAAAGTTTAACCACTACCATCTAATAACTTTAGGATTTATCAAAAGAGTATTGGTGATACATATTCCTAAGTGTGCACGTACTATTAATATAGTTTCAGTCAACATTTAAATAAGTAGCTAGACTCATATCTTACTTATTCTCTCCTAGTCCAATTTTCCTTAATTTTCTAAATTATGCTCTGGTACTAACTTTGTCACAACTCGTGTAGTTGTGATTGATGTGAATCTTGTTGCTGGTATCCACTAGCCTATTTAAACTTAATATGATATTATCATATGGTAACAACTAATAATAATACATTTCATTAGTTTACTTCATTATCAAAAGAATATTTACAATAATTGCTAATTATAAGTTTTAGTTTATATATGTACATAATTTTTCTATTAGCCTATAAAATCCAACTCTACTTTCTTAATTGCTAGTAATGGCTACTTAAGAAACTCCTATTTTTGAAATATAGGTGGTGGTTAAGAAGCCTCTACCTAAGCATATGAAGACATAAAAGTGAGACTTAAAGTCTCAGGAAGTAAATCATTTGCTTACCAAATCTATTAAGTATTTAATTCTCAATTAGCATATTATCATTCATAGGCATTATTTAATATGTGAAAATGATAAATGATAACTTAATCAACAAATAATTCATAAATAGTAACAGATATCACACCTTATATCTCCCTAGAATATTATTCATAAAAAACCTAACCTTAGTCCTTCTGCTAAATATATTATTCTTGACAAACCTAACCTTATCCTTTCTAGTACATTTATTTTTCATGACAAACCCAAGCTTATTCCTCCTATACTACTCTATTCATGTTCATTTAATTTAGATTTCTCTAAATTTCTCATCAAATTATCCATACCAAGACATATATAAAGAAGAAGTTCATATTCCATCACAACTATACATATACATATACATATCTAATTATATAATGCAGAACAAAGAAGATAATCATCAACTTCATGCTTAATTATCATCATTAGAACTAAACCTTTACTAAAGAACTAATTTATAATGTTTTTAAAAGTCAAACAAAAAATAGAGCATTGTAAATTGATTGTATAATCAATTCATAATGTCTAATTTTAGTTTTAGACCTTAAGAATCGATTGTACAATTAATTTGTATGCAGCAAAATGAATTGATTGCATAGTTAAATTACACAAGAATGAATTTTAAGTTCCATGTGAATCAATTGTGCAATTGATTCTTTAGGGCTAGAATTGCTTTTGGATGCTTGGAATCAATTCTACAAAATTAATTCCAGCCTTGTAATTTTCTAGTTTCATAAAAATTCATCTATTTCCAACCTTTGAAACTAACCAAATTTACATAACACATAAAAACCAAAATTCAACTATCCCTATACTCATATAGCTTCACTTTATAGTTTTTAGTTTTATTATTCACACTTATGCATTAAATCAATAGAATTTAAATAAAATCACAAGAATTCCTCATATAAATATATAAAACTAAAGAAGTAAGTAGATTATCTACTTACCTCAAATTAAAAGAAGGTTAGAGGAGATAAGTGAGTAATTAATTGAAAGACAAGCTAACCTTATTATAGTATAGCATTAAGTTTCAACTCAAAATCATTAATATCTTCTCATACACTCTTAAAGCTTAAAGAAGGAGAGAGAATCTAGAAGATTTACCTTAGCTTAATAAAAGTATAATAAATTTTTTTTAGATACCTTGAACAAATCTTGAAGAAAATTGAAATAAAAGTTAAGGAATTGTAAGGAGGAGAAGTGATTGAACCTTCTAGCATCAAGAAAGGAAAAATGGCAAACATATTGCTATTAATACCTTTAATTGCCTTAAAGGGTAAATTGGACATTTATGGAATTCTTAAAGGTAACTTAGGAAACAACCTTCCTAAATCTTCCCTAAGCATCTTATTTCAATTCTAATTTCATGCCATATTACATTTAACTTAATTACCCGTAATTTTATTTTAAAACTCTATTCTTTATAATTAAATACATATTCTAAACCTTTTCATAACTTTTCTTAATTATCAATAAATATATGAAATTATCAATAAAATAAATTCTATAATTTTAGAAGGTGTAATAATATAATGGGGGAAAATATATAAATAAAATCATATAAAAGCTAGTTATATAAATGTAAACTACTTTTACTAACTAAAGACATCAAATGAACTCACAATTCTCATTTTCTTAACATGTTTTTGAAAAATTATAAGTTTAAGTCCTTTACCCATGGGATTTGCCATTATAGCATCTATCTAAATGTGCTCTAGCATTATATCCCTTTTCTTTATAAGATCTTTGGCCATGAGGTATTTTAACTACAAATGCTTAGATCCACTACGACTTTTATTGGCTCTAGTAAAGGAAATTGCATCATTATTTTCACAATAAAGTTTCATTGGTCTAGCAATAAAATCAATAATTTTTAGTCCTTAAATGAAAATTTTTAACTAAATAACTTGTGAAGAAGCCTTGCAACAAGGAATGAATGTTGCTTGCATTTTAAAAAAAAATTGTTAAGGTTTGTTTAACACTTCTATGATATAAAACCTCTAGCCATCATGGTTTTTCCTAGATTAGATAAATACTTTCCAAGAACACTAATCACAAAAGCTAAATCTACTCTAGTGTAAACCTAGGGTTACATCAAACTTCCCATTACACTTGTATAAGGAACAATTTGCATTAACTATTTCTCTATCTCATTTGTTGGGTATTGCTTATTATTAAACTTGTCACCTTTAACACTCGAGTTTACAATTTTGTATATTAAATCTTTCTAGAATCTTGTAAATGTACATCTTTTGAGACAATTCTAACAAGTTGAGTTTTACCTCTATGAATTTGGATTCCTAAAATAAATGATGCCTCTTAACACCTTTTATGTGAAAAACCCTAGATAACATTTGTTTGGTATCATATCATAATGCTAGACTATTGCTTACTAATTGAATGTTATCAACATACAATATAAGGAAAATGATGCTACTCCCATTAACCTTGAAGTAAATATAATGATTAACCCTATTTTCAATGAAACCCAAATATGTAACTAACTTATCAAACTTTAAATACCATTATTTTGATCCTTATTTAAGCCATATATTGATTTTCATAACTTACACACCATATGATCACTTCTAGTTATTTAAAACCTCTTAGATTGTTTTAGGTGAACCTCTAAATCAAAATGTGCAATCGTGCCTATAATAATCTTGAATGAGTCTTTAGAAGATATTGGTGAAAAGGTCTTAGTGTAGTCAATTCCCTTTCTCTGAGTGAAACATTTAGCTACTAACTTTGCTATAAATCATTCAATTTTGCCACTTAAGTCTTTCTTAATCTTGTATACCTATTTGCAACAATTACTTTACAATTCTTTAGAAGCATAATAATTTGTCACCCTTTTTTCTTGATCATAGATTAAATTTCATTATTCTTGGCATTCACTTACAAATTAGACTATTGGTTATTCATTACTTAACTATATGTAGTTAGATTAACAACATCCTTAATGTTATGCTCACTCTTTCTAAGATAAACATAATAATAATTTAAAATTATTGCTTTCTTTTGTTTAACATACTTTTTAACTAGAGTTTACTTTATTGGTTGAATAGGTTAAGAATCTTTAGTGAGAATAACTACAAAAGGCTTTACATTTTGGTTGAGCTTAACATTTTGATCATTTTATGTCTCAACATAAATAAGCATAAGCACAATATTCTAATTAAGTAAAAGTAGTGGAATAATGATCGAGACTAGCTCTTTTATGTTTCAATATGCCCTGGTCTTGGTGTCAAATCAACAACATCAAGCTTAAGGAATTTAGTAATCATGGACTTAACTATTCTTATACTTTTTGTAAGGTAGTAGAACTTATAACTTTTTGCATGATCTAGATACCTAATGAAGTGACAAATTAATCTTGGATTAAATTTTTTCACTGATAGATCATAAATCTTCGCCTTAAAGGACAACCTTAAACTTAGAAATGATTTAAGTTAGGTTTTCTTCTAGTTTAAAACTCAAAAGGTGTTTTAGGTATCGACTTACTATGAATTTTGTTAAGAATGTATAAGGTAGTTTTGATGGTTTTACCCTAGAGAAATTTAGGTAAATTAGTTTCATTCATCATGCTTCTCATCATGTTTTTAAGATTCCAATTGTGCCTTTCTGTAATGTTACTTTCTCAAAACTACCAAGCATTGCATACTGTGGAAAATTTTCACATTCTTGTAAGAACCTAGCAAATGGTCCTATATGTTACCTATATTCCCTATATTTGCCATAATATTAACCACTTTGATTAGATTTTATAATCTTATTGGCTTTTCCAAGTTGCTTTTCAACCTCAATTTCAAAGATTTTGAATTTATCAAGTACATCAAAAATTTCTTTTATCAGATAAAGATAGCCATATTGAGTAAAGTTAATAATGAATGTGGCAAAATTAAAAAAATCATAAATAATGGGAGAGTGTAGTCTAAATACTTTAGTATGAACTATCTCTAAAAAATCAGAACTATGAGTAACACTTTTCTTTTAGTCTTAATTAACTTACCCCTAATACAATTTACATATATATATCCATATCATCAAAATCTTGGGAAAAAAGAATATTATCTTTAATTAATCTCCCTCATTTGTTCCCTGGATCTATGTCCTAATCACATGTCATAACGTTAATGATGTTTTTTTAAGTCTTTTTGGAACCATGTTTTTAACATTCAATGAAGCAAAAAGACTATTAGATGCTAATAGCAACCTATATAAATCACTATCAAGAATGGTGAAACCAAAAGACTCATGATGTGACAAAATATCAACTTTTCCATTTCCAAAAGCAAATTTGTATCCAAGCTTATCCAAAAGAGAAATTAAAATTAATTTACAACTAAAAGAAGGTACATAAAAGACATTATTCAATGCAATTTCAATAAAGTTTTCTAAACATATAATGACATCCCTTACAATTTTAAGATCATTCCTTACTCTAAACTTAAACTCATTCCTACTTGGTTTCCTCTTGCTTACGTACCCTTGTAAGTAACTATAACATAAGTTATGGAATCACTTTTAAACCACTTGGAATCTATTAGGACATCAACTAAATTTGATTCAAAACAAGCTAAGGAGAAAGATTTACCATTCTTATTGCTCTTTTTCTTCTTTAACCAAAACTTGAACATATAGCACTTTTTTCTTTTATGACTTTTCAGATGACAATGATAACATACTACATTCTTATGAATGGAACTCTTAGGACCTTTTGCTTATGGTTTTTAATCAACATTCTTATTGTTCCCATGCCTTTAGGCCTCTTAAAACTTATTAGAATTGTTCTTTAGAATATGAAATTTGGTATCTTTTTCTTGTTAGTTTGGCTCTTGTTAGATAAAGACTTTGGTTGGGTTAAAAAAACTTATTTCACTTTTTCCTTTCTTCAATTTTTCTTTCTAAGAAACACACTTTATGATGAGCTTATTAATAGCATAAGGTGTATTTAGGGCATTATAGGTTATCTTGATTTGACTGAATTCTAGAGGCAAGCAATTCAAGTCATGTGAGATAATAAAGAAATTACGCAAATCAATTTTCAGGTCCTTTAATTTGGTTTGAAAGTGAACCCATCTTAATGATAAATTCTCTTATACCACCAATGTTTTCATACTTTATAGTTCTTAGTTCTTTCATTAAGCATCTAAATTTAACATTATTAGATACTTGACACTTTTGCCATTTGGCATCAATAAACTCTTTAACCTTGGTTGTCCTTAATAATCCACCTAACAAATGTTTAGGAATAGTTTTTTTAATGGTAATAAGCTGAGGTTATTGGATCTCTCAATTTTGCATAATACTTATTTACTCTTGAGAACTTTCAAGAGTGAGCACTAGTAGCTCTTCCTCCTGCAAAGCTAAATCAAGTTCCAGAATACTAAAAGTGAAATCTATATTCTACTTCCATCTCTTACAATTTGCACCATTTAATAGTTCAATAGTTGCATGTTGTTGTTAACAATAAAAAAAAATCGTGAAAGAATAATTAGAAATGTAATATGTTAGTTCTAGGCATTTAAATTTATCAATAATCATACTTAGGAGTATATGAAATATCATTATATTCTCCTCTTTGGTAAGAGAATGCAATATATAAGGATCCTCATAAATTGAAGCCAATAAGAATAATATATTATTATTATAAATTTATCCTCTTTAATTGAATAAAATTTACAATAGTAAAATAAATCTAAAAATAATATTTTAATCACAATATACAAACCCTCATTGGGCATATCATTACATGAAATAATTAAAAATTATTTTAACAAAATTATTTCTAATTATCATGTATATTTACCATTTTTAGGTAATTAATTATTTGGAATAACTAAAAAATAATCTTATAAATATTTATTAATAACTCAAAAGTTTATGAATCAATGTGAATAATTTCACTTTGGTATAATTATCCAAATCAACCTATAAGTCTCCTAAAATAATTAAGATATTTAAATTAAGCATAAAATTATTAATTAAATTATTGAAAATAATTAAAAGAATTATTTATCCATCAAAGGGTACTAAACGATAGGCACTAAAATTGATTATGAAAATTATATTGCATTTTGATATAATCTTAGCCGTTATTAATTTTGGTAAAAATTATTCAAATGTTTTTATTTTTCTCTCAAATTCTATAAGAGAGTATGCATTTTCAAATTGCAATTTGAGAGAGTAAAATACACTAATATGAATTTGGAAAAATGATTTATTTTTAGAAATTTGGCATGGATCCTACTTGTCACCAAATGTGCATAAGTAATATGCTTAATGTGTTGAAGACTTCATCTTTAACCTTAGAACCTATTTCTGCTAGGTAGTAACGAGTGTGTAGTTTGCCATTGATGTTTTCATGTAACTTCAATACAAACAAATTTGTGGAATGGTTTTCTATAGTAACACACCAGAGCACAATGATGCCACTTAATCTAATAGTAATTTAGTGATCGATGGCAAAAAAATTACCTAAAATTAATAAACCTAATGGCAACACTTCATCAAAATAGTGAGGGAACAAAGAAAAAAATCTTACCTTAAAATGGTTGGATTTGTTGAGTTTAATATAAAACATTAATAAGTAAATTATTCTTATTAATTATCTTAAAAAATCTATATCAAAATTGACAAATTATATGAAAACTTGCAGTCTAATTATAGAACACTATGTAATACCAAAAGAATAAATTCAAGCAATTTCACAAAATATCCAAAGAAATGGAGTACAAACCATAATTACAACAACATGAAAATAATAAGCTCTTTAATGAAATAAATACTTTGAATAACACTAATTGATTAATCAAGTCAATAAGGTATCGGAGTGTAATTGTCATCCTTGGATAGAATCTACATGTTTACTCTTATATACATATATATGTACAATTCTGACTTGGTACCATGGTATATGTATCTTCTTAATTCATTATCTAATATGGTTTGCTCATTAAGTTTCTTAAAACTTACTCTTTTTCTTTTCTTTTCCTTTTTTTCCTTTTCTTTAGAGATATTTCTCCTTAGGTACCTAGTTGTTTTTAGATAGGTTGGAAGTGGGTCCACTTGAGAATTCTAGTTGAAGGTAAGCCTTAGGATAGTTGGAACAATCATGCATGATAATTTTCTTGCACATTCTATAATATATTTTTCTTGGGAAAAGCCATATTTTTTTGAAAAGAATAATTACATGTGGAACATGGTATTAGATGCATTTAGGAAAGGTTAGTAGGTTGTCATTTATAATGAATTACCATGCTGATCATGTGCTATGAAATAGGTCACCACAAAGGTTATATTAAAGCATGTTCTAGGGTCTAGGGGTGCACTTCATTTAAATTATGATATAGATGTCTCCAACTGTCGAGTTGAATAATCTTAAGGGTAGGGCATTTGGAAATTTTATCCAAAAACTCCTTCATTCTCATACGCTTACTTTTAGACACTTATAACCTTTAATATTTTCTACTTATTTTTCCTTATTTATTTTTTACAAAGTTCCTTTCTTCTAATCTTACTTGATCAATTTATTATTTACTTTACTTAATATCTTATTTATACTTTCTTATTATAATCTATCCATTCTTGTTCAATTTTTTTTGTATTTATTACTGGAAAGATTAATTTATTTATTCTTTTTACAAAATAAAATTTTAAAACCATAAAGGCTTTAACCTTATGTTAGGGCATGGTTCATGTTTTGAAAGGCAAAGTTATTTATTAAGTAGTATAATTGGAAACCTATATAGAAATACACTTTAAGGTATAACCATCAAAATCCATTAAGTTAATTGTCCTTATAATAGTTGATTATCTATGCGACTTAATTATCTGCTTATAAAAATATTAACTTATCTCATTATGCGATCTCTTTTGAGAGTTTATAATAGAATCTTCATATCATATGATGTACTATTGTGGGTATATGATAGTTATTATTATTATTATTATTATTATTATTATTATTATTATTATTATTATTATTATTACTAACATACTACTTTTATTACCATTATCATTGATACTAGTATAGATAATGTTATTATTGTTATTATTAACAATACTACTATTATTATTTTGATACTAATGTTGTTAGGATTAACATTAATGTTGATGTTTTTATAATCATAAGTATTATTATTATTGATTTCAAGATAATTCTTCTATTATGGGAAAAATGCTATATATATACAAGTGATGTCATGAGATTTATGATAAGAGTAAAATCTTGTAGTAATTTGAAAGTAAGGAATAAGGTTATGTTAAGTTGTTAAATATACACCTGTAATTGATGATTTTACATATTTGTAGGTTATTAGGGACTCGACTAGCTAGTTGTACAAGCAAACAAGGCATTGGCCAGAAAATACCTTAATAGCTATGTATATTTTATGTATTCTTTAATACTGGGACTTGCATTTATGGCTTGAAATTATGCTTGAAGGATGATTAAGAATGGCATTTGCGAAGTTTGGTATGAAATCACCAAATTAAGACTCACACTAGCTTTAAAGGCATCAGTAACACTTGGTAAGTTAAACTCTTTAGTGAATTAAGTTCAAAATGTGACAATTGTTTTCGAGACATGTCCATTAACATAAGATAAAGGAAATTTGATGTCCTTAGAGGACACTAAGAGTAAATGCATGGAATTTTTTTAAAATGAGACACTAAATGCTAACATTCCATGGAAACCTAAAAAAGAAAAGCAACTATAAGAGAGAATAATGTGATTGTGATTTAGAAAAGCAAATGAAATATAAAAATGGGTTTTATAAGCTATCAAGTTAGATTGTTACATGCCCATTTACCTTCAAAATTTGAACCCAACCTTACTAAGAGATGATCGGAGAATAAGTAACTTCCTTAAGTAAGAATTCTCTTGAGTTCTTACATAAATCTAGGGTGTAAACTAAGGAGAAATTGAAGGAAAATAGTCATAATCATAGGAAATGAGCAAATAATGTATAAGTTTTAGGAAGTAATATTTAAGTATAATTTGACAAACAACTTTCTCAAGTTAATAAAGTCTTTGATTAAGTGTAGAATAAAATAACAATATAGTTCCACCTAAATTATAAAGTTAATTAGGTCCTAAGAATTTAAGGATGAATTTGTTTGAAAGGGGAGTATTGTTATGTCCCTTATAATCTAAAAAGTTACATGGAAATATATTAGTTAATATGGGGAACTTTCAAATAAGAATTTCTTATAAAGTGGTTAGGAAAGAAATGAAACTATTATAACCCTTACAAGAATATTAATTTAATATAAAGGAATAAGGGATAAAATTTTGTATAGAAAACAATTAATTATGTAAATGAATTTGGGATGATATTTTTTTTATAAAATAGGTGAGAAAAAGGTAGGGCTATATGTTTAAAGGTTAATTATGTTTAAGGTTGAATAGTTGAGTATGGAGGGGTTTAGGGCATATTTCTCATTTTTCCTCTAGTTACTTAATCATTTAACATTCCTATTTCATCCCTACTTTTCATTTTTTCCCTAAAACCCCAACTCTCATGCAAAACCTTATTTGTGCAGTGGAATTTTAAAAATTTTGATCCAAAAGCTTCCTAGGATCCATGTAAAAGTCATAAACCAATATTAGCGTTTTATCTTATTTGTGCTCGTGTTCTTTCTGAATGAATCCTTGAGAGACCGAGATGAATCAAACGTCGGCTGGAAGGTACAGTATCTCTACGGTATCTACCTAGAGTGAACAATGACTTCTCCCCTCCACGAAGCTACTAGGATTCATTTTTCTAACTAGGATTAGGTTTGCAAGTTTTTAGAGTGATTTAGGGTTTGATTGAAGCCAATGTGCGTTCTGTAATGTGTTGTCTTCAAGTCCTTTTATAGAAATTAAGGTATATCGCAATCCTAATCCTACTAGGAAAATGCTTCAAAAATTCTAATCACACTAAATAACTATCACCTTATCTTTATCCTAGAAAGAGTGAGGAGAGATATAACTTATCTATTAATTATCTAATATTAGATAATAATATTATCTTATAATATAATTATCTAATATTAAATTAACATATAATTATCTTATATTAGATAATAATAATATTATCTTATAATATAATTATCTAATATTTAATAAAATAATTATCCAATATTACTTTAATATCAATTAATATCACATAATATAAAATATATATATTACATGAATAAATATATATTATCTTAATAATATATATATGCACGAAAATAAATTCAATTAATTGAATTTTAGTCTAACTAAAACCTAATTAATTATTGTCTCATTTTTACTCCTTTTGTGTGACCCTGTAAGTTCTTACTACATTGATAATGACTTATTTTAGGCCATAAACAGCGAGCGGTACCTAGCAATACATCACCTGCCACTTAAGTAGTAAGAATGTCTATGATTCGACATCTACCTAATATATGATCAACATTTTGTTGGTGTGTGTCCTAGGAACTAATCATATAGATAATTGAAGTAATACACAATGTATTATGTTTCATTTTAGGCAATTTAATTATTATATATTTTTTTATAATTTCATTATTATTTTGCACGATTTATAACTTAATATAATAATTATCCTTGTATTAGCTTTGCTATTCCTAAAATGTCCCTAGTCAAGTATTATTACGAAAAAGATAGTAATAATACATCGAGACTAGCATGTATAATAACTGATGATTACGAATCATGGATATGTGATATCAAGTCAATACATGAGTACATTATTAGTGAACAATGTACTGGACTGACCCACTATGAGAATATTGCATGGATAGACGTGTCATAAGTTATTCTCATATGATCACAAATACACATAAACCTTTGACCTGAAGTTACTACGGTTTCTTACATGAGGAATTACTCACTTTAATATTGTCCTATGTCACCTTTAATCAGGATGACGAATAGAGCATTAATTAGGTGTGTCATGAATCGTGCAGAGGGAAGTGAGTGATGTAGATGGGATTTTGTTACTCTTGTATAAAAGAGAAATATCTTTAGGCCCCTTGATTGAGTGAGACTTAGAAATGCATGGTCATGCTCAATTGGATTAATATGTGATATTAATAATTTATTTTAAGTCTACTCAGTATCAAGAAATATAAATTGAACATTGACGAGGATGACACATTCCATGCCTCCAGTTTAATTTGGATATTATTACAAAAGGGTTACAATGTAAAATGTTGATCATGTATTAGGTGGATGTCGAATTGCAGACATTCTTAATACTTGAGTGGCAGTGATGTATTGCTAGTGATGTATTGCTAGATATCGCTCACTGTCTATGGCTCAATAATGAGTCATTGTTAACGTAGTAAGAACCTACAGGGTCACATAAAAGGAGTAGGAATAAGACAATTAATTGGATTTTAATTATATTAATATCCAATTAATTGGACTTATTTTTGTGCATATATATATATTATTATTAAGAATAATAATGTGTTATTCACGTAATATATATATATATATTATGTGATATTATTTGATATTAAAGTAATATCAAATAATTACATTATCAAATATTAGATAAATATATTATGAGATAATATTATTTTGATATTTGATAACTATATGCAATTATCTAATATTAAGATATTTATATTATGAGATAATATTATCTAATATTAGATAATTAATAGATAAGTCTTATCTCTTCTCATTATTCTAGGATAAGGATAAGATGAGTTGTTAAGTGTGATTAGAATTTTGGAAGCATTATCCTAGTAGGACTAGGATTGTGGCTTGCCTAAGTTCTATAAAAGGGGACTTGAGGGCATCATTTTTTACAACATACTCATAAGTTTCCCAAAACTCTAAATCACTCAGAAAACATCGAATCCTAATTCCTAGAGAGAGAAACGCATCTTAGCATATTCGTGGAGGGCAAGAGGTCGTTGTTCACTCCGTGTGGATACCGTAGAGACGCTGTACCTTTTGGCTGGCGTTTGATTCATCCACTCTCAAGTTTTGATCAGTAGAAACACGAGTGCCTAATAGGTAAAACCCTAATCATTGATTTATACTTTTTGCATGGATCCTAGGTAGAATTTGGATCAAAATTTTGAAATTTCGCTGCATATAATAATCTGAATTCCTAACACATTTTACATCAAAATCCTTTTTGTAATAATATCCAAATCGAATAGGAGGCATGGAGTGTGTCATCCTTATTAATGTTCAATTTATATTTCTTGCTACTGAGTAAACTTAAAATAAATTATCAATATCACATATTGATCTAATTGAGTATGGCCATGCATTTCTAAATCTCACTCAATCAAGGGGCCTAAGAATATTTCTCTTTTATACAAAAGTAACAAAATCCCATCTACATCACTTACTTCCCTCTGTATGATTTGTGACACACCCAATCAACGTCCTACTCGTCATCCCGATTAAAGGTGACATAGGATGACATCAAAGTGAGTAACTCCTCATGTAGGGAACTGTAGTGACTTAGGTTAAAGGGCTATGTGCATTTGTAATCATATGAGAATAACTAATGACACATTTATCCATGTAGTATTCTCATAATAGGTCAATCCAGTACATTGTTCACTAACAATGTACTCATGTATTGACTTGATATCATATATCCATGATTCATAATCATTAGTCACTATACATACTAGTCTCGATATATTATTACTATCATTTTTGTAATAATACTTAACTAGGGGCATTTTAGGGATAACAAAGCTATTTCAAGGGTAATTATTATATTTAAGTTATAATTTACGCAAAATAAAATAAAATAAAATAATTATATTGCCAAAATGAAATGTAATATATTGTGAAATATTGTAATCATCTCTATGATTGGCCCCTAGGACACATTAACATTTGGGATGATATTTTTTTTATAAAATAGGTGAGAAAAAGGTAAGGCTATATGTTTAAAGGTTAATTATGTTTAAGGTTGAATAGTTAAGTATGGAGGGGTTTAGGGCATATTTCTCATTTTACCCCTAGTTACTTAATCATTTAACATTCCTATTTCATCCCTACTTTTCATTTTTTTCCCTAAAACCCTAACCCTCATCCTCTTTTACCTTTCCTTCATCTTTCTTCCTTTTTAACTAACAATAGTATCAACCTCCACTAAATCAACACCCACATCTTAATTTAAGCATGGTAAGCCTTCTGTTGTCATAAAATTTCTTCATTTTCTTGGATTTTGAAAGGATTAAGGATTATCTTTGAAAAAAGGCTTTTTAGAACCTTAGCTTTGGAATTTTTAATTTTGGATGATTAAGACTAAGTAAGCCTTAATTTCATCCTTTTAATATCTCTTTCAACCAAGTTGACTGAACATTATAGCTAAAACTTGAATGGTTTATAAGATTTGAATGATTTAAATCAAGATAGTTACTTTTCCTTATTTACTTTGAATCATGATGAATTATTGTGATTTGATAATTTAAATATGGATTTCTTGTTGAATATATTGCAAATAATGGCAACGATGCAAGATATAGTGACTTGATTATGAATTGTAACTTGAGAAATGGATTTAGAGTAGTTAGGATATCGATGAATAGTATTCACAAAGAGATTTCTATAGCCAACTGGGCTATAGTTCATTGTATAGTGGACTATGGCCCAGAAACCTACTTTTTAGGCAAGTATCTCAACTATGTAGTTAATTATAACTTAAAGAATTTCACTTTTAAAGCCTATAGTTAATTATGTACCTACAAAATTGTTCTCAAAGACTATATGCTTCATAATTATTATTTGGACCTTTATAATTGACTATGACATCGTAAAGTTATTCCTTGGGTTTCTATAGTTGAATATATGGTCAATTATGCCATGTTTAGTTCCATGCACCATATTATACAAAGGATGAAGGTATATTTAAGTGTTTTATAGTATTGAAATAAATTATTACATGTTAAATAAGGTTGAAATATAAAATGTGATACTATAAAAGAGGCATGATAGTGTTATGACACATAAATATGAATGATTTTGCTATATATATGAAATAAAAATAGTAGTTAAAATTCTATTGTTTTGCTTATGAATGTGAATCTATGTTGCAAAGATTATATTGATTTCCATTATTAATATTTGATGTTTATAGTTTTGCTCACATATGAATATTTATAGTATGGCAATGAAATAGTAATGCTAGTATTGTATTTATTGTTAATCGAATCATTGTTTGACTATAAGATTCATAATGATGGAGGCAATTATTTACTTATGGTGGCTTTATGCACTAGATCAGTCCTTATTTGTGAAAGGATAAGGCTAACCTTAGAGGGATAAGATTGAGTTTATGAAATGATAAGGATGACTGGGAGTCATAAGGAGATTTACATACTTTTCTTCTTTTTATATGTCATAATTTTGTATAGAGGAGATTAAATGCATGATCGATTTTCCCTTGTGATTATGATGAGGTACCAATAATGATGAGTGCATAACTATGATTAAACTTTGATATTATGTATGGATGTAGTTGTCTCATTATCAGATAGATTAATCCTTCAAAAATTCTTCCTTTTTCCTTATTGAATGTATGGGAGTGTAATTATTTTCCTTAGATAGAATTTAGAAGTTTAATCTTATATATATATTTAACCTAGTGCCATAGTAAATGTATCTTTTTTATTCTTAATCTAATATTGTTTACTTGTTGAGTTTCTTTAAAACTTATTCTTTTTTTTCCTTTCTTTTCTTTTCTATGAAAGATTTTTCTTGTCAGGTACCTAGCTATTGTTAGATAGGTTAAAAGTGAGCTTGATTGTGAAATCTAGAATTAAGGTAAGCCTTAAAGATAGTTGAAATAACCATACATGATAATTTGTTTACATATTCCATAATAGAGTTTTCTTGGGAAAAACCATATGTTTTTTAAAAGCATGATTATGTGTGAAACATGGTATTAGATTGTTACAACCCTTAGGAAATTGGAAATAATTAAAAAGTATTTTCATATGCAAAAATATTTCTTTAACTGGTATAATTGCTTTTAGGATGAAATTTTATTGGAAATTGATAGAATTTTATGGTAGGATATAAAGTAAATTAGTAAGAATGAAAGGAATTAAACTATGTAAAGGCATGTGTAATTAAAATTAAGAATATATGTTTAAAGGAGATTTAGGGGATATTTTTTCAAATTTTCCCTTAAGTCCACATTTATTTATTAAATTGCCTTTATGCCCTCTTAACCCCAGCAAAGAACACCTAGCCATTATTTTTCTTTGGTTGACTTCCTTTTTCTTAACTTATTTGTTTCTTTCTCAAATGGAGCAAATAAGAATCAAGCTATAATCCTCAAACAATCATCTTTAATTCTTCTTCAAACAATGTAAACTCCCATATTTAAGCTTTGAATGCTAGTTTTTTGCAATTTATTTTTTGGATGAAGCTAATTTAGGGATTTTTTGCATTTTATCTCAAACCCTTTGATTTTGTGTTGAATAAGACAATTTAACCATCCTTTCATTTCCTTTTATCTCTTGCATACACAAGTAAGTAAACAATTTAGTTAAACTAACCTGTTTGTATAAATTTATGTTATTAAGGTTAAAATGTTAAATATTAGGAATTTGATAATTTCATGGGGTAAACTTGTTTTATGAGATGTGCTTCTTGTTGTTATGGATTAAGAATGAGTATGAATGGTGATGTGGTGATGAAATATAATTTTATAATTGTGTATATTGATAATTGAATGAAAAATGACCATATGAATAGTTAGAATACAAAAAAAGCTAGGAAGCCCAGCTCACAATCAAGTATAATAATCAATTATAGCCTTAAAAATTATATTTGAAAGGACTATAGTCAACTGCTATAGTTGACTATTTCTAGAAGTTTCTTTTTGGAAATAGGTAGTTAACTACTATAATTGACTTTAGCCCTAAGAAATGTTCATGAAAGGCTTATAGTTAACTCTTGTAGTTAACTATTTTGAAAGGTTTTGCTTTTGGATGAAGATAGTTAATTACTATAATAGATTGTGGCTTTTATATTTACATTTTGGAAGCTCATAGTCAATTATCACCTTGTTACTTTTTAGTTTTACATATAATTGTATGGTATTGAGGGGTTATATGGTTCATATATGGATTTAGTTAGTTTATGAATGTAATTATATATAATTTTGATGTTGAAATCCATAAATGAGATACATTCATGATTTGAAATATGGGAAAGGGAGATTAATATATGAGATTTGTGATTATTATTGTATCTAGTAAATCGTTTGTGAAAGGACAAGGTAGACTTTCAAAGGACAAGGATAGGTTTATGAAGGTATAAAGTTAGGCAGAGGCACAAGAGATTTAAATACTTTATACTATGTTATTTATTTAAGATATTGTGTTATAACAATAAAGCATATTATTAAATGGTGGAGTAACTTGGAAAGTAAATGGTATAGTTTTTTTTCTCTAAATTCATATATTATGTTAACTAGATTGTTTACTTATTGAGTTTTAAACTCTCTCTATTCCTTATTTATTTTTGTTAAATACAATTGTTGAAGCTGCTTTTCCATTAACTCCATAAGAGTGAATTCTTCTAGCATGATTTTGTATAAGATAGCTATAATAAAAATATTATTATAAATAGAAAAAATTTTCTCGTGCCTTGCAGTGTATGGATGTGTACAAAGTAGTGGAAACATTTGATTATACCTATTTTGGTAGTATTTATGAAATATGTGTTATGTTATTAGTAATTTTTTAATGATAATAAATTTTGGAATCTACTCGAATTGGTGGAAATTGAGAATTGAGTTCCACACTAATTATAGCATAGGAAGGTCATGATAATGTTGGTATCAAAGCTTGATCTAAGGTTTTTAGTTGGAAAACAAGGCCTATGATAAATTGATTCGAGTATAATTATTATTGCCTATATAGGTGCTAGTTGAAATTATATCAATTATATATGTGCGCTCGAGATCATATATCACCAATACCATTTCAAAGGACCTTAAAGTGCCGAAGAACATAGTGGTGGAGTTTCTTTCTTGTTATTATTATTATTGATTTATGTTTTATCTAAATAGTTGAAAAACTTTGTGAAATAAGAAATATGGTAAATTTAGGCAATTGTCAAGCTAACAATCATAGTGATGAAGAATCATCTTAAGGTTTTCAAGCTAAAAGTAGGTAGTATAATGAAGACAATGATCAAAGATATTCCTTTGTGGGCTACATCTTTTAATTATAGATACTAACTAAAATAACTTAGGTCTTCTAGTAGGATAGAAAGCAAAACCAATGTAGAAGTTATGATAATTTAACTTCTAGTCATAAAAGAGAATGAGAAAAGGGATAAACTTTACCAAAGGTGAATATGGATAATATATTGCAAATTATCCATGAATTTAATAAACTAAAGCTATCTTGTTTTACCATATTGGCTCCAATGGTCAATACATATGATTCCTTGCTCAGATTGAAAGGTATTTGAAAAATGCTTTCATCTTCCATTCAAATGATTATTGAATTAGCAGGGTATAGGCTTGAGGATGTCACACACTATTAGTTTTCCAATACCTTAGAGAATTGAGAAATGAATTTGCCACCTTAACCTAGGCAACTTTCTAGGAACTTTTCATTAACTACTTTCTATCACCTCATATGAGGGAAGCAAGAATAAGGAACTTTGAATATATGAAGTAGGGATCCCTTTCTATTAACTAATATAATGCATAGTTCACCCACACTAATCTCATTAAGTGAGTTATCTAATTCCAATTGAACAAGTTAAAGTGTAAAGATTCATACTTAGGTTGTGAGATTATTATCTTAATGTAACTTATATAACTTAAACCACTACTTATTAGGAAGTAATTGACTAAACACTTTAAGTAGAGTTCAAAATAAGAAAGAAAAAGGAAAGGGAAGTGTAAACCAGAAGCAAAAAATAGAATACATTAGAAGGATCAAGTTTCTTAGCTAATACACGGAGAGTTCCTTCTATTAACACTTTGATGAATGGAGAAGCAAATTATTTTTTAAGTATAACCTATTCAATATGTTTTTTTAATGGACCTTTAAAGGGAAAAGGTCAAGGAATTCAACAACCTCATTTTAATGCCTCTATAAGTTTTAAAAGAGAATAATTTCAAGGTAAAAGTAGTTACAAGGAAAATCACCCTTGTGTGTTCAATGTGGGAGTGAACACTGGGGCTTTATAGCTAAAGTAATGTTAGATAAGATCAATATGATTAGATGAGCCACAAAAGGAGGGAATGCCTTGAGAATCCTCCAAGTTATAATGCAAATTATCCTACTCTTTAGTAAAGTGCACCCATGGCACCAAAAACAACTTTAGTAAGACCTCAAACAAATATAGGACCAAATGGTAGTGAGAGCAACTAGGGAAAGAATGTGGTAAGAAATTAATCTAGAATTTTTACCCTAACCAGATAGAAAGCATAAGCATTAAATGCTACATTATAACTTGCACGTTTGTGCCTTTTTTATTTATGAGCTACTCATTCCTTCATTTTTAAGAAATTTTATTTTTTAATAATTAAATCCATTAGTAAATTGCAGACTCCTTTATTAATAGCCACTCCAATATAGCCACTTTGTTTGTGAATGCTTGTCTTGTACATGTGCATGGTTAGTTAATTCCTACTTATTTAATTTTATTAGAAATGGTAGAATATGATGTTATTTTGGGAATGTATTGGCTATCTACTTATTATGCTCAAATGGATTACATTAACAAAATGGTAGCCTTTTTTTAGAAGGAGCCCACCATTGCATTTTAGGGATAGAAGAACTCTAAGATTATTGGAGTAATTTCTAGCATGAAAGCTTAAAAGCTTATAAGTAATGGATGTGTTACTTATTTGGTATTAATTCAAAACCTAAACTAACCTTTTCAAACATAAAAAATGTTTTAATTATATGAGAATTTATGGATATGTTACTAGAAGAGTTGTTGGGATTACCCCTGATTGAGATATTGAGTTCAACATTAATCTAATTCCAAACATTAAACCAATATCAATACCATCTTATGGAATAGCCTTAATAGGCTTGAAAGAGGTCATGAAGTAGTTATAGGAGTTTATTGATAGTGGATTTATCCACCTAGTTCATTATTATAGGAAGCTTCAATTTTATTTGTTAAAAAGAATGATGAGACTTTATGATTATGTATAAACTATTGATAGTTAAATAAAGTAACCATTAAGAACAAATATCCCTTAACATAAATTAACGATTTATTTGATAAGTTGCAATGAGCTAAATGTTTCTCAAGGATTGATTTTTAATCTAGATACCATTAGCTAAGGATCTAGAAAAAAGATATTCTAAAAACCATGTTTAGAACCTATTATAGCCACTTTGAACTTTTGGTCATATCTTTTAAATTAATGAATGCCTCTATTGTATTCATGGACCTTATGAACTAAAATTTTAAGCCAATGTTAAACAAGTTCATGATTTTTTTTATTAATGATATCCTTTTATACTCCTAAAGTAAAGAAGATTACACATAACACCTCATAATTATTTTATAGACCTTACAATAAAACCAGCTATATGCTAAATTTTCTAAACGTGAATTTTAGTTAACCAATAAGAAATTCTTAGAACATGTAATATCTCAAAGTGGTATACAAGTAGATCCTTATAATATTGAAGTTATTGAAACATAGCCAAGGCTCATAATTATGATAAAGATTTAAAGTTTCTTAGGAATGACACATTACTAGTGATAGTTCCTAAAAGATATTTCTAAAATAATAGTTCTATTAATCAACCTTACCTAAAATGGAGTTAAGTTCAAGTGGTTTGATATTTGTAAGAACAACTTTCAACAATTAAAAATTTGCTTAACTTCAACTCTAGTTTTAGCTTTCCCATTGAGCATTGGAAGGTTTGTGGTTTACTGTGATGTATCTCATGTTAGCTTAGGATATATATTGATGTAGAATGGAAAGGTTATTATTTATGCACCATGACAACTAAAGAGGCATGAGCTTAACAATCATGCCTATGATTTTGAAATAGCTATAATAGATTTTACCTTAAAAACATGGAGGCATTATCTTTGTGGTAAAAAAAGCGAGATTTATACTTATTACAAGGGCCTAAGATATATATTTTTTTATCAAAAGGATTTAAATTTGAGGATAGTAGAGATGGATGGAACTTGTTAAATATTATTATTACACCATCCATTATCATCCTGATAAAGCTAATATAGTAGCAGATGCAATGAGCAAAAAGTCATATGGTGCAATAGTATTCAAGTTAAAGCAAAGACAATGATAGTTATATAATTTACTATATAATTTGTCTTAAGAGAAAAAAATAAAAGAATCTTAGAAACATGATCCTTAGTAACTTGCTTTAAGTGAAGAAGCAATATCAAATTAAAATAATGATTTAATCATTAATAAAAAAAGGGTAATCAAATATTAAAGACAAATTTAGGTTCTTTCTTATAAAAAGAATGAATTATTACACCAATCTCATTATTCATCATATCCATCCATCCTGGTATGGCAAAGATGTACTATGATTTACAAGAGAGTTTTTAGTGGAAATGAATGAAGAATGATGTACTTAACTATGTGATAAAAGGTCTCATGTGCTAACAAATAAATGTAGAACACTGACGATTAGTTAGTTTATGCTAACCCTTTCCTATTCTAAAATAGAAGTGGGAAAGTTTTACCATGGATTTTCTAATAAGTTTACCTCAAATCGAAAAGGGGTTTAATTCAATTTAGGTAATTATTAATTAATTAATCAAGATAGCTCACATCTTACTTGTTAAAGTCACTTAATTTATAGCTCAGTACATATGTGTTTATTTGAATAGAATAGTGTAATTGCATGGAATTCCTTTCACCATCATTTTAGATCAAGGTATATAATTTATAACTTATTTCTAGCAACCCTTCTAATAAGCTTTAAAAACTTAGTTGCATTATGGCATAGCTTTTTATCCATAAACATATGGATAGTTAAACTTACAATTCAGACGCTAGAAGATATGCTTCAAGCCTGTACCTTAGAATTTGAAGGCAGTTAAGAGAAATATATGTTGCTAATCCAATTTGCATACAACAATAGTTACCGATCTAACATTAAAATGATGCCTTATAAAGCTTTAATAGGTTAAAGTTACAAATCCCCTATGGGATGGTTTGAACCATGAGAGGTAAAACTCCTCAAGTTAAATTTAGTGATAGATGCATTGCAAAAAGTACAGATTGTTAAAAACTAAATGAAAATAATACATGACCTTCAAAAGTTACATGTGAATAAGAGGAGGAAAGAATTAGAGTTCTAAAAGAGAGATATGGTCTTTCAAAAAGTTTCTACCATAAAGAGAATTATGTAATTTGGTAAGAAAGGATTCATTTTCGATCTTTAAAAAAATTGGAGTAGTTACATATTGATTAGAGCTACTAAATAACTTATATGTCATACATTTATTTTTCTATGTATCCATGCTCCAGAAATACATTACTAATGTATCCTAAGTGATTTAACATAAGCCATTGCATTTGGATCCTAAACTTTATTATGAAGAGTGATCAATAAAGATTTTAGATCATCATATTTAGATATTAAGAACTAAGGAATTACCTTTAATGAAAGCTAGGTGGGAAAGGCACAAAATAGAAGAAGTAACTTCAAAATCTGAGTAAGAAATACATTAAAACTATTCACATCTTTTTTATAAGCATTAAGCTTCCATGTTAATGCTAATACATGTGTGCAAAAATATTTGTTTAAATAATATGATTTCTTTTAAAGTGAAAGTTTATTAGAAATTAATGGGATCTTGTGGTAGGATATTGTTGAGAATTCGGATTATTACATGCAGCGGAATTTTAAAATTTTGATCCGAATTCTACCTAGGATCCATGCAAAAAGCATAAATCAATGATTAGGGTTTTACCTATTAGGCACTCGTATTTCTACTGATCAAAACTTGAGAGTGGATGAATCAAATGCCGGCTGGAAGGTACAGCATCTCTACGGTATCCACACGGAGTGAACAATGACCTCTCGCTCTCCACGAATCTACTAAGATGCGTTTCTCTCTCTAGGAATTAGGAATCGATATTTTCTGAGTGATTTAGGGTTTTAGGAGGCTTATGAGCATGTGTAATATGCTACCCTCAAGCCCCCTTTTATAGAACTTAGGCAAGCCGCAATCCTAGTCCTACTAAGATAATGCTTCTAAAATCCTAATCACACTTAACAACTCATTTTATCCTTATCCTAGAGATAATGAGGAGAGATAGGACTTATCTGTTAATTATCTAATATTAGATAATATTATCTCATAATATAAATATCTTAATATTAGATAATTGCATATAGTTATCAAATATCAAAATAATATTATCTCATAATATATTTATCTAATATCTGAAAACGTAATTATTTGATATTACTTTAATATCAAATAATATCAAATAATATCACATAATATATATATATATATATATATATATATATATATATATATATATATAACGTGAATAACACATTATTATTCTTAATAATAATATATATATGCACGAAAATAAGTTCAATTAATTGGATATTAATATAATTAAAGTCTAATTAATTATTGTCTTATTCCTACTCCTTTTGTGTGACCTTGTAGGTTCTTACTATGTTGACAATGACTTATTATTGAGCCATAGACAGTGAGCGGTATCTAGTAATACATCATTGCCACTCAAGTAGTAAGAATGTCTGTGATTCGACATCCACCTAATACATGATCAACGTTTTACATCATAACCCTTTTGTAATAATATCTAAATTGAATTAGAAGCATAGAATATATCATCCTCGTCAATGTTCAATTTATATTTCTTGATACTGAGTAGACTTAAAATAAATGATTAATATCACATATTAATCCAATTGAGCATGGCTATGCATTTCTAAGTCTCACTCAATCAAGGGACCCAAGGATATTTCTCTTTTATACAAGAGTAACAAAATCCCATCTACATCACTCACTTCCCTCTGCACGATTCATGATACACCTAATCAATGCCCTATTCGTCATCCTGATCAAAGGTGACATAGGATAATATTAAAGTGAGTAATTTCTCATGTAGGAAACCGTAGTGACTTCAAGTCAAAGGTTTATGTGTATTTGTGATCATATGAGAATAACTTATGACACGTCTATCCATGCAATATTCTCATAGTGGGTTAGTCCAGTTCATTGTTCACTAATAATGTACTCATGTATTGACTTGATATCACATATCTATGATTCGTAATCATAAGTCATTATACATGCTAGTCTCGATATATTATTACTATCCTTTTCGTAATAATACTTGACTAGGGGCATTTTAGGAATAGCGAAGCTATTCCAAGGATAATTATCATATTAAGTTATAAATTGCGTAGAATAATAATAAAATTATAAAAATAAAATATAATAATTAAATTACCTAAAATAAAATATAATACATTGTGTATTACTTCAATCATCTATATGATTGGTTTTTAGGACACACACCAATAAATATAAAGTACTTTAATAAGGATAGAAGGAAATAAACTACGTAAAGGCTAATGTGTAATTAGAATTAAGTGTGTATAGAGTAGATTTAGGGTTTACTTTTTCAATTTTACCCTTAAGTCTGCTCTTATTTACTAAATTACCCTTGTACCCTTATAACTCTAACAAAGACCTCTCCCAACCAATATTTTTCTTTAATTGACTTCTTTTCTTGTGACTCATTTATTTTTTTCTTAAATAGGGCAAACAAGAATCAAGTTGTAATCTTCAAGCAATTATCATTATTTCTTTTTCAAACAAGGTAAACTCCCTTAATTCAAGCTTTAAATAATGGTTTTTTACAATTTTTTTGGATGAAGCGAATTTAAGGATTTTATGCATTTCATTTAAAAATTTTTTATTTTGTTTTGAATAGGGCAATTTAACTACTTTTCCACTTCTTTCTCATCTCCTCTATACATAAGTAAGTAAACAATTTACTTAAACTAACTTGTATGATTTTGTGTTATTAGGGTTAAAATGTTGGATATTAAGAATTTAATGGTTTAATGTAGTAAACTTGTGTTATGATATATGTTTCTCGTTCTCATGCATTAAAAATGAGTATGAAAGGTGGTGTGGTGATAAGATTTGAGTTTATGATTGTGTATGTCAATAATTGAATGAAAAATGACCATATAAATTGTAAAAATCATAGAAGAAGTTGGGAAACCTAACTTATAGTCAACTATAGCCTTGACAATTATTCTTGAAAGGCTTATAGTTGAATATTATAGTCGATTATACCTAGAAGCTTCACTTCTAAAAGTAGATAGTTGACTACTAGTCAACTATAACCCTATGAAATGTTCACTAAAGGTCTATAGTCGGCTACTGTAATCAAATATTTCTAAAGGTTTTACTTTTAGATGAAGATATTCAACTACCATAGTCGAATATGGCATCTGGGTTTACATTCTAGAAGCATATAGTTGATTACTATAATCGACTATCACATTATTACTTCTAGTGTTATATGTATTATAGAATTTTTTGGTATTAAGTGGTTATATGGTTCATATGTGGAATTAATTAGTTTATGAATGTAATTATATATGATTCCAATGTTGAAATCCATGATTGTGATGTGCTTATGATTTGAAATGTGGAAGAGGGATATTGATATATTAGGTTTATAATTAGTACTAGATCTAGAAAACTATTTGTGAAGGGAAAAAATATATCCTGAAGGGACAAGGATGGTTTGTGAGGGAATGAGGTTGATCGAGGGCATAAGGAGATTTAAATGTTTTCTATTATGATACCTATTTAAGATATTGTTTTATAACAATTGTGTATATGATTAAATGGTGAAATGACTTGAAAGGTTACAACTTTACTTGCATGTATTCATATCTTATATTAAGTAGATTATTTACTTACTAAATCTTAGATTGACTCTTATCCTTGTTTATTTTCTTTTAGATACTATTGTAAAAGTTCCTCTTCCACTAGCTCTATAGGAGTGAATTCTCTTTGACATGATTTTGCACAAGGCAATTAATAAAAATATTATTGTAAATGGAAATACTTTTCTTGAGCCTAGTAGCGTATGGATATGTACAAAGTAGTAGAAACACTTGATTATACCTATTTTAGTATTATTTATGAAATATATATTATATTATTAGTAATTGTGTGATAATACCAAATTTTTGGATCTAGTGAGGTTAGTGGAAACTAGAAATCGGGTTCCACAATGGTCATGACATAGAAGGATTATGATATAAATGAAATACTAATTATTATGTTTAATCTAACATAACCATTTAAATAATTCATGTGAAATAATTAGATAGGACCTACTGAAACTTTTATCGTAGTCAACCATATAAAAGTTAGAAGCATGAATTAAAGTTAAACCTTTAATTTTATAAAATAAAAGTAGCAAGGGTTAAATTGCTTACTGAGGTCAAGGTTAAATCCAAAATTCTAGTATCAGAAGTTAAAAGTATGAAATATAGTTAAATCCTTAATTCAGTAAAAATTGAAATCCTAATATCTACCTAAACTCCTCTTTATTGCTTTGCACAAAAGTCCTCTTGTATGTCTTCCTTGATTGTCATGGCAACACAAAATTCTAAGTGCACTTAAGGTTTTTTGATGAAAACTCCCAAGGATTCATAATAAATATTTCTTTTTATAAATCAAACTTAAACATTCACATTATCTTTATATAAAAGAAAACCATAAATCATTCAACTTTCTTTTAAATTTAATAGTATCACTTTCAAATCACGATTCAAATAAAATTTTAATTCCAAACCACTTTTATTTTCCAAATAATAATTATATAAAACATTATAAAATATATATGTAAATTCATATATAAACCTAACTTTTAATCTTACATAAATCAATTTTCAAACATTAATTGTTAAATAGTATTAAATATATATATATTGAATAATGTTAAATATATGTTATAATTTAGGAATTAATTGACATCTTGTAATTAGTTAATGCTTAGCATATTCTTAAGGATATTAGTTAGCATTATATTTATTACCAGTGATTAGTATTTAAGGATGTTGATTGTATTTACCACTATATAAAGAACCTAAGGCTAAAATGATTTGCTTAAGCCATTCACATATTTCAACTTGGTATAAAAGGTCTTTTTTTGAAGAGCTTCTATTTCACCTTCAACAAGTGCTCTCTAAACTTTCATGTATCAATCCCAACATTACTTGTTCTCCGTAGTCTCTTACCATTTTACCCTAACACATTCATTTTCCTTGAAATATTCTTGTTCCTTGTTAGTTAACATTCTTTGTTTCACACAAACAGCACCTTAACTAAATAAATTTCATCAGAAGCATTCTATATTCATCATAGTTCATAATATACCAAAATTAGATTATTACTAATTTACTAAAAATAATGTAATATAATAAGACAAACAAGTCATACCCTAGTGATCTCTGATCTCTTGAATTATTATTTCTCAATTGATTTACTAACAACGCTTACATAATTGTTTAATTTATTTTTGCATTGAAAATATAAGAAATGAATGCACATAAAAATAAAACAATAGTGAAATAAAATGCAAATAAAGGTTAGATAGTATGTAGAGTACAGGATGCAAAAGATATAATACAAAATGAGCATAGAACCAAAATTAGGGGGTTAATTCAAAATTTAAATAAATGTATTAAAACAAAACAAAAACACAAAAGTAAAATAGTAAGAAAGAAATCAATATTGTGAAGCAGTTAATCCAAGGATTTTAGAGCTCTTAATGTGGATTAGTCATAGATCACAAAATAATTGACTATTCTAATTAATTTTTTAACCTTGAATTATCCAAAACCTCTATAATAGTTTATGAATCCTATGCTAGATGACCATCTAAAATTTGATCAATTAAGATTAGTCAAACTAAGAAACCACTATAATCCATAAAGAAACTAGATTAAAATTAATTTAAAGATAAAATTCCGTTGAATTGAGGAATTAAATTAGAAACCTCTAACATAATCTCCCAACCCTTTGTCCCAATGTGTAAAACCATGATTAAGTAATCATAATTTATCATTAAAGCAAACAAGAATTAGAAATCATAAGGTTAAATATCAATTATACCAAATTAATGCTTAACACATGCAAATTCAAAGCAATCAACACAAAGAATTCAAGAAAGAGGAAAATTAATTAGAAAAAGTCAATATTACAAATTAGGATCTCATAATCTAGTAAAGATAAGATTCAAAATCCTTGAATTAATTCTAAGTGTATAACACTCCATGGATGAAGAACAAGAAAACTAGAAGTAGAGTTATTTGCTAAATTCTTTAAAATGGCTAATGTCTTGTCTAATGTATTCTTATCTCCTAATCTAACTTGATAACTCTAAAACCTTACTGGACTTGAAGTTTATGCCTTTTAGGTTACAAGAATAGGGTCTTGGTAATTTTTAGAAGCCCAAAACCTATTTTACAAAAGTAATGGATTACAAGAGCCATAGTAGTGAATTCTTGCTAGTTTTACTTTCACCTAATGTAAAACCACTAAAATTGCATATTTTCAATAAACCACCAACATAAAATTTGTAAAGCTGGATTTTATGAAGTTTTGAATGCTAGTTTCATATTAATTAGACCTCTGGAGCTCCAGATATGACCTAAAGACTAAAGTTGGTTCAATTAAGATTGAAATAGGGCTTTAAGTTCTTAGCTAACTAAGACTTTCTAGGAGTCTGAACTAAGCCTTGGCTAAAACATTTGTAGGGCTTTCTTTAAACTTTCCAACAATATAAAGATCACTCTAATTTAACATCTAGAGTCCAAGATATAGCCAAAAAGCTGAAATAGTATAAAAATCTAGTATTAATCAAATAATTTTAATTCAATGTAAAACTAACCCCAAATTATAAAATAATGCCAATTCTATAAAATTGAGTAAATTTAATACACTAAAAGACATGAAATAGGAGAAAATAATATAATAAATATTTTTCATATCAATAACTAATTCCAAACAATGCAAAACCTATTTTCTATTATTTTCCCTTTTTTTTAGCATTGCAAAATCTATTTCCCCTCAAAAAGAAAAGAAGTCTATATCTAGCTCAAAAACCAAAATGAAAACAAATAAAACTCCTAAACTAGCCAGTACTTTTTCTTTTTCATTTTTGAGCACACCAACAATTTGATATGAAAAAGGTAATAAATTGGTTTATGTTGCACAATCAGAGGATAAAGATAAGGATAGAGTTCTTAATCTAATATGTTCTTAAATTTTGAGTACAAAAAGTTTCTTCAATTCAAGGCCTTCAAACAAACTAAACCATTAGTAACAATTATAGCTCAAAGTAATAACTCTATAGCTTGAATTTCTCACACTTCTTCACTTGATTCATGGATTCTAGATTTAGGAGTATTTAATCACATAACCAACAACCAATCTTTTTTATTTCACATTATAATTGTTATCTCTTCTTATTCAATTACTTTAGTAAATGCCTTTAACTTAATAGCTAAAAGCATTGATTAAGCTAAGTTAACTCCTTCAATGCTTTTGAAAAATGTTCTTTTTGTCTTATTTAACTTTTTAATCTAATTTCCATAAGCTAACTTATGTGCACACTTAATTACTCAATTTCCTTTAGTGTAGGATCTGAGTTATAAGGATTATACTATCTTTAACCAACTTCTTTATTGAAATGCTTTGCATTTGAGTCTCCTAAATTACTTCATTAATACCTTGGTCATCTGAGTCTTTTAAAATTTTAAAAAATGAGTTTTAATTTTTTTTAATTTAGAGTCCTTAAATTTTAAATCATGGCAACTTAGTAAGCATGTTTATTTATCATTTTCAAAACAAGTTAATAAAAGAGTTAAGTACCTATTTTCTATCATCCATTTTGATATATGAGGCCTAAGTCATGTCATTTTTTTTAGGATTTCAACACTTTGTTGCTTTTATTGATGATTATGCAAGATGTACCTTGTTATATTTGATGAAAGATAATTCAGAATTACTCTCCATTTCCATGTCATTGTGTATTGAAATTAAACATCAATTTGGTAAAACTATTCATATATTATGCAATGATAATGCAAGAGAATACTTTTTAACTAATTTTTCTTCTTATTTGTCTAAACATAGTATTTTACATCAATCTACTTATCCTCATACTCCTTAACTAAATAGAGTTATTGAGTATAAAATTTAGCATTTGATAAAAATAGCCCACACTCTCCTTTTGCACATTAATGTTCCTTTTCAATTTTTGGATAATGTGGTCCTTACCTCTTGTTATCTTATAAATTAAATGCCATCTTCTATCTTAAATAATTAAGTGCCTCACTTTATCTTGTTTCCTAATAAATTTTTTTACCTTATTCCTCTTTATGTCTTTGGTTATGTTTGCTTTGTTAATAATCTTTCTTCACTCTTGACAAGATGTCTACTAGATCTATTAAATGCATTTTCTTAAGGTATTCTCATTTTTAAAAGGGATACAAGTGTTATTCTCTAGATTTAAATCATTATTATGTCTTTGCTGATGTCACCTTTTTCAAAATATCTCTATACTTTACCATATTAGTTTAATCTAATATAGTGTTAGAAGTACTATCTATTCCTACCTTCCATCTTTTAGGTTAATAAGTTCCATATTACATCCTTATTGTAAAAGCACTAAAGAAGTCTATATTAAAGTTATAAGTGACATAACTCTTGCTTAGTTGATTTCACTTACCTCAAATCCCTTTACCTCTCCTAAAACCCTTCCTATTACCATTCACAAGGGTAATTATTCCATATGTAACCCACACGACATTTATAATTTCTTAAGTTATCATCATTTATCCTTACTTTATTATAGTTTTGTGTCCACCTTATCTTTTGTAAGCATACTTAAGATACTTTAAGAGACTCTATCTCATTCAAGATGGTAATAGGCTATGATTGATGAAATGATTGCCCTTAATTCTAGCAAAACAATCCTCTAACAAATTAGTTATCAGATGTTGATGGGTTTGTACAATGAAAGTCAGTCTAGATGGCAAGGTTGATTAGTTAATGGCTTATCTTATAATTAAAGGCTATACCCAAATTTTTGAATTTGACTATATAAACTCTTTTTTTCTAGTTGCTAAAATTACCTCGATGTGCCTTTATTTTTCCATAATCGCCATTCAATAATGGCCTTTTCATTAATTAAATATTAATAATGCATTTCTTCATGGAGAATTAAATAAGAAAGTATATATAAAGCAACCTTCTAGGTTTGTTGCTTAAGGGGAGATAGTTCTAGTTTATCATATACATAAATCTTTGTATGGATTAAAGCAATTTCCTCGTGAAAGGTTTGGAAGATTTAGTCAAGTCATTAAAAAATTTGGGATGACACAAAGTAAATGCTCAGTATTCTATCAACATTCCTTACCTAATCTTTATATATTCTTGGTGGTATATGTGGATGGTATAGTTATCATGGGAAATGATTAGTATGACATTGATTGATTAAAGAAACATCTATTTGAGCTCTTCCAAACTAGGGATTTAGGTGAGTTATAGTATTTTCTTGGGATTGAAATAGCATAAACAAGGGATGGAATTATCATTTCTTCAAGGAAGTATACCTTGGACTTCTTAGAAGAAACAGGTATGATATATGCTAAACTTATAGATTCTTTAATGAATTTGAATGTTAAGCTTCTTTAATATCATGGGCAATTATATTTTGACCTTGGAAAATTGAATTACCTTATAGTTACTATACCTGACATTTGTGTTGTTAGTTAAATTTTAAGTGTTCCTTGTAATGATCATTAAGATGTAATAGTTCGAATAGTCAAATACATCAAGAAAGTAGCTAAGAAAATATTATTATATGAAAACAAAGGACATACTCAAATTATTCGAAAGATAGATTGAAATTAGGTTAGATATCTAATTGATAGACATTCCACTTGAGAACATTATGTTCTTATTGGAGTGGATATGATTTCTTGGAAAAATGAAAAGCAAATAATAGTTACAAAGTCAGGTACAAAAGCTAAATATTATGCTATGGCTCTAGTTACTTATGGATTGATATTGTTGAAATAATTAGTCTTCGAACTACAATTTTATGAAGTAAGGCCTATAATCTCATTTGTGATAATCAAGTAGCATTGCACATAGCTTTTAATCTAGTCTTCCATGAAAACATATAGAGATTTATTGCTATTTCGTTAAAGAAAAAGTTCTATAAAAGATATTGTGACAACATTCACTGATTCTAATGATCAATTGGCAAATATCTTTACTAAGTCTCTTTGAGGTCCAAGGATATATTACATTTATGACAAGTTTAATTCATATGATATATATATTCTAGCTAGAGTGGAAGTGTTGAATAATACTAAATATATATATTGAATAGTATTAAATATATGCTATAAAGAATTAATTGATAGCTTGTAATTAGTTAGCAATTAGCATATCCTTAAGGATATTGATTAGCATTATATTTACTACTATTGATTAGTATTTAAGAATTTTAATTGTATTTACTATTATATAAAGTACCTAAGTTTGAGATGATTTGCTTAAGCCATTCATATATTTCATCTAATAAATAAATTGATTTGAAACATCGTAAAATTAATTATAAATATACGCATAAATAACAAAAAATTTATAAATAAAACTCATCACTAAAATATAAAGACTAAAAACTTATTTTGGTCCTTGTAAAATTGAATTTTTATCAACTTCATTCTTGATTAAAAGTTTGTATTGATTTGATTCTTGTAAAATTGAAAATCCTTAAATTTTAGTCATTCTATATAATAATTCAATATTCTATCTTATGCATGAAAAGATTAAAATTTGAGAGTTGTTAATCTTATAAAGATTAAATTGATGCAAAATTTTAATCAATGATGAAATTGGTAAAAAATTCAATCTTATAGGAGTCAAAATAGGTTTTTAGTCAAATATAAATAAGAATAAGTATGTATAAGAATATTAAACAATGGAACATTAAACATTTTGCATTGCAAGTTAAAGTAGAATTATTTACTCCCCTTAGTTTAATTCCTTAGAGCTTAATGATAGGTTTCATGATATTAAAGGAAAAAGAGAAAATTGAATTTAAAATAAATGAAGTAAAGGGATGGATAATATCTCACTACTAGTTTTATAAATAGAAATTAAATTCTTCAAACTATGTGCTTGATTAGTGCAAGAAAAGAAAAATTAAATAAGGGGTGCAATTTAATATTATAAAAAACAAAGCTTGATTTAAAAAATTATAAAAATAAAGATAAACATGAGAAAAATATAAATTTTAATGACATAGAAAAATTGTTCAAGTATGTGCTTTTGCTCCATAAAAATTCTAATTTTTTAAAACTTAAATTTTTTACAATTTTATTGAAAACATCTACATATGAATTTAATTTTAGGATAGATATAAATCAAATTAAATAGTAAGTTAAAAAAAAGGTATCGCTTTATAAGTTTAAGTGGATTAAATTAGAAAGCAATTTCGTTAGTTCCCAAATTAGCCATTACAAAATGTTTAATTGCTTTAAATCACTTTTATCATTCATAAATTAAATTTTTAAAATTTAAGTATTTCACATTTATGTTAAAGCTATTTAAATGCATATTTATTTTATTATAATCAAACTAATTTTTTTACTAATAGTTAAAATAAGTTACATTTTGTAATATCCTAAGTTAAAATTTAAAGCTTTCTAAAAATGAGTTATTAAAATAAATCAATGGCAAGAATTTTATAAAGTCAATCAAAGGGATGGGACTTGGTTATATTAGAACTTATGGTGCATTGCAAAGCACCAAATAATATCCATAGTTCATTAAGCATTTTTTTAATATATGTAGGCATAACACCTTTTCTTTTTATTTTTTTACTGACCTTTCTCTCCTTAAAGTTCGTGCTTTCTTTTTTATTTTTATTTTCAGATAGTAGCTCCTTTTCTTTCTAAATTTTTCATTTTTTTCTCTCTCCCTACTGTTATTTTCTCTATCCTATCGATATATCTCTTTATTTGTCCTTTTTTTATTTTTCGGCTAGACCTTTCTACCTAGTACCTTGTCTTTCTTCTTTTCCCTCTTTTTCCTCCCTCTCATTTGGCTAATAGCTTCTTTAGCTATTTTTGTATTATCGACAAGTTACCACTAACCACTAAGCTTCTCCTTCCTTCATTAAGTAATGATTCTTGAATGGGTTAAAGGAGCGAACTTGTGACCAAGCTTGATTGGCATCTTACTTCAAATCATGTTACTATTGCTAGTTGCCATTAGCTTTCTCCATTAGTGGCTAGCTATCACTATTATTGGTGATATATGAGAAAGCTTGAAGTGCATGCTAGACCCATGGCTTAGAGTTGCTATTCTTTTTGAGCTGCCAATGATAGAGCTTAGTTCTAGTGTTAGCAAGCTATCGGCAGTCCTTATAAAAGTGGTAAGACATTTTTATGTATTTAGCCTCTTAGATTTATGTTGTTTAAGGAGTTGATTTCAAGATAAGATCATTTGTGCTTGTTTTTTATGAATAGAAAGGTGCACATGAAAAATATAATTTTTATGCTATAAAATATTAAAATAGGATAATTAAAATTTATATAAAGCATTATATGCTATTATTTTGAAAGAACCATACATGATTTAGAAAGAAAAACTATCTATAGGTATTTTAAATGTATGACAATGACTCAGAAAAATAGAAATTTTATGATAAAGATTAAAGCATTAGGTTCTAATATTTTATGAGATTCTAACTTGGTCTAAGTAAAACACATTTTATGTATATTATAGCTTTTAAGTACTGCTCTTGAAAAATATAATTTTTATGACATAAGATACTGAAATAATAAGATTAATGTGTTCTTGAAGTATTATATCATAATATTTTAAGGATTTGAATTTGATTTGAAAAAACCCTACCTTATCACCTTATTGTGAATATTTAATATAGTATTAATAAAATAAGAATTTTATATTCAAAAGTATTAGATGGGTGCATTTAAAGTATATTTATATCATCCAAATCAAATATGTGGATTATTTTATATTTTGCACTGGAATAATGGTTATAAATAAGAATTTCTTATTTGTATTCATTGATAAATTTGAAATAAAAGATATGATAGCATAAGGTGTATCAATAGCATCAAGTGAGCTTTCTAGAGTTAGAACTTCAATATTTTCACATGTACAAGTCTATTTTCAAATCACCCTATAATAGTATATTTTTATTTTCTTACAAATAATATAATAATTGGCTAACAGGATTATAATATAGAAAACTAAATTAGTAGGGATAGATCCTAGAATAGTGATTTGAGAAGAAAAGAAATTTTTTTAAGTATTTATAAACCATTCTCGAGAATTGTAATATTAGTAGGAAAATGTGAAAAGATGATTATGGATGCTTCAAGAACTCCAAAGGCGGAACAACATTATCAAATAAGTATATATTTCACCACATATTAATATTTTAATTAAAGATAGTTTAAATGCATATATATATATATATATATATATATATATATATATATATATATATATATATATATATATATATATATATATATATATATATATATAGTCATGTGTAAATTCAGTTTTGTGGTATAAATACAATTAGCTATTTGAGTTAATATTAATTAATCAGAGTGTGCAGCAGAAGCACGATGATGTTATTAATGATTGTCGAATGTTTATAACTAAGATCTTTTGGTCACTTGTATGTTAAGAATTATAATATGAATTATGCCATGAGTGGTACTGAGATTGGAAATGTGATAGGGCCAATGATATGAAAGCTGGATGGTAAATTCTTGGTAAATAATTAAGAAAAGTATAAAATTGACCCTGAAAGCAAAAAATTGCTATATCTTTGTTTATTATAATTGGATGTGTAATATTATGTGATATTAGAAATTATTTATGATTAGATATTACTGTTGGTGTCATTGAGATTATTTATTTATGTTTAAGCCTTAATTGCTATTTATAATCATTGTGTTTAACCCTTAATGGATGGAATATGATGTGATAATGATGTTGTATATTAATAAATAGTTGGGATTTTTGTAAATGGTGATGTTAGATATGAAGTTAAGTCATGTGTAGAAAAACCCTTATTTCGGAGCATGGTTTCATATGTTTCAGTAATCAAGGAAATATGGATTTCATGGTATTAGTATTAGTATATGATTAACTTATGATTATATGTATATAAAATTAATCACTTGCAAGATAGTAATAGATATGTGCTCATTGAATTCCGGTAACTCACTGTATTTATTTTTAATCTTTTCAAGTTAAAATGAATAAATTTGAGCTTATTGCATTTGTCGAGATCCAAAACCAGCTTATTAAAGTGTTTTAATAATTGGATAAGGATTAAAATTAGAGAATGAAATTTTCTTAATATGGAATTTGATATGTCAAATCATTTAGTCATGTATATATGTTGAAATTATGTAGTATTGTGCATATTGTGGATGCTGTCGTATTTGATAATAATACAGGTTTTCACAAGTTATGTATTTTAAGGTGTTTGGCTCTTAGGAAGTGCCTAAAAATAAGGAAGATTTTATCTTTTTTTTTTTACAAAAATTTAAAATAAATTTTAAGTCCCCATAGAAATATAGAGATTCTCGATGTAAGGCTTGTGGAAATTGATATCAGTATTCACACTAGTTACAATTGGATTGGGTCATAACAGATGTGGTATTAGATCTTGGTTTAGGTTCCTTATGGTAAATGGGATAGAATGATCCAATTATTAAATCTGAGTAAGCAAATTGCATATATTATAAGGCACATCTTTGAAGATCTTTATGGATTTTTTGTTATATGTGTGTTAGCCACTAGTTATTGATTAATTAAATCTTTTTATAGTTTATCTTATAGGATGAACTATTCTTTGGTAAATTATTTCTAATCTAAATATTGAAAGTATGTGATGATTTAAGCTATTTAATGTGAATTTGAATTGTGAATTGCGATTAATGTTATGTAAAATAGATAGTTTGAATTATATGAAATAAATGAGTTGAACTTAAAACAAATGGTTAGAAATGTATGAAATGAATGATTTGTATTATTTGAAATGATTGAGTTGTGATTTATGACTGATGCTCATAAGTGTGACATTTCTTCTTTCTTAATTAAGAAAATGAATATGCTTAGAACTATGCGATGAATTATGTAGTTCATTAATGTTGAATGGTTGATGACATGAGAATGACAAGTTTTATTAACAAAACCCCTATGGTATAGTTGATATTTGACTATACCTTATGATATGCGAACATGAGATGAATAGTTGATGCCTATGGTGTTCTATCATAGTTGATACCTATGGTGTCCTATCATAGTTGATGCCTAAGGTGTCCCAAAGTAGTAGATACTTATGGTGTCCTATCATGGTTAATGCATGTAGTGTCCCATCATTACTTATTACAAGTATAAGTGCTCATCATGCATGATTGATAGCTATGATGGCTTGATACTTATTTGTGATATGTAAAAAAATATGCAACCTTCATAAAATAAATTATTAAGGTGGAAGGATATAAGGTAGGATTGAAATTTTAAAGGGGATGAGGGGTATAAGGTAAGACCAAAGATATAAGAAGAAACCTCGGATATTAACTATGGCCATTTAGCGAATTTTTACTAAAAGTTACTATAGCCATTCTCTATACTGTTGTACATTGTGTTGTGATATTGATATTTGGTTGACCTTAGGTGACTCTGTCAGATGTGATATGATAGAGTTTGGTTAGCTATTTGAATGATTAATGATCACCTGAGATCAATTGTGTATGAAATTAATGTTTGTGGTAATGCTTGATGAGTACATGATTATAAATTTATATTTGATTGTAATTGACCTTTGAAATAAAAGATTGTAAGGATATTATTGCAATAGTAATCAATGTGATTTGTTATTGAGCATATACAGATGTGAATCATTGTTATTGATTGTAAATGTTATTAGCCAATCAAATGAAATGTAAGTATGATTGTGGTTTAAATAAAGCCAAGTTATGGGTTTATTAATGTGTTTAATAGATTGTTAATTATGATTTATTTCCATGATAATTATCAGAAGCCCTTATTGATTGTGTGTAGAATGTCTTGAGATTAGAGTGAATGATCAATACTGATGTAAATAGCATTTTGTACTTGCTTAGAAAAGAGATTAGATATATGTATAGAGATTACACCATGAATTCTAAATTGAGTTTACGACACTTGTTTATGTTTGGTATGGAATGGATAAATAAGTCATTGACAATTCTATGCAATCATGCTTGAATTCTTGAAAATTTAAGGATTAATTTTCTTGAAGGAGAGAATTTGCAATATCCCAAGTTAAAATTTAAAGTTTTATATAAATGAGTTATTAAAATAAATAAATGGCTAGAATTTTATTAAGCTAACTAGAGGGATAGGATTTGGTTATATTAGAACTTATGGTGCATTGCAAAGCACTAAATAATATCTTATAGCTTATTAAGCATTTTTTTTCTTTATATATTCATATGTCAGCACAGCAGCCCTTCTTTTTGTTATTTTTTTACTAACTTCTTTCTCCTTAAAGTCAGTGCTCCTTCTCTTATTTTTATTTTTAGACAGCAGTTCCCCTTTTCTCTAGATTTTTCATTTTTTTTCTCCTGCCTATTGCTTTCTCTCTAGTATTGACATATCTCTATATTTGTCCTTTTTTCTATTTTTAGCTAGACCTCTCCACCTGATATCCTATCTTTCTCTTTTTCCCTTTTTTCCTGCCTTTCATTTAGCTAATATCTTCTCCTGTTATCTTTATGTTACCGATAAGTTACCACCGATCATCGAGCTCCTCCTTTCCTCGTTGAGCAATGATTCTTGAACGAGTTGAAGGAATGAACTTGTGACCAAGTTCGACCTACATCTTGCTTTAAATCATGCTATTATTGTCGATCACCATTAGCCTTCTCTGTTTGTGGCTAGCTGTCATCATTACTAGTGATGTGTGAGAAAGCTTGAAGCACGTGTTGGACCCACTGCTTAAAGCAACTATTCTTTTTGAGTTGCCAGCAATGAAGCTTGGTTTTGGCACTAGCGAACTACTAATATCCTATAAAAGGTGGTAAGACATTTTTATGTACTCAATCTCTTAGATTTTTGTTGTTTAAGGGTTAATTTCAAGATAAGATCATTTATGCATGTTTTTTATGTACAGAATGGTGCACATGAAAAATATAAATTTTATGTTATAAAATACTAAAATAGGATAATTAAAATTTATATAGAGCATTATATGCTATTATTTTGAAAGAACAATACATGATCTAGAAAGAAAACCCATTTATAGGTATTTTAAATGTATAATGATGACTCAAAAAATAGAAATTTTATGATAAAGATTAGAGTATTAGGTTTTAATATTTTGCAAGATTCCAACTTGATCTAAGTAAAACACATTTTATATATATTATAGTTTTTGAGTACTACTTTTGAAAAATATAATTTTTATGATATGAAACATTAAAATAATAAGATTAGCATGTTCTTGAAGTATTATATCATAATATTTTAAGGATTTGAATTTGGTTCATAAAAAAACCCTACCTTATCACCTTATTATAAATATTTGATATAGCATTAATAAAATAAGAATTTTATATTCAAAAGTATTGAATAGGTACATTTAGAGTATATTTATATTATTTAAATCAAATATGTGGATTATTTTATATTTTGGATTGGCAGAGTGGTTATAAATGAGAATTTTTTATTTGTATTCACTAATAAATTTGAAATAAAGGATATGATAGCATAAGATGTATCAGTAGCATCAAGTGAGCTTTCTAGAGTTGAAACTTTAATATTTTCACATGTGTAAGTCTATTTTCAAATCACTCTATAATAGTACATTTTCTTCCTATAAATGATTCAAGAAAAGGTTATTATAATATAGAACACTAAATTAGTAGGAATAGATCTTAGAATAGTGATTTGAGAAGAAAAGATATAATTTTAAGTATTTATACATTGTGATTGTGAATTGTAATATTAGGAGGAAAATGTGAAAAGATGATTATGGATGCTTCAAAACCTCTAAAGGCGGATCAATGTTATCGAATAAGTATATATCTCACCACATATTAATATTTTAATAAAAGATAGTTTAAATGTTGCAAATTGTATTTCTGTTATTAATAGTATAGATTTTATATTTATGGATATATATAATCATGTGTAAATTCAATTCTGTAGTATAAATATAATTAGCCATTTGAATGAATGTTAATTGATCCAAGTGCGCAACAGAAGCACAGTGATGTTATTAATGATTCCTAAATGTTTGTAATTGAACTCTCTTTATCATTTATATGCTAAGGATTATAGTTTGAATTATGCCATGGGTGGCATTGAGATTGAAAATACAACAAGGCCAATGATGTGAAAGTCAGATGAGAAATTCCTAACAAATAATTAAGAAAAGTATAAAATTAACCTTAAAACCAAATATATATATATATATATATATATATATATATATATATATATATATATATGTTTATTATAATTGGATAAGTGATATGATGTGATATTGGAAATTGTTTGTGATTGGATATTACTACTAGTATGATTGAGAAGATTTATTTGTGTTTAAGCCTCAATGGCTATTTATGATCGTGATATCTACTTGGAATGGGTGGAATGTAATGTGATAATGATGTTATATATTAACAAATAGTTGATATTTTTATAAATGGTGATGTGAGATATGGAATTAAGTCATATACAAGAGAACCCCAATTTTAGAGCAAGATTTCATATGTTTTAGCAATCCAAGAAATATGGATTTGATGATATTTTAATATTAGTACATGATTAACTTACAATTATATGTATATAAAATTAATCACCTGCAAGATAGTGGTATATATATACTGACTAAGTTCTTGTAACTCACTCTATTTATTTTTAATGTTTTCAGGTTGGAATAAATGAATTTGACCTTATTGCATCTTTAGAGATCCAAGATTGCCTTACTAAAGTGTTTTGACAGTTGGATAAGAATCAAAATTAGAGAATGGAATCTTCTTAATATGGAATTCAATATGTCAAATCATTTACTCATGTATATACGTTGAAATTGTGTAGTATTATGCATGTTGTGGATGTTGCCATATTTGAAAATAATATAGGTTTTACAAGTTATGTATTTTAGGGTGTGTGACCTTTAGGAAATGTCCAAAAATAGGAGAGACTCTATCTATTTTTCTATAAAAATTTAAAAACCCTTGGAAATTTGAAAATTCTCAATGGATAGTTAGTATGAATAACATAAGGCTTGTGAAAATTGATAATAGGATCTATGTTGGTCATGGTTGGGTTAGGTCGTGACACACTTCTAAATTTCAAAAAGATAAAATGTTGACAAGAGAAAAATTTAAAATTTATTCAACATAAGTTGGGCATTTAAAAAAAAAAAAGCTTTCCATAAAAGAATATTTGTGAGAAAATAAAAAATACAAAGACGAAAAACAAGCATCATAAGTTTTCACCTTTTCTTTGAAACTCTTATGATATATGTTGATTTAACCATATTTATATTTATATCTAGTATATGATGGATTAAATTTTTTCATTATTTATTAATAAGATAATGAATTAATTTTTTTTGTAATATTTATTAATAGAGCAAAACAATAAAAAATAAGACAAAAAAATAATTAGGATTAGTAGTATGTTAAACTAGCTCATTAATGGCTCCTAACTCAATTTAAAATTTGGCTTAATAAGTTGAGCTTGTAAGATAAATAAGTGGTATTGAAGGCAAAGTAAAGGGGACTATTAGTGGCCCAATCTCCCTAAAGCTCTATACTTTCTTTAATATATGTGTGTTATTCTTCGCCCCTTAAAATTTTAAAATATTTACGATCATAATAAAAAATTATACATTTATATAACAAAAATAAACTTTATAAAAATAAGATATGAGATTGTAATCCTTTTAAAATTAAAAATTTTATATAATTTACACTTTGTTATGAAAATAAAAGTAAAATAACAAAAATTAGAAAAAAAATAGAAGAATAGAAGGAGTTTCTTTTATTTGTGAATATGTCGAATGCTTCATAAAATATTTGTATATATAGGCTCAAGGTATTAATTGCTAGGCATTACTAATTTATATACTAATTAATAGGTATCACTAATTAATGCTTATTACTAATTGATTACAATTACAAATTAGGTAAATCTCAATCATAGTAACTAATAGATAAATCAAGGATATTTTATGGATATTCATGTAAGTAAATATTTATAATACTCCCCTTGGATGTCCAATTTGTTAAAAAAGAAATACCTTATTAAAACCTTTACTATAAAAAACCTATTAGGGGAAAAACTCAGTAAAAGAAAAAGAGTACATTATTCTTTTAATAAATGATGTCTCATTAAAAATCTTGGCAAGAAAACCTAATAGGGAAAAACCATTGTTAAGGGAAAAAATGCATTACAAACTTAACTCTCCTTGTTGAGAATACCATTGAAGATCTTTGAGTTAGTACCTTTGTTAACAATTCAATTAGGTACCATTTGAACAAACTTGTTGTCATAATCAATGATTATAATCCTTTTATAAGCATATGAAAGAATTATCTCTTTTAATGCATTATCCATCTAATTTTACACTTATATAGATTTGTTGAAATTTCTTCCTTAAAATTCAAAGAAACTAATGAAACTACAACTATAATTTATCTTACCAAGAAGTATAATATAAATGCATAATTATAAATGGTAATATGAAACCAAACTTTGTGTTGATGAAATATCCTACATTTGCACAACTAAATAGTTTAAAACTTAAAATTCAAGCAAATGAAATAATTTTTTATCATTATTTTACAAAGATACCTAAACCATATGTTTAGTTTTATTTAGATATCTTTTGGATGGAAATAAAGTTTCCAAAAAATTGTATCAAGACGTGTAATTAGCGAGATATATTAGTGCATCAATTACACTAAGAAATAGTAATTTAAGACCATGAAATTTCATTATTCTTTAAAGTGGATCCTTATTAGAACCTATCGAATAATAATCATTAGGACACTTAATAGATATAATTTATCCATGTAAAAGTATCTCTCCATTTGATTAATAAACAAATGTTCCATCATTTAAGTATTTAATCTGTAGGCTAAGATAAAAACTTAATTTTTTTTAAATATGTCATATTAAATTCTTTTTTTTTCAAATACCCTATCACATTTGGAAGCTTTTCATAAGTTGTAATAATATTGAAATTATCAACATATGTAATAATTTACATTTAAATAACAACATAAGTGATTATATATATTTAATAAATATTTACTAAGATGGTTGTAACATATTTGTCTTGAATTCATATAAAGATCTTTATAATTGAATAAAATGTACTTCCTAAATATTCAAATTGTATGCTTTAAGCATTTAAAATCCTTTGGGGATTATAACATTATAGTTAATTATAATATTATTAAATCCATCATACACATATCAAGTTTTGATATATTACTAAAAAATTGTATTCCTTACTTAAAAATAAATATTTTTTTGTATTCAATGATGATCTTTGCAAAAATCCTTATGTTACAAATCTTACTTTCTCTTTTCAAATAAAATTTTCTTATTATCTTGATATAATTATACATTTATACTTTATTAGCTTTACGTCTTTGAGGTGTTACATTAGTTTAACACCTTTTGGTTATTTTTTCACTTTACAAGTAAATTCAAACTTTGCATTTCTATCTAAATTGCATCTTTTCTCATTGACCAATAAATATCATCATTCAATAAACTCAATATCCTTACTAATTCCTATTTTTCATAATTTTTAAGTGTTACATTATATATAATAGTAAATATTTTTTACAACTATTTTCCTTTTTAGTTTGAACTCTCTCATTCGAGACATAATCATTAAGATCTCTTTATTTTCATAAATTTAACATATCTAAACTTCTTCTAGATTTTTGTTTTTAATTATGTCTTAGCTCCTTTAAAAAATATTCAGTTGCTCAACAACGTCATTCATTTGTTTCATCTTCATTTTTAGAATATTTGTATTTAGAACCAATAGGTCTATCATGCTTTAGACATGTTTAAATCAATTGCTATTAATAAACAAATAGCTACACTTAGACATCAATTTGAATAAGAGCATTTACAACTAACAAATTTTATTTATTTTCTTTTGGTTAGTAATATATCTAGCAAATTTCTATATATTATAAATTAATCATTTTATGAACTTCTGCTTCATATCACTTTATGTAAGGATTAAGATGATTATATGTTATATTACTTCTATAGCTTCATATTTTCTCCTCTAATTCTAAGAATATAGTTTCACATGTAAACTCATATTCTCTGTCATTTTTCAAGATCATCTACATGCATTATCGTGGAGTAAAAATACATTGCACATTTAAAAATTTTCTATATATAAAACTTTTTAGGTTTTAACTAAAGATAATTATAAAGGGAACTATAACTTTTTGGCTTGATATGTATAAGTATTGAAATAAATAAAATTGCACATTCCTTAAAATGAAAAAGGAATCTTATTCTCTTGAACAATGATATAACTAATGACTTAGGATATTAACATTATTTTATCCAAATCATTTTACATATAAACATATTTTAGGATGTTCAACAATCATTTCCATTGAAACATAATAATCTTTAAAGTTTTGGATATAAATCTACTAGCAATATTAAGACATATTATCTTAATTGCATAATTAAAAATTTATATTTAAAGTCAAATTATTTTAGCTAATAATCTCGCAAACATCAGGTTTTGAATTGACAATAAAAGATTAAAATCATAAAATACTTAAATAGTTAACATAGTGGACAAATCAACATATGTTACCTTGCATTCATTCTAAAAATAATAGGAAAATAGTCCTAACTTTAACTAGCAATGGCCTCGATTCCTTATAAACAAATTACCTTAAGAAAAAGTAGATTGACTTCTGCCCCAGTGTTGGTAATTCCTGATTCTAGTAAGTTGTTTACGATTTATAGTGATGCCTCTAGAAAAGGATTAGGATGTGTGTTAATGCAGAAAGGTAAAGTAGTCGCTTATGCATCCAGACAGTTGAGACCTCATGAAGAAAACTATCCTACACATGATTTAGAGTTAGCAGCTATTGTGTTTGCATTAAAGATTTGGAGGCATTATTTGTATGGTACTCAGTTTGAGGTGTTTACAGACCACAAAAGCCTCAAATATCTTTTTGATCAGAAAGAGTTGAATATAAGACAGAGAAGATGGCTGGAATTTCTTAAGGATTATGATTTTACTCTTAAATACCATCCAGGAAAAGCAAATGTGGTGGCGGATGCACTTAGTAGAAAGTCTGTACACATGGCATCAATGATGGTGGAAGAGTATAAATTGCTTAAGGGAATCAAAGATTTAAATCTGAATGTATCTGAAAAATCTGGAGTGTTAATGGTTAGTGAAGTTAGAATTGTTAGTATCTTGGAAGAGAGGATTAGGAAAGCTTTAGAAAAAGATGATCTGGCTAAAAGGAGGATGGGACAATTAGGGCAAGAAGAAGCCAAGGATTTTAGCATGTCTGGAGATGGATTACTTAGATTCAAAAATAGAGTTTATATACCTGATGATGATGGTTTGAGGGAAGAAATTATGGAAGAGGCTCACAGAAGCAGATATACCATTCATCCTGGAGTTGTTAAGATGTATCAAGATTTAAAGAAAAATTTCTAGTGGCCGGGAATGAAATCTGATGTCACCCAATTTATATCAAAGTGTTTGACATGCCAAAGAGTCAAAATAGAACATCAAAGACCAGCTAGATTATTGCATCCTTTGGATATTCCTGAATGGAAGTGGGATAGTATAGATATGGATTTTATTACAGGACTTCCAAGAACATCCTCTGGAAATGATAGCATCTGGGTGATTGTAGATAGGCTTACAAAATCTGCTCATTTCTTGGCAATTAAGATTACGTATTCTTTGGATAAGTTAGCTAGAATTTATATTAATGAAATTGTTAGACTGCATGGTGTACCTAATAGTATTGTATCTGATAGAGATCCTAGATTCACTTCTAGATTTTGGAGAGCTTTGCAGGAAGCATTGGGCACGAAGCCAAGGTTTAGTACTGCGTATCATCCCCAAACAGATGGACAAACAGAAAGAACCATACAGATGTTAGAAGATATGTTAAGATCTTGTGTGCTAGAAATGAAAGGAAATTGGGATTCATATCTGCCATTAGCTAAATTTGCTTATAATAATAGTTTTCATTCTAGCATACAGATGGCACCATACGAAGCTTTGTATGGTAGAAAGTGTAGATCTCCACTATGTTGGGTAGAACTGAGTGAAAGAACTATCTTAGGGCCAGAACTAGTGGACTAAACCACTCAGCAAATAAAGCTTATCAGGGAAAGATTGTTAGCAGCACAAAGTCGTCAAAAAAGTTATGCAGATAAAAGAAGGCGACCCCTAGAATTTGAGGTGGATGATCATGTCTTTCTCAGAGTAACTCCAGTTACGGGTATAGGCAGATCACTCAGAATTAAAAAGCTCCATCCCAGGTATGTTGGTCCATTTCAGATTACTGAGAGAGTGGGACCATTAGCGTATAGAATTACCTTGCCTCCTGAATTGTCACAATTGCATGATGTGTTTCATGTTTCTCAGTTGAAAAAGTATCATCCTGATCCCACGCATGTCATAAATTATGAAGGATTGAGAAAACATGAGAACTTATCATTTACTTTAGAACCAGAAAGAATCTTGGATGTACAGGTGAAACAACTAACGAATAAAAATATTCCTTTAGTGAAAGTATTATGGAGTAACATGACAGAAGAGGAGGCAACCTGGGAAACTGAGAAAGATATGAAAAATTGATATCCACGTCTCTTTACTTAAGGTATGTATCTCGAATTTTGAGGATAAAATTCTTTTAAGGGGGGTTAGAGTTGTAATGTCCTGAATTTTTAATTCTATCATTTGAATTTCTAAATTCTGAGGCTGTAGAAACGAAGAGCATGATTGAATTAGCTTGGTGGGTGAATATTAAGTTGAAAGGAATTAAGTGTAAAGGTAATCGAAATTCTGAAGGAAAAAGGATAGTAGGGAAAAGAATTTATTTTCATAAGCAGTATAGACGATCAAAGGAGGTTAGAAAACCCTAAAAAGGAAAGTTGTCTAAGTCTGACAGTGTAAGGAATTTTAAACAGACAGAAACCCTATGGACCAAATTGCAAAAGTACAAAATCGGGTGTGGTTAAAGTGGAGATAACCAAGATTTTGGGGTGTAATATGTGATTTTATTTAGTGTGGCCATTAGACACATGACAAGTGTCATTATTAAAAGAAAATGGACAAGTGTCATTATTTGAAGAAATGGCAAGAATAGCCTTATTAAGTGGTGAAAAAGGACTAAATTACCCTTGGAATTGTCAAAAATGGCAAGAATACCCTTGAAGCTTCATGAAAAGTCTTCTTCCTTGTCCTTTCTTCTCAAAAGTTGTGGAAGACTCCATTAAAGCACCAAAAATGTGCAGGAGAGAGAAAGAAGAGAGAGAAAGTTTCTTTTGGCTTTTTCACCTAAAAATAGTGAGATTTAGGCTTGGGGGTAGAAGGGAAAGTTGCTCTTCTCATCAAGCTCTATCCATTGGTGTGTTTAGATTGAAGAAAAGCTCAAGTTTGATCAAGTTTGGTGAGCTCTAAGTGAGGATTTTCAAGTTGCAGCAAGAGGTAAAATTGTTCTCCTCTAAAAGCTCTTTATTGTGCTCTTTTTAGTTTTCTTGAAATCTTGATGTTAGTGTGGTCAAAGGTGGTTGACCATGGAGTTTTGGATGATTTGAATATGTTTAATGGTGTTTTAGATGTTGTTATGTTGATCTATGGCTTTGGTTTGGTGTAAAAATAGCAAGAAACCATGATGTACACAGTCTAGGATTTTAGAGGCATAATGGTGCATGTGTGGATTTGGCATGATTTGTTTAGAATTTGGCTAAATTGATGAAATTAAGATGATTCTTATGGATTATGAAGCCTATGAAAGTGTGTATGAAACTCCCCTTTTGTGGAAAAGAAGGAGAGAAGGAGATTCAGCCATTTAAATTGTGTTTTTGGAAGATCAGTAATGTACACGGGATAGAACACGGCCCATGTTGTACCCCATGTTCGGAACACGGGGTAGAACACGGCCCATATTCACCCCTGTGTTCTTTGTTAAGTGAACATTTTGGCTTTAATTCTTCACGTTTTGCATGGTTTTACTTTTGGATCCTTTTCTAATGTTCATATGTGTCATTTCAAGGCCTGAAAACAAGATATAGAGCATCTAAGTATGCATTTATTTAAATGGAGGAAGTAAAGAATACATGAGGTTTAAGGAAAGTGATGATGTTCTAATAAGAACTATGATGTGTATTTGTATAGACTAAGGAGTGACAACTTGGAAAGGCAAGGGGAATTGTAAAGAAGTTATAAGTGAGGGCAAGGGAAACATCACTATTGGAAGCTTATAAAGGTAGCTAGCTTTATCTTTAAGCTTTGTTTCCTATTTACATGACTTTCTGTATATTTTGCCATTGTATGGAATGTGTATGAAATAGTTATGTGCGCAACCGGGAAGATAGTGAAATGCTGTATATGAGGCCTATGGCCTGAGTGTTCCCCGGGATGATAATGCAATTACTGTGCGCGGTACCTATGGCCTTTAGAGTTCCCCGGGAAGACAGTGAAATGCTGTATATGAGGCCTATGGCCTTTAGAGTACCTCGGGAAGACAGTGAAATTGCTGTATATGAGGCCTAGGTATGATTATCTGTAATGGCCATCTAGATATCTATATAAGTCCTTGAATGGGCTTGATGATTGCTATGTGTGATGCACGTTTCTTACAACGATATGGAATGAGATGATAAATGATTAATTGATTTTGAAATATATGTTTTATTTGCTTAAGGATCTGGAATGGCTCAATATATTTTTACAGTGATGGCTAGCTACGGGGAAACTCTGTTTCTTACGTTTTCTGTGTTATACTAACCATTCCAGGTGATGCTTCTAAAGGCCCTCTTGGCAAAGGAGAGTAAATTTTTGAAGTTGTATATTAAAAATGATTGTATAGTTGGTAATATTGTAAGTGATGGATGTATATTTTTGTAAATTGAACTTTTGTATAATTACATGACCCTTGCCTATATCGTATGAGATACAGAAATTTGAGGTATTGTGAGCTAGTCTAAAGTAGAAGGCAAATTAGTATGCGATAATTACCTATTTAATGAGGATTAAGGTGTTAATAAGTAAGGGAGTTACAAAAAGCATCATTTTCATTAAGAAAATTGGCCTCTTGTACAACCTTGTTAGCATATACTTTCCAAAATTTTCAATTGCCTTGCACATCACATTAATAACATGCATGTATTTTTAAAACCTCTTAAGTTCTTATTATATAGGCATTTCTTATTATATTCTCTAACTTTTGACAGTAAAAGCTAATCTTGAGGTTATTTGTACTATTTTTATAACCACCATGATTGCATAAATTAATTTATCATTTTCCACATGCATGGTTATAACTATAACCTCATCGCTATGTAAACTTTTTAATCATTAAAGTATTCACTTTTGAGAATGTAGTAAAACTAGTTGGAAAGGTTTCATACTTTTTCATTAAAAATTCAAATTTTTGTTTAACCACTAAAAAGTATGAAAATAATCACTTTAAGGATAGTAATGAAACCAATTGCATGAGTTTTATGTTTTTTGTTAAAAACTTATTGATGCATTCACTCTAGGGAATACAATGAGACTAATTAGATGAATTTCATATTTTTCATAATAAACTTATGATTGATATAAGAAATTGTTTAGCATGGCTATGTATATATGCAATCACACTATTTAGCTACATGATATAAACCTCAAATATGTACACACTATAACTTAACACCATATTGTAAGTTATTCAAAACTTAACAACAAACTTCAACAAGAAGGATTCTAACTTTGAATAATACACAAGGAATAGAATTTTGGTATAAAAGATACAAATGAATCTTAAAACGTAAAACTAACTAACTTCTATCCAAAGACCCATAAATTTATGGAGCAAGAAGCTAATAATAAGTTAACATTTGAGTGGTTCATAATGGCATTATGATGCATTTTTCTAATGCAAACTAACATATTATATTAAAGCTATTATAATGATTGAAACTTCCACTAGAAAAAAATTGTAATTCACATAAAAGGTAATATTCATAAGGTTAACAATAACCTAATTATAAAAAATCATATTGAATATTTGATGTAAATTGAAAATAAAAAAAATTATACATTACATATTATCTTTTCATAAAGAGATGAGTTTCTTTTAGGCACAACAAAGATCCACTAGTGTGTAACTCATCCACAAAAGCCTCTATTAGAATAAATTCAAGTTGAACATCTAGTAGACATTAAGCAATCTCATCTAACATTAGGCTTATAATATTCATAGCTATAATTTCTTCATCAAAACTTTCCATGCAATCAAATTTATAAATAACTATATCAAAATTATCAAGTTCATTAGTCATTTTGAATTAGCTATTCTATGGTTATCACCATATTTTTAGTGTATAACTTTTTAATTTTGTTCAACAGTCAAAATCAAGCTAAATGGATTAGAATATCATAACAATATGAAAATTCTAACCAAGTAACTATAAATTAACTTTTATTGGTTAAAGTTAAAAATTAAGTCCAAAAATCAAAACTTGTGATGTAACCTAAGGTAGAAGAAGTAGAAATTTTTTCTAGCTTCATGTCTAACCTTATTTGATTTTTTTTTTTTTACCTTCTTTTTCTCTTCCACCTTTTTAATTCTTGCAGTGTTATAACTTTAAGCATAATGAGGACTTGAAGCCATAAAGCAGAGAGATATTAAAGGACACAAGAAATCATTGTGCCCTTTGATTATAATGTTAAGAAAATAAGTATTGATTAATATAAAAAGAAAACAATTTCATCATTCACAAGGTTAGATCATTTGCACAAATATTAATCCAAGAACATATTAAACATTTAATAAAAACAAGACATTAGAATTTAATAAAAATGAGAAATTCAATAAAATTATCAAAGCCATGAACATCTAAAAAAAATTAAATAAACTTGAAATTGAAATTAATGCATATAAAGATTTAGAAAATAAAAGCAAAACCATTTCAATAAACCTATAAACTCAATTTGAAAAAGTTTTGCACTAATAACATGTTATAAAAATAAAAGTAGAATAACAGAAAATTAGAAGAGAATAGAACAATAGGAGTTTTTTTTATTTTTGAATATATGGAATCCTTCATACAATATTTGTATATATAAGCCAAACGCACCAATTAATAGGTATCACCAAATAGTATACTAATTAATAAGTATCACTAATTAATTACAATTATAAATTAGGTAAATCTCAATCATAATAACTAATAGAAAAATTAGAAATATTTTATTGATATTCACATAAATAAATATTTATAACACACTTTTATTTATTTTTATTTTTCTTTCTTTTTGCTAAATATATTTTTTATTGTATTTTACTTTAAAAGTACTTTATAGAAGCATACATTTAGTTGAAATAAAAAATTTACATGGCTTATAACTTTTTTTTCCTAACTTTTATATCTACTTATAATTTTACTTTCAAAAAAATATTACATGCACTAATATCCTTTTGCACTTATTTACATTACATACATAATATAATTGTATTACAGTTGTCACTTAATTACTATATGTTTCGATTTTATCATTTAAAATTTTTATGGTAAAACCCTTACAAATGTCTAAAAATAATTATTTATACATATAAACAAATTTATTTAATTAATTATAATTTTACAAATTTTATAGATTTTTATTATAATTTTTTCATAAAAGTCTAAACAACTTGTGTAATGTAACCTTTATAAATAGACATTTCTAATTTTCTTTAATGCTTTATAATTTTATATTTAATTTTTTAGAAAAATTCTAATATCTTACATTAAAATTATAAAAAGGATTATGATATTTTAAGAATAATTATAACTTTTTTAACATGCATTAGAAATATTTTTCTCATTTATCGCTGGCCCTTCAAGCCAAATTTTTAGGCCATTAAGCAATACATAAGTTAAATTTCTAATTTATGAGTTAAATGAGTTGTAAACTTATATATATATATATATATATATATATATATATATATATATATATATATATATATATATAGGGATACATCAAGTGAGTGCATTGCTTTTAAATAACAATAAAAAGAATGGATCATGGCCATTGGATCACTCATTGATGACAAGGATTAAGATATAATTAAAGATTATATAATCACTTAAAAAATTCACAAGTTTTTAAGTTTTATTCCTTACCCATGAATATAAGATTTGATGATCACAATTCTTTCATTTTATACTCATATAAAAATAGTATTCTCACTTAGTATGTTTTTATACAAAATATTTAACAAAATTATTTCTAAAATCCATGATATATACTTCTATTGTTATTTATTAATATATTACTTCAATATTTTTTATAAGTATTCTAGATATTATTCTAAGTAACATATAAAAAAATTATTAACAATGGTTGATAAATTTGTATTCATTGGACATACTTATGCTATTGGAAAAATATAATTTAAAGGGTAAAAATTTAAGAAATATTTTAATAATTTTACTTTTATAAATCAAATAAAACTTTAGACCTCAAGTTTTAATCTTTGAAAAAAATTTAAAATCTCAATTTTAAAAAAAATCTTGCTAACTTCTCTTAAACATCTCTACTTCTCCTTATAACATATGAGTAATAGTATAATAATACCAAATTAAATATATCCTCTTTAATTTTTTAAATTATTAAATTCTCAAATAAGAACTCAATTATTATAATTAATTTGAGATAATAAGCCTAGTAGAGTCACTCATCATCTTAATTCGAGCCAAGCTTTTACTAAAAAAGCTGGCTTAATTTAAGCTTGATAACATAAAACAAACTTAGTCTAAGTTAGGACTAGATCAACTTTGCTCATTATTAACCTTAAAGGAACCATTAACTTAAATTTTATCATCATATGCATTGCATAACCCCATTTCTTTTACCATTTTCTTTCATTGCTTATAACTATATTAGTTATATACAAAGAAGCTTTAGGTGATAGTTGCACATAAAGTAATTCAAAATAATATTTCATTTTCTATAAAATAAAGTATATAAAAATTGGATTTAATACAAGGCATATTAAGTAAGGACTTACTTACCAACATAAGATAATACTTAGAAGTAGTATTGGTATGAAGCCTTTCTATAAGAAGACGCATCTAAAAATAAGCTCATGTTGTTTGAAATGGTGACAACATAGTATTCTTTGGTAAAAAGTGAAATAATAGTTCACTTTATGCTCACCACACAACTTCGTGCCTCTACATTTTGGCAATTGTTTTCTTTTATAATGAGAACACTTACCACTATTTCTCCTTGTATTCAATGTAGGCTTTTATTGGCAAGTGGTTGACTATTCATTATATAAATTATAAACATAAGCTTATAAAATAAAATTTTCTTTCATATTTTCTTTTTCTTTATGATGATAATTGACAACTTTTACTTCTATTTTATATTTTTCTTTGCATGTTTTTATTTTTCATATGTAATTTTGTATGTGAAGAATTTTTAATTGTAAATTGAACAAAAACTTTAAATCTTTAGCTTTGAATATTTCTTTTTCAAACTAACTTTGTGAAATTAAACTAAGGTATTTTATGAAAATTTTATATGAAAGATTAAACAAAGTTTTTATATTTGGTTGACAGTTAGACAATAAAATGAAAGGAAAATAATTTATTATTTAACAAACTTTCAAATTATTATTTTTTAAACCATAATAATGGGAATGTAATATAAAAACTCCAAGCATATGTCCTTTACTTATTTTTGGCTAAGTTTAATTCTCGAAGGTCATTAACCTTGACATCGCTTATTATTAGAACTACTATTGCTATATGAGTTATTATCTTTTATTAGACTTATAAAACATGCTTATTCATCTTTAGGCTTATCAAACAAGCCAGTTTGTGCATATATGGCCTAATTTGTGATAGGTCAGGTCCATGATGAACCAATCTATACTACTTATGTCTAAAATAAGTTTAATTTTAAGGGATCTAAATCCATCGAAGCCTACGATAGACTGAAATGATTTACAGGTTTTAACTATAAATTCACAAACTTGGCAAATACAAATTAATTTTTGATAGAGTAGGTTTGCAATGGATTGGCCTATATTACTTGCATCTAAAAATGGACCCAATTTTAAACATCTAAACCCGCTAAAGCTTGCAACAAATATAAACTGACTTGCAAGTTATGACCCATTTGATGCCCCAATTCATTTTTTATAGTATGAATAAAGTATGTTTCTCTAAAGCTATTGAATGGACTCATCCAATCCATTCATAGATCAGTTATGGATTTATCATAAATGGATTGGATTAGATGGGTTTGTAAAAATTATAGGATTATTAAGTAGGAGTTTGAATCCTAAAACTTATAATTTGTGGCCTAATGGACCAATCCACGAAAATTATCTATTTTTTAAAAAAATATTTAAAATTTTTTTAAAATGATTTTAAACTTAAAATAAGAATCATAGGTTAAAAAATAATATATTTATAATATTCTCAATTTAAACTCAGAACTTAAGGCTAAATAAACTAAAATAAAAATTAGTTAACTTTGAAATAATTAATTTAGGATCAAAATTGTTAACTAAGAAATAATTTATTTAACAGCCACTAGATGGTAAGTTAATAGTGAGGGATTTGGGTGGTATGCTAAATGTCATATGTTCAAACCTCCTCAATATTAATGTAGGTAAAGAAATAATTAATTTAGGTTTTTGGGAACTAAAGAATTTAATTTGAGAGTGAGTATTGAATTGATTGGGTCAAGGTTAGTATAGGTGATTAGTTTAGTTTAAAAGCAATAAATGTAAAAAAGAAAAAAAAGGTAGAATTATTTGCAAACCTTTTATTTATGCTAGCTTTAATTATATTGTTTCTTTTCATCATTTATTTTAGTATATGAATGAAGTGAAAGATGAATAATTACAACCAAAGTAAAAAAACAAGGGACTAATAGTGATATAATAGTTACTAGCTTCATATATAAGGAATCAAATGTTTTGTTAACTCTAGTTTGTAAACACAAAAAATACGGTTAAAAATTACACAGAATTTCCTCAAACAATTCATAACGTGCACATGACCCTTGAACTATGTAAATATGTACATACCCCTTTAAACTTAATAAGCAGTGCATTTGACACCTTTTGTCCATTAAGCTCAATGAAATACATTATCTTTTGATTACTTAACTTGTAACTTTACAAAATACATTCCTATAATTAAAACCCACTATTTTTTAACTTTAGAATTTAGCACAATAAACCAATAATTTAAATGATTATAAATGCTTGCTTATTTTCTATAGTTAATAGATAAAAAAATTAAATGAACATAAATTAATTTGTAATATGACTAATAAATCCAAATAATTTTATTATATTAAAATTAGATATGCTTTACATTAAAAAAATTATTCATCCAAAATAATAATAAATAAACTATTTTTTTTCAAAATAATCAATAAATTTAATTATCAGAAATAATATGTTATGGAATTGTAAACTTCTAATTAAAATCATGTGCTAAAACCACCTTAGGATACATTTTAGAAATGTTACACATAAATTCTAAATATTTCTAAACAATACAATTTTATAAAAAGAATTTCATATCAATTGTTCATTAGTGATTTTAGAGTAGGAACTTCCACAATTTAACTACATTCTATTGCTAACATAATTAATCATTTATAATTTCCCAAATTATTTAAAGGTGCAATATCTTTATTTTGATTATTAAGAGTGTGATCCTACAACTTTACCTATATACCCACAATTAGTGCAGTTAGGTTCTTAATTTTCAAGTATAGAGTTATACAAGAATGTAATGCCTTAGGTTAATACTTAAAGTTTTTAAATTTCAATGCTTGTAAATTTTGTTTATGTGGTTAATATTTGGTTTTAAATTTCTTTTCCTTTTTAAAAGTTTTGGAATATTAAAATAATACCAATAATAATATTGAAATATATTTATTTTTACATAGCATTATTAATTCAAGATTAGATTAAAATAATTTTTTTACAAGGAATTTCTCATAAATTGAGAATAATTTTAGTGAGCATAGGTGCAAGGATTTATGGAATAATTTATTTGTATTTCATAAATTATTTTTAAGAATTATGAAAATTGGGAATAAGTATTTTAGGAATTTTAAGTTTGTTGCGCTATTATAAATATATATATGTATATATATTAGTGGAAGATTGAAAATAGATTAGATGGAATTTTTAAATAAAATAAGTTTTATACAAATTGGATTTTATTTAAATAAGGGGCCTGGATTAGTTGTGTTATGAAACAATGGTTGAGATTTAAAGAAAGATGAGCTTATAATGGGGCGAGAATTACTGTATTAAAAACCCTAGCCTATTTTTTTGTATTTTCTCTCTCCTTTTTTTACTTATTCCTAGTAACCTTCTCTCTTATTTTTTCCCCGATAACCTTCTCTGCCCCCTCTTCTTCTTTGTCTTTCTCCTTTTCTTTTTGGCAAGCCCCTTTCACTTTCTCGTTTTCTTTGGCCACAATGTTACTAACATAGAAGCCTCTATCATGCATGCGTCGTTCATGACCAATAATAGTGAACATGCAATATTAATAGCTTCTATTTATGAGGAAATCAAAGTTATGTAGCTATAGCATCGTCAGTCATCTTGTAATTTCCAACCACCAAGCACTGTCACAAGCTCACGATGCTTCCTTCTCCAGCTCAACAGCTCCATGTGCGAGAAGGAGCTCAAATCAAAGTTAGGAGCCATGAAGGTGTAGGACACTAACCTTTGTATTTCTAGCTAGTAGCGGTGATCCCTGACATCAATGAGCTATCGACAACCCCTTAAAAAATGGTAAGACATTTTTATGGAAGTAGCTTCTTTGATCTCTGCTATTTGGGGATTAATTTCAAGATAAAGTCATTTGTGTGTGTTTTTTATATACAAAATGGTGCACATGAAAAGTATAATTTTTATGTTATAAAATACTAAAATAGATAATAAAAATATATATGGAGTATTATATATTATTATTCTGGAAGAATCATGCATGATCTAGAAAGAAAATCCATTTATAGGTATTTTGAATGTATGGTGATGGTTCCAAAAAATAGAAGTTTTATGATACAAATTACTAGAATAAAATAGTTAAAGTAAATATAAAGCATTGGGTTTTAATATTTTGCAAGATTCCAACTTGATTTAAGTAAAACTCATTTTATGTATATTATAGATTCTTAGTAATGCTTTTGGAAAAATAAGAGCTTTCTATTGTAAGATGATTGAGTAGCATAATAAAAGTCTTTTTATGCTACCAACTTTAACATCCTTGAATGATTTAAAGTAGAATTAAAAGAAGTATGTATGTATGTATATATATATATATATATATATATATATATATATATATATATATATATATATATATATATATATATACACTTTAAGGAACTTGATAATAATTTAAGGATATCATGTTATGGATCATCAAGTCCTAATAATTATATTTAGACCGTATAGATTCAAGAAATTACTATTGGAAGTGAATAGTTGAAAATAAAGGGAACTAATAATCTAGAATGCTTGAGTGAAACAAAATGGATCTCTTAGAATGCTAAGTTATAATAATTTTATTTTTATGGCTTTAATTTGAAAGTTTCTAAGTTATGGCATGCTTGACTTTAAAGCTAATACCTAAATGGTTAGTATATTGAGATACAAAATTGAAATTGAGATGATTCAAAAGTCAATAAGGAATGTTATTTATTTATGACTTATTCTTATGAATCACAAATAGAAAGATGAGAAAAAGTTGAACTTGGATGCTTCAGAATAAACGAAATAAATGGATCCTAACAGGTGAGTATATATCTTTCCTACATAGATACTCTAATTTTATCTTTTTCGTATAACATGTTTATAATACTTTTCATAAATAATATGAATTTCCATTACTATATCCTCGTATTCATGCATTAATGACATGAAATGAATGACTATAAGAAGGTAATGATTATTTATTTAAGTGGATAGGGATCGTATTTACCATGTTTAGAGAACATGACGGTGTCATTATCATCTATCAATTGATCATGAAGAGGTTACAATGGTGAACAATATAATTGTCCTGTGATTGCGCTTATATGGATATGTGCATGTTGGAAAGTATAGCATGATCTATATTAGATGTAAATGCATGATGTGACCATGCCAAAGGGCATGGTAGTGTTGTTATATGTATATGATGTCATGTACCCTTTTTTACTTGTGATAATGAATGACTCCTTTGTGATTGAAATTACATTGGGAATTGTAATATGAGCTAAACTTTATTGCATATTGTAATGCAAAATACACCATGAATCGCATTTAAAATGAGAAATGTGGCAAAGGTGATAATGTGTAAGCCAGATGGAAAATTCTCAGCAACTAACCTATAAAGGTTATAAGGCTAGATGTTTGTTTTCTATTATGTGTATATTAATTATCATTGTGTTGTGAAATGGAAATCTAAATGTCCTAAATTATCTCCATTTGATGTGTTTGTGAAGATTTGATTGTGAATGGGTTTGCTAGTTATTCGAATATTTGATGACTATTTGAATTGGATTAAAGGTGATAAGATATTGGAAATTTATTTATGATTAGATGTTTGATATGATTTCAAGGATTTGAGTATGATTGTATTGATTTAGTTATGATTGAATCCTAATGACTATTTGTGTTTGTGATGACTGCTTGAAATAGGTAATATATAATATCATGTACTAGAAAATAACTAAGACTACTATAATTTATGATGTGAAATCTAGAGCCTAAATTGTGTGCAAAAGAGCGCTCAAAGAGAGTACAGCTGCTCCTCTACTACTGTGTTGACATTACAGCACATAGCTTTTGTGCGCCGCCAGTGATGATGGCTTAACGTAAACAACCAGAACGGCAACTGCGACGATGGCAATTCCCACAATGGTAACACTTTTTTCGAGGTAGTTGTAACAAAGGTGTTTGCATTCGCGAAGGAGAAGAGAAAGAAAACACATGCCAAGGAGCACAGCAACAGCAGTGGTTTGTTTCCTCGGCCTCACACAATGGGACATTAGGAAGAAGAAAAATACAAAAAAGGGAGCAGCCTGAGAGAGAGATTGAGGTAGTGGAGGAAGTGAGAAACAGTAGCAGCAGCAAAAGAGAAAAGTAAATATCCTAGGCGAAAGGAAAGCTGCTGTTTGAATTTTGTAAAAGAGGAAAGACTAGAAAAACTAGAAAAAAGAAGGGACTGGAAAGAGCGAGGCGTTGTCGGGTAAGAAAGGAAGGGAAATGTCGACATATTCGAGAAAAATCAAATAGGAGAGAGAAAAGGTAACCGGGAATAATAAAATAAAAAAAGGGAGAAAAAAATAAAATAAAATAAATTAAAGTCAAGAGATGTTATTCACTACTTCTCAGAGTAACACAATTCCCATCCTCTTTTTATCTTATCCCTCTAAATAGTTTTAATCAATTTTGACCTTATACTTTATAATATTCTTATTTAAAATTCCTAAAAATAAAGATCTTAACCCCAATATGTCAAAATTTTATCAATATATATATACATATATATTTATAATAGCCCAATAAATTAAAAATAATTATTTTAAATATTCACAATTCTAAAAAATAATGTATTAAATACACACTAATTATTCCATAAATCCTTATATCAAAATTATTAACATAATTTCTCATCTCGTGAGAAATTTTTTGTCAAAATTATTTTAATCTAATCTCAAATCAATAATCATTATAAAAATAAATATATTTCAAACCTTAATATTATTTTAATATTCCAAAATACTTTTAAAATCAAAGTTTAACCAAATAAATATTAAATAAAAATGAGCAATCACAAATATTGAGATTTATAAAAACTTAAATATTAACCAAATAAATAATTATTCACAAACCTCAAAATTTATACTTTATATTTAGATAAGGGATATTACACATTTAGTCTTTCAAAACCTATTTAAGTACATGCTTTCATATAAAGGATCTTGGTGTTCTAAGATATTTTTTAGGGATTGAGGTGGCCTGGAGGCCCACTGGAATATTTTGTGTCAACAAAAATATATCTTGGACATTATATCTAAAGTAGGATTATTGAGTTGAAACAAGCAGCAACTAAAAATTAGTTGATTGCATGTACTTTCCTTGCTACTACAACAGCTAAAAATTAGGAGTTACATCAGATGGATGTTCACAATGCATTTTTAGATGGTAATCTTGAGGAAGACGTATATATGAAGTTTCCCTTGAGATTTTATTCTTTAACTCCTGGCAAAGTTTATTATCTATGAAAATCACTATATAGGTTGAAACCAACACTTAGATATTGGTTTGCTAAGCTGGCCGGTGCTTTGAAATGGTATGATTTCAAGCAATCTTACTCTAATTACTCTCTCTTCATATTTGATAAGAAAAATATTTATTATCTTATTTTCTCCTATTTTATGTCTCTTAGGTGTTACATGTACTTAATTTCATAGAATCGACTTTATTTTATAATTTAGAGTTGATTTTACAATATTATGAATTTATTCAGCTAATATTGAATTTTGTTACTATTTCTATTTTTTAAATATATCTGGGCTTTACAATATAATTTATTGGTTTGCTAAGCTGGCCGGTGCTTTGAAATGGTATGATTTCAAGCAATCTTACTCTAATTACTCTCTCTTCATATTTGATAAGAAAAATATTTATTATCTTATTTTCTCCTATTTTATGTCTTTTAGGTGTTATATGTACTTAATTTTACAGAATTAATTTTATTTTATAATTTAAAGTTAATTTTATAATATTATGAATTTATTCAGCTAATATTGGATTTTGTTACTATTTCTATTTTTTAAATATATCTTGGGCTTTAAATGTCAGATTAAGCCAATCTTTATATTATTAGAAAGCTTAAAGAAATATCTATAACTTTTATGTCTTGACCTAAGCCTAGTTCAAGCATTTTAGAGGTCATATATGGTTGAGAAGTTGAAGTCATATCTTTATCCCAACTAAGCTCACCTCGATTTTTAAGCCATATCTAAAGTTTTAGAGGTACGATTAGCCTAAAACTAGTGCCCAAATTCTCACATGACATAGGTTTACAAGTTTGATGTTTATGATTTATCCAAATTACATTGATTTCATGGTTAAAAACTAGTTGGAAAGTAGACTCGCAGGAATTCACTAATGTAATTGTTAGATTTAATTATCTTATTAAAAATAGGTTTGAGCTTTTAAAAATTAAGAAGATCTTATTATTATAATTGTAAGAGTCATACAATCTAAGTCTAGTAAGATTTTAGGCTAATTAGGTCAAATAAATACACAGAACTTATTAGACATTCAGACTTTTACACAACACTCAACAGATAGTTTTCTCTTCTATTCTTTAGTGGAAGCTTAAACCCATGGTTGATTCAAGAAGTTTGAAGCTTTCTTCATCTAGATTATAAGGTTATAAATTGTATGTTAATTTTCTTTAATTAATTTTTCTTTTCCCCTATTTACTTATGCTGAATTTTTAATATTACATGTATTGGATGTTGATTTAGTATAATTGATGTCCATCCTTATGATTTCTAATTTTTTGCTATTGTGATGTTGAATTGCAGTTGGTAAATCATGGCTTCACACTTAAGGACAAGGGGTTAAGGGATTAATTTAAAGGTTTCTAATTTAATTTCTTAATTCAATCAAATTCTACCTTTAAATCAATTTCGATCTAGCATAAGGATTATAACGGTTGCTTAATTGGCTAATCTTAATTGGTCAAATCCTAAATAGTAATCTTGCTTGGAATTCATGGGTTATTCTAGGGGTTGAGTAATCCAAGGTTGAAGAATTAATTAGAAAATTCAAGTCTTAATTGATCAATGATTAATCTAAACTAGAGTTTTCAATTCCTTGAATAAACTATTTTGCTACATTTATTTTCCTTCTATTTATTTGCTTTGTGTTTTTACTTTGTTTAACACATTCAATTTAATTTAAATTCACACAAACCCTCTAATTCTATTATTATATAGTTATAAATACAGCATCTTGCATCCTATATTATATTGCATTCTAATACAACATTCTATTTTAGTGTAATTGCATTATGTTTGCATTAGTTTCTTTCATTTTCATTGCATTAATAATTTAATAATTGTGTAAATATTGTTAGAAATTCATGTAGAAAAGATAATATCAATGGATTACTAGGGGGACAACCTGGTTGTGCCACTTTTCTATATTATTTTTTCAATAAATCAGTTTTAACTAATTTTGGTACATTACAATGATCATATCAGTATTGCAACGTGATAGTCTGCAACTCAATGAGTTAGTCTATGTTGATGGTTTTATTATTTTGGGTAATGATCATGATGTTATTTAGCCTTTCAAAACATATTTAAGTAAATGCTTTCACATGAAGGATCTTGGTGTTCTAAGATTTTTTTGGGGATTGAGGTGGCTTGGAGCCCTACTGAAATTTCTTTTTTCAACAAGAATATGCCTTGGACATTGTATCTAAAGTAGGATTGTTAGGAGCTAAGCCTGCTAGTTTCCCTTTGGACCAGACCACCACCTTGCCTTAACCAAGAGGAAACTTTTTCTTAATTTGGAACATTATCATAGGTTAGTAGGATTCTTGATTTATCTCTTAGCAACGAGACTTGAACTTTCTTATTATATGCATATCCTCCACAACATGAGCATTGAGAAGCTACACTTTATGTTGTGCATTATTTGAAAGGTAATTTAGGTCAAGGAATCTTATTATCTATTGATTGTGATTTGCAACTCTATGGCTAGTGTGATTTAGATTAGGCTAGCTGTCCTTTAACTCGAAATCACTCACTGGTTGGTTTATTTTACTTAGTAACTCTCCTATTTCTTAGAATACTAAGAAATACAATAAAATGTTTCATTCTTCTACTAAAGCAGAATACCAATCCATGGTTACCACCATTTATGAGCTAACATGGTTAAAAGCATTATTATTATGTCTTCGTGTTGCTCATTCCTATCTTATAAAGCTTTATTGTGACAACCAGGTTGCTTTACATATTATTGCCAACCCTGTCTTCCATGAATGCACCAAGCACATTGAGGTTGATTGTCACTTTCTATGTGATGAAATTCTGAAGGGAAATGTTGCTACCAGTTATGTGCCCACTTATGCTTAACTCATGGATATTTTTAGCAAAGCCTTAGGGAAGAAATAACTTGACTATTTCCTTTGTAAGTTAAGCATTCAAAATCTATTTGCTCCAACTTGAGGGGGGTATTAACATATCTAGTATTCTAGGAAATAATATGATCAGTCGTAAATATTGTAATTAGTTGTAACTAACATACTTAGACAAGTTATATGTAGTGGTAGCATATATTAAGGTAGCTATGTTTAGAAGTAATGCATTGATCATACTAATGATCAACTCAGACTTGTGTAGATATTTATTTTTTACAATCAAAGCTAAAACATCCCATCTCAAAATCATCTTGTGATAAGAGAGGGGAGAAAGAGAAAAGGTTAATGCATGTAACTTTAGGATAGAATAGCTAATCATGACTTATTAGTAAATAGAATAAAAATAAAACCCATGAAACTCTCCTCCCATTTTCCTATTCAAGGCAATATATACACACCCCTAAATTCTCGTCTCTTATCCCATAACCTTAAATAGCTTAAGCTGACACTAACCAAAGAATGGAGAGTTTGATTTCATTTCTTCAAGTAAGTAAAAGATCTCGCTACCTTTCTTTATTTTATAAGATTAATTCAACTAAAAGTTAGAATAATGATTTGAATATTTCCTCCCACTTTTCGATTGACAATAACATACATACACACTCTTCAAATTCTTTTTTCTTCCTTTAACCCTAAATAGCCAAACCTAACATAACCCAAAGGATATAGAGTTTGATTCTATTTCTTTAAGTATGTAAAAAATCTCACCACCCTTAATTTTATAATATTAAGTATACTAAAGTTTAGAATAAAGATTTTGATATTTTGTAATGGTATATTAAGGCTCATCTTATTTAAAATTTTAAAGGAAAAACTTATTAAGTATTCTCCCTACATTCTTTTTTTAGGATCTTTTTAATTCACCAATTATATATATATGATATGACAAGAAATGGTGTTTTATGCAAATGCATGTGAAAAATGAAGAAATGATGCTAGTAGGATGTGGGCATGTTCTTGTATCACCTAAAAATAAAAGGAAAAAAAGTGAAATTTTCATGCATTAAATATGTCAAAAAATATATATATCTTATAATTTTCCATGTATGAAAATGTATTTTGAGAAAATATTAAGGAAATGTGAATGTTATAGGGGTATGTTTTAGGTGTTTTCAAATAGGGAGCAAGGAATGAGAATATCATGCAACAATTCTTTAAATAAGATATAAAAATTCACAAGACATTGAACAAATATATATGTTTTGAAGAAAATGTAAGAGGATGGGGTAGAAATTGTTTTAGGTAAGCTAGGAATAATAACGAAAATGAGAGAAATTTCTTGAATTGATTGGTCAATGGTGAAGAGATAATTGTATAAATGATATATATATGTATGAACACATATGTATATTTTGAAGTAAAGATTAAGGATGAAAGGAAGGGGCTCATAGGTAATTTGATTTTTTTTTAGGAATTTGTATCTAATAATTTTAAGGAAAATCATCTATAAATAATTGTATTTTAAATAAAAAACTCTAAATTATAAAAATATTAGGTAGATGTGATGAGGTAAATGAAGAAAGGGCATAAAGGAGGTTCGATTACCATAAAACCATACATGAGGAAAATTTGGACTTAAGTTTAAAATATTAGCTTCAAAATATAAGTTAAGGAATGATTGTTGGTAAATAATGAAATGAAAGCAAAATACAAGAGAATTGGTTTCTAAAGGTTTTGAATGATATGAGAAAATAGGGAGTGATTATTAAGTTGTGGATTAAGACATGATCCTTTAAATTTAGCATTAGATATGGGATATCTTCACTTTTGTTAGAAAATTTAGTGAAATAAAATTTTAAGAAAAGAACCCATAAGGTTAAGTTATATAAGGAATCATAAAGGAAAACTTTAGCTTAAGTTGCATGACTTATTCTTCAAAATAAGAATTTAAGTAATAGATAATAAGTAGTTGATTGAGTTAAAAATAAGACATGAAAAATTTATGATGATTCAGGTATAATATATGAAGAATTTGAGGAGTCATCATTTTAAATTCTTTTAGGACTAATTGTGCATGATGTGGATTAAGATATAGTTCTCTTGGAATTTATTTGTGCAATGTAAGGTACCTTGACCTCTAGTGGTGTTATATTGAAATAAAATCTTAAGAAAATACCACTTACAATTCAATCTACATAAAGGATACATAGGAAAATTTTAATTAAGTTATATGGTTTACCCTTTTTAAATTAGAATCAATGATTTAGTACTTGTAGGTTATTAATTTGAATTGAAAATCTAAAAGATATAATTCCCTTAATGTTTCGAGTATATGAAAATTAATGGGAAAATGTGATATTTTTGATACAATCATACTTATGGTAATAATATAGGTGTTAGAGGTCAAAGGAAAATACATGATTGTTATAGTTAAGAGACTTTGGGAGGTTTAGGATTTCATGGAATTAAGAGAAGGTTAAGTTTTTTTTCAAATAGAAATTTGGTTATGAATAAGTTAATATAATACTTGTTAGGATGTTGGAGGAAAAGTAATTGATTAAGTTTTTTTAATAGAAAAAATAAATTAGAGAGTTTCGGGCGTTATAGAAAATAAAGGATAGGATAGAGTCCTTTAGATAGAAAATTGATTATAATTAAATGGATTTATTACTAGTAATTAGAATCCTTTTAATAAGCAAAAGAAATGGTTCCATATACCATATACCTGTTTCAAGTATTAGAGATATTAAGAGTTTGCATGGTTTTTCTTAATCTTATAATAGAAATTCATATTTAGGTTAAGAAAGAATTAAAATAAACTATGTGATCATATAATGAAGAGTAGGTTATAAAATTAAAGAAAAATATATAAAAGGTACTTTAGGGGTATTTAGGGAGTTTTGCATTTATAAGTGGAAATTTATGTATAAGTGGGTCCTCTAAGATTTTTATAACATCATATGTACACCATGATTTAATGGCTATTTGTGTTTAGGTAATAATGACCCTAATTCAGAATGCATGTGTATTATTGAATATGAGATGAGATGTGATATATGTCATGTGAATTATGAAAATGGGATATGTGAAGTACAAAGATAAGTGAAAAACCATATGAGATGACATGAATGTGGAGAAGAGATTACAAGCCGGCAGGATATATTTATGTGATATTATCCCCATGGGGAGCATGCATTCTATATAAATTAAAGAAAGGCAATAAGGTTAAACTTAAAGGAATAAAGGTAAGGGAGAGATGGATAAGGCTAGACCAAAAGTAATTAAGTGGGAATGGTATCCATAAGTTATGTAGTTCAAAAGCATCCTATGGATACTTGTTACATTTATTTAAAATTATTTATTATGCGTCTTCATTTAACTTATGGATGTATGGTATAATATATGAATGAATGCATGATATATGTAGGAAATATGACTAAGTTAATATATAATGTATGTACATGATGTGGGTTTGAGGAACCAAATAAGAATTAAAATTGGATTAAATATTACTTTATGCTTTTATTTAATTAAAGTTGAAATTTAAACTTAATAGTTTTTATATTTCAAACCAACTTATTTGAGCATAAATTTTTTGTTTATTAAACTTTATCCTATAAAATATTTTAAATGGACCTTGAACCATCACACTTTTAAATTTCCAAATCCAATTTACTTCATGAAAATATATTTCCCAATGAGACAAAATACTATTATAATTTCTCATTTGTTTTACTTTGAAAATGCCATACTTGTTCTCAAAGAAAAGATGTTATTGGCTATAATTTTAAAATATATTTTTTTCAAATATTAGGTGACACAATCTAATAGGTACTTAAAAGTCATTTTAGGCCTTTGATCATTAAAGAATGGAAAATTCATAAAGTAGAAGGAATTTCAAATTCAAACTATTATTACATGTACTAAATCAAAATGAATTAAAATATAAAGTCATTATACTATTTTATAGCTATAAAATAGTGGAATACAAAAGACATACATGATTGGATAGTTAGACTTAAGATCAAATTCAACTTTTGGCAAAATAGCAATCATGTTGCTATCTTGAATGAAAGTCAAAGGTTATGTGAAAAACAGTTAGATCTTGCCCTTTATAGTACATACAAAATATTTTAAATAAATGAGTAAAAAAGAGGATGCTTCTTGAGCAAGCCAAAATTCTACTTGAAGCCAAATTTCAAATTTCAAATTTCAAACTTGGAGCCAAAGAAAGTGACTTGAAATCAAAGTTATCTTAATCAAATTTTCTCTATAAATAGGATGTATTCCTTTAAAGACATTATACTTTAGCAATTGTATTATAACTTGCAAATTCTCTCTTGCTCTCATCTTATAGAAATCAAAGCTTTCTCTCTTCTTCTTACACTAGATCCAAGATTTGCATATTTACTTTTAAAGTATTATTGAGTGAAAAATTGTAAAATCTTTTTGTGAGATTATGAGAAAAACTCTTCTTGACTATTCTTGGAAATCCTAGTATAGATTTGTGAAATCTTGTAAAGCTAGCTAGAGATTGAAATTCTAGTGAAGATTGAGAAGATTTGGTAAAGCTATGTGATGATTAAAATCCTAGTAGAGATTAGGAAGACCTTGTAAAATTAGGTGGTGGTGAAGTTCTTAGTAAAGATTGGATAAAGTTAAGTGCTATTACTTGATGAAAAGTTAGTGAATAACTCAATTGATACTTTGTGGCTTGAAAAGAGAGGAGTAAACTTAAAAGGCATTCCTTTTAAACTATCGAATCTCTATAAAAATTCTTAATGTTTATTCTTCTTGTCTACTTATTTACTTCTATATTTTATTGTTTCAAATACTTTACTTTTTTCATACTTTTAGCAAAAATAATTTCTAAGTCTTATCTTTATTTTTCTTGAAGAAATTCCTTTTAATTTGAAAGAAATACCATTAGATTTCTTTTAAAATCCTTAAGTATTTCATATTTTTAAAACAATATATTTATCAAATTTCCAAGAATTTATCTCTTGAAGTTCATAGTTTTATTACAAGTTTTATTTGTTAATTTTTTATTAAAGCCAATTTACCCCCTTTTAGCCTATAAGTTTTATCAATTAGTATCCAAGTTTGGTCTTAAAATCTAACAATTTTGTGAGTTATAATCTTATAAGTAATGGGGTTTTTGGCTAACATCATTGAACAAAGGGACATTCTACAACTAGACCTCCTCTTTTTAATTGTGTAAACTTAACTATTAGAAGTTCAAAATGATAATATACATGAAATCTACTAATATTGAAGTATATAAATCATTGAGGAAGGTTACAAAGCACTTAAAAAACTTGAAGGAGAAATAAAAGTGCTCAAACCTAAAAAAGAATGGATAAATGCTAATTACAAGAAAGAAGTAACTTATCCATGTGTGTTATAACACCTAGTGGATTTAAAAGAATCTTTAAATGTATTTTTGCTAAAGCTATATAGGATAAATTTAGGGTGACCTATGAAGGCACTAATGAAGTAAAAGAAAGTAGAATAAATACACTTGTATATGAGTATGAAATATTCAAGATGGAGGAAAATGAAAAGATAGAGCTTATGTTTAAAAGGCTCCTAGTTATCGTTAATAATCTTTATACGTAAGGAAGAATCATTACCAATAGAGAACTCATCTTGAGAGCTTTTCTAAAAACATGGCAATAAAAAATAGATGCGATATAAAAAGGAAATAATATCTTTACACTTACTTATAATGAGCTAAGAGGAGAACTCTTGGCATATGAAGAAACATATATGAAAGATAATAAAGAAAACCATTTCTTTTAAAACATCCACACAAAATGATGATGAAAAAAAGGATGATCTTGATTAAGAAATAAAAAAAAAAGAAAGTGAGCTAACTTTGATGGAAAAAATATTTTTTAGAATATATAAAAGAAAGGATGGTTTTAAACTAAGATCATTTCAAAAGAGGGAGCAAAATAAAAGGGAAAACAAGTAACTAACCATTGGTTTGCTTTGAATTCAAAAGGCCAAGACATAACAAGAGTGATTGTCCTCAGTCTAAAAGAAGGTTTCTAAAGAAATCGACCAAGAAGAAGGTTTGGGTAGTAACTTAGGATGATAAAGACATTTCATTCGAAGAAAAGCTTGAAGAAGAAGAATAAGGAGAAGAAGAAAAAGAAGTAGATGATATTGCTAACTATTACTTTATGGCCAAAAGTCAAGAAGATGATGAGGTAATAGATGCTGAACTCAAATCTTCTTTATCTTATTAATTTATGAAATATTTTCATAAATTTTTTAACTAAATATTTTTTTTTGGAAAAACAAAATAAAGCTTTGAGAAAAAAATTAATTTTCTCAAAAAAGAAAAAAGAAGTTCTGAACTCAATTGAAAACAAAAATCAAGTTTTGACAAAAAAATTTGGAAACTTTGAATAATGAAAATGAAGCCCTTAAAACCTTAAAATAAGAAAGTCAAGTTTTAGAAAATAATTTTAATTTTATAACATAATTAATTAGAATGGTAGAAAAGGAAAAACAAGCTTTGTTAAAAAAAAGAATTTTTTTAAAAAAATAAAGCTTTAGCAAATGATATTAAAGTTTTGAAAATGAAAAATAAAAAAATGAGATCCAAGTTAGGGCATTAATCTTCAAATCTTAAAAATAAAAATCTTTCTTTAAAAAGGAAGATAAATATTTTAACATATAATCTTGTAAAATTTGTCAAAGGAAAGAATAATTTGGATACTTGGTGAGAAAAATATTTTTTATATTATTTCCTCCTATTTTATGTCTCTTAGTGAGATATTTATGCTTAATTTTATAGAATTACCTCATTTTATAATTCAAGGTTGATTTTACAATGTTTTAAATTTATTTGATTAATGCTAGGTTTTGGCACTATTTCTACTTTTTAGCTATATCTTGAGCTTTGAATATTGGATTGATGCAATCTTTATATTGTTAGAAAACTTAAAGAGAGATCTACAACTTTTATGTTTTGGCCTAAGCCTAATTCAGACATTTTGGAGGTCGTATGTGGTTGGGAAATTGAAGTCATTTTTTTTGTGCTAGCTGAGTTTGCCTTTGCTTTTAGGCCAAATCTGGAGTTATAGAGGTCAAATTGACATGAAAGTAGTGCCTAAATTTTCATAAGACATAGGCCTACAGCTTTTATGCTTATGGATAATCTAAATTACGTTGTTTTAATGGTCTTAAACTACTAAGAAGTCATATTTATGGGAATTCATTGATGTAACTGTAGGAGTTCATTGTCTTGTTAAAAATAGGTCGAGGCTTCTAAAAGTTGAGAAGGCCCATTATTGTAGTTCTAAGAGACATACAATTCAATTCCAATAAGGTTTTAGGTTAATTAGGTCAAATAAAAGGAGAGAACTTATTAGACTATTTAGACTTTAACATGGTTAATAGTAACTTTTCTTCTTCTTCTTCTTGTTTTTCTTTTCTTCTTCATCAATGGAAGCTTAAATTTAAAGTTAATTTAAGGAGTTTAAGGCTCTCTTCCACCAAATTATGAGATTATGATTTAAAATGTTAACTTTCTTTAATTAATTTTCTTTTTTCCCTGTTTACTTGTGTTGATTTCTTGAAATTACTTATGTTGGATATTGATTTGATATAATTGATTTTCATCCTTATGATTTCTAATCCTTTGCTATTTTGATATCAATTTTTAGTTGATAAATCATAGTTTTAAACATAAGAGTAGAGGGTTAAGAGATTAATTTAGATATTTTTAATTTAATTTCTTAATTCAATTGAATTCTATCATTAAATCAATATTGATCTAGCTTATGAATTATAATAATTACTTAATTCAGGTAATCATAATTGATCGAATTCTAGATGATCATCTAACATAGAATTCATGAATTATTATAGGAATTTTGGATAATTCAAGGTTAAAGAATTAATTAGAAAAGTCAAATCCTAGTTGATTAATTACTAATCCAAACTAGAGCTCTTAATTTCTTGAATTGACTATTTTATTATATTGATTTTCCTTCTTGCTGCTTACTTTGCATTTTTCCTTTATTTAATATATTCAATTCAATTTGAATTCATAAACCCCCCATTTTATGTTTTGCATTCTGTTACTGTATAATTCCACATACAATATATGGCATTCTACATATTCTGTAAGCATAGTGCATTTATTCTATTTGCATTTGTTGCATCCTATTTTTATATTTGTTTTTGCATTTTGTTATGCATTTTGTTTTTGCAGGCCGTTAGTAATTCATAGTAAAAGATAATATCAACAGATCACTAGAAGTATGACCTAGTTTGTGCCACTTACTACATTATTTTGTAGTAAACTAATTTTTAATCTAATTTTAGTGCATAACGACGTTGCAATCAATACTTTTTTAACTATATAAAAATATTCTTTGAAAAAATAAGGATTGGGATATCTTTATTCATATTGTGACAAAAATTATAATAATTTATTTTTAAAAGCTTCTCATCGATTAAGTTTTTTATGTTACTTGTAATTATTGTAGAGATAAAAAACATATTGTCTCTTCTTGTCATTTGAAAAAAACATTGTTTATAAAGAAAAATCAAGATTGAATGCTTAAGGAATAAAATGATAAAAAGAAGTCATTAACTAACCCTTAAGGACTCAAAAAGATTTGGGTGCCAAAAAATTTAATTTTTTTTGTTATAGGTGTGCCTTAAATCTTCAATCAAGATGATTAGTTTCTAGATAACGGATGCTCAAGACATATGACTAAATATTGAAGTAAATTCTTATCTCTCAAGCTCATTAACAATGGCTTAGTTACATTCGAAAACAGCCCCAAATGTAAAATAATTGGCATAGGTAAGATAGGTGTAAATTTATTTCTATTAATAATGTTAACTTAGTTAATGGTTTTAAACATAATCTTCTAAACATTAGCCAACTTTGTGATAAAGGTCATAAAATAATTTTTAAATCCTCACATTATTTTATTCAAGATAAAGTGAATTTTGTTTTATTAGCAAAAGAGTTAATAATGTCTATATTTCAAATATATAAGATATTTCTTCAAACTCTTTAAAATATTTTGCATTAACTAATGATAAAAATTAGCTATAATATAGAATACTTGGTGATACATATTGTAACACACCAAAATTAAATATTATTAGTTGACAAAAATTTTATAATATAAGGCAACAACTAAGTCGAATTCCTAGTAATTCACTTGATGTATCCTTTCATAATAATTTACTAATAAATAAAATGCAAATTAGAAGCAAACAAAATATAGATACAAAATAAACTAAAATGCAAAGAGAAGTGAAACAAAAAAGGATGCAAAAATGCAAATAAGATGTAATTGATAGAAATAGAATATAATTAGGGAAGTTTGATTCAAAATTTTAGACAAAATGCACTAACAAAAAATACAAAAATAACACATGGATAGAAAATAAATATAGCAAAACAATTGATCCAAAGATTTGAGAACTCTTGTGTGGATTAATCGCAAATTAAATATATTTGACACCTTCAATTGATTTTTCAACCTTGAATTATCTAATCCCCCCATAATAATTTATGAATTCTATGCTAGATAACTATCTAGAATTTAATTAATTAAGATTACCAAAATTAAGTAGCTGTTATAATCCATAAAGTTATATCAAAATTGATTTGAAAATAGAATTCAACTAAATTGAAGAATTAAACTAGAAGCCTCTAATCTAGTCTTTCAACCTTTTATTCTCACATGAAAAATAGTGATTAACTAACCACAATTCAATATAAAAATAGCTAAAGATTAGAAGTCACAAGATTGAACATAAATTATACCAAATTAGCATTCAACTCATGCAATTTCAAACAATCAGCTTAAAAAATTAAGGAAAGAAGAAAATCAATTAAAAAAATTTTGCATTATAGCTTAGGGTCTCATAATCCAAATAGAGATAAACTACAAATTCCTTAAATTAACTAGAAATTTAGCCTTCCATAGTTGAATAATGTAAAAGTATTTTTGCCTTTGGAAGTACAAAACCCTATATCTAATTTCCTATCCTTTAAAAATGAATGGAATAGAATTGTATGCCTTATAGAGTTACAAAGAATAAGGCTTGCTAATTTTAGAAGCCAAGAATTTAATTCACAAAATAATGCACTACAAGAGTTATTATAGTAAAATCTCGTAAATTTGACTTCTAACTAATGTAAGACTACTAAAATTATATAGTTTCTCTAAATTGCAAATGTGAAAGTTATAAGGCTAGGTTTTAGGAAACTTTAGGCACTAATTTCACCTTGATTGGACCTCTGGAGCTTTGGATATGACCTAAAAATCAAAACTACCTTAGCTTGGACAAAAATAGAGCTTTAACTTATTGACTAAATTAAACCCTCTAGATGTGCAAATTGAGCTTTAACTAAAATATAAAAGTTCTAAAGGTTTTTTTAAGCTTTCTAAGGATGTAAGGATTAACCAAATTCAATATCTAGAACTCAAGATATAGCAAAGAATCTAAAATAATATAAAAATCTAGCATTAATTGAATAATTTCAAAATACTGTAAAACTAATGCCAAATCACATAACAAGGCCAATAATATAAAATTAAGAAAAAGTAACACACTTAAAGGCATAAAATAGGAGGAAATAATATAAACAAAATATTACACATCAAATTCCCTCACATTTTGCCTTGCATGACCTTAAACAAGATACAACTTTATTCAAAACTAAAAGAAAAAGGCTTACTTTCTAAAAAATTTCAAAATCACAAATCCATAAGCAAGAAACATGATACATTATAAAGAAAAATTTTAACAAATTTGAAACTAACCAGCATAACAACTTCATTCAAAAAGAATAGATTAATATCGTAGATTCGCATAAAATTCACTCCCTAATTCTTAAGTGTTTAGGATAAGTGTTTCACTCAAATTCATTCTATAAAATTATTCTACCATAGCTTGCTTATCAAAAGGAATTTATTCTAAGTAGTAATGTGGCTAAGAAAAAAGAAAGGAAAAATGAAGATATGAATAGATAGAAACCAAAGCAATCAATAAAGCACTTGAAATATAAACATATGAGTTAATCATGAATAATTATAACTTAACATAATAATCTAAAATTTAAATTCAAACACTTATCAACTTCTTTTTTTTATTTTTTTAACTTCTTTTTGCCTTATTCTTCTTTTTTTTCACTTTTTCTTTTCCTTCTTCTTTTATTATTTTTTTTCTTATTGATTTTCTTTTTTTATTTTTTTTATTTCAACTAATCTTTGAACTTAAAATTAATAAATTTTTACAACATATGCACTCACACACCCCTACACTTATCTAAAAATCCATCTCATAAAAATTTAAATACTTTATTAATCCCTAAGGTTAGGTAAAGACATTTGTTCTTCGTTAGAAAAATGCTCATAAGCTAATCAACAAAGAAAAGGTAATTATGCTCAATAGGACTTAACAAAAATAAAAATTCAATATTGGCTATTTGTCTCTAGTTTGAAAAAAAGAATACTTTTATTATGTTTTGTACATACATGTGAAAATGTTATCTCAAAAAGAGTCAAAACAAGTTCATAAGAAATAAAAATCATAGAAGAACATCACACAAGTAGGAAAGAAAATAGCATAAATGCTCAACATAAGACTCAAAATTTTACAAGGAAAGTCATGTTACCAAAATTCAATCTATCAATTCAAAACCCATCACTATATTTATTAATTTCGAGAAGCAAAATCATTCATTCAATTATATTATGAATCCTATTTAACTTCAATTGATTCTTACTTATAAAAAATACAAAATCTCCATCAATAAAAAGTAACTAAAGCGAATTAAGTGAAAAACACACTTTTAAAAAATATAATTTTTTTAGCTTTTTTAATTTAAAAACATTAAAAAAATTAAATGAAGGCATAAAATACAAAAAAGCCTAAAAAGTCTCCCCTCACACTTAAATTTTACATTGTCCTTAATGTAATGCATATTAATATCAAGAGAGATAAAGGAAAAATAAATTAAAAGAGAAGGGTAAGAGAAAGCATATCTAAAAAGCTTGGATTGCCTAAAAAAATACTTTTCTTTAATATCTTTAGCTAGACATGGTTGTATTTCCTCACCCAGGATCTATATGATGATTAACTACCTGTATTACTTCCAAATTATCAAATTTTATATCATCCATTAAAAAGGTCCTTTGTAAATTAGGATCTAGTACAATTTCCCTAAGTACTATTCTCAAGTCACTTTTTGTTTAAAGTCCAAAATCATCATGTATAATAAATTCAACATAATTAGTAAAATGATTGGAATGATTAATAAGAAAACAATCTTTTTCTTTTAAAAATTTAAGTTAATAGGATTAATAAAAAGTACTAAGTTAGTGGTGGAAACTACTTTTGCAAATTTCATTTCTGTAAGATCATTAGTTTCAACACATTTTGAAACAATGATATTCTCATCACTTATAAATGCAAAAATCTCTACACATACAGCATATCTAGTATCATTATTATAGCAAGTGCACTCATAGCCATCAATACAATCCATAAACTCAAAAATCTCGAGAATGCAATATATGCTATTATAAGAATGCAATAAAATGCAAAAAAAAAGATAGAAATCATAAAATGCAAGGAAACACTAATAAATGTAGAATTGACTAAAATGCTTGAATAATTGTGCAATACATAGCAAGTGAAAGATGAGAAAGGATGAATTCAAGTGGATCCTTGACAATTGTGCTAAAATTTTGTTGCATGCCATAACACACTAAAATTAAATATTACTAACTGATAAAAATTTTGTAATATAAGGTAACAATTAGATCAGACCCCTACTGATCCACTTGATATATCCTTTCATAATGATTTACTAACAATTAGAATGCAAACAAAATGTAGAAACAAAATAAAAGAAAATGCAAATAAAAGTGAAATTAGATAAGATATAGAAATGCAAACAAAATGCAATTGATGGAAACAAAATACAATTAGGAAGGTTTGATTCGAGATTTTAGAAAAAATGCACTAACAAAAATAAAATACAAAAATAAAACAAAAAGAAAATCAATATAGCAAAACAATTGATCCAAAGATTTCAAAGCTTTTATGTAAATTAATCATAAATTAAATATATTTGATAATTTCAATTGACTTTTCAACCTTGAATTATCTAAAACCCTTGCAATAATTCATAAATTATCCACTAGATATTTATCCAAAATTTCATCAATTAAGCTTAGCAGAATTAAGTTACTATTATAATCCATAAAGTTAGATTGAAATTGATTTGAAAATAGAATTCAACCAAATTGAAGGATTAAACTAGAAACCTTTAATTTAATCTTTCAACCCACTATTCCACCATAAAATATGGTAATTAACTAATCATAATTCAACATAAAAATAACTAAAGATCAAAATTCACAAGATTGAACAAAAATTATACCAAATTAGCATTCAACTCATGCAAGTTCAAGGAATCAACAAAAAAAATTATGGAAAGAGGAAAACTAATTAGAAAGAGTTAACATTACAATTTAGAATCTCATAATCCAAATAGATATGATCCTCAAATTCCTTAAATGAACTAAAAATTTAGCCTTCCATAGTCAAAGAAAAAGAAACTTATAAAATAGAGAAAAGCTATTTAATGTTTTTACCTTTGGAGGCACAAAAGCCCTATATTTGGTTTCTTATCCTTTAAAACCTAATTAATCAACATCATATATATGACACATGTTAATAAGGCAAGCAAGTAAAATCATCTTTCTAACCTATAAATATGGTTTCAACATTAAGATCTCTAGAATTCCTACACATAGATTTATTTGGACCAACCAAAACATTAAGCTTTAGAGGAAAAAGGGTATGATTTGGTGATTATTGATGATTTCTTTATATATACTTGGGTTTATTTTATTGCATATAAAGATGACATTTTTTAAATATTTAAGAAATTTTATAAGAAGTTTCAAAATGAAAAAGACATTTGCATCACAAATATTAGAAGTGACCAGGGTAAAGAATTTGAAAATAAAGAATTAAAAAAAATTTATAATGAAAATGGTATTAGTCATAGCTTCCCATGTCCTAAAACTTCTTAACAAAATGAGGTTATGGGAAAAAAATGAGACCCTACAAGATATGGCTAAAACCATACTTTATGAAAATAATTTATTTACTAAAATATTTTTAAGGTAAAACTATTAATACAATTTATTATATTTCAAATTAATGCTTCATAAAAGCCATTTTGATGAGAACTACATATGAGTTATGCATGAGAAGAAAATCCAATATTGGTTATTTCTATGCTTTTTGATGGAAATGTTTTATTTTAAATAATAGAAAATATAACTTTGCAAAATTTGATTCTATGAGTGATGAAGGAAATTTTGTTTCATACTTTAACACAAGAAAAAACAGAACCGTTCCTTAATTCATTTTCCAATTATTCACCACCTACTTCTCTTAATCCATAGACACATGAACAAACTTCCTTTGATCTATCAACACTCTTTGTTGATCCCATTGTAATACCTTAATAAAAATTTAAGATGGAAATTAGAATAAAAATCACCTTACCAAAAACTCAGTAGCATAATTAAGTAAAGTTTATGTAAACTATAAAGATAGTTAGAGGGTTTGTCTAACTAAAATTTTTGTAGAATTTATATTAGGCACTAGTATAGGTCAAAATATAATTAAAAGTTGATACCAAGCTTGGAAAAATTATAACAAAGCCTAATGGGAAATTAGAGGCTTAGGTAGTTTAAAATTGGCCTAAGTAATTGAAAATTTAAAAATTAGGTCCCAAATTAAAATAAATCATCTTGGTTCATTAGCATTGACTTAGCCTAACATTTTTTAGCTCAAATATGATTTTTAAAACAACAAAATTTAGGCCTAATCTTATGGAAGAAGTTTATGGCATTTTAGTGAAAAAGTGAAAGATTAAGGGCATCTATTTGTAAGTTTTTCTAGATAATTTATTTGACTAAATTTTAGTAGATTTGTGAGAATAATATTCTAATTTAGGGCTACCAAAATCATGCCCCATGTGCTGAAAAATTATTGGGCAAATTTTTGCAAAAATAAAAAATAGGATGCTTATGTGAGAAGTTATTAGAAATTAGTGTTTATATAAAGCCTTTTGGGCCATTTATTTTGCACATTTTCATTTTTTATTTCTTAGCTTATTTCCATCCAAAAAAGTGAGCTTCCAAGGGAGTTTCCTAAGGGTTTTTCATTTTTTTAGCTTTTTTAAGAGATTTTATCAAATTTTAGCAAGGTAACTTAGGTTTTTTCTTGTTTCCTTCAAGATTTTATGATCAACTTCTCTCTAAAATTTTTAAAATTTAATTAATTTTATTAAAGCTATTCATTTTCCATTCCAAAAGGTATTTGGAAGGTTGAAGAAGCAAGGATTTGAAGTGAGTGGCAATTACTCCTTGTTCTATTAAGTTTTCTATAAAATATGAAGAAATTTGGTGACAATTGTCATTGGAATGTAAGCTAACTTATGAAGTTGAAGGAATTGATTTTAATGTTGTATGAATGTTAATATGAGGATATCATATTGGAATTATAGTGTTAAAATGAGTATAAAATGAATTATTAAGTTTTTCCTCCAAAAGTGACCATAGGAAAATTGTAGAAATAAGATTTATTGAGAAGGTTTGATAGAATGTTTTTGTTTGCTCTTTGGAATCACAATTAGAAATTGTTTAAACTTTAAATTTTTATTTTTTAATGTCATAAATAGTGTTACAATAAGTGTGCAAAAAATTGAAAATTTTTGAAAAGTTTTAGAGATATGAAAAATGAAATTTTATAGACCTTGGTTACATGAGTTTTAAACAAAATTCTAGATTGTATTTGGTACTATTTGTTCTTAAATTTGATTGAAAATTTAAGATAATTAATTTTATTTAGTTATTATCATGATGGTAAGCTTGTACAAAACTTTGGTAATAATTAGAGTTAATTTGGATACCATAAAAGGTCTTTTATCACAATAGCTTCAAATCTATCTAGCTTTAGCAATTTTGTATTTTTTGTTCTATATGAATACTACCATGACAAAATTTTGTGAAATAATTAAGGTTTTCCAATATTTAACATGTGAGGGATATTATATAAAAATTTAGTGATAATTAGAATTAGTTTAAATGTTGAAAAGGGGTCTTTTCTTCAACTTCCCATGTTGTTTGTTTTGAATTTCCCATTTAGGTTCTATCAAAATAGTACCTATGAGAACAAATAACAAAAATTAATTGATGTTTAATATGTAATATTATGTTAGTAATGTTAAGACAAATTTTAATAGAATTTTGAATTAATTTGGAAGCCTTAAAGGATACCAAACTGTGACATATACAAGGTAATTGGTAATGTGATTATTTGAAACTTTTTTTAGAAATGTTGAAAGGAATTAGAATGCATAAAATAGTTAATGATGTTAGAATCATATTAATAACTATTCATATAATTTATGTATATCTATTATTATGGATGGGAAGGTTGTATGTAATAACCTTGAATATAATAATATATGATCAAGGAAATTAAGTGCATGAAAATTGGCAATTTTGTTAAAGTTTATGACATAGTTAGTATTTTGACCATATTCTATGAATTTAAAATGAGTAATTGATGTTACAGCTAACATTATAGCATTAGTTAACTAGAATTTGATTTATAAGGAAGATTTATTTGTGCTTTACAGAGAAGAAGAGGAGTGGTAAGGATTGGTGGCTTAATGCCTAAAGTGATAGGGAATAAAGTTGGACCAAAAATATAAAGAAAAATCTTTATACTAACTAATGCCATTCTTTAGATAAATTTTTGTAAACATTATATAACTAAGTTTTAACAAATACAATAGAGTTAAGTTTAATCAGTGTTTATTTGACATTGTTATATATATATATATATATATATATATCTTTGATCTATTATAGTGAAACTCCTTAGAAAAGGTGAAAGTAGCCAAACACTAAGTATTTTAATATGTACACTCTCTATTGTTGATTTTTATTTACAAATTTCAAACATAGATTGTTAAAGAATAATTGATATCTATATAAGAACCTTTTTGACACCTTGGGGAACCTTCTTATTATTAATCTTCTTTTACCTAACCATTCTCAAGAGGATATATTTAAAAGTTCTAGCTCTATTAATATGCCAAATCCTCCATATTCATCATTTGAATTTGATTTTGATGAAGACTCAAAATGGAAATAAGATGGATCAAATTAGGAATTTCTTTGCTTATAGCATTTGTATATAAATTTTAGTATTTTTGTAAAACTATGGTACTCTTGTATAAATCTTTTCATGTATATAAATTATATAAATATCTTTAAAGGCTTATAAGGATAACTAACTAGTAAATTAGTAGTAGTCAAGTGTCTTTAAAGCTAGTTATGGTACCAAGAGTTGAGTCATGACATCTATGATGCATGAAACATCTCTGCCACTATCAAATATCCATCATCTTCCACTTATTCCAAATGAAGTAGGTCCATCCAATTCTAAGCCATCAATTAAGGATAGGATTAACAAACTTAAAAAGGATATGGCTAAATTGTCTAACAAGGTTAATACTAGGCTTTAAGATCTCAAAGGCCAAATAGACACTATCTTGAGTTTGTTACTATCTCAAAGTAAGTCATCATAGAAGCCTTAGATAATCTATTTTGCTATTAAGTTATAGGTCTTGGCATATACATTATAGAAGTTTAGAATCTTTTGTTTACATATGCATCTAAAGTTATTAAGATAGTATGTTTTTGTTGGTAGTTTTAATTGGCCTTTTCATGATTTATGATGCCATTTTATCTTTTAACTTTTTGTATAACAATTTATAATATATGTCAGTTATTTTTTTTATTTCTATTTTACCATGTTTCTCTCTTCTTATGCTTTTCACTCTTATTATTTATTTTGTTCCTTTACTTTCTTTACCTTTGTTATAGCTTTTACTGTATACTATTTTTGTTATTTGCTTTATCTTTTTATGTTAATATATTATTTCTATCATTTTTTGTCTATTTTGCATAGCATCTCATATTTGAAATTTCTGTAATCTAACTTTTTACTTGTCTTTCATTTTTTTGCATTTTCTAATTTTCCTCCCCATCAGATATTTTATCTTATTTTTGTTGTCTCTAACTTAATAACTTTAATTTGCTTTTTATTGTTGTTTCTTCTTTTCATGTTTTGATTTTCATCATTATTAATTCCATCATTTTCTTGCCTATTCTCTGTTTATATTGTTTCACACCTTTGCTTTGACATTGGTTTCTTCCACTTTTGCTTTAATTTTTGCACTGATACTAGTTTCTCTAGTTTTCCTCTGATACTTGTTTCTTTTTTTCCTACTTTGTATTTCTACTTGTGTTATATTTTTTATCAATTCCATATTTTCCTAGTGACAAAGAGGGAGAAAGGGCTAAAGTTTGTAAATTCATAAAGCATATTTCAAGGGAAGAAGGGATAAAGTTAATTCATAAAGCATATTTTCAAGGGAAAATAGGGCAAAATTTGCTAATTTACTAGAAGCCCATAAAGCACATTTTCAAAGGGAGTTTTCCAAAAGGAAAACCTATGATTTTAAAGGGAGCAATTTCAAACCATGTTCTAACACTCTTTAACCTTTCTTATGCTTTAATACATTCACATGGTATGCTCTAATATAACTTTACTATTACTTTACAATGTGCTTTGATACATAATGTTATTACTTAATGCTATAGTGTACAATGCTCTAATATCCTATTATGCTTCATTGGTTTATATTCATCCCTCTACTTCATCTATTGAACTTTGAAAAGTTTGTCATTATTAAGAAAGGGGAAGAATAAGGAACCAAATGGGAATTAAAATTGGATTAGATGTTACTTTGGGCTTTTATTTAATAAAAGTTAGAATTTGAACTTAATAGTATTTATATTTCAAACTAACTTATTTGAGCAAGAATTTATTACTCTCCAAGAATATATTTTAGTGGCTACAATTTTAAATTATATTTTTTAAAAGTTAGGTGACATAATCCAATAGTTAATATTTAAAAGTCATTTTAGCCTTTTAATCATCAAAGAATAAGAAATTCAAAAAGTAGAGGGAATTTAAAATGCAAAATATTCTAACATATGCTAAAATCAAAATGAATTAAAATGTGAAGTTGTTATTCCATTTTACAATTGTAAAATAATGGAATACAATACCTATGCATGATTGGACAGTTGGACTAAAATTCAAGGTCAAATTTAACTTCTAGTGAAATAGCAACCACATTGCTATCTTGGATGAAAGTCAAAGGTTAGGAGAAAAGTAGTTGGATCTTCACCCTTATAGTACATACAAGATGTTTTCAACATATGGGTCAAAAAGAGGAAGCTTTTTGAGTAAGCCAAAGTTCTACTTAGAGCTAAATTTTGAATTTCAAGTTTGAAGCCAAAAAAATGTCTAAAAGCTTAAATTTCAAACTTGAAGCCAAAGAAAATGTGACTTTGAGCTAAAGTTATTTTCATTAAATTTTCCCTATAAATAGGATACATCCTTTTAAAGACATAGTACTTTAGCAATTACATTACAACGTGTAAAATCTTTCTTACTTTCATCTTGTAGAAACCAAAGCCTTTTCTCTTCTTCTCACTTTAGATCCAAAACTTACATATCTAATCTTAGAGTGTTATTGAGTGAAAAAATGTAATATCTCTTTATGGGATTGTGAGAAAAATACTTCTTAATTACTATTAGAAATCCTAAAGATTTTATAAAGATAGGTGGGGATTAAAATCCTTTGTAGATTGGTGAGATCTTGTAAAGTTAGGTGGTGATTTAAATCGTAATAGAGATTAGAAAGATCTTGTAAAGCTAGGCAATGGTGAAATTCCTAATGAAGATTGGGTGAATCTTGTAAAGTTAGGTGCTGTAATTTAATGAAAAATTAGTGGATACATCAAGTGATACTTGGTAGTTCAAGAAAAAAATAGTAGATCAAAAAGGCATTCCTTTTAAACCATCTAACCTTTATAAAAATTCTTAGTGTTCATTCTTCTTCTCTACTTATTTACTTTCATGAAAAATAATTTTTAAGTCTTATCTTTAATTTTCTAGATGAAATTCCTTTTAATTTAAAAGAAATACCATTAAATTCCTTTTAAAATCTTTTTGAAATATTTCACATCTTTCAAACAACATATTCATTAAATTTCCAAGAATTTATCTCTAATTAGAGCCAATTCACCCTCTCTTAGCCTGTAAGTTCTATCAAAATTAATACGTGACTATCATAACTCAAACCTAATCATGGCCGATGTAGATTCCACTATCTAGTTTCCATCAACCTTAAGACTAACTACACTAACTTTACTTAATGGAAGTCTCTCTATTTTTATGGTAACTTAAATTAGTTACAAATTTTATAGGAAAATACATAAAATTTTCCTTATTTTAGTGTTCTTCCTAAGGGCCACACACCCTAAATATTAAAACTTATAATTCCACTAAAGCTTGTAATCGAGAGTACACACAAATATACAATCTTGACATATTAATTACATAAGCATGCTAATTCCTATTCCTAATCCAATTATCAAAATCTCTTGACAAGAAGGTCTTTGATTTTTATAGAACCATCGAAGTATAATTAAATTAACTTGAAAATATTAAAAATAAAAGGAATGAATTACAAGGACTTAGTGAATATATATCTACCAATATTATCTCAAATTCAAGTAATTAAAATAATTAAATGCTAATTAAGCATAAAAAAGGAAACAACCACAAACTTAGATTCTAGATTTATAACTTGTGGTATCAAATCTTGGGTTGACATATTCATTTGCATATATCTTAAATTTCGTATTTACAATTCATAACATCTTTATTAGATCAAACTGTACAACATAGTTATCACATCATACAAATCCATTCTAGGTAATCATCCTAATTTTAAATGGCCATCAGATGCTTAATCATATCTAAATACAATCACATGAATCATAAATGTTCAAAGATAACTAGATTTCAATTTTAAAACACAATATATCAATTGATAATAAATACATACATCTAAGTTTTGACCCTCAGGTTAACCTTATACCCTCCACAATCTTTCTAATCTTGTCCCTTTAAATTCTTCCTTATACCTTTCACAAACATATGATCAAAATTTTCCATCTGGTATTCATAACATTCTCCCATCACATTTCTCATTTTCCAATGCCATTTATGATATAATTCATAATACCATTTGTACATTAAAGCACAAGCTCTGCACAAGACATTCATAATCTAATTTCAACATAAAATAGCTAATTCATCACCACATGTTAATATCAAAATACACAACAATATACAATATTGCCATGATGCCTTTTTACATAGTCACAGACATTCATTCATATCAAAGTATAGTTCACAGTACATTTTTTTGACACATTTTAGACATAACCATAATAATGTAAATCCATAACCAAACCGCACTTTTTAAATGTGGCTAAGGATTTACTATACATCTATAATCTATAATTTCACTATAATATCCCCGATTTGAATATAAAGTTATTTTTTAGAATTGTAAAAGTTAAAAATAATTATTTTAAAATTTTTAATATTTATCAAATTATTGAAAATATATAAATAGTTATATATTGAAAGAATATTAAAATATTGGAGATGGACTTTCAAATAAATGAATGGTTGTAATGGAATTTTAATTGAATGCATGGATGAAATTTAAAGTGAAGTTTGAATTTATTGAATGTGAGAAGCATGCAATCAAATTTTTGGCTCCTTTAATTATTTTTATTTTTCTACCTCTCTTTGTGTATGTGTCGATTTTCCCCTTTAAATGTGTCTAAATATTGATTTTTTATTTATTTATTACGTCGGCATATAATAGCACCTTTTTCACTTTTATTTTTACTTTCTGATAGTTTTCTCTCTCTTACCAATTATGGACATTGGACAGCAGTCATCTTTTTTTTCTCTCTGGGTTTAGCTTCAACACTCTTTCCTTCCCACTGCTTCTCTCCTTTCTCTTCTTTTTCCAACTTTTCTCTTTCCATTAGCCAGCTTTCTTTCTTTTTAGCAAAAATTCACTCTCTCTCTCTTAGCCTTAACTTCTATCTCCTTCTTCTTACTCCTTTTCTCTTTTTTTCTTAGAATCAATGGCTTTTTCCTCTTCTCCAGTCATGCTTTACCACTACTCCACCTTGCTACATGTGAGATACTGCTTGGGACAGCAACTTTTACCAATAAAAGAAGCAACAAGTTACGAGTTAGTCTAGCCATAGCACTTTACAAATTGATTAGTGATGCAAGCTCATAGCTAGCAGTCGTTCAAGGAGATCCAATGCCACTTGGTTAGAGCTAACTTATAACAGGCAGAATTGTAACTTGAACTGGAGGTAGTTGAACAAGGGGGTTGTGATACAACTTCATTCATCAGAGTTCTGGTGAGGTTCCATCACCGACAAGCAATTGGTAATTCTTCCTAACAACAGTAGGTTCTAGATGCTAGAAGATTAAAGTTAATTTTAGAAATCCTATTTTATGGATTTTGAAGTAATTATCGATAATGAAAATGTGATTTTATGTTACTAAGTGCTAGGTAACCTAACTAAAGTGAATTTAAAACACTGCAGTATGTTATTCTGGGGGATTCATGCATGGTTCAAGAATTCCTATTTATGAAAAATCTTAAGTATACTAGTGAGATTTTAGAAAAATAACTTTTATATTATATAATGATAAAATAATATGGTTAGAATCTCTTTGGAAAAAATTATATTTTAATATTTAACTTAAATCAAAGTTAAACTAACAGAAGAACTAAAGATGTGAAAATATGTTTTAGAAAAATATGCTTGTATGTTGAAAAATGCAAGGATAATATGATTTAAGTGAATATGGTGTATTATGTCTTAATAATTTTCAAATGGTTCAAGAAAAGCCCCAGTCATGTGAAATGTAACTTTAATTTTCTTGAAATAATGGTGTTGTAGTGAAAGTGATGTAAATAAGGTCTTCCAAGGTTATTAAGTAATAATAACTTTACTTACCTAAGTATGATCCAAAAATCTTTATGATATAGGAAAATAGAATGAAGTAAATAGATAACTTTTATGGCATTAAGATTTACTATTTTGTCTATATGGATTGATTGGAGAATCTTTATGTTATGATATTATATTCTTACTTTTTGAAATTAGCCAAAACAAGACAATAAGACGTATTATAAGACGTCAAAATGTTATGATTAGACCTCAAGATAGTAATTTGGAAAAAAATGAGTAAATCTGATATATTTATAAATTATTCTTGTAATTTGAAATAGGAAAAAGAAGTGATAAAGATGAATAGAGATGCTTTGGAGTTCTTGAAATGGATAAATGACCTCAGGTGAGTATATATCTCACCATTGATTTTATATTAACATAAGATGACTTAATTGTATTCTTCTTATTGGTAATAAAGATTTTATATTCATATATGAACTTAGTTATGCGATACAAAAGTATTTAGCTGATGATGAATGATAATTGATCAAAGTGTGTAGTGAAAGAATAGTCATTTTATTATTAGTTACTAATTGATTAATTATGATAAGATTGTAATAAATTATATTATGATTGTATTATATGCTTTAATTGCCTATAATTGTTGAATCATTGTCTATATTGGCTTATGTGGATCTAGTGATATGAATAGAGTGAAGCTCTAGCAAATTAACTACATTATGAATTGAGCTTTATAAGACATTAAACAATTTAGAACTGTGTTAAAGCAATGATATCGGATATTATGACCTATGATGAAGGATTGATACCAAAAGCTGAATGGGAAATTCTTAGCTAACAAATGCAAAGGATATAAGATTGATTCGTAAGCTAGATGGGAAATCCCTAACGAGCACTTGAGAAAAGTGTAAACTTGATTCTGAAATAAAAAGATGGATATATATATTTATTATAACTGAGTGTGTAATATGATGTGATATTAGAACTTTGCTTATGATTGAATGTCACTGTTTGACATGATTGCAATGATATAATGTGATTATAATGATTTGTTTGTATTTTGGCCTTGAGGGCTGATTATGGTTGTGTTCACTACTCAGAATGGGTAATGGGTGTTATGATGATGATGTCATGTATTGTCGATAATTGTATCTTCCATGAGTCTTATGCAGGAAGACTCCCATTCCAAGATTTGGTTTCATAAGTTTCAAAATGCTAAGAAATCATTTTCTTATTAATTTCTAATTTATGATATGATAAACCTATGAGTATTATTTATAAAATAATCTCCTACAAGAGAGTGATTGATATATGCTCATTGAGTTCTTGTAACTTACTCTGTTGTATCTTCAATATTTTTAGGTTATGATAAGCATATTTAAGCTTATTGCATCCTTGGAGAAGCAAAGACCACCTAGACTAAGGTTTTGACAGTTGGGATCCTCTTTGAATGAGAATTAAAATTAGAAATAGAAATGATTTGACATTTGATGTGTTAAATCGTTTATGTCTCTATATCTGAAATTATACTGTATTATGTATATGTGTGATTGCTATCGTATTTGAAAAGTAATACAAGTTTTATATTTTTAGGGCGTGTGGCCCTCAAAAAGTATCCAAAAATAGAAAGGACTTTGTCCGTTTCTCATAAAAATTTTAAAATAAATTTTTTAATCCCCTATAATTTGGAATCTCTTATTAGATAGTGTGAAAATTTTTTAAGGCTTGTGGAAACCGGTAATGGGATCTATGTTAGTCATGATCAGGACAAGTCGTGACATTCACATTTACACAATGTCATAACTAACAACAACAATAATATATTTTCATTACACAAATTCAAGAAACCAATTATCAACATTTTACAAAAGAAAAGATCCTATTGATACCAATTATGAAAAGGCACTTAGTCAAGTATTTCAAGAAGATAATTATCAATAAATAACAATTCTATAGGTTTCCTAAATGCAAGAATAATAGATATATTATAGTCATAAATAAATGATTATAAGAGCTAGTTCAAATCTATACACCACATCCATAGACACACACACACACACACATATGAAAAGAATGTAAAGAATTTAGTTAAAACATTAGTTTAAGTGGCATATGTACTCACCAGATACTACCCGAGCTTTATAAGAAATCCTAGAATAACCACACTCATCTTTCCCTTTTTTTATTCAACCACTTTACAATGAAAATTCATAAATGTATTAATATTACTTATTTTCTCCTCAATATTGTCATTCTAGATTCTATCCACATTACCTTATAATTCCATACACCTATTCTTTAATATTTTCAATTCTATCTCAATGAAATTAAATTTTGCTTTTTAAAGGTTTTTCCAAATCAAGCATAAAACGAGCAAAATATTGAAACTTTATACCCTAATCACCTTATTTTATGAAATTACATACTTGATTTCTAATATTTTTAATTTTCTCTTAATAAAACCACCAAATTACATTTCACATATTTAAAGGCTTCTTGAATCATGCATAAATCATTCAAAATATTAGAATGTAATACTCTTGTAATACCTTAATCATGTTATTGTAACATCTTATAGCATAAAATTTTATTTTTGAAAGCATTATCATATATTCAAATATACATAAATGGGTTTTCCTTATATCAAACTTAAAAAACTAAAAGATTGAAGTTCAAGTATATAAATTAATTCACCATGACTAAGTAAGCTACTAGAAACTCACTAGTATTGGAACCTAGTGGGGCACAAGGGAACAAAGGAAAAAGGAGCTTCTTTTTTACTATTATTTAGTTGTAATCTATAGATTCCTAACAATTAACTACCACACAATTTGTTAAAGAAGAAGCACCAATGTTCAATCATGGTTTAACAGAGAAAAAGCAATAGTGGAGTGGATAGAAAATGAAAGAAGCCCACTCTTTAAGTGCTACTAATTCACTCTAGTTTAGGCTTCCATCATAGTGCCATGAGTTGTCGTCTAGTGAAGAGATATGTATGGTGGAGGTTAGCTCCCATTGGTAGCACTAGCAACTAAAAAAGGGAAGGGTGGTAACAAGAGATAGAGAGAAAAAGCACTAGGAAAATAGAGAGAAGGGAAAAGAAAAATAAAAAGCTAAGGATTTTTATTTGGTGGTTCTTAATGCAAGATAAGTCCTAGTTCTAATTAAATCTTAATCCTTAATTTCCTATTTTAGTTAATCCCAACCCTTCATTCATTTAAAAAGAATCCATTTTAATAAATCTCCTTTCCCAAACTCATTTAAAATCATAATGCCAATCCAAATATTTCAATAATTTATATATATTAGGAGAAAATTTATTAAACCACAAACATGTATATTATATATATATTTCCAGGATTCTTGACACTTGAATTTTGTGAAATCAATCTAACTCATGAGAAATTCATTATGAAAATTATTTAAAAAATTATAAAATAAAATCTTAACTAAATAAATATAATTTGAACTATCCTCGTTAAGAATAATAATTACTCAAGGTATTATAAATAGTAAAATTTAAAATATTACTAGGATATTACAATGGCATAGATATAACTTGCAAGTATGTAATATATGTTTATGATATGATTAAAATGTAAGAATATGTTAGTATAATTTGCAAGTATATGATTTATATACATGATCTAAATATATGATCGTGTGTTATACTGAATGCTATACACATTATGTATAATAAGCCTATGTGACCAGAATTTATTATTGATTCTTTGCATATATAAGAATACAATTTGATATTTTATCATGGATCCTTTGTAAAGGTCATAGAGAAAACACTTAAGATAACTGGAATTCTAGAATAGTATGTATAAAGTTTCACTTATTAATTCTTTATAACTTACTATTTCTTATTCAATGTTTTTAAGTATCGCTTAATAATGAAACTAAGATGCTAACAAATGAGTACACTTTGGTAATCACCAAATGGACCATATTAACCTATGTTACTTTAACATGCTTGAATTCAAGAAAGATAGCCCTTCGCTTCATTTAAAGATGCAATTTTATTTGTAATGAAGATCTAAGAGTTTATTCAGCCCCAAATGCCTAGTTAGATGCCTAGCCACTATTTTGATGAACAAATACTTTGTATAAGGAATCTATTCTTGGTGCTTGTGTTTTAAAAGCATATGAATCTTTTGATTTCATTTTTATTTTTAAAAAATCCACAAATTTCCTCAACTTAAGTAAATAAAATGGTGTTTACATTTAAGGTGGTATAGTAACAAAAATGTCATACACCTAAAATAGGATCATTCATATTAGGCTTGACTTAATGTTAATACCTTGATAATTTATGGTATTCACCATAGGCCATGCAAAATAGTTATACTTTGAATGGGATAATTTTTTATCATGAGGATAAAAGGGCTTAATTAACAAGTAATAGTATAATGTTATCTAGAGGAAAGTGAGCTCTACTAGGGTTTTATGGGGGAACCATCTATTGAAAATATTAATCTCCTAAGACAAAGTGTTAAAAAGATCAAATAGGGTGATGTTGCATTCTCTAGCTTAGGAAAAAGCAAAACAATGTATAATGATACTTTAGTTTAAGATGATGCTTCAGAGAAGATAAGACCTAACAAGTCCTATAAGAACTCTTTGATTCGGGGTTAGAATACTGGTGAAAAAGGGCAAAGGAATTAAAGGAAGTTATGGATGATTTAAAGGAGGAAGACAACCTTAATGTGTTCAGAATTGCAAAAGATACAAATAATAGATATCCATGTTTAAATATTATTATCTTTAAGAAGGAGAATGAGGAAATGAATAGGCCTTAGAAGCAAACTTTAATCATAAAATTATTAGGGAGGAAAATAGGTTCTTGAATTCTAAAGAAGTTGCAACAATTGTAAAAGAGAGATTACCTTTTGGATATAATTGATTTATCTGATAATTACTATTTGGTCCAACTTAATGATTTTTATAATTATGAAATTGCACTTATAGGATGCCCTTGGTTATTATTTGATTAGTACTTAATAGTGTGCACATGGGATCCAACCTTTGACCTTGTAGAAGAAACAATTGACAAGGTTACTATTTAGATTTGTGTACTTGATTTATTTATCCATTACTTTAATAGAAAATTTCTTATAATGTTAGAGAATAGGATTGGAAGAACTTTGAAAGTGGATACCATGACAAGGGAACAAGCTAGGGGTAAATATGCAAAGTTTATGTTAAGGTTGAACTTAAAAAGGAACTTCTTTTGAAATTCTCTGTTCATGCCTAGAAATATTATATTCAATATAAGAGTCTACATATAATTTATTTTATTTGTGGTAATTATGGTCATCTCTCTAATCATTACCTAAATAAAATAATATAGAAGGTTGGGGAGAATAATGTGAATAATCATAATGAGTTTTAAAAGAGAGAAAAAGGTGAAAAGCATTCAGATTAGATAAAGTATGAAAAATGGATGATAACATAAAAAAATGGAAAAGGGAAGAAGAAATGGATACAAGGGGGTGTTACTAGTGATGCAAATACACGAGATATGAGGATAGATTCTCGATTTATTGTTCTTAATAATAGTTTAGCTAAATTAGAGGAAAGTGTGAAGAAACATGATGAAGTTAGGGAAGTTGTGAGATATGTTGATGCTAGACAAGAGGAATGTTGGTAGTGTGTCTGTTTTCCATGAATGTAGTTCCAAATGACTAACTAGGGACAACATGAGAAAACTGCTTAAGGATGTCTCTAATCAAACAATGCAACATAAGATATTGCAAAACCAAGCAATGCCCAATTGAGATCATTTGGGTGCAAAAACTCATATTCTACATAAGGACATTAATAAAAAGAATAAAAGGCCATTGGAGATTAATTCCCATGCTTCACATATCTCAGAAACACTAAATATTTATAATATAGAATTAGTTCAAATTGATACCATAGGTTTCATTGAAATAAATTTGACAATGTTAAATAATGTGGAATGAAAATGTGAAGAGAAACCTCCAGATAAAGAGATGAATGTGACTCATTATATGAAATTTGAAGTTAATAGGGCTACTGCAAGTAATAAAGAACAAATGCATATATAGTAGAAGGCGATGGATATTACCTAAGTATGTATGGAAGTGCTAAGTTTAATTATTTTCTTAAATTTTTAATGATTAAGAAAATTTTGGTTTGGAATTGTCAAGGAGCTAGGAAGAAAGATTTTATTAATAAATTCAACACTCTATTGGATTCAAACAATTCGAAGGTTATAGTGTTAATGGAAGCTAGAATCAAAAGTAGCAGAGTTGAAAAAAATTTTAGATTGTTAGATTTGAAAGTTAGCATATAATGGATAGGGATGGTTTTTCTAGGAGTACTTGGGTGGCTTAGTGACAAAATAAAGCGCAATTGGAGTTGGAGGAAAAGAAATTTCAACTTGTTCCCTTAAAAGTTAAACTTAATTATAAGGAAAGGTAGTTTGTATCATTTGTTTATGTGAATCATGACCCTGAGATAAAGACTAGTTTATGGAATGATCTTTTTAGAATCAATACGACTATATTAGAGGCATAGTTGTAGTGGGATACATGAACAATATTAGAAAGCCTTCAAAGAAGAAAGGTAGTGCACTTTTCAATTAGTATAGAGTCAATATCTTTAATGCTAGAATTAATGCCTGTAACCTTTTAGATGTTGAAATGTAGGGTAGTATATTTACTTAAAGAAGTCCAAAACTACCTAATTTTCTCAATTATTTGAAAAACTAGAACATGCATTATATAATATAAATTAAAAAGTCAAGTTTGGTGATGCATATGCTAAGACATTCCTAAGAATTAAATCTAATCATCAACCAAATGTTGTCAATCTCTACGATTCTCATGGTGATAGTGAGTAATATCTTTTCCATTTTGAAGTAGCTTGGCTCACCTATGAAAATTTTTGAGATTTTTATCTTCTCAGTAGAGGTTGGGATTAAACTTAACTAAACCCCTTGAAGTTTTGACCCTAGCTTTGTATGATTGGAATAAAAATATTTTTGGCTATATCCAAAAGAAAAAAAGAAAAGAAAAGAAAAGAGGCATTTTAGCTAGATTAGAAGGCATTTGGAAGGCAATGAAGCATAGTGGCAATCCGTTTTTAAAAATGCTAGAAGCAATTACAAGGAAATTTACATCAAATTCTTCACTAAGAAAAGATTTTGTGGCATTAAAAATCTAGATCTCAATGGATTACTAAAAAAGACAAGAATGTAATATTCCAAGTTTAAATTGAGAATTTTTATAAATTTAATACTTGTGATAGTTATTTATTTATTTAGTTAATAATTGGTTTTAAATTATTTTTCATATTAAGGTTTTGGAACATTGGAATGATACTAATGAGAATATTTAAAGTTTACTCATTTATTTTTATATATATGACCATTAGTTTAAAATGATTTTTTATATGAAAGGGTACAAAGAGTATAAAAATTATTTTATTGTATATGATGAATTATTTTTTAGAATTGATGAGATAACAATATTTATTTTAAAATTTCTAATTTTATTATCGCAAATATATATATTAAAGGAAAATTGAAAATATATGAAATGAAATTTTAAATAAATAAAATTTATAAAAAAAAGTAAGCTTTTATTTAAATAAAGGGTTAGGACATATTTTTATGAAATAATGATTAAAATTTAAAGAAAAGTGATCTTATTATAATTTTGATAGAGTGAAAAGTATAGTATCATATCTCAAAGCTACCTTTTCTTTCATCTCGTTGATTTTTCCCCGCGTGAGAGCACTGCTTCTTTACGTTGTTGGCTGTTTTGCCTTTTTCACTCGTACGAGCACAGTCCAGCTTTTCTATAATATTCCTCTCTCTTTATTTTCGAACAGCTCTCCCTCCACTTTCGTGCACCCTCTTTTAGTTTGCCTGCCGTCCTTTTTTTTTTTTTTTTCACTTTTCTAGTTCCGGATAGCACGATTCACCTGCTCCTTTTTCTTTAACTGTTGGCCGTGTCCTTTTTTTTTTTTTTTAATTGTTTCTTGGGATTTTATTTTTTCCTTCTTTAACTAGTCTTCACCGCCTCTCTCTCTCTTCACTCCCCCTTTATTTTTCTATTTTCTCACACCCTCTCCCTTTCATTTTTATCATCACTGCCTCTCCTCTTCCTATTATTTTCCAGCCAGCTGCTCTTCGGACTGTTCTCTCTTCTCCTCCTCTGTTTCTTTGCTCGTTCATTTTTGGCTAGCCGCTCCATACAAAACCAACCAGCCGAGCTCAATTCTCCCTTTAGCTTTACCCAACTTGGCGTCACCATTATTGTGCAATGAGGTCCATCGCGTGTTATTGCTGTTGCGATGAGTCGCGTCAGCCAAGCAAGTGGCCTCTGCCGTATTGCCTTCGCTTCTCCATGCACGAGAGTCTTCGAGCAAGCTGAGTGGAGCTGGATAACCCGAACATGCTGGTCTGATGGTGGATCTGTTACTACGCCTTGCAGTGCTCGATTCATATGGTATTTGTGTGGCTCTAGATGATCTAAATTTTATGTTGTCTGTTCTTTAGTTTTATTAATTTACACGTTCTATCTATTGCTATTTAAGTTGAGTCTTGATAAATGCATGCATAATCTATTTCCTGAGACATCGATTTCAGATTTATAACTTTGTTGGGTGGTCATATTTCAAATTTAACATTTTAGTGCTCCCTGTAGGGATTGGCAGCGTACCAGAGTTGCAACGTAAATCTCTTTAATAGTGTTAAAGAAAAACAATATGTTGAGGGGAGGGATAGTATTAGCATATAAGTGTATAAGATACGTTCCTTAGATGAGTACTCGGTTTATAATGTGAAAATGAATTGCTATACGTTTGGAACTTATAAAGAATTATTATTTGTACTGGTATTTAAGATTAGATTAGATTGGGAGGTGGAAATGACCGATAAAATGGAAAGAATAAGATTTGTCAAGAATAGAAAATAATTAGATATATTGTAACTATACTGATTTGTTTAACCTTAAAAATCTTTGATATCGCATGGTAAAAATAAGTTCTAAGATATTTTTCTGCTACTCTAATTAGGGGTAAAGTATTTATAATTTTGCATTATCTTAAATAGTTAATGATTTCACTTATAATAAAGTTGTCTTATTACTATTCAATTTATACTTTAGTATTCTACTTACTTGTTGTTACTAAAAATTAAGGCTTTTAAAATAGTTATATAGAGTATCATTTTATTTTAGTTGGAACTTTTTAATGAGTGGAAGTGTGTCATATGATATCTAATATAGGTTATTAAAATACTCTATTTAGAATAATTATGAAGTATTATATTTCTATAATTTAAAGGATTCACATTCAATTCAAGAAAATCTTGTTTTATAATATTATTTGAATACTTAATATAGTATCGATAATAGAAGGATTTTATGATCATTAATATACTTAGAATATGATCATATCATTAAGGAGAGAGTTCCTAATAAAAATGATTTTCCTAGTTCTTTGTAAAAAGTTAAAGATATAAGAAGTTAAATGTGTTATAATTAGGCTTTGGAAAAGTGATTTGGGAAGAAAATGAATAAATCCAAAGTATTCATAAGCTATCTTTATAATATGAGAAATAGGGAAAGGATGTGATAAGATGAGTATAAATACTCTAGACTTCAAGGAAGGAAGAAGCATCTCCAGGTGAGTATATACATCACTATATTGTAATATCTTAATAAAAGATAATTTAAATGTTGTGGATTGTATTCTTTTATTTAATAATACAAGTTTTATAATATATATATTTGTACTTAGGCATAAATTCAGCTTCATAAAATAGGTACAATTAGTAAGTGATCAGAGTGTGCAACAAAAGTATAATAATAGCAATAACTATTAATAGATTATGATTGAACTTAGTGATATTGTATAGGAATGTCTATATTTCTATGTGCTTCATATTGTTCAGATATGAAACGATGACTTTGTATTGTAATGCTATACATAATTGTGATGTGAGAGATGAGTTCTTCTGTGTTTGCTATTTGAGGTTCATGCTAATAGTGGCATTGGCAAATTATGAATAGTGATGGATGATGTAAAAGTCAGATGAAAAATTTCTAATAAATCAATATGAAGGATATGGAATTGATATAAGAGTCAAATGGGAAATTTCTAGCTAACCATTGAGAAAAATATAAGGTGGATTTGAGAGTCGAATGAAAAATTCCTGACTAACAATTGAAAGAAGTATAGAATTAACCTTGATACCATAAAGCAGCTATATATATGTTTACCGTATTTGAATATATGACATAATATGACTCTTTAAGATGGATTTCTACTAATAATGTGATTATGATGATCTGTTTGTATTTAAACCTTAATGACTCTTTGTGAGTATAATACCTACCCGGAATTGGTAGTATATGATTTTGAATTCTAACAAAAAGTTGAGACTCTTATGATTGCGCTATGAGAAACAGAGTTTAAATCATGCGTAGGTGAACTTCCATTTCAGGGAATGGTCGCACATATTTCAAAAAAGTTAGAAAATGAGTTTGCTAATGTTTTCTAATTTAGTATATGATTATCTTGTGATTATTTTATAGATATAATTGATTACTTGCAAGATATTGGTAGATATATACTCACTAAGTTTTCATAACTCACTTCGATTATTTTCAATGTTTTTAGGTTAAGATTCTACGCCGTATGACATCCATAGAGAATCAAAGATCGCTTGAATCATAATTAGAAATGAATTAATGAATGAGATGTTAACTTTGATTATGATGTGTTGAATCATTTAGCTATACATGTGTTGAAATTGTGTTGCATGGTGTATGTATATGATTTTATCGTATCTGGATAAAAATAGGTGTTCTATTATAAAGGGATGTGACCGTCAGGAAGTGTTTAAAAATAGGGATGATTTTGTGTATTTTTCTAAAAAAATATTATGAAAATTCAAGTCACCCTAAAATTTGAAAACTCCTATTAAATAAAAGGAGTGAAACTTGTTAAGGTTTATGGAAACTAGTAATGGATCCACATTGGTCACGATTAGAACAAGTCATGATAAAAAACACCAAGTATTGTCATACAAAAACAATAATGTGATGTAATAGAAATGAAATCAATATTCTATGAGCTCAAAATGGTAAGTGGGTTAAGGATAAACAAAATTTTGAGAGCCTTATCATATCTTTCTATAAAGGGTTATTTAAAGATAATTTAGAAGATAGAATCCTAACTGCCACTTCCATTTCTCATTTGATTATACTTGACAATCAAAACTTGGCCTTGAAAAAAGAGGTAAGTGTGGAAGAAGTCCAAAAAGCAATTTTTGCTATGGTTAGTCTTAAAGCCCTAGGAGTCGATGGCTTTCTAGCTCTTTTTTTTAGAAAAATTTGCATATAGAGTTGAAGAAAATTATAGATTTTCTAAGTAAGATTTTTAGAGGAAGGGATCTTCATAAAATTAATAAAACATTAATTTGTCTTATCCTTAAGGTGAAGAAAGTAGAGTTCATCAATCAATTTCATCCAATTTCCTTATGCAATATGGTCTATAAGTGTGTTATAAAGATTTAGTGAACCATTTCAAACATTTGTTACCTAATTTAATTTTACGTTTCTAGTAGATGCATTTAGGATAATATCATTATTACTCAAAAGATGTTCCATTCTATGCATAAGATGATAGGTAGAATTAAACTTTTTGCTATTAAGGTTCATTTAGAAAAGACATATGATCACCTTAATTGGAAATTTATTTAAGAGATCCTCATTTAGATTAAAATGAAGCCAAGAGTAGTTAATCTCATAATGAATTGCATAACTTCCATATCTCTTAATATTCTATGGAATGGAAGTAAAACAGCTGTGTTTAACCCCTTTAGAGGTATTCATCAAAGTGATCTATTATTGCTGTACTTACTTGTCCTCTGCATAGACAAATTATCTTATATCATATGTGAAGTTATAAATAATAAAAGGTGGAAACCTTAGAAAGGGAAGAGTAATGTCTGCTAATGATTTGCTATTGTTTGGACAGGCTTCTATCCCTTAAATTGATACAATCATGAATTATTTAAATTGCTTTTTCAAATTGTTAGGGTAGAAAATGAATCATGCTAAAACTAACATTTTCTTTTCTAACAATCTTAAACAAGAAACTAAGGAAGCTATTCAAGCCAAATGTGGTTTTTCTTCAATAAATGATATTGGTAATTACCTTGGTGTTCCTATCATGTATAAAAAGGTAAGTACACATACCTACTCTTATCTAGTTAAGAAAAATCTATGATGAGCTCTTGGAATGGAAAATGAATTGCCTTTCTAGGGCTAGTAGAGTTGTTTTAACTTAATCAATCTTAAGATCTATTCCCATTTATACTATGCAATTTGTTAGAGAAAATTCAATAGAGTTTTGTATAGTGTCATGATGTAAATGATAGAAAATTACATATTATTTCTTAAGGAGCTGTGTTAACCAAGAAGTCTTGGAGTTTGATTTCTAGAATTTGAAAGTGATGAATTTTACATGTCTCATGAAAATTATATGGAAGCTAGTTTTAGGAGATAAAGGTCTTTAGATGGATATTTTAAAAGGAAAATATTAACAAAATTTCGATTAGAGATGGAATGTTGAGATTCAATAATTGGACTCACTTTTATGGAAGAATCTTTGCAAAATTTGGCCTAAGTTTATTGATAAGATGGAGTGGCAAGTCCAAAATGGCTAAGATATTTTCTTTTGGAATGATAAGACGACTGTCTCCTAAATCTAGTGAAAAATGAGAGCTTGATCCTAGATAAATTTGCCAAAATTATTGATATGACATTAGTTTATGGTTTTTAGGATGGTAATTAGTTTGAGAACTTATCATCGAAAAGTATACAACTTTGAATTGAAAGTTACCCACCTCCTAGCAATGTCCTTAACAAGGATGAATTAGTATGGAATAAGTCGAGCAATGGTATTAACCTATTCATAAGTTTCTCAATGATGAAATGGAGCATAATTTTGATATGTTCTAGAGAAAAATATGGATTTACTTATTTCAAAAAGATGTAAACTAGTTTTATAGAAGTGTTGTTATAAAAAGATTATAGTGAATTATTTATGTGCCAAGTGTGGATTAGGTGTAGCAATATGTGCTATATGCCATGATCATATTCAAGACATCATGCATGCCATTCATTATTATGAATGTTTAAGAATGATTTAGTCAAATTACATAAAGGAAAACAAATAGGCTCTTTTCTTTAGTTTGTATGGAAAAGAATGGTTTAAAGTGAATTTAACAGAAGATTTAAGAGCTGATGTAAATTTTGATTGGACAGTCATCTAGAATGTCACCATTTGGTTTGTTTAGAAATGGAGAAATGCTAACATTTTCAACATGCATGAGAGAATGCCCTGTAATACAATAAACTTAATCTTTCAGTTTGCTTAGGAGTTCTCTATGGAGTTTGCAACTAAGGAAAAGCAGGCTATCTTGTTTAACCAAACTCAAATCCTAGTGTAATGGTTAGGTCCTCCATGGAGATGGACAAAAATTAATGTTAATAGGGCTTTAAAAAATAATCTTAGGATTATAGGCTATGGTGGTCTTATTTGAAATCATGGAGGTAGATGGCTCACTCATTTTATGAAAAATTTAGGAATTTACTCTTTTTTTGCAAGTAAATTATAAGGGACTTTTCATGGTTTATCGCTAAGTTGGAGTTTGAAATTTGAAAATATAATCCTAGAATCAAACTCCACTATAACAAATTAACATTTGTGCCATAAATTATGTTATGGAAATCTAAAAATTGTGAAAATTTTATCTCCTACCATGGGGACAAAAAAAATTCAAATAAATGTACAAAAAATTAAAAAATTTATGTTACTAGAAAATTTTATCTATGGCAAAATATCACTTATGCCATGACTAAGCTACAAGAATATATTTCCCATGGCAAAGTATCATTTGTGCTACAAAAAATGTTACTTATGATAAAATATTACTTGTGTCACAAAGCTATTAGAACACATTCCTCGTGGCAAGGTATCACTTATACTAAAAAAAAAAACTTGTAGCAAAATATTACATGTACTATAAACCAATCGATAAGAACATATTTCCTGTAGCAAAGTATTATTTGTGTCATAAATTAAGTTATGAGAATATATTTTTTGTGACAAAATATCATTTATCCTACTATATAAGTTGGAAAAATATATCTGTAGCAAATTATTTCTTATGCCACTAATTAATTATGTAAATAAAATCACAGCTAAATCTATCATTTTTGTGGTCATTATACATATAAAAAATGTTATTTATAATATGTGCAATATGCCACAATATAGTAGATAATGAAAAAATAATAGAAATATTTATATATTTTAAGTATTTGATAAATAGCTAATTCATCAATTGATTTAGGGGCTTTTAACTAATTGACTAAGTTAAATAATTAATTTAGAAATTTAATAAATAACTTATTTGGTCAACTAATTAATCTCAATCAACTAAGATAAAAATGCTATAAAACCTAACATTTTCAATTAGTCAATTCATAAAGTGTATATAAAAATACAGAACTACTCATAAATTGTATAGTTATATAAATTTATTATTTTCTTAAAACATAAAGATAAAACTTGAACCCCAAACTTTAAAATATAAAAAAAGAGCTTAACTATTAAGCTTCTAAATATTTTTGTTTACATATGTACCAAATTTAATATCTATTAGAATGTAACAAATTTTTATAAATAATAAATAATCATTTAACTTTCTATTAACTAAATTTATATAATAAAATTAATATATATTAACAAAATAAATATTATAATATATTAAAGATTGTGTTATATAATTATTTAATGAATTTAAATTCTTTACATATTGAAATTAAAAATTAATAGGATTAACCTATACATACATGTACAATAATTTTTCCAATTCATTATTTAGTTTGATTTTTAAAATATCACTTGATTATTTAAGGTATAAAATATTATAAAAAGATTTATGTTTTATCACATTATATTATTCTTAAAAAATATGTTGACGAAGAAGATATATATATTATGAAAAATACTAAAAGTATTATATTATATATAAATAGTATGATTTGTGGCATAAGTGATAACAAGTTTGATTATAGAAATATATAATAACAAGTTTTATATTCATCATTGCAATATTAACAAAACTTTCATTAAAAATTTGAAAATAATAATTATGTAAAATTATATAATTTTAAAAATTTTAAGTAAATTGTATTTGAAGGAGTGATATATATATATGTCTAACCCAATTTCAAGTATTATGATCGGCATAAAGACATTTAACTAGTATGATTCTACTACCAAAAATGTCTTTACAAGCCTCTAAAAGACTTTTGACACTTACTACTTAACTTTACTTCTGATAATGATAAATATTTATGGGAAATAATATTTACTACATGTGTACTTTGAAAATCAAAATATAATTTACATATGTAAAAAAAATTGTACTAAAGTTCTAAAATTTTATAAAGATACAAAGTCAATGTACGGATACTGAAGTGAAATAGACAAACTCCTAATTTGAACTATCTTGCAGCCTGACTCTGTAGATAAGGAATATGGAAGCATGTGAATGGCTTTGATGCAGATATCAATTATACTATTGTGAATCATTCTTAGAATTTGTAAATAAAAGATTAACAACAATGTGTGTGTACTATCATACTCAGTGAATAATTATACCTTATCTTTTCTAGAGAGTTCTCATCTAAATAAATCAAAATATAACAATAAATAATGTAAAATGTAAATATGAAATAAGTATTAATTTAATTTAATTCTACCAAATCTAATATAATCTTTTTGTATAATAGTTACAAAGATCTTTCTAACAAATAGCAATAGTTAGTATATAGGTTTCTTCTTATATCTTCGGTCTAACTATATCCTTCGCCATACTATGCATTAAGTCAACAACTTTATCCCTCCAATCCTTACCCCTCCTCATCTTCTTTGTGAAGGATGTAAATCTCCCTACTAATAGATCATGTACAGAGTGAGTAATGATAAGATACCGGCTGTAACATCAATTACTCATTTCAAATTCATTAAGTATGATTAAAATACCAACTTTGTCATAAAACCTAGCCATTTTTATACCTATTTGTATTCTGTCAATTCTCAACAATATATTCAAAGATATATTATTACCAACCTTCCAACAAATTTTTAATTCTTATGTATTTAATTTCTTTAACCATATATTATTGTATCTGAAGGCAATACACACAACTTTTTCATTCACATTAATAACAATATATAAATCACATAAATAATTAACAACATGATTCTAATATCATCATTCATTTTATATAATCAAATTCATTTTGATATCTCTACAATTGCAACTCTAATCGCCTGTATATATATTATGGTTTAGTACCCTTAGAGGCCTTCAAATTAACTCAAAATTTTACCAAGACTTATTCCAACAATTCCAAAATCATATTAGACATGGAACATTAATTATTTTGAAACATTAATTCCTACAAGTACTGTTCACATAGAACCCAAATAGGAGTATCAGAAACAGGGTAATATGTGCAAATTTGCAATTCAAGCCACTTTTCATCCACCAAATGGAAGTCAATTGCTTCCAAACTTTGCTAGGACATTCTTGACATATCAAATGAAAATTAACTTAGGTGTTGTGCAATTAATTTCGTGGATTCACCCATGCACCAAGAGCATGAATCTAAGGTTGCCACATTCGGACAGCACTAGAGCTGTAAAACCTAATCAACCATTTAGGTAACCAAGTCAACTTCAATTGACACCAAATTTTGACACAAGTTTAATAACATCCTAAATAGAATTATTGAAAAATTTCATAATTTTTTTCACTCATTTGATACCTTAAAAATTTCCAAACTGGAGATTGAATAGCACAGGGTTTTGAAACTGGTAGTTTTGGATGTTTTGCTTCTAACTTGATTTTTCATGCATTTAAAAATTACCACAAATTTCTAGCTTACTCTACCATCATTATAACACTAAATATGACCTTAAAATGTTTGGAATTCAAATTTTAATAATTTCTAATCCATACTTATAAAGAAAAATAGAATAATGTCAAGGAACCATTCTAACACCACTTTAATACTAGAATTCTCCTATGATAATTTCTTGAAGACATGCTCCATAAATTATCTCCAACTCATTTTAACACTGTAATACTAGTATAATATGATCATCATAACATATATACAACTTCAAATTCTAACCATTCAACATCATCACACATATTACATTTATAATGATAATGTCATCAAATTTCTTCATCTATTTTGAGAGAACTCAATAGAATAGGGATAATTATTACTCATCTTAACTTCTTAAATTCCTAAACTTGTAAATATCACAAGAAAAATTCTAATGAAATAAATCAAATTTTAGAAGTTTAGGGAAAGAATTAGCCATGAAAACATGAAAAAAGATGAAGAAAACCCTAAGTTACCCTGCTAAAATTGAAGAGCCAAGTTAGAAAATCTCTTGAGTTATGAGAGAAAATTGAAAATCCTTGTAAAGGATGCTGGAGAGTGCACATTTTTTTCTAGTTTGTGGGTAGAAAAAATGTGTAAAAATTTGCTCTAAAACCCTATATATATAAAGCACTAAAAAGCACTATGCTTCCAAGGTAAGTTTCCTTATTAGAAAGTGGTAGAATTCTCCTTCATGATGGATAACAGATGGGATCACGTTTTCACTGCTCAAAATCAGAATATTTTTGCCCCAAATATGATTAAAATAATCCAAATAAATTGCTTTAAAAAAAATCACTAACAAATGCCCTTGGTTTTGCAAATATTTACTAAATTACCTATAAATTTCTATATGCTTGGGCCTTGCTTTCATGGGCCTGAATTTTCCTAATTCAAAGATCATGTTTTGGCCTAAAAATATTAAATTAAATCATCATAAATAATTTAGGATGATCTATTTCAAATTTAGGGTCAATCTCTAGGTTTTTACATTAATCAAACAAATTTTCAGTTATCCGAGATCCTAATCTCCTATCAAATTTCTAATAAAATTTCCCTAACCTAATATTGAGATTTTTATAGTATTTTATCTCATACTAATGCCTAATATAAGTTTGACAAAAATTCTAGATAGATATATCCTAAATCTACCTTTATAGTTTAGCTAAATTTTACCTAATTTTGTCACTGGATTTCTATTAGAGTAATTTTCTATCTAAAATTTATTCTTAAATTTTCTTACTCTATTAGGGTATTACAACATAAAATAGTCTAAAATTTTATTTTCATCTCTTATTAGTTTCAATTGTATCAATTTCATTTCCTATAAATATTTGTTATTAATTTCTTCCCTTCTAAATAATAATTTAATTAATTAGGTTTATTCATTTATAATTTTATTGATGAATTACAAATTTGATAAATAAAAGAATAAAAATTAAATATGAATAATATATAAGGTATAAAATTAATACTTAAAATTTATAAAGAATCGAATGATTTAACTCATATTTGTGAATGACAAAAATATGTATTATAAATAAAAATATTAAAAGAAAATAATTTATAATAATTTAAATTTTAATTTATAAATTAAAATTTAAATTATTATAAATTATTTTCTTTTAATATGATAGCTCAAAGTTATAATTTATATGAATATTTCATATAATTCAACCTTTATTGAAAAATTTTTTAGAAAATAATGAAAAATTACTTGAAAGATGTAAAATTTTTACTTTTATCATGCAACAACTTAATTAATAATAATTAATGAAAAATATTAATAAAAAATAAAATTAACTAATTAATTATTTATGAAAAATAAAATTGATATAAGACATTTGTAAAGGATAAATTTGATATAACTAAAATTAGTGATGGAATAAATGAAAATTTAGTTTATATAAAATAGTTTTTAAAATAAAATCATAAAACATTTTAGCATTAGTGTATTTGTATATTTATGTAATATTTTATAATTATGTAATTAGTATCACATTAGTATAGTTTTATTTTTAAAATTATCTAGTCAATTAAAACTTTATATAAAATATATTGCATTATAAAAGTAAAGAAGCAAATTAATGCAATAATAAAGATTAGCATTTCTTAGCTTGGAGATTTAGGTTCGATTCTCTGTAAATGCAATTTGCAATTTCTAAAAGAATAGAGTTTCAACGATTCACGCTGGCATGATATAAGTCAAAAGTATTAAAAAATTTCAACGAATATGCAAACAATATGATAAGATAACACCTAATTGAATTGACTAAATAATCGATTCAGTTTGGTTATATAAAAATCATTTTAGCTAGCTACATTAGTTTCTGTAATTATTTTATTTTATTTTATATCATGATTTTATTCATGGCAATATGAATTACTAACTATGGATGTACCTTTCTTACCACGTTCTAGAAGAATTTATTAGCCACAAATAAACTCGTGGTAAAAAAAATTATTTGTGGTATATGACCTTTCTTTTCGTAGCAATTTTCTTACCACACTCACTTATACCTTAGAAATTTTGATCTTATACCACAATTTTGATCATAGCACAAGTGATGATTTTTTATAGTGCTCTAAGTTATTGGTAAATATGTTAAACAAGGAAAAAATGGAAAGGTTAAAATATAAAACACTATTAGCTCGAAGCTAGTCCCTTCTTAATCATGACCGGAGAATAATTAATCAATATATGTACCAAGAGGGAAATAAATGTGCAAATTGGCTGGCATCTTTTAGTTTGGATTAGGATATTATGTTACATATTTTAAAGTCTACTTTACCTAGTCCTATTAATTTGCTTCTTGGTGATGTTTTCAAGGTTTCTAGCCCACGAATAGTTAATTTGTAAATTTTCTTTTCTTAGGCTTCAACCCCTTCTATTTAACTAAAAAAGAAAAAAAAATAATGTTATAGTGAGTTCTTCTATGCATTAAATTCATGCATACATGGATTATCTAATGGCTCACATTGAGTTTTATATTTCTTTGGAATAAAAAATATTCAATTTAATGCTTTACAATTCATAAACAAGATTAATTCATGTATACATCGAATTTTACCCAACGCATGATAGAATTGGCTTAATGTTATATGAACTCAAAATTAATGATATAAGGTCACTTTTTATGATATTCTTAAAGATGAGTTCAAACCTAAACATTTACAAATAATGAAACATTCTTTGATAAGAAAGACTCTCTTAAGCAAAGCTAATTTGTCAAAATCAAGTATTTTTGTCAATGTTGAAAAGAGCTAAATTTTACTTTAACAAGGTTAGTTAGCTATTTAAGGATAATTAATGGCGCATGACAATGCCTAAAATAGTTAATTGGCCTATATCCTATTGGATCAACCTAAATTGTTAGGTCTAACACCATTCATGCCTAAACACTAGCAAATAACACCATAGAAGACCCATAATGCCTTATATTTCAAGCATAACTTGAGTTTAATTATCAACAATTATTAATAATAAAGGGCTAATGAGGCCTTTGTTATCTCAACCATGACTCATGCCTAATTAAGACTACAAAAAGCCTAAGAATGCTCATTTCACAAGGATTACACTCCTCAACTATTATTTTACCCCACTAGGATACTAATTTAGGCATCAAAATATGCACAATAGACCACCTTTCCATACACACTTGACTACTTATGTCCTTGTGCATATAATTTGTTTGACCAAACTCTCATGAAGTCAATCGAACATTTTATGAGTTATCATTTAGTGCCATTTGTGTGTTACTCAACCACAATTTTCAATTAGAATTTGCACTACTAGTTCTTTATAGGGGATTTGCCATTTTCCTTAGATTCTTATTGATAGTTGCAATAATGGAGATAATTAAAGAGAAACTCAACAATAACAATCTCTAGAATTCAACCTTTGAAGAATTACTTTGTGATTGTTAATTAAAGAAGAATTTGTAATGTCATGTTTTTAATCGAGTTAGGTAGTCACTATATATAATATAATACAAGATACATATTGTAAGATATAAGCATATGGGACATAATGTTACTTATTTACTAACACTTTCCTTCAAGTTAGGCCATAGATATCAATCATGCTTAACTTGTTACATATTTCATTAACCTGTTTCCACAGAATAGCTTTAGTAAATAGATTAGTTAATTGTTCTCCAATTCTAATATGTCTAAGACTAATACCCCTTCTTGTATCTTTTACCTAACAAAATGATAGTTAACCTCTACATGTTTAGTTCATTAATGAAAAATCAAGTTTAAAGTAATACGAGTAGTAGCTTGATTATTACACTACAATTGCATAACTTTATAAGTTTTAATGTCAAGTTGTTGAAGAAGGCAAGCAACCCATATAACTTCAAACATAGCATAAGTCATAGCTTGATATTCACGCTCTGCACAAGAGCTAGATACGACCACTTATTTCTTGCTTTTCCACAACACAAGGTTTTCACTAACAAACATACAATACTCAAAAGTAGATTTTTGATTTATAGGACATCCAACCCAATCTAGACTATAACAAGCCTTTACTTTGCAATAACCATGATTTCCATATAAGACCTTTTGACCAAATGCCTTCTTTAAATGCTTTAGAATGTATGTCAGAGCAATGTAATGAGAGATCCTTAGAGAGTTCATAAATTGACTAACCACCACACTTACTAGAAAGACAATGTTAGGCTTAATTATAGTAAGGTAGTTCAATTTGTTCACTAATCTCTTGTACTACTTAAGATCTTCAAGCAACTGCTTATCCTCTAGGTTAAGCTTAACATTTATAATCATAAGAGTTTCATATAGATTAACATCGATCATTATTTCATTCAAAAGGTTAAGCACATATTTTCTCTAAGACAAGAAAATCCTTTTCTTTCCTCAAGCAAGCTCAATACTTAAGAAATACCAAAGTGCTCTTAACTTTTTAGTTTAGAATTTAGTTTGAAGAAAAGTTTTCAATTGTGAAATACCCATTTTGTTACCCCCTATAATTACAATATTATCAATATACACAATTAGAAAAATACATCTTGAATCAAATTGTCTATAAAACATAGAGTGATTATGATCATTTTTCTTTATTCTAAATTTTGTTAACACTTTATTGAACCTCCTAACCTAAGCCCAAGGATATTTTTTCAATCTTTGTAATAATTTCTTCAAATGTATTACCTTTTGATACTCCCTTGAGTAATAAACCTAGGTGCTTGCTCCATATACACCTCCTCACATAAATCTCCATATAAGAAAGCATTTTTAATATCTAACTAGTAAAGAGACTAGTTGTAAGTAGCAAAAGAGATAAGCAATCAAGTTAAAGTAATTTTTACCATAAGGGAAAAGTTCTCTAAGTAATCATTGCCATAAGTATGAGCATACTCTATAATTTTTAAATGTGCTTTCAAACAAGCAATAGAACCATTTGGATTTATTTTCACAATAAACACATATTTGCAACTAATAGATCATTTAGCATTAGGTAAAGGCACAACATCCCATTTTTAGTTCGCTTCAAGAGTTATCATTTCTTCCTCTATAGTAGTGAACCACCTATCATGAGAAAGAGCCTCAAAATACAACTTAGGAATAGTAACAGTATTTAAGGAATTAATAAATGATCGAAAAGAAGTAAACAAAGAAGAATAGGATACATAGGTGGAAATGGAATAAGGATCATTAGAGTTACCTTTTTGAGTACAAGTACGGGTATCTTTCTAATGAGCAATACATAAATCTAAATTAGAAGATACAGAAGGAGGATCTGATAAAAAAGAAGATGATAAAAGAGATAAAGTTAGAGGATCATTTGAAATGGAGTCTAAATTAGATGTTTGTGTCTTGTCTAGTGGAAGAGCTACTAGTTGTGTCTACATTATATCATAATAAAGATATTTAATGGGCAATTGAACCTAATTTTATTTTAGAGAAACTTGTGAATCTTGTAAAGGAGAAAGCATAAGAAAGTATTCATCAATAATTTTTAAATTTTACAATGTGGAGGAAAAAGGAGAAGGCCTAAAAATTAGGGTAAATTTAAAAAATATAACATCAAAAGACATAAGATAATAATTTAATTTAGGAGAAAAACACTTATACTTTTTTTTATTATAAGAATATCTAAGAAAAATACATTTCAAAGATTAAGGATCAAATTTAGATACCTAAGGACAATTATCATAAACAAAATATGTGCAAACCTAAAATATATGGAGTAATAAGAAATAAGGATTTAGAGGGAAACGAAGTAGAAAAGGGTGCTTATCCAACAAGAACCAAAAAAGGCATGCGAGTTATAAAAAAATAGGTTGTAAAAGCTATATTTGCCTAAAAAACTTTAGGAATCTTCATTTAAAATAAAAGAGCATGAGAAACTTCCATTAAATGTCAATTTTTCCATTTAGCTACTTTATTTTGTTATGGAGTAACTGCATAGGAAGAATGATGAATTATACCATGCTATGATAAATAAGTTAAAAATTGTGCAAAAAAATTACTCTTTAATATTATCACTTTAGAAATTATGAATAGTTATGTGAAACTAATTTGTAACTTTAATATGAAAAATACAAAAAAATAGTAAATAATTTTGAATAATTTTTTATTAAATAGAACTAAGTTATTCTTGAATAATCATCCATAAAAAACATAAAATAACGAAAACTAGATTTTGAAACAAATGGACATAACTCAAATGGGGATAAAATTTGCTTATGAACTCAAGGACATAGAAATGACAATGCTATTTAGTAAATCGATAGGACTCATAATTTTACTAAGAAATGGATTCTAAACTAAGAAATAACTTTCATAAAGATACCAATTAAGGATAACTAAGGTGACAATACAACTAGTATGGAGTAGGGAAGCAGTAGCAATTGATTAAGTAATTTTTTCATCCAACATATATAATTTGCCAAATTAATATCCCCTAACAAAAATTTTCTTTCTCAATAGATCCTAAAACACATAATAACCAAGGAAGAAGAAAATATCACAGTTATAAGGACGTATAATTTGGCTGATTAAAGTGAATTAAACAAAAATTTTACTAGATATAAAACATTAGATAGAGAAATATCAGAAGTGATATTAATCATACCACTACCAACAATAGAAGCAATAAACCTATTAGTTAAAGTAACATGAGAAGGGTGAGAAATATAAAAGGAACACAAGATACTTATTTAACTCATCATATGATCAGTAGCCCTATAATCAATGACCTATCTAGAATTAGAATTAAAAAGACATGCAATGGGATTACTTGTTTGAATTATTGTGGTAGTAGATTAGGTAGGTAGCAATTGTAAAAAGGCCTTCAATTTTAAATACTCTGAATATTCACTATCAAACAATAATTTATCATTATTTTCTTATTCTTATAACATATGTGCAAACTTGGATAGCTATGTATTCTTTTCCACCAATTTTAGGGTCTTTGTTCTTCATAGTAATAACATATTAAAATTAAATATCCTACTTTTCACCTTTCACTATAGTTACCTTACCCTCTTGTTCTTCCTCTGCCATTTTTAGTATTACCATGATCATCTTGAGTGCTTAAGCTAACAAATGCAACTAACTTATTCATATTTAAAGAGGGAGAAGAGGAAGAGACATCCTTAGATACTATCTGAACTCAATGATAAGCTATTTTTTAAGTAAATGGCTCAAAAGTGGATAAAACTTATTAATGTGTTGTCTTAAGCTCAAAAGGTAAACACATAAGATAACACAAAACTGCTAATTATTCTCTTTAATGCATTTCATTAATATCACTAGTAATAAGTAGAAGATAATTCTACTATTCATAAATATGATTGAACTCAGTATAAATTTGAGCATTAGTTTTACTTCTTTCATATAACTGAAACAAGGATAGAATCATATCATATATCTAGTTAAAATCATTCCTTTTTGAATATAGAGACTCAATGGACTCCCATAACTCCTTAATGATATGACAATGAGCAATATTATCCTTAACTTTAAAATTTAGAGTATTACATACCAATTTAAATAACTAACGATCCTCTACAACTTGTTATTGGTTTTGATCATCTATGAGGAGCTCTTAAGTGAGATGATATGACATACGAACTTCATTAAAATAGTATTCAATCATTCTTTTTAGAGTAACATATTATCGTCCTTTGATATCTAACTTTTGCTTAATTATTTTCCCACCAACTAGAAGTAGTTCTAAAAAAATGAGACTTGATCTATTTTTTATTTTTCTATACTTTTAAGAGCCCAAAACTTGCTAGTCATACCAGAACTATTATCCATGATGAATAAACTTTTCTAGATAGTAAATTATAAACTAAATAATTACTTAAAAAATAGAAACACAATGCTAGAGTCATCGAATTGCAAAATTAACCTCATAAGATGACTTGGGGACTTCCAAGACAATACCTCACTAAGGCTTACTGCTATTTGGACTACCACATGAAGCCATGCATTATCACTCTCCTTTGTGCATAAGCTTCACTTGTCATTGTATGCTCGCATGTGTGATGTCATACACTACCTCTCTTAGATCACTTCATCATGATTTGTCATCCAGTGTACCTAGATCCTCTTTCCAATAATTAGAATTGCTTCAATAAAGCTAGATAGCATTATTGCATTCCACCAACACCAGACATTATTACCAAGCAATACCTTTAAGGTTTAAACTTCCACTATATGTGGCCTAAATTGCTACCAACTCATCATAACTTTAGTCATGTATAAAAAATAAAAAAAGAAACGGAAAAGAAGAGATAAAGTTAGGTTTTTTTTTTATTTTTCTATTCTTATTGATTAGGGTGGAAGAAGGATACCTAGGTGGCTTTAGATACTATGTTAATTAAAGGAGAATTTGTAATGTCATATTCTCAATTAAGTTAGGCAATAACTGATAACTGTATATGATATAATATAGGGTACATGTTATAAGATATAAGTAATGTGAAATATAATATTACTTATCTACTAATAATGATGATAATTGGAAGAGAAATAACCATCGATGTTTACTTAAAAACTTAACTATAGAACACTCCAATAAGGTTATAGATTCGGACTTGAATCGAAAGTAACTTTTTTCCTCCTCTAGTCATTATTATTAAGAGAAACAAAGCCATTGCTTCTATGGGAATTCCATTAATTTTCCTAAATTCTCTCAAAAAGCCCTAGTTTGTAGCTATAATGTTTAATGGCAAAAGTTCCCGATAGTGTTCAAGATATTTTTCACATAAATCTGGGAGAGAGATGAGGATTTCTTCATCTTTCTATCATTTCATAAATAATTGTATCTCTTTTTATGTAAGAACAATCCCATTCTACTTTATATATTAGCATATTAAAGAGCTAGGGTGATAATTATTAATTTTTGGATCCAAGCTTTCTAGTATCTTTAATGAACATCGATGATAATACTTGGCTCTATCTAGTTAATGTACAAGATTTTTCCTATATTATTTTCTTCTATTTTATGTCTCTTACTATGTTACATATACTTAATTTTATAAAATTTGACTTGTTATATAATTTAGTGTTAATTTTCCAATGTTTTGAAATTATTTTATTAATGTAGGATTTTTACATTATTACAAGTTTTGTTATAACTTGAGTTTCAAATATCAAAATTGATCGATCTTTAAGTCATTAGAAATATTAGAAGAAGTTCTATAACTTTTATATTTTTTTCAAAGCCCTGTTCAGATGTTTGAAAGATAAAAAATAGCCATGAACTTGATGTTATATTTTTATCCAAGTTGAACCAGTCTTGGTTTTTAGCCTATATCTAGAATTCCAAAGGTCCAATCAACGTGAAACCAATGCTTGAAATTGCTTAAGACCTAGCCTAAGAATTTTATATTTGGGTTTCATGAAACTACATAGTTTTTAAAATCCTACAATGGCTAGAAATCAAACTTATAAGATTTTATTACAGTAACTCTTATAGTGTATAATTTTATAAATTAGGTTTTGAGCTTTTAAAATTAGCAAAGTCCTATTTTTTGTAACTTTAGAAGGCATATTAATTTGGCCTATTAAGTTTTATAGGAGAGAAAATCATATTTAAAGGGTTGTGCCTTTAAAGGCAAGAACTCATAATTTTAGACAACTTTCTTCTTTTCTCTAAGTTTTTTCTTTTCATCAATGGAAGGTTAATTTTTTGATTGATCTAAGGAATTTAAGGCTCATATCAGTTTGGATTATGAGATCTTGAACTATAATATTGACTTTTGCTAATTAATTTTCTCTTTCTCTAATGCTCTTATCTAATTTTCCAAAATTGCATGAATTATATACTAATTTGGTATAATATGTATTCATTTATGTGATTTATGATATCTATCTAGTTTTATGTTGAATCTTGGTTTATTAATCATCATTCTTCTTATAAGAGTAAAAATTGGATTATTAAATTAGATGTTTCTAGTCTAATCCTTCAATTCAATTAAATTCTATATTCAAATCGATTTAGATATAGTTTTATGAATTATAGCAGTTGCTTAATCCTATTAATTTAATTTGATTAAATCTTATATAGTTATCTAACATAGAATTCATGAATCATCATAGGGATTCTATATGATTCTAGCCTAAAAAATTAATTATAGTTGTTAAATATGTTGTGATCTATAATTAATCTATCAAAGAGTTTTCAATCCTTGGATTAATTGTGTTTCTTTGTTATATTTTTGAGTCAATTCTGCATTCTATTTCTAATAGTGCATTCTCTTAAGTTTTGAATAAACCCTGTAAATTAGTTCTATTTACATTCCTATATCTTATTTATTTAATTACTCAATTATGTTTCTATTTACTTTTTCTATTTTTATTTGAATCAATATTTATAGTCGATAATTGAATGTGAAAGGATGTCTTAAGTGGATCATTAAAGGTTTAACCTTTTTTATTATCTTATACTACAAAATTTTCATCAATTAATAATTTTTAATTTTGATTAAGTTCAACAACCATCCATAGCCTATTGTGATACCTACATAGGTTAATAATATTGTTGGATATAATTTCCCTCACTAACTTCAAAATTGGATGAAAAGTCTTCCAACATAAAAATACATGCAAGCATTTCAAGATTCTTTGTCACCATAAAGATGTTTTACGATAGAAAACTAGTCACAAAAGTAAACTTGTCTTTCTTGCTAAGCTACTCTATAACTTTTTTCATAAACTTAGAATACTCTTTCTCATTACATTTAAGGAGGCATTCCTTTAAGTGATGTGCCATAAGAGCTTTATTTTCTATACAAGAGAGTCACATTATGTCCACCTCACCAAAGAAGAGGAGTTGATAAAATGTATAAACATCCTCTAAGGTGGGTGTAAATTCCTTTCTTGATCATGATCAAATGAGAATCATTTACTTACTACTTGGCTAGATAATATAAAGCATCTATGTTCTTTTTCACATGAAGATTCATAGAAACTTGGATCCTTATGATAACTTTCACATTATCAAGAAGCTTTTTGTAATTGTCATTCTTAAAAACCTCTTGCATCTAAGTGTCAAAGCCCTCAATAGGAGAAAATTTGGAAAAGGACTTCATTATAATGAAGGAAAGACTTTTTCTCATTTACTTAGGTTAATAGCATGTGCCTAGTATAATAAGAAAAATATGAGGAATTAGCCTCTAAGTAACAAAAATTTATGTCATCATGACTAATGGCCTTTTATCTAAGCTATTTAGTATCCTCAAAACCCTTAAGAAGGTTATCATAATGATCTTTATTATTGCTAGCATCCACCACTTGTTTTTATTCACTAATCATTAAGCAAAAAGGAACTAATTCATCTACTGCAAAAGTAGAAATAAAAGCCTTCTTTAAGGTGGCATTTATCATGATAAAAGTATGATTCTTATTTGATCTTTTGGGAGCCATTGAATAAGGAAGAAAAAGATTGAGAAATTTTAGAATAAAGATAGGAAGAAAAAGCTTTTAAAGAAACATTAAGTTCTAAAAATGCAAAGAAGTAAAGTGAGTTAAATAAGGAAAAAGTTTAGCTTATATAGAAGCTTAAACAATGAAATGTTCCACAAATCACAATGTTCCATCAAAAGGTACTATCACTAATGCTTTAGCTCATAATACACCATATCACTCTAATCAACATTCCTAATTACCTTATCAAGGAATTAGCTTTCAAAAAACATCATTAAGACATTAATTCATTTCATAGAATGCAACTGTGTAAGAAACTTACCTAGAATGTCACTATAACTTACAAAGACCATTATGCCCTTCATAAAGACAAGGTTTCCCAATAAGGATGCATGCCTTTTCATCTTTCTCTTTATCATGATAATCCACTTGCAAAGGGCCTAATGTTGATACCTAAGGTCGTGAGGCCTAGCACCATTTTTAAATACAAAAATAATGTAAAAATCTCTAGAAGCCTATTAGGTCACTAAAAGGAATCTAAGATTCTATGAAAAATCTAGCGTTTAAAGAACCTCATTAAACATCAACAATACTAAGGTCCACGACCTCGAAATCTCTTGGCTAGGAAAGGCTTATAGATCACTACCCAATTTTAAGCGCATAACTTAAACAAAAAGGCAACATTAACCATTAAATCCTCAACAACATCACTACTGTTAGTCTAAATAAATAAAGTCTTATGAAAGTGAAAGCTAACTAATGGCCATCCAACTCAAGGGTAAAGGTTGCTTTGATTATGGAAATAGAGAACTCTTTCCCACTAACTTCTTAAGAGCTCTTAGAGTATATGGCTTAGTAAGATTAGAATAAGGGCTTTACCCTTATTCATAAAAGAGGTAGCTATATCATGCCTAGCCTTTCTTATCATAGGTCTTTTAAGTTAAAATGAATGAAAAACTCTTGTGCTCTTTAGATTACTTATAAAAGATAAAACCTGACTAGGATAGAACCTTTAATCACTTATTAGTGACACCAAAACTACCATACACAAAACCCCCCATTACTTGTTTTATAATGTACCTCTTATTTCCCATGTCAATAACCAATATGATCTTTTGTACTAAATTGTTAGTATTCAAATCCATAGTCTTACATCAGCACCTTTTCACTATGAATAACCTTTCATTACAAATCTTAAGACATTAAGAATCTTGCAAATTACACCACTATTAAGAATCCTAAACTACTAGAAAATACATGAATAAGGGTCTTTTCTTGCCCTGTTAAGCAATATTAGCCTAGAGTAGTTATTCTTCACTATTTCCCAAAACTACACTTTAGGATTCCATTGTTGTACTTACACCTCCCATCTTTCCCAAATTTACTTTCCTTAAAATACCATTATTAGCACTTCATTTCATCACTACCTACTATAATTAACCACTTTTAAGTAAAAACATTCCATACTTATTTTCTATTATACTTAGGTTTTTAGGGCGTACATATTTTTAATTAAGTTAATTTTGCCTTATTTTGTGATTGGTCATGATTTTGGAATGAAATTGAATTATTTAGCTAATGTTAGGATTTCGGCACTATTTTAGATTTTTAGTCATAACAAGTTCTAAAAGTCCAATTAGAATGATCTTTATATATTTGGAAAGCTAAAAAGAAGCATCGCAAATGTTATGCTAGAGTCAAGACTTGATTTGAATGTTTAGAGATTTAAATTTAGCTAAGAAGTGGATTCAATGTTATTGTCCTACTTAACCATGCCACAATTTTTTATTTTTATCTAAAGCTTTAGAGGTAAAAAATGAACAAACCCAGAGCCATATATAAGCTAAAGCTAGCCTAATAAATTTCATATTTTAGGATTAGTGGAAAAAATGTGTTTTTTATGATGAAAAAATTACTAAAAGCTAAGTTATAGGAATTTTAGTACACTTTACTATTTTAGTGTTTTAACTTATAAATAAAGCTTTAGGTCTCTAAATTAAGCTAAGTTAAAGTATTTTTATAGCACTTTACTATTAGTTTAGAAATGTTTTCTCCTTAAGAGATTAAATTATTAGTTTATCTAACCTTTAGAGGTAGTATCACAGTACCAAGATTCTTAGATAATTTTCCTTCTTTTTTAGTCTTCTCATGTAAACCACCATAAGTTGCTAAATTCTATGAATAGTTTAAGGGATTACCACTCTAATTCAATTTAATTTTGAGATAGTGCTCTTAAAATTACTTTTGATTTAATTATCTTTTATTTTTTTACTTTTTATTATAAATGATTGCTTAGACAATTTGCTAAATATAGTTAGTTAATTGATTATCTGTTGTAGCTAAATAATTAATTATGATGCTAGATTATGATTGATTATTGTATAAGTATCAATTAGGATTTGATGATTTAATATTTGAGTAAATCAATAGTTATCTAAAAGAAATAGAAGATGAATTAGCAATTTTTGCTTGTAAAATTATTAATTTGGTCTTAACCTTGTTCTAAATGCTTAGTGCTATTACTAATGAGGTCTATGCCATTTGTTCTAAATTGAAACTAATAATAATAGATTAATTAGACATTTGTTCTAACTAACTAACTTTAAGAACATGATTACTATCGGTTTAAGAGTAATCCTCCATTAAGTAGTTGAATCAAGGATAAAAATCTGTTTCAAATTTCTGATAAATATGAGAATTAATTAAAGTGTAATATACCTTATACTAAATTTTCATATTCTATTTAATTATAATTTAATTATGTTCTTATTCATTTCATTTACATTCCAATTCAAAACCCTTCATGTTTATTTTTGTTTTGCCTAAATTGATATACTAATCCCTTAAATTCAACTTGCACTCATAGTTATTACATTCAAATTGGAACAAATTTTTTAATTTTAGTGTGAATGATACACATCAACCATTATTAATGACTACTGTCAACCACTACCCACCTTCGATGACCACTATCCTTATCATCCATCATTAGCCATCATTGGTAATTATCGCCATTGCCTTTGCCACCTATTACCAATGACCATCATTGGCTATACCTATTACTAGTGACTATAACACTTGAGCCTAAGTCTAGGGGTTTTAAAATTTTCCTTTGTATATGCCTTAACATTATTATATTTTCCATAAAATTGATTCTTGCTATGAAAGTCCATTACAATAGCCAAAGTACTCCTCATATGCGAGCATCTTTTTTTTTTTGTCTTGATAAGTACCTAAAAATATTGGATAATAATAAAGTAAGTCATAAAAACTTAATAAGTGATATACTATACAAATAATTGTAGTTTATTATTTATTAAAGTTTTCCCTTGCCATTTTTACGTCTATTCCATTGTACGTTCTTTATTATACATATAACCAATCTTTCTTATTTGTGTAATTTCTATTCTTCCCTAATGCAAACTAGCTTTATGTATTCATACATCATGTCATCATATTTGCAATGTTTCAACATACATCATGTATATATGCATACAATTTCATTTCACAAATACTTTATGCCTCAATGATTTCTATTACCACATATATGTCACATTCTAAGGCTATCAAATAGGTTCTATCGACTAGATAAGGACCAATCCTCATAGACTTAGTCATAGGGACTAGTTCATGTTATCTATAAAAAAAATGAACTAAATTTAGGGAGTCCAAGTCTAGTTCATTTCCATATCTATGTGGATATGAAAATGGACTAGTCTGTGGACTAATCCATATTTGCCCAGTCCTTATAGACCAGTCCATATTACTCATGAAAAAAAAAGGATTTAATTTTAGAAGTCTAAATCCACCAAAGTTAGCAGACCAATCTGTATTACTTGTGGATTAAAGTCCATTTTACAGTCTTATTACATTTTACTGCATATATTTACACCATCTATGATTTCAATAGAAAAGGCAATACACCTACTTATAGATAATAAATATGCTAACATCATCTATGATTTCAATTGCATATTACGCAAATCCTTTATTATATATGGTTATGCATAAGTTGTATAAATGCAGTAGAGTGGATAGTTTAAAATTAAACAAACATGTATCAATAAAATAGTTATGAAATGTCTTGTAGATACCAATTTCTCCTTATATCTTTAGACCAGCCTTATCCATCTTGCCTCACTTTATTCTTCTAAATCTAACTTTATTTATCTTGCCATTAATTTATATAGCACATACATACATATATATACACACGTGTGTATGCATGGCGACTCACATCTTCTATTAATCTTGCCATATCATATGGCTTTTCATTTCATCTCTTATACGGTCTATTCTGTATTTCACATTTCACATTGGATTTACATGTCCACATATTCATAAAAGATAAAAGGCCTATATTATAAACATTTCACAATAAATATAATAAGTGACTAATATTTCAAAATTTTCACAATTCTTACATACTTCACAATAGTTATAGCTAGGCAATACTTCGCACACTTCACAATTCTTACATATTTCATGTAAAATATCACAATTAGCCAATATTTCACAAAACTCACAAATTCTCACATATTTCACAATAAATATCATAAGTAACCAAAACTTCACAAAATTCACAAATTCTAACATGTTTCATAATAAATACTACAAGTGACTTGTATTTCATAAAATTCACAATTTTACACCTTATATTCATAATCTATGGTCTATATCTATAACTCTTATTCATAACACATATATATATGTATATATATGTACTTACATTCCATAATCTTAGTTTACTACTTATACCCATGTTTACTAGGATATACTAACATAATTTATACTTGCTTATGCCCATAACATATGCTTTATAATCTTTATTTATAAACTAATTTCACAATTTATATTCATAATCATAAGCAATATTAATGTTTATTCCACATTATAAAATATATTGCTTCCACCTTTAATATATAATATATTTTTCAATTTCATTTTTAAGATTATTATATATATAATGTAACGTCTAGCAGAAATACAATAGTTAGAACCCAATAATGGTAAATCAGACACTATTTAGCATTTGTAGACATATACCTAAATATTAACATATGAATTCTCATCAAAAGGAGAAGTAAGCTTTCTCGTTTGAAAGAAAGTGGATCAAGCAAAAGAAAATTCCTTTATTAAAATTTTTATACAAAAGAATTCTCTAGGATTTTTTTAGGAACAATGAAAGTATTTAGAATCTACATTTAGCAAAGCTTTGGAGTAACTTAATGGCTATACTCAAAAGCATCCTATAACTCTTTTAGAATGGAAAAAATGAAATTTAGGCCATTAAATGAAGGGTATACCTAGTTTTAAGGCTAAGGAGGGAATATGATGATTTTCCAAGGGTAAAGGTGGAAAGATTAGGAAAAGTATTTAATTAAGACCTTAATGATGATGATTATTGAATAATTAGTTATTAATTACATTTAATAAGTTACTAAGAAGTTTCTTAGGGTGATGTGAAGGCATGACATATGGGATGATGACAAAAATGACATAATACATGACAACAAGGTGGACTAGTAATAAGAAATGGACTAATAATAGTAAATTGATGATTAAGTGCAATTTCCACTTAATTTCCTAGAAGTAGTCATGCACTTTGCCCTCCCTTCTTAATGTATTCTTTCTCTATAAATAGCCAAGAATGGAAACCATTTGCCTCACATAAAAATTCCCTATAGGTTAAGAGAGAAAATAGTGAGAAAAGTGAGTTTCTAGTGATATTTTGTTAGTTTCTCTAGTATTCTTCAAGGTTGGGGTACAAAGAAGCTTTAGTAGCTTTCTTAGTAAAGGTATAAATCTCTTAAGCTATAATAGATTTATTCCTTTTAAGGTTTTTATTAATAATTTCTTACTAGGTTTATGTTATTTTAGTACCATATTTGATTGGTGGGGGAAGGAATCCAAGCAACCATAAGTTAATTTTAGGTAAGTAGAAACCTGATCGTTTTCTTTTTTATTTTCTTTTTAGAAAACATTTGTGTACAAGGTGTATAGGTGGTTTTTGTGGGTTAGTTAAAGCCATGAATTTCATGATAGATTAGGGGTAAAACTATTTTTCAAATCTCAAGAAAGTATTTTGAAAGATTTTGTGGAAAGAATACCTTTTAAAACTTGCAAGGGTTTTAGGATCATTATTTTTACAAACAAAACAAGAAAGTTAGAGTGAACATCTTATAAGTGTTTAACTTTCTTTTAGCCAAGGGACAAAGAAAAAATGGTGTTTTACAAGCAAAATTCATTTTGGATAGCAATAAAGTGCTTATGATTATATTGCTATTTGGTAAGAAAAAATTTTATTTTGCAAGGAAAAATTACTACATCAAGTTCTAAGTTATTTTACATATTAAAGATGTATAGTAATATTTATGATAAGTTTTTATGATAGAATCATGTTTAATGATTTGTTTGGGAGCTTAAAGATTTATGTTGAAAATTGACTTCCAAACTAGTATTTTCAAGTGAAAAATGGTTTCTTTCTAGCTAGTTTTTCTTTTAATTATTGTGTAACATGTTTTATGGTTAAGAATGGTTATTTAATGATGTTTTAAGCTTCTTGAACTTGGCTGGACATTTCTATAAAATTTCATAAAGATTCACACATGAAAAAGGTTTTAAAAGCCAAAATATCCCCTTTTTTTTAGCAAATTAGTGATTTAAGTTATGGGAAGCTTGTACCATGTGTTTTAATTATAAAAATGGTTCAATAATGATGTTTTATGACTTATTATTCATTTAGTAAGTTTCATAAAATTTCATCAAAGTTTAATACTTCAAATGGATTTTTCAAGCTAAAAGTGTCATTTTCTAATGTATTTTGATAACTAAAAAAAAGAAATATTGTATGGCTTATTTTAAGCATAAAAAAATCTTAATGAGCTTATTAAATCTTTAACTAATAATTATGAAAATTTTCATGAAATTTGAATAATATTTGATATTTTTAGTAGAATTTACGAATACTAAGTTGATCATTGTAACCTAGTACGAGCTAGTGACTATTTCCTTACCAAGAAATTATTTTTTGGAAACATTTTAAGCACCTTTCTTACCACTAGGAAGTGACCCAATTTGTTTGAATAAGTGAAAAAAATGGTTTTCTTGCTTATTAAAACATTACACAAAGTGTTGGTTTAAATTTGATTAAAAAATAATAGTTGTGGAACTTGGAAAAATCAAGTTATGCACCACACAACTCTATTAATGGAGCCATGGATAACTTATTGGTCTCACACTAATATTGATGTGGATAACATGTGATGAGGATTCTATGGAAAAGATGGACATTATTCTAAGGATTCTTTAGTGGAACCATGAACAAGTCAAAAAGGTTAATTCATGAAAATTCAATTTATGATATTTGTGACTTATATATGCAATAACATGGTTATGTAAAAGTAATACTTGCAGTAAAGGCTTATGCAAATATCTATTGAGCTATTTAATCTAGCGTAGGAAATGGAAGCTCCAAAATTTGTTATCATCACTAGTTATGTGACAAGGTAATAAAAAAACTCTTTCCTGCTAGATTCATCTTTATACTACATTATGTCATGGTTATGGCTTTGGATGGCATTTTGAGCTTAATTTAATGAGAAAAATATTTACTATTTTGTTTTCGCCTATTTAAGGTCTCTTAGGTATTACATTTGTTTAATTTCATTGATTAGGCTTTATTTTATAATTTGTGGTTAATTTTACAATATTCTGAATTTATTTAGTTAATATTGAATTTTGATACAGTTTCTATTTTTTAGCCATATCTTAAGCTATGGAAATTGTATTGAGGTGAATTTTATATCATTAAAAAGCTTAAAAAGAGATCTACAAATTTTATATTTTAGCTTAAGCCTAGTTTTGGCATTTTGGAGGCCATATGTGGCTAAGAAGTAGAAGTTGTGTCTTTATCTTAACTAAGCTTGCCTCTATTTTTTGGCCATATCTAGAGTTATAAAGTTTTAATTAACCTAAAACTAGTGCCTAAATTCTCATAAGACATAGATTTATAAGTTTGATGTTTATTATTTATCAAAATTACATTGATTTAGTGGTAAAAAATTGGTTAAAAGTCAAACCCATGGGAATTCACTAATGTAACTGTTAGATTTAATTATTTGTTTAAAAATAGGTTTAGGCTTCTAAAAATTAGAAAGGCATTATTAATGTAATCCTAAGAGACATACAATCTAAGTCTAATAGGGTTTTAACTTAATTAGGTTAAATAAAAAGGGAGAACTCATCAGACTATTCAAACTTTACATAGCATTTAGCAGATAGTTTTCTTTTCTTCTTGTTTTCTCTTTTATTCTTCATCAATGGAAGCTTAAATTCAGAGCTGATTCAAGAAGATTGAGGATATCTTTATCTAGATTATAAGGTTATGAATTGTCATGTTAATTATCTTTAATTAAATTTTCTCTTCCCCTATTTATTTATGCTAAATTCTTGAGATTACATATGTTAGATGTTGATTTGCTATAATTAATATTCATCCTTGTAATTTTTTATTTCTTTGTTGTTTTAATGTTGAATTGTGGTTTGTAAATCATGATTTTACATATAAAAGCAGATGTTTGAGGGATTAATTTGGAAGTTTCTAATTTAATTTCTCAATTCAACTAAATTCTATCTTTAAATCAATTTCAATCTAGTATAAGGATTATAACGGTTGCTTAATCGACTAATCTTAATTGATTAAATCTTAAATGGTAATCTAGCTCAAAATTCATGGGTTATTATAGGGGTTTTTTATGATCCAAGATTGAAGAATTAATTAGAAATGTCAAATCCTAATTAATCAATGATTAATCCAAATTAGAACTTTTAATTCCTTAAATTGGCTATTTTGCTACATTGGTTTTCCTTCTATCTATCTGCTTTATGTTTTTACTTTGTTTAATACATTCAATTCAATTTAAATCCATAGAACCCCTCAATTATGTTATGTACAATCTTACATTCCTCATATAGCATTCTTCATTGATACAACATATTGCATTTATTTTGTTATAACATTTTGTTTTTATTGCATTTGCATTAGTTTCTCGCATTTTCATTGCATAAATAATTCAACAATTGTGTGAATATTGTTAGGAATCCATTTAGAAAACATAATATCAAGGGTTCACTAAAGGTTTGATCTGATTTTGCCACTTTTCTATATTATTTCTTTAGCAAACTAGTTTTAACTAATTTTGGTGCATTACAACGTGCGTATCAAAATTTTGGTGCTATTGGTGAGGATCCTCTTGAATTTATCTTTTCCCACTTATTTCTAGTAATATATTACACAATTGTTTAAGCATTTCAATAGGCAATTGCATATATTAATTATGTTTCTTGCATTTTACGGTAACTCCTATTTTTCTGTATTTTCTTGCATTTATGTACATTTTTTTTATTTTTGCATATTCCTCTACCTCCATTCTTCATATTTTACCATCATTAACATCATCAAACATTGAAATAGAGGTTTTGGCCTAAGAAACCTGATTTTACATAATTCTTCACTTAAACCCCTTTAGTTTGGTACCTAGGTCTCACTAACTCCAATTGAGCTAAAGTTTTTACAGGAGCTAGATTTAATTTTTCTTATCAAAAGTCATAAAATTCCTTAATTTTTTAGCCAAATTCCATTATTTTGACCATTTTTTAATTTTTTAAAATAATTTTATTATATTTTTGGGTTTTACATGGTTAGAGAAAACTTTCTGTGGTGATCCCATAAATTTTGAAAATGCCTAGATAGGATAATTAGATGTATTTAGGTTAATTTTTCTTAGTGCATTACTATTTTTATGCTTCTATGTTCTTATAGCTTTCCTATTATAGTGTAGTGTAGTGTTAGCACATGACAAAGAGGAGTGCTACTAAATTACTTGAGTTTGATTTTGAAATTGATAGAAAATTTCATTCTCTATGTAGGAGCAAAAATAGAAGTAGTTCTAGCATTCATATTCTCCTTTCTAACCCTTTAGATCATTCTGAAATCATGGCTCATAATAGGATTTTGAAGGAATTGATTGCCCCTGATGTTACATACCAACTATTAGGCATCCAATATCTTGAGTTAAATGTTAATTCTGAGCTTAAATCTAGTTTAATTCACTTGTTTCCAAAGTTTCATGGTCTTGTATATGAGAATCCTCATAAGCACTTAAAGGAATTCCATTTGGTTTACTCAACTATGAAGCCTTAAGGAATCTCAAAAGATTATATCAAGCTTAGGGTATTCCCATTTTGCATTATTGATACTGCAAAGGATTGTTTATACTACTTGTAACCAGGTTCTATTGTATGTAAAAATGACATGAAAAGGTTATTTTTGGATAAGCTTTTCCTTGTATCTAAAGCTACTGCAATAAGAAAAGAGATATGTGGCATCAAGCAAATTAGTGGTGAGACTTTATATAAGTATTAAGAAAGGTTTAAGAAGTTGTTGCAAGTTGTCCTCATTACCAATTAAGTGATTATCTCCTTATCCAATATTTCTATGACGAACTTCTTCCTATAGACAGGAGCATGATTGATGCAACAAGTGGTGGAGCATTAGTGGATAAACTAGAATCAAGCCATACACCAAAAGCAAATTAACTAGCAAACCAGAAAGCAGCTAACCAAAAATAAGAGTTCAACAAGAATAGAACCAACAAAAACAAGCAGAAGAAACAAATTAGAATAAACCAAAAAAACTAGTAAGCACTCAACCAAGACCAAGACATCAACCAATAAATGAAATCAAGTAAGGTTATAATATGGTAAATTCTTTCACTACATCCCCACCTCCCATTGATTTTCCTATCCCTATTCCTTTTCTAAATAGAATAAGAGTTTTTCAACAAAATAAAAATAAAAATGAAAACTATATTTTAGAATCCTTTAAGAAAGTAAAAGTTAGCATACCTTTACTAGATTTAATCAAATAAATTCCAAGGTATGCTAACTTCTTAAAAAAATTATGTATTAATAAGAGAAAATTAAAGATGGATAAGAAAGTAAGTGCGAGGAAAAATGTGTATGCAATCATTCAAAGAAAACTTCCAAGAAAATGCAAAGATCTAGGTACATTTACCATTGCATGCATCATAAGCAAAACCAAAATAGAGCATGAGATGCTAAACTTAGGAGCATCCATTAATATCATGCCTCTTTCTATTTTTAATGCCTTGAATTTAGGAGCTTTGAAAGAAACAAAGGTTGTTGTTCAATTAGCCAATAGATCTAACATTTATCCTTTTAGAGTTGTTAAAGATATTCTAGTGCAAGTTGATGGATTAATCTTCCTAACAGAGTTTTACATTTTGAAGATGGAAAATGAGGATTCCAACATTCTTCCATTAATCATTCTTAGTTAGCTTTTTCTCAAGACAACAAAAATCATTATTAATATTTGAGATGGAATATTAACCATAGAGTTTGATGGTGTTATAGCCAAGTTTGATATTTTGAAAGATATGTAATACAATTCAATCTCCTTTCTTAGCATTTTAGAGCCTTAAATGCCTATTTTTCCTCATCTTATTTCTATTATTTCTATTATTTCTGCTATTTCCAATTCTGATGTTTCTATTTTTTATTCTACTATTTTTTATTTTGTTGTTTCCCATTTATATTTTACTGGTTTAGAGCTTGTTAATTATGAATTACTTATTGATAATATCCATGATGAAATACTTGTTAGATTTCGGATTAACATACACAGTGGAAATTCAAAAATTTTAATCTAAAACTCACTAAGGATCCAAGCAAAAGGGCATAAATCAATATTAGGGTTTTACCTTTTGTATGCTTATGTTCTTTCTAAATAGAACTTTGAGAGACCAAGATGAATCATAAATGAAACGCCGGCCAGAAGGTACAATATCTCTACGGTATCTACACGGAGTGAACAAAGACTTCTTCCCTCCACAAATCTGCTAGGATATGTCTCTCTCTCCCTAGGATTAGGATTAGTGCATTTTTTCTAAGTGATTTAGGGTTTGATGACAGCTAATGTATGTGTTTTAAAAGTATTGCTTTCAAGTTCCTTTTATAGAACTAAGGCATACTACATTCCTAGTCCTACTAGGATAATGCTTCCAAAATCCTAATTTCACTTAATAATTATCATTTTATCTTTATCATGGAGAGAGTGAGGAGAAATAAGATTTATCCATTAATTATTTAATATTAACATGGCATATAGTTATCTTATATTAAAAAATAATATTATCTCATAATATAATTATCTAATATCTAATAACGTAATTATCTGATATTACTTTAATATCATATAATATACCGTATATTACGTGAAAATATATTATTATTTTAATAATATATATATATATGCGTAAAAAATAAGTCCAATTAATTGAATTTTAGTCAAGCCTAATTAATTATTGTCTCATTCCTACTCCTTTTATGTGACCCTATAAGTTTTACTACGTTAGTAATAGCCCATTTATGGACCATAGACAGTGAGTGGTATCTAGCATACATCACTGCCACTAAAGTAATAAGAAATGTCTATAACTCAATATTCACTTAATGTGTGAATAACACTTTGCAACATAGTTCCTTTTGTAACGATATCCAAATCAAACTAGAGGCATGGAATGCGTCATCCTCATTAATATTCAATTTATGTTTCTTGATACCAAGTAGATTAACTTAAATAAATTATTAATATCTTATATTGATCTATTTAAGTATGGCCATGCATTTCTTAATCTCATTTAATCAAGGGGCCTATGGATATCACTCTTACTATGTAATAGGAACAAAATTCCCATCTACATCATTCACATCCTTCTGCATGATTCATAACACACTCAATCAACATCTTACAACATATTCCAATTAAAGGTGATACAGGATGACATCAAAGTATATGACTCCTCATGTAGGGAACCTAGTGACTTCAGGTCAAAGGACTACATGCATTATAGTCTTATGAGAATAACTAATGACATATGACAATCCATATAGTTTTCTCATTGCAAGTCAGTCCAATACATCTGTTTACTAATAATGTACTCATGTATTAACTTGATACTACATATCCATTATTCATAATCATCAGTCACTATACATGCCAGTCTCGATGTATTATTACTATCCCTTTCATAATAATACTTGACTAGGGACATTTTAGGAATAGTAAAACTATTCCAAGGACAATTATTATATTAAGTTATAAATTGTGCAAATATATATAAGAAAATAAAATATAATAATTGCATTACTTGAAATAAAACATAATACATTGTGCATTATTACAATCATCTTTATGATTGGCTTCTAGGACACACACCAACAATACTTGCTAAATTCCCTGAAATTTCTAATTTTATGGATTGTGTAGATGACCATGAATGCACTTATTCCAAGAATAATACTAAATATGATATATGTACTAAATTTTTTACATTTTTAGGTGATGAAAATAATGTTGTTTCAATAATTGCAAAAAAAAATGATGATGAAGACATTTGACTTTTACAAGAAAAAGAAAAAGAGTGCTTTTACCTTAATCATTCTCATTTTCACCATTCTATTGAATATGTTGAATTTGTTTTACCAAATGATTTTGAAAATCTAAGGAGCAAAAATGACCTAAGAATAACACTTAGAATATTTATGGTGGATGATTCTAATTTCCAAGTTACCTCTTTGATGGATGATTTACAAGTTAGAAATGCAGGAAAAAAGGAAGTAACCGATCCTCATGTAGATCTTGGCTGAAGAATTGAAGCCATGATGTCTAGCTAAAAATATTAAAGAAAGACACTTCTTGGGAAGTAACCTAAGCTATTTTAAAGATTTGCTTTCTTTTACCCTTCTTTTTTATTTGCATGTCCTTTATCTTTCTTGATGTTATTATTGATGACATTGATATGTTTTACATTAAGGGCAATATAAAATTTAAATGTGGGAGGAGACTTTTAGGATTTACTTTATGCTTTTGTTTCTTCTTTCAATGTTTTTTGTACTTTTCAATTTTATGCTTTAAAAAAAATATTTTTATGCTTTTCAACTTTATGCTTTAAAAAAAATAAATAGAAAATTAAAAAATATGTTTTTCACTTAATTTTGAGTCATTTCGAGTCCTTTTTAGTTACTTTTCATTAATGGAGATTTTACATTTTCATGAGTAAAATTCAGTTGAAGTTAGATAAGATTCATAACATAATTGAATGAATGATTTTACTTCTTTAAATTAATTGATGTAGTGATAGATTTTAAATTGGTAGATTGAACTTGGTAGCATGACTTACCTTGTGAAATTTTAGGCCCTATGTTGAAAATTCAAACTATTCTCTTTCCTTCTTATGTGATGTTCATCCATAATTTGTTTCTCTAGAACTTGCTTTGAATCTTTTTGAGATTACATTTTGTACATGCATGCATAAACATGATAAGGCATTCTTTCTTTTAAGTTAGAGTCATAAAGCCAACTTTGAAGTTTTTATCGTTATAAGCTCCCTTAAGCTATTATTACCTTTTCTTTATTGATTAATCCATGAGTACATTTCTCTAATGAAAAAAAAGAAATGTCTTTACCTAACCTTAGGGATTAGTAGAGTACTCGAATGTTGTTAGATGGGCTCTTGAATAAGTGTTAGGATGCATGAGTTTATGTATTGTGAAAAGTTATCATCAAAGGTTAGTTAAAAAAATTAATTAAAGTCAAAAAAATAAAAACAAGAGAAAAAAAGAAATAAAAAAATGAATTGGGTTAAAAAAAGGGAAAAAATAAGAAAAGAAAAAATGAAAAAAAAGAGAAAAAATTAAAAAAATAAAGAAGTTAATAAGTATTTGAGTTTGAATTTGACTTGATGTGTTAAGTTGTAATTATTTATGATTTGTGCATATGTTTTTTATTTAAGTGCTCTATTGATTTCTTTAGTTTTCAACCACTCATATCCTTATTTTTCCTCTCTTTTCCTTAACCACATTACAACTATGAAAAAAGTCCTTTTAATTTGTGTTGTGCATGTGATCTGAGTAATGGAGATAAGACGATTAACAAGCTTGTGGTAGAGCAATTTTATGGAATGAACTTAAGTAAAACACTAGCCTAAATACTTGAGAGTTAGAAAGTGAAGTTTGTGAGAATCTACCAATTTGATATACTCTTTTTAAATAAAGTTACTATGTTAGTTAGTTTCAAGTTTGTTAAGATTTTTTTTCATGATGTGTTATGTTTCTTGTTGGCTTTTATTTGTCTTTTACTTGTGGATTTGTAATTTTGAAATTTTCAAAAAGTAAGTCTTTTATTCTTTTGCTCTTGAATAAAATTATATCTTACTCGAAGACGTGCAAGAGCAAGGTGTGGGGGAATTTGATGAGAAAAATATTTATTATTTTATTTTCCCCCTATTTTATGTCTCTTAGGTGTTACATTTGCCTCATTTTACTAATTAGGCTTTATTTTATAATTTATAGTTAATTTTACAATATTCTGAATTTATTCAGTTAATGTTGGATTTTGACACTATTTCTATTTTCAATCATATCTTGAGCTCTGGACATCAGAATATCATTACAAAGCTTAAAAGAGATCTACAAATTTTATGTTTTAGCCCTAGAATAGTTCAAACATTTTATAGGATATATATGTGGCTAAGAAGTTGAAGTCGTGTCTCTATCCTTGCTAAGCTCACCTCTATTTTTAGGCTATATCTAGAGCCATAAAAGTATGATTAACCTAAAACTAGCACTTAAATTCTCATAAGACATAAGCCTATAAGTTTTATGTTTATGATTTATCCAAATTACATTGATTTTATAGTCAAAACCTAGTTAGAAGTCAAACCCACAACAATTCATTAATATAACTATTGGATTTAATTATTTTGTTAAAAATAGATCTAGGTTTCTAAAAATTAAAAAGGCCCTATTAATGTAATCCTAAGAGACATAAAATGCAAGTCTAGTAGGGTTTTAGCTTAATTAAGTCAAATAAATAAGGATAACTTGTTAGACTATTTAAACTTTACATAGTACTTAGCAAATAGTTTTCTCTTCTTTTTGTTTTCTCTTTTGTTCATCATCAATGGAAGCTTAAATTCAGAGTTGATTCAAGGAGTTTAAGGCTCTCTTCATCTAGATTATAAGGTTATGAATTTTAATGTTAATTATCTTTAATTAATTTTTCTCTTCCCCTATTTACTTATGCTAAATTCTTAAGATTACATGTGTTGGATGTTGATTTAGTATAATTAATGTTCATCCTTGTGATTTCTAATTTCTTTGTTGTTTTGATGTTGAAGAATTAATTAGAAAATTCAAATCCTAATTAATCAATAATTAATCTATACTAGAACTTTCAATTCCTTGAATTGACTCTTTTACTACAATAATTTTGCTTTTATCAGTTTACTTTGTGTTTTTACTTTATTTAATATATTCAATTTAATTTAATTCATAGAACCCCCTAATTCTATTATTGCACAATCTTACATTCTACAAAAAATTGTTCATTTATATAGCATATTGCATCTATTTTGTTACAACATTCTAGTTGTATTGCATTTGCATTCTATTTGCATTAGTTTCTTGCATTTTCATTGCATAAATAATTCAACAATTGTGTGAATATTGTTAGAAATTCATTTATAAAAGATAATATTAAGGGATCACTAAGAGTTCAACTTGGTTATGTCACTTTTCTATATTATTTCTTCAACAAACCAATTTTAATTAATTTTGATACATTGCGATGAACATATCACCTATATTTTAGGGGCTAATAAGAACCTAATATGAATTTTATCTTGTGCTATATATGATATTGTGGCTTTATGCCAAAATTTGGCTTTTATGTCATATTTGATGTTTTAGCTTGAATGTTGTATATGATGGTGATATGATATTATTGGAAACTTTTCGAGTGGTTTGGGTTTAGCCTAGCGCCTTGACTTTAGAGTCACACGAAAGGATCAATGATGTAAGGTTAACCTAAAGGCATAATGCTAGGATACTTGTTAGATAAGGTTGACTAAGAGTAACAAGGATGAACCCTTATACCTCCATGCCATTTATTAGATGTTTATTATTTTGCATAACCATTACTCATAATTTTGAAAAAGAATAGAAACTTTTTCGATATATATTGTATATGAATGTTTTTTAAATTAAAAGTGATCAGGATATTTGTGTGGTACTTATTTCACTAAGTAATTAAATTATTCACTTTATTTGTAAATATGTTTTTTTGTAAATACTCCTCCTGATAGCCCTATAAAACAACTAATATTTGGTAGTAGCTGTACTACACACTATAGTACAAGTAAGAGTTTCATTTCATGCTGATCATCCATGAAAATGGTTTTGTAGAATAAGAATTCAAAATAAGAGTAGCACAAGATAATGCTCAAAATCTAAACACAATTCAAGTTCTTTTAAACCAATATTCTAAAGAAGAAGGTTACCAAATGGCTTCATCACCTTTGATTGATGATCTTGTCTTAGTAGAGGGACTCGTAGATGTCCCTTACAACAACTTACCTCTAGAACTTATTGTTTTGATCCTAAACCTACCTACTATTCCACCTATTTAGCTTGATTCCCTAACTCTACTAGTATCTACACTAAAACTAGCAATGATACAACCACTACTACATATGCTCCCAATACCTTCTTCACTAGTTCCACACAATGATAGCCAATCTAAGAGTTTGATATGGACTTGCACTTTGATATTTCTATTAATAGCTAGTTTTTTTTATAGTTATTAACAAAATTTTATTTGTTTAAAATTTGTATATATTTCTAATTGACAACAATTAGTAGTTGTGGAAAATCAATGAGTATGGTAAGAACCCATGCACTGGTACAACCAAAATGCATGTGTTTAATTATAGCAATGCAATATGATATATTATTACTACATGTTTTATCCTCATAATTCTGTGGTTGTTGTTTTCAAAGGAATTATACATAATGGATACAAAAAAGTTATTGTGACAAAGGCAAAATGATTTTCACTAATGATAGAGAAATTGATTTTTAAAAAATAAATGTTTAATCTAAAAAGGTATTTCTATTTAGACAAAAAAGATCCAATGTTATCTCTAAAGTATTTTTTTTTTAAAAAGGATGGGATCATTTAATTTCTCTAAATTTTACTACCCGGTCCTATTCTATTGTGTTATTTCTTGAATTAGACTTCATTTTTTTCTAAAGAATCAAAAGAGTTTTTAATAAATATTTTTCTAAAAGTCTAAATTAAACTTTTTGTTTTATTAATTGATTGAGAACTTACTAAAAGAAAAGAACTATTTTTTATTGAAATATTTTCTGAAATTACTTTATTAGAATTATGTTTCAATTATTTCCTAGTTAGAAAGGTAAATCACTAAATCTTTTTGATAATTTTGAATTGAAAGAAAAAACTTTTAGTAAATTTTCCAACCTTATGTTTCCACATTATGCAAGTTTTCATAAAAACAAATGGTTGAAAAAATTAGTTTTGAAAGGCTTATAAAGACATTTGGTTCATATCTTTACACTAATTATGGTGGTCTAAAAATTGGGTCATGATATATAAAATCCACAAATTTACTTTGATAATTTATTTCTTATGATTAGTCATAACCTTATAATTTCAATCACAATTCATCATCATCATTATCATTTATACTTTATATGACATAAATATGCCTTCCTCTTAGGTAAGACAAAGGATGTCAAATGTCAAAGCTTGCTTACAAAGTATTTCAACTTATTCTTATTTTCATTTACCATGGTTTCCATACACTTAAACTTACCTATTGTTTTAAAATACAATAAATCCATATAATACATGTATACTTATTATCTTGTAACATATGTGCTTAAGGGCATTTATCTAATTTTAATCAATTAAGTTTTTTATTAATAAAATCTAATTGTTACTTTTTTCCTTTTATGGCTAAACCATGCTTTCTTCTCATGGCTTGGATTTTTATTAATTTTCCCACTTAAATTTTGCAACATCCCATTTCTTTATTTTCTCAAATGAATAATTTTTACCTAATTTCTTAAAATCTTAACATGGGTAAATTCCTATCTTTTCTTTATAACTAGTAAGAAAAATAACCAAATAGATTCTTTTTTTAAAAAAGATCACATGTTATACACAACTTTCTTTAAAATAACAAATGGCTTTAAGTGAAACTATATTAAAACAGCAACCATTATGTTTGAAGGAGAAACTTGATGTATAAGATTTTATCTATATTATTTGCTTCTATTTTATGCCTCTTAGTATGTTACAGATCCTTAATTTTATAGAATTAGCCTTGTTATGTGATTTGGGACTAATTTTACAATGATTTGAAATTATTTAGTTAACATTGAATTTTTACACTATTTTAGGTTTTAAGCCGTATCTTGAGCTTCGAATATCAGATTTGGCTAATCTTTGTATCATTGAAAATCTTAAAGAAAGCTTTGTTGGTAATTCGGATTATTACATGCAGTGGAAATTCAAAATTTGATCCAAATTCTACCTAGAATCCATGCAAAAAGCATAAATCAATGATTAAGGTTTTACCTATTAGGCACTTGTGTTTCTACTAATCAAAACTTGAGAGCAGATGAATTAAATGCCAATCGAAAGGTACAGTATCTCTATGTATCCACATAGAGTGAACAATGACCTCTGACCCTTCACGAATCTGTTAGGATGCATTTTTCTCTCTAGGATTTAGGATTGGATGTTTTCTGAGTGATTTAGGGTTTTATAGAAGTTATGAGTGTGTGTTAAAAGTGCTGCCCTCAAGTCCCCTTTTATAAAACTTAGGCAAACCACAATCCTAGTCCTATTAGGATAATACTTCTAAAATCCTAATCACACTTAACAACTCATCTTATCTTTATCCTAAAGATAATGAGGAGATATAGGACTTATCTATTAATTATCTAATATTAGATAATAATATTATCTCATAATATAAATATCTTAATATTAGATAATTGCATATAATTATCAAATATCAAAATAATATTATCTCATAATATATTTATTTAATATCTGATAACATAAATATTTGATATTATTTTAATATCAAATAATATCATATAATAATAATTATATTTATTACGTGAAAAATATATTATTATTTAATAATATATATATGCACGAAAATAAGTTTAATTAATTAGATATAAATCTAATTAAAGTTTAATTAATTATTATCTTATTCCTACTCTTTTTGTGTGACCCTGTAGGTTCTTATTACGTTGACAATGACTCATTATTGAGCCATAGATAGTGAACAGTATCTAGCAATATATCACTGTCACTCAAGTAGTAAGAATGTCTGTGATTCGACATCCACCTAATACATGATTAACATTTTACATTATAATCCCTTTTGTAATAATATTCAAATTGAAATAGAGGCATGGAGTGTGTCATCCTCGTCAATGTTCAATTTATATTTCTTGATACTAAGTAGACTTCAAAACAAATTATCAATATCACATATTGATTCATTTGAGCATGGCCATGCATTTCTAAGTCTCACTTAATCAAGGGACTCAAGGATATATCTCCCTTTTATAAGAGTAACAAAATCCCATCTACATCATCACTTCCCTCTGCATGATTCGTGACACATCCAATCAACGCCCTACTTATCATCCTGATTAAAGGTGATATAGGATGATATCAAAGTGAGTAACCCCTCATGTAGGAAACCATAGTGACTTCAGGTCAAAGGACTATATGCAATTGTGACCATATAAGAACTACTAATGACACAAGTCTTATTCATGCAGTATTCTCATATTGGGTAAGTCCAGTACGTTTGTTTACTAACAATGTACTCATGTATTGACTTGATATCACATATCCATGATTCGTAATCATCAGTCACTATACATGCCAGTTTCGATATACTATTACTATCCTTTTCGTAATAATACTTGACTATGGGTATTTTAGAAATAGTAAAACTATTTCAGGGATAATTATTATATTAAGTTATAAATTGCGCAAAAATTAAAAATAAAATATAATAATTGCATTGCCTGAAATAAAACATAAAACATTGTATATTATTTCAATCATCTATATGATTGACTCCTAGGACACACACTAACAAGCTTTACAACTTTTATGTTTTGGTTAAAGTTTAGTTCGAAACTTGGAAAGGTTTTATTTGGCTAAGGATTTGAAGTCATGTTTTTGCCCTAACTAAGCCAGCTTCGGTTGTTAGGCCATTTCTAGAGCTCCAAAAATCCAATTAATGTGAAACTAAAGCCCAAAGCTTCGTAAGACCTAGTCGTTCATGGTTCATTAAAACTATGTAGTTTTAGTGGCCTTACGTTTAGTGGAAGTCAGACCGGTGAAATTTCATTACCATAACTCTTAGACTTCATTACTTTGTAAAATAGGTTTTGGACTTTTAAAAACTAGCAAGGCCCTATTTTTGTAACCCTAAAAGGCATATAATTTAACTTCAATAGAGTTTTAGAGGTTTAGCAAGTCAGATGTAAAGTTTTATACCTTCAAAGGCAAAGGGACTCTAGACATTACATAATTCAACAAGACAATTTTTCTTTCTTTCTAATTTCATATTCCTTAACCATGGAAAGCTAAACTTCGAGTTGATTTGAGGATTTTGAGGCTCATCTCTATTGGATTATGAGATCCTAATTTGTAATGTTAACTTCTTCTAATTAATTTTCCTCCTTCCTTAATTCTTTGTGTTAATTTCTTTGAATTAGTTGAATGCTTATTTTATATAACTTATGTTCAACCTTGTGACTTCTAATATTTTTCTATTTTTATGTATTAATCATGATTTTATACATAGGGACAAAAGGTTGAGAGATTAAATAAAAAGTTTCTAATTTAATCAATTAATTTAATTGAATTCTATTTTTAAATCAATTCCAATCTAATTTCTTTCTGAATTATAGTAGTCGTTTAATTCTAGTAATCTTAATTGATCAAATTCTACATGATCATCTAGCATAGGATTTATAAACTATTGTAGGGGTTCTGAATAATTCATGATTGAAAAATTAATTGGGATAGTCAAATATCTTATGATTTATGATTAATTCACACTAAGACCTCTTAAATCCTTGATTAACTACTTGGCTTTATTAATTTTCTTTCTACTTTACTTTGTGTTTTTTTTGCTTAATACATTTATTTTAATTTTGTATCAAAACCCCCCAAAATTGGTTCTGTATTCTATTTTGCATTCTATATACTTGTTAGATCTATTTGCATTTTGTATACATTCTATTTGCATTTTCTATTTTATTTCTATTTGCATTCATTCTTTCTATTTTTAGTATATAAAAAGCTTAATAATTGTGTAATCATTTTTAGTAAATTATTTGGAAAGTATATATCAAGAGATCACTAGGGTACAACTTAATTTGTCATTATATATTGCATTACTTTTAGTAAACTAGTTATAATCAATTTTGGCATATTGCAATGCGCGTATCAAAACTTCTATATTCCATTATTATTATTATTATTATTATTATTATTATTATTATTATTATTATTATTATTATTATTATTATTAAACTCAAATATGCTAATAATCCTTTCCAAAAATTCTTTTTCTTTAATTTATACATAAACCTCATGAAACATTCATGGATATTATTCATGTATGATTATTATTTAATATATTTTCTTATTATTAATATTTTTCCTCTTTATTTTGAAAAGGAAGTATATCCATATAATTCCTCATGTATTTTCACGTTCAAAGTCTTTATTTGTAACTTAAACTTACTTTAATACTAATTTTCTAATACACATATATATTTTAAAGCTATAACAAGCATAGTATCATAAGATTTAACAACCATATAGACAATCTTATTAATATACACATATAAAGTCACTCTAATAATTTAATGAAGATTTTCAACCATATATCTTAGGAGTGGCCAAAACACACCTTTTCAAGTTTCCTTATTCTTTTACATTTTCTTTGAATATGTTTTCCTTTGAAATGAAGCATTGAAATATTCTAAAAGAAGATTTTTTTTCCTTTTAGTACTAGACCAATCTTGGTTTCATTAGGTGAACACTTAATATATATATATATATATATATATATATATATATATATATATATATATATATATATATATATATATATATGTAATTTTTTTCCTCCATGCATGTTTATACAAGTCAATTTTTGTACAAAACCATCTTTTCCCCTTAATCCCCTTTTAGGTACCTAAACCACTAGGGTCTTACCCAGTAGATTTTTCTTCGCTCCTTTTACAAAATTAACTTCTAATTAGTTTAAGAGAGAGTTTGACACATTTACCAAACATGCATATCATTTTATCAAACTTTTCTCTTTTCTTTGTTTGCATGTTCTTCCTTAATTTTTAGTATTTTCAATCCAAACTTCTCATATCACTTATATGTAACTTTTACTGAATGATTAAGGAAAGCTTTAAAATAAAAGTGTAGGAAAAATACTTACTAAATTAATAATAAGGTTGGGTGGGTACAAATCCAAAGGTTCCTCCAAGAATGAAAAACTCAAAGTTAGTAGAAATTCTAACATGTAATAAGATTCTAAAAAGTGAAGATTGTGAAGATAGATATCTTACCTGATGATTGGATTCCTTTTTCCTAACTAGAGAAGACTTCCTATATTCCCTTGCAATCTTTCTTTTACCTTTCCTTTTAGTGAGAGATCTCATGATATGGCTAAAGAATGAACATTAATAGGTTATGGAAGGGAAGAGGCTCTGGTTTTCTTAAGGAAATAGGAAGAGATTAAAGGAATTTGTGCTTTAGGGATAGGGAATAATGTGTAAGGAAAGTGAAGAGAATGGATGTAGGGATTTGATTTAATTTTAATTAATGAGGACCCTTATTAAGTTTCCTAGCTAATCGTACGTACCTATCATGCCTTAGCTTGAAATCTCTTATCTCTTCCCTATTGGCCCTTGAATGATGAAATGGGAAAGAATTAAAATAATTTTAAAACTAACCTTATCATGCTTTAGCTTTTTGATCTCTAAAGTCATGATTATGTTAGTTATAGTCTTAGCTCCTAAGTTTTAGTTCAATGTAAAAAGGATTTGAGTTTCACCTAAGAATGAGATAGGGTTGAATGGGTTTCATCATACTTTTTTCACATGCCATTCTTACCACTATTACTAGTATTTAAGCACATAAGTCTTATATATGTTTGTGTGTGGGTTCTCATGTATGTAAAATGTATGACCCCTTAAATATTTCTTAAATATTTCCTAAATAGGTTTTGATGATGAATGATTTACTTTTTATGATTTTATAATAGCAAATACATCATAAATGTGTTGAAAAGCTTAAACAAGGGAAGTTTTCTAATTTGAGCAATCAAATTGCATAGTTGCTCTTTGCTTGCTAGATCCATAAGAATTATAATCATTTCAATTGATTCACATGTGTTAATATCTTAAATGGAATGAATATGATGAATATGTGTAGCTATTTCTAAATATGTTAAAAGGTCAAAGATATAATATGCCAAAAATCATATTTAAGTAACTTCAATCAAGTTGGTTTTTCACCTTTATCACAGTCAACACTATTTTTGTAAAATTTTTATGTTACACCCTTCTTAAGATATAATTTCAATTTATGTTGTTAAAGGAATAATTAAAATATCTTGCATGTCTTTGAGTTAAAAAGGAATAATATATGTCCTAGAAAATTTTGATGGATAAATATAAATGAATTATGTTGTAGAATAAAAAAACATTTTAGTGAATATAAGAATATGCATTTTACAAGAAATAGATGAAAAAATTTTGATAAAGTAACATGGCTTAAGATTTCTAAGTTATTAGTAGCAAGTATATGATTATGAAGGAGTTTTAGGATAAAATTTCTAAAATGCCTTACCATATTTGGAATAAAAGGTCAATTTCGCCCTTTACTTCTCATTTTCTATAATTCTACAAACCCCATCCAACTCCTCCTTATCCTCTTCTCCCTCCATTTTTTCACCAAATCAAGTAAGAAGGGCATTGTTTTTCTTCAATTTTTTTTACACAATTAAGATAAAGACTTCAAGATCATCCTCCCTTTTTAATTTTCTTTTGAAATTTTGAAGAAATTGGAATATGAGCTAAAAAAGGGAAAATAAACCCTAACTATAAATCTTATAACTTTGATTGATTAGGAACCAATTTCAATTAGTTATAGCTTCCTTCTAACTCTTCCATATTAAGTGACTAGATACTCCTTCTTTCTTTGTTGAGTTTCATAAATTTGAATTTAAATGATATATTCTAAGCTTTAATGGTTCTATAGATATAAATGCATGATTTATGTATTATTTAATGATGTTTGGTGGGTTTAATGATGGAGATGGTAAATACAGCACAAGGTTGATGTGTTATTCATGAGTTTATGAAGTTTGGTTGAGCAAATAACGCATTTGGATGGTTAAATTTCTGAATGAATAGTGAAATTTCATAGAAAATACAAATATTCATGCATGAATCAATTGTATAATCAATTCTTCTTGTTTGTAAGCAAATATAGGCATTAGAATTGACTTTACAATTAATTCTTCTTGTCTAAAAGAAAATTCAAGCATGAGAATCAATTCTTTTGCCTTAAAACTATTATGCAAATATGAGAAATCATTATTCATTCATTTTACATCCATTTTTAGCAAACTATCTATCATTAAAAAAGTAATTGTATTTAGTTTCTAATGAAACTAATTTCATGCTAATATCTTATGTGTATTTTGAGATATCACCAAAATAATAAACTAATATAAAAAATTCAAGATTTCAAAAATTTGAATTTTGTTTAACTTATAAAAAGGCATCTTTCAAATCTTAACCACTAATGTAAAAGATTTGTCTACGGAAAGCCTATCAACTCTATTTTTACATGAAATAAGCTTCATAAATTATAAATTTATAATTTTTAAGTTACTTATAAGACATCGTTCAAAGGTTAAAGCTAAGATAATCATATAAGTGTACTATACCCAATCTACATTATGTAATCATGATCCATAATGTCCAACATGGGATGCATGGTCTCTAAGCGTCAAGATGGGTAGTTTATGATATTTATAAGATATAAAGTGAACAAAATTTAGTTGCAACCTTGGCTGTAGCTAAAGGTTGCAACTATGTATCCTAATCGAACACACATCCATTATTATTTAATCTCAGGTAACTATTTAGTTGTTACATAACATTTCTTCTCTTTTGAATGCATCTGTTTATTTATTTATATTAATTTATAACATATATATTAATATACTTATAAGTATTTTATTTAATACTTCTCATTATTAAAGTTGATAGTAGAAAGCAAAAAATCTATTTTAACTTTGTGATACCTAAGTTTTGTCCTCGTTAATCTTAAAATTATAGTCTTAAATTATATAAATATACTAAAATTAATATCCATTATCCATTTAAGAAGCATAAAAAATCCATTTAATTAAGATTATTTTAGCATAATAAATAAATTAACTTATAATTTATTAATCATATTAATAAAATATAAGTTTACTTCTAAAGGTTTTTAGTACATTAATTTATTAAAAACATAAATTTTGATTTAATAAGCTTTATAATGTAGCTTATAGTTGATAGGTTACAACTTATTATACTTATAAAATTTATCCTTCTTCTTTTAATTAATTGACAATCCATAACCTCATGATTAATTAAATTTTAATTAATTATATTCTCATTTTAAATTATATATAAATAAAAATAAGAAGGTAAATAAATTTGTAATGTCATAAAATATAGTTAATTATATTTTTTGAATAAAAAATAAATAATAAGTACATAAATAAATACATAATATTATAAAATATAATTAATTAAATAAAATTTAGATAATTATATTTTTATTTTAAATATCTATTTTATATTAATATAATTTAATCTCAAAATAAATATGAATTAATTTAATTCATATATTTATTTATATTAAAATATTTTTATATTATTTTACATTTTTCATCTAATTTCACAATCAATTTTACTAAATAGTCTAATCTAATCACTTAACTTATAAACTATCAACTATTAATTATAAGTTAAAACTAAATTATTAATTATTAACTAATTTATTAATTATTTATGTTAAACATAACAAAAATGACCATTTAGTTTTGTGATTTTCATAAGCTTTTTGAAAAAAAAAACATAATTTTTTGTATTGCTAGATATATACATATATAATTATATATGTATACTTATTAATATTAATTACCTCTTAATACTTAGGCTAATAGACTACTTGAATTTTATTTATGTCAACTTTAAATTTTGAATTAATATAAAATTTTAATTATATATAATTAACCTTTCCATTTATTTACAAAAGTTTTTACAACCATATTAGAGAAGTATCGCAATGCTATTACATGTTAATATATCACTTTATCTTTTTTTACATAATTTTTATGTAATATAAATAATTAAAATCAAATTATATATATGATTTTAATTATATATAATAATGTTTGAAAAAATATATAAAATTACAATTTTTCAAAAAATTCATAGAAATCGCATAATTAAATGGATTATTTAGTCAAATGTTTGATGGATATTAATTTTAATATTTTTATATAATTTAAGGCTTTGATATTCAGATTAATAAGGACAAAATTTGTTTATCATAAAGTTGAAATATATTTTTAACTTGTTTTTCTATTAGCTTGAGAAATATTAAATAAAACACTTAATAAATATATTAGTGTAGGTGATGCAAATTAATATATGAAAATAAAGAAAGATATGAAAAACAAAAAATAAAAAGTAATCGAAGCTTTCAATAAAGAGAAGAAATGTTATCTAATAATCTCATAACTAAATAGTCGCATAAGTTTAAATAAAAATAGATGCATGTCAGATTAAGAATATAGTTACAACCTTTAGCTGTCATTAAGGATTGCAACTAAATTTTGTTCCATTCATAAATTGATAATTATGAAATAAGAATTTAGATATTGTGTTTTATGATATGTGTTATAACTTTCTTGTTACATTAATTATGGAATAGAATTATTTTGTAACTCATGAACTAGGATGAGGACTTAAATTTAGTGTGGCATATGTTAAATAATATAATTGATCGTGTTTATGTGATTTTGCAATGAAATGATATGTGACCATGCAAGGTGGCATGGGATGTTTAAGATTTAAAAATATGAATATTGCGAAAGAAATACAATAATGGAAAGCACTTGCGATATTGTGGTAATATTATATGTTAAATGTGAAGGTATGAACTAATTAGATGATGTGATCTATAATGAGAATAAACTCTTATTTTTGTTATGAAATTATGTTAGTTATAGTTTGAGATATGATATGTGGAAGAATTGAATTAATGTCAGAAGTTTGCATGTGTCTTCACTAAATGGTCATACTATCGAAAGTCTATAGAGCTATCTTCACTATATGTGAGAATGATGATGAAGATTATTAGAAAATTAATTCTAGGAAGAACACGTGAGAGCACCCAAAAGCCTGTTTTCATTAAATGGCCATAGTGTCGAAAAGTTACAAGGCATGAATTAGTGTTCGAAGTCTGCATATGACGAGCTTTACTAAGTAGCCATAGTTTTGGAAGTCCTAGAGTAGTTTTCACTGTATATAAGAATAATGATAGAGATTAATGGATGATTAATTCCTATTGAAACATGTGTGATCCCACAAAAGCCTACCTTTACTAAATGGCCATAGTGTCAGAAGGTCATAAGGCATGAATTAATGTTGGAAGTTGATATCTAGTTCTTTTCACTAAATAGCCATAGTGTTGAAAATCCATAGGATTATTTTCATTGTATATATGAAAGTAATGGTGAGGACTACAAAATGATTAATTCCTAGTGTAAGGTAAGTAAGGTATAAGGCTGGCTTGAGATTCACAAAGTAGAGGCATGTATTTATCTATTACTTATGCTTTAAATGTGATATGGTCTTTAAGATGTGATTGCCTTTAAATACTCTTGTTGTGATGTGTTAATAATGGAATGAATATGTTTAGGCCTTTGTGGCTATTTGAAGCTAACTTGTTAATGTGAATGTTTTATGTATAAAGCCTTACAAGAGGATAATCTAGTGGGTAAGATTATTATACTGTTGTATTTATTTATGTTGTGTATTTACTTATTGAGCCCTTAACTCATTACTTTATGATTTATTTTGCAGATTCTCAAGTTAAACCTCTATCACTACCTCTTTAGAGCTAAGCTTGCTAGAAGCTCCATAGTTTGATTATTAGAAACACTAGATGTTTTACTAGATAGACTAGTTTAAGCCTTATTCTTTGCATAGCCTTAGGTAAAAGACCCAGATATTAAATTCCTTTCTTGGGGTTAGTTAAAGTGGCTTAACCTTTACTAGAATGGTTCTAAGTGACTCTAACTTCCTCATCTTTTGTAATATGTTATTGAGAAATAAAGTGCTTCTTTTGCTAAATGTTATTTTCCTTTAACTTGTATTTTAGTTAATTATACAAAAATAAGATGAGTAAACCATTAGGTTAGTGAAAATTAGGTAGTGGATTCCACATTGATTATAATTGGTTTAAGGTCATGGCATACTAATTTTATATAGGTTGTTCTTTGGTTAATGCCACCTAATGTTAACATAGATTCATATAATTATATTTTTTATGCATGACAAAAAAGCAAGCACAATACTAGCCTTGAAAAGGACTTAATAACATCAAATTCAAATCTCTGTTGAAAGAATAAGTAGTTTGTACTTCATAAAAATGACTTATCAAGCAATCTACTAAAAGAACAAAAGCTTCCAATAAAAAGTTAATAATCTTGAAAATGATTAAACATTAAAATTTTGGAAAGAGCAAGCTATATAAAAGGCTTGAAGGAGAATGAGAAACCTTTTTAGGTTGAAGTTTGATGTGTAAGACTTTATTTATACTATTTCCTCTTATTTCATGTCCCTTAGTGTGCTATATATGTTTAATTTCATAGAATTGGCCTTATTATGTGATTTAGGGTTAGTTTTACAATGGTTTGAAATTATTCAATTAATGTTAGATTTTTACGTTATTTCAGGTTCTTGTTTATATCTTAAGTTTCTAATATCAGATTTGTCTGATCTTTATATCATTAGAAAGCTTAAAAAAGTTAAAGACTTATTTTTATCTCAACTGAGCTAACTTTGATTTTTGGTCCATATTTAGAGCTTCCAAAGACTTGGCCTTAAAACTTTTATGTTCATGGTTTATTGAAACTATGTAACTTTAATGGTCTTACATTGAGGTAGAATTTAAAATTTTGAGATTTCACTGTTGTTACTCTTAAAGTGCATTATTTTTTAAAATAGGTTGTAAGCTTTTAAAATTAGCAAGACCTAATTCTTTGTAATAGTAAGAGGCATAAGATTTAGTTCCATTAGGTTTTAGTGGTTATCAAGCTAGATATAAAGGGCAAGACCATACACACCTGAAAATACTACATAATTAAGCCAAGATAGCTTTTTTTTTTTTTTGCTTCTGAAGTTTCTTATTCTTCAACCATGGAAGGTTAGATTTCTAGTTAATTCAAGGATTTTAAGGTTCGTTTCTACTTGGATTATAAGATCTTAACTTGTAATGTTGATTTCTTTTAATAGATTTTCCTATTTCCCTAATTCTTTGTGCTAATTGCTTGAAATTACATGTGTTGAATATTTATTTGGTATAATTTGTGTTCAACCTTGTGATTTCTAATTTTTATCTTTTTTTATTTTGAATTATGGTTAGTTAATCATGATTTTTTATGTAGGGATAGAGGGTTAAGAAGTTAAATCAGAGGTTTCTAGTTTAATCCCTCAACTTAACTAAATTTTATTTTTAAATCAATTTTGATCTGACTTAACAAATTATAAAAGTAGCTTAATTTTGTTAATCTTAATTAATTAAATCTTAAATGGTTATCTAGCATAAGATTTATGAATTATTACAGGGGTTCTAGATAATTTAAAGTTAAAAAATCAATTGGAATGGTTAAATATCTTATGATTAATGACTAATCTATACTATAAGCTCTCAAATAATTGGATTAACTACTTTGCTATATTGATTTTGTTTCTTGTTATTTTACTTCTATGTTTTGTTTCACTTAATACATTTATTTTAATGTTAAATCAAAACCCCCTAATTTGGTTTTATGTTCATTTTATTCTACATACTATCTGAATTTTGTTTTGCATTCTTATCTCATTTTTGTTTGCTTTTCTTCTATTTTTAGTGCATAAATAGCTTAAATAATTGTATAATAATTTTTTTTAAATAATTGAGAAAAGATATATCAAGGGATCACTTAGGTATGACTTAGTTTGTTACCTTATATTGCATAATTTTTAGCAAACTAGTTATAATCAATTTTAGTGAATTGCAACATGCACATTAAAAGTTACCCTTTGGAAGCTAAAAAGTTCTAATAGCTTGTTTCACTCATTTGGCTATAAATAAAGAAGCTCACTTTATGACAAATCATCTTATGTAAGCATCATTTTTTTCCTAGAAGGCTTTCTCTCCTAAAATTCTTTCTATCTTCTTTTATTTTCTTTCTTTATGCTTAAACTTGGAAATCTACACTACTAGACTGTATAAACCTTAGAGTCTTTTCAAAAGATAAACCTTACTAACCTAAAGGTTTGCTTGTTAGGATGAAGATTGAAAGAAATTCTTGTAGAAACCTTATAGCTAGGTTAGTGGAAAAAAATCCTTAAGAGTTAAGATAGAATTACTTGAGTCTTTTAAAGATCAAGTGGGAAATTATAAAAAAGGTCTTGTAAAAGAAACAATACTAGTAGAAAACCATAAAGATTGGATTTGGTCTTAGGAAAGTGGAGTAGGTAAAAATGAATAATTTTTTTTAGATAATTAAACCACTATAATACCAATGTTATCTTCTCTTTCTTTTACCATTTATTTTATGTGCTTTATTGCTTATCATTTACTTAATCTTTCAATTTTATATTCAGTTTCTTTTTGAGGCAATTTTCAAAAAAGCAAGCTATTTTAAAAGCTAAATTTGTTCTTATTTTTTGAAACACCAATTTACCCCTTCTTGGTGTATCCTTATCCTATCAATATAATATATTGATGACTCAAAATTAATAAGTTTCTTTAGTAATACTAATATCTTATCCTACTTAATTGGCTCATAGACTTATGTATCCTTATATGTGTTCTTTCACAATTTACTATTCACTCATAAATTGGTCACTACTTTATAGTAAACCTAATTGCCTAAACATGTGCATATATACAATTGGTTAATACTTTAAAGGAACACACACACACAAATATACACTTCCGTATTCATTAAACCATAGACATTTGCACTTTATATCTAAAACACTCACATTTTCAAGTCTTTGACATCTAGTCTCTTAGAAAAATTACATATCTTTTTATACATTGTAACTTATTGTATCAAATTTTTGCACAAAGTACTCTTATGTATCTTTTTTCTATTGACCCTAACTATTTGCCTCTTAGACCTTTACAAAAAATGCTATGGCCCAATAATTATAAGCTGGTTAGTGCAATTTTATTAAAAATTTACCTTTTTTAAAAAACATTTTGGTATTAATTAGCTAGGAATTAATTATGAAACTTACTTAGGTTGAATATCCAAATTTCTACTTTCTAAATCTTTTAATAGTTCATCAATCATATGTTTTTACACTAAGTTATGACCAAAAAATCATTCAAGTGCATAAAAACTATGCAAAAATGGGACTACCTCTAAATTTTTCCTAATAATTAATTTGATACTTGATTCACAATTTATTTAGTGATTAAATCCCTCATTTACATTCAATGAAGTCTTACATCCTTCAAAATTTAAGTCTTTTTACTATAGGGTCCTTCCCAATGATTATGCATATAAACATTTCTTACGTTTCTATACAAACTAGTTATTTACTCTTGACTTCTATGTGAAATCTCCAAAATCTTAATAGTCAAACTTATAGGATTCCTTTACCATAACCTTGTTGGGATCGGGAGCTAAACAAGTATAGCGGAATTAACCCATCCTAGCCAATGGATCCATGCAAAACGTTAGATTAGAATAAAGATTCATATAATATCTTTCCGATGATTCAGAAACTCGTTCATTGATCACCTTTTCGACTTCCTTTTGATCGAAGACTTCAAGGTAAACTAGTAGATCGCCAATGAATGTCTACATGAACATTGATTGGAATTCTTCTCTTTAGCTTCGTAGTGTTATCTACGCTTCTTCAAGGGTTACGGTCAATGAGGGGTGCTAGAGTTTTTTATGCTTTGGGATGCGTGAACTATCATTTATTATTACCCAATAAGCCTATTTAAATAAGTGCATAGAAAATCCTAACTAATTGAGCTTTGTTCTATGTATAATTATATGCTTATTATTGAGCCTTATAATTATAACATGGAATTTTCAAATATTAGGCCTAAATAATTTAGTCCATTAATTCCAAATCCACTAGGCTTTAAGTGTGTGACCTTACAGGCTCTCATTACATTAGCAATGATTATTAATCATATTATAGTCACAAACAATGAGTGAAGTCTAGCAACACATCATTGTTACCTAAGTAATGAGAAAGTCAGTGATTTGACTAAACTTTTATACGTGATCATCATCTATGTCCTTTTATCCTAAACATCTAAATTAAGCATGAGACATAGATCGTGTTATTCCCATATAACCTAATCCAAAGATTTTTTTATTCCTAAGTAAGCTGACTGAAGCACATGTAATTGACATCCTATGTTAATTCATTTGAGTATGACCATGCATTTTCTCAACTTTACTTAATCAAGGGGCTTACAGATGTTACTTCTGTTATATAGGAGGAACAAATTCCATCTTGATCACACAAATCCTTTTGCATGATATGTGACATATCTAACAACTACCCTTGCATTCACTCGACCATAAGTGACATAAAATAACATCAAAATATAAAAGTCATATATAGGGAAGCTTGGTGATCTTAGGTCAAAGGATTATATTAGCAATGATTACTAAGAATCACTTATGACACTCATATAACGATCCATATAGTGTTCTTAAGGTAGGTCGGTCCAGTACACAAGTTCTCTAACTTATACTCATATGCAAACTTAATATCTCATATACGTAACCACACATGCTAGTCTTAACATATCAAAGCAACCCAATCTACAATGATATATGACTAGGGACATTTAAGAATATAATTATTCTAAGGTTATTATCATAATTAAATATATTATGTAGATAATATATATAAATATGATAATTAAAATTATCATTAAAATTATACAATTCAAATTTACAATCATCAATATAATTGGTTTTAGGGCATATACACTAACAAACCTTTCAACCTCCTTTCATTTTAACTTAATCTAAGCATCCATGCTATCCTTCATACTCATAACATCCCCATCCACACATTTTCTATACTTAAAGGTTATAATAGCTACCCTTAGAATAGTTTTCTTGCAAAATGTAAAATGATTTATTAATGATTAGATTTTTAGTGTTACAATAACTATCATCAATCATTACCTATTGCTAGCCACTACCCACTACTATGGCTACTATTGCTGTCGACTACCTCCAACCACCACTTGTCATTATTGATCACACAATATTTGATGAGTACATTTTTTATAATCTAATAATATTTTTAACTATAGAAATTAATTAAAGTAATATTATAACAATTTTAAGCATATTTCTAATTGAATCAGGTATGATAATATCACATTCTAGAAAATTAAATTCACAAGAATTACATTGTCATAAATATTAAGATTTCTAAAAATACATAATTTTAGAAACCAAATGTTGGTATATTCAAATATTCCTTATCAATCCCAAATGACCTCCTCACTTTTACCTTAAGCATTAACATGAAAATTATTTATGAAACCTAAATTGACAAAATTTTTAACCTCTACCTCTAAATATAGAATTTCAGCTAGAAAAATAATATGTGGACTAGATTTGATGATTAATAAAGTAGTTTCAAATAAAATTAATTTAATCATGCAACCTATTAGATAATATCTATTTTGATACCATGGGAAAGAAAAGTCAAATGAATTTTTTTCAAAATTAAAGGGTCTTACAAATTAATAATCATTTAGATAACCTAAAGGATGTAAGAATAATTTAGCAATAAAAGTCATTTTTTTAAGCAATACTAGTTAAATATCTATGTAATGATGCTCCTGCTGTTAAAAGAAAAATACCTATATGATGCATAGGGAAATTTTTTTATCAAATAAGAGATTAATACACACACACATGTACGTATGCATGGACAAACATGTAATTCTAAGAATATATACATCTAAAAAATTATAACAAACTTAAACAAAATTACAATATAATATATGTATCACACAAAAATTATATCTTGCTATAATATATAATAAAAATTAATTATTAATATTAAGAAATTGAAATATATGATTATTAGTGTGCAATTCTCCTCAAATATTAAACATGATTTATTAATCATATTATTTCATTTATCTTTTAGTATATCTTCTTGCTCCAAATATTTGAAAAATAAAATAGAATTATAAAAACTAACATACCTATTTAAAAACAAAATAGAAATATCAATCTAAATTATTAACAAAATTTTGTAATATTTAATAATTAAATTAAAGCATAACATATAAAACTTTTAGACAAAAGACTAGATTTGTTTTGTCAATCAATATGTACACCTAATTAATGGATAATTATCTATTAAACATATGTTTTTTCCTTTCAATTGTGAGGTCAATTTATATATATATTAGAAAATAAGAAACAAACAAATAAATGAGAGCAAAGCATCAACCCTTAATCATTGGTTTAATCATTAAATTTTCTATTGGAAATCTTAGCAAGGTAAGTATAAAATGAAGATTATTTTAGAATCTTTGAATTTTTCATTTATCTTTTAGTATATCCTCTTGCTCCAAATATTTGAAAATAAAATAGAATTATAAAAACTAAAATACCTATTTAAAAACAAAATAGAAATATCAATCTAAATTATTAACAAAATTTTGTAATATTTTATAATTAAATTAAAGCATAACATGTAAAACTTTTAGACAAAAGACTAGATTTGTTTTGTCAATCAATATGTACACCTAATTAATGGATAATTATCTATTAAACATATGTTTTTTCCTTTCAATTGTGAGGTCAATTTATATATATATATATATATATATATATATATATATATATATATATATATATATATATTAGAAAATAAGAAACAAACAAATAAATGAGAGCAAAGCATCAACCCTTAATCATTGGTTATAATCATTAAATTTTCTATTGGAAATCTTAGCAAGGTAAGTATAAAATGAAGTTTATTTTAGAATCTTTGAATTTAAAAAAGCCTTCATTTTTTTGGTAAATCACTAGGTAAGATAAATAATCACTTCAAGGATGAATTTCTCTATTGCAATAAGTGTCATTTTTGAAATTCAAACCTTCACTTAATGATAGATAAAATCTTTATGAGATTAACATATTTTTCACTAAGCCACTACTTCCTTAATTAAAAAAGGGGAGCGACTTCTGTAAGAGTTATTGGTATAAGGAAAAAAAAAGGAAACAAAATATATAAACAGATATTTTTCCACTTGTTATTTATATTTATGCAAAATAGATAGAAAGAAAATAATAGAAATATTATTTTTTATTTGATTTGATTAAAAAGCAAAAAAATTAAAGAAATAATTTGTTAAATGACAAAATTGCTCCTATTGTTAGTTAACAAAGTTGTGTAATAAATTTCATAAAAGGATAATTTTATAATTAAAAAGTTTTCTACTTTTTTCATATACCTATTTCATAAGAAAATAGTTTGTTAATTCTTGAAGTACTTTTTTAACTTTCTTTTCACCTCAAAATTTTCATAGCATCCAATACTAAAAAAACATATTTTCAATCTTTTTTTAGAAATTCAAATAAAAAGTGAAAGTTAGCCAAATTCTTTTTTTAGAGTTTGACACTTGTCTTATTACCTTTTACTAGTTAAAGTGCATTATCCATTTGTTTGAATTTATGAAAAAAAATGTTGCAAGGAAAAATATTAAAAATAAATACTTTAGTGTTTAAATGATATGAAAAATTAGAAATGAAAAAAAGGACATTGACAAGTGTTATGAATAATGATAATTAAATATGGATGCCCATATGTCAAATGTTATATTTTTATTATAATCAATTATTAGATTTCTATTTTTTTATAAGTTATTATTGTGAAATTATAACGTTTAACCTATCTACTTTATAAATATAGGTTGTATGAATCATTTTATATATAGTTAAATAAAATATACTCCTCTTCTCATAATTTTCCTTCATCTCTTTCATATATTTATTTGGTTATCTATTTAATATTGAGCATTTTTATAATATATTTTCAACACAATTTTCTCATAAATTGAGTTTTTGGATTTGTAAGAGAAGCATTATCATATCTGTTCAAATTTACAAAGTTTGTGAGTATGACTTCTTTCTTCATCAAATTTAGATATGATCAAGTAATAATCTCTATTATGTTGTGTAGATTATTTATTTAAAGATCTTTTTTATTTTTTTTACTATTATGCATATTAAGTTTGATGCATAAAATAAGAAAAACTTATATGTGATTACTTTTGTTATTTATGACTATTATTATTTGCACATAAAATTATTGCATTACATATACAATTATTTCTTTATTTATAAATTATTGCTTTACACCATAATGAATGATTCTTTCATCTCCATTTTGTAATATTAATTTTGTTATTCTCTAACTTTATTTTATTAATTCAAGCATCTAAATTATTTGAAAAGAAAATGAGCCTATTAGTGAATTTTATTTGTTTACAATTGCACACTATTTACTTTTGATTTAGTTATATTTTGAAATAATATTTACACATATAATTTAATGGTTTATATATGCATGAATCATTTTTGTTTTAATTTGATATGTTTTTTAATTCAATTAATATTCATATTACAGTTATTAAAATTCAATATTACAAGAAAAATTATTTATTATGACTATTGAATGCTTAAATTCTTTTAACTGTAATGAATTTTAAAAATGTGATTTGCTAAAGGAATAAGATATTTATGTAAAGTTGTGCAAAAATACCCAAGAAGATTATTATTCATGTCTACCATAATTGTATTTGATCAGCTTACCAATGGTAACTTTATTGAATTAATATGGTTATTTTCTTTTATACCACTTTATTATTAATATACAACTTTGTTATAATTGAATTATTTTCATTACCCCTTATATGTTTTATCTTTGATTAAATGCTTTAACACTATTATAATTAGTAAAAGGTTAATATGTTTAGATATAAAGTGATATTTTGAGAATTTCATACAAATTTGGGCTTTTTATTCTTCCTTGTCATATCTACTTAAAATTTAATTTGAACCTAATAAATCTTTTATATTAATCTATATTTTAAATATTTATTTAGAAAACCTATATTGAAAACCTAAAATGTTGAAGAAGAAGTCCATAAATTTACAACTAAGAATCATGCCTATTATTAGTTTTTGATTTGGTTTAGATAATTTTATTTTATTAAATTATTTAGTTATTTGACTCATATTTTTATGTTTTAGGTAACTTCCTATTTGCTTTGAGTGTGTTGAAGTCATTATATATATATATAGCTTGAGATTCTTCCTTTTATTATTTAATTTCAAAAAGTAAGCATAAATACAAAGGTTCAAATATTTTACTTTTATATTAAAAGAATCATGCCTTCCACTAAGCAAGATCAAATCATAAAGATAATAATTTTCTTTCATCACCATCTTCATGTTAAATAAAATTTATGGTGATAATGATGAAGCAAATAAATGAAATAAAATCTTATTTAGTATTATTTTTCTTTTCTATGTCAATTACGTGATCAAGTTTTTCTTTCTTTCTTTCTTTTATCATCATGTAAATGCTTTGTCATGCATTGGCTAAATAAAATAGCTAGTTGTTGATGAAAAATAACGAAATTTATCTTATTAGTTTTATTATATTTCTTGAAGTGAATGCATTATTAATAAAAGGAGGTGTAAAAGTAGACAAGGTTGTGGTTATAACCATGCATGTGAAAAAATACCAAATTAATTTATGAAATCTTGTTAGTTATAAAAATAGTATAAATAACTACAAAATTAGTTTTCTCTACTAAAAGTTGGAGAATATAATGAAAAAGACCTATGATGTCAAAAGCCATTATATATTTTATACAAAATGTCTTAGTTATGTACCTATCGTACAATTGAACATCTTGTGTAACTTTATTATGCCCCATTTTAAAGAAAATGAGGCCAATTTTATTAATGAAAATAATGCTTTTAACCATAATTCTTATAAGATACACATTTTGATATGGTAAATTTGTTTATACATCCTAAAAAAAGAATTAATAATTTGATTGTTAATGAAAATGGTCAATTTTACTTTTTTATTGAATTAATATTGAATATTTATCTTCTATGGGTAATGAACAATGCACACCTTTTTAACAATGAAAAATATTTTTTAATTAAAGATTGATGAAAATCATATTAATATAATATATAATAGTATAAAATTGATTGATATGCATTTTTATCAATTAAATCGTGAAAATATTTAGTTAATTGATATACATTATTGTCAATTAAGTCCCAAAGATATTTATTAAGTTTTAGACACATATGATGAAATAGATACTTCATTAAGACAATAAGATTTTATTATAGTGATGGTTTCAAGTGAGAAAAATGTAGTGAAAAATGTTACTGTCATTTTCTTTTGATATGATATGATATATATATATATATATGAAGCTGATTGAAAGAACAATGAAATAGTAGTTCACTAACTAAAATGTTTTTATTTTTTGTCATGATTTCTAGATAAATAATGATGTGAAAAGTAATTAAAAATTCATAAGGTTATTCGTTGAAGAACTTGAAGATTCTTCAATGAAATTTCATATATTACTTGTTCTTAAGGCATGTATAAGGCCATTACTAGCTAAAGTTAGAACTAAATTTCTAGTATTTTTTGGAATGAATATAAGGTGACATATATTGATCTATTGTGCACTATGTGGATATGTAAACTATATGGACATTTTATTATTTTGATTAATTCTTTAACAAAATAGTCATATATATATTTATTATCAATCCTCAGCCTTGTATTTGTGAGATTACTTACTTAAATAATTTTACTTTAGGCATAATTTTTTAATTAAATAATTAAGACAATATATCTTGATAATGCTAGTGAATTTATATCCAAAATCTTCATTGATTATTATATCTCAATTAAAATAATGGTTGAACATATTAAAATATATTCATATATAAAATGATTCAATTATAATATTTTTTAATGTCCTAAATTATTAGTTATATCTTTAAGAGAACAAAATCCCCTTATATTATTTTAAGGGATAAGCAATTTTACATGTTACAAAAGTTATACATATCAAGCTAAAAAGTTATAGTTTTCCCTTATTATTAGGCAGAAGCTAAAATGTTTTATATATGAAAAATTTTTTATTGTGTAATATATTTTTATTCTACCATAATGCACATAAATAATTTTAAAAAGTGATAGAAAATATAAATTCATATGTGAAATTATATTCCCAAAATTAAAAGGGAGAAAATATATAGCTATAGAAATGATATGATATGATATTTAATCATCTTGATCCTCATATAAAGAAATATGAACTAAAAGTTCATAAGATAGTTAGTTTATAATGTACAACAAAATTGTTAGAAACATTACTAACTAAAAGAGAATAAATAAATATTATATATCACTTGCAAATACTCTTATTTAAATTGATGCCTAATCAAGGCAATTTATCTATCAACAATAATTGACTCTAGTACATGCTTGATGCATGATAAATTTATTGGTTCCAAATACAAATATTTTCAAAATAAAGAAGGAGCAAATAAATAGCCTTATTGAGGAGTTAAATACTTTTGAAAATATTTGAAATATAATTAACAATAAACTTCTTGAAAAAGTTAAGATTTGAGAAATAATGATAAACTTCTAGAAAAGGTTCAAATGCCTCAAATTTATGAAAATAAAAAAATTTCAATTGATTATATCTTCAATGAGAATGATGGAACCAAAAAGGAAATAATTGTTGATAATGTTTACCTTTATATACAATATGAAGCTCAAAATTATGAAAAAGAATTGTGATTAGTGAGGATATTAAATTTAAGAATAATGATGTATGACTATTGGCTAAAAGAAAAGAGAAAAGATGTAATTTAGATAGAAATACAAAGTTTAAATTTACTTGCAAAGTGAAGAAACACTCCAAAGGTGTTAAGCTAATGAAGCACCTCGAAGATGTGAAATTAAATGTATAATTGTACTAAGATAATAAGAAAATTGAAGTTGTAAAGAGCAACTATGGTCTATACACAAGGGTTTTTACAATGATTATCATTGATTATAATAATATTTATTTTTATGTGGTGAATATAATTTTCTAGCAATATATTAAAACTTATTATGCATCTAATGGATTTACATGTGATAATTGACAATGATATTATATGAAAATTCTTGAATGACTTGAGGTGATTGAAGCATGAAATTTGAATTTATGAGAAATATATTCAATTAAATTACAAAGATCTTTGTATGGATTAGAGTATCTAGATGAATGTGTTGCAATCATCATAATGAATATTTATTGAAAGAAGTATATAAAAATCCATTGTATTTTTATCCAAAAATTTAAATGTGATTTCACTATAATTGTTACATATATTGGTAATATGAATATTATTGGAGCTCATGAAAAGCTTCTAAAAGTAGCAGAGTATTTGCAAATAAGAGTTTGAGATAAAAAATTTTAAAAATTAATTTTTACCTTGACCTGTAGATTAATCATTTAAATGATAAAATATTTATTTATTAATGAAAATAGAAAGATACTAAATATTTTTACATGGATAAATCACATCCATCGAGTATTTCAATAATTGTTTAATCACTTGGTACTAATAAGGATTCACTTTAAATTTCAAATAGTAATGAAAAATTTCTTAGTCTTAAAGTATCATATCTCACTGTAATTGATATGTTAATATATCTTGCTAATTACACATGTCTTAATACAACTTTTTAGCAAGATATAGTTCCTGTTCAACTAAAATGTATTACAATAAAATTAAACATATATTTTAGTATCTTTGTAAAATAATGATATGAGATTATTTTATTTATATGAATTTTAAGCGATAAATATTTAGTTATACTAATAAAAGATATTTGGTCTATACAAAGTTTGATCTCATATTACTATTTTTGATGATACATCTATATCATATTTCTTGTTAAGATAAATTATAGTTGCAATTTCTTTAACATATGTGTAATAAGTGAAGAATCAATTCCCTTGAATTTTAAGAAAAAAATTTCAATAATTTCATATCAAGGTAACACTAAGTGCAAAGCTTAATTAGAGGATAATACAACAAAGGAGATGGAACAAATTTTATTTCATCAGAGCTCTTTCTTATACTTAGAAAAGAATTGTGGTCATATTTGATTGTGACAGCAAATTTGTGTAAATTGTCCTTAATAGAATTGCTAGTAAAAGTATTAACTCAAAGATTTTTAATAATATTTCTCAACACGGGGAGTTAAATCTATGTTGCACTTTTTTTTCTTGACCATGATTTTTTTCATTGGATTTTCTTGACAAGGTTTTTAATGAGATAGAATATTCATTGAAAGAGTAATGTACTCTTTTTCCTTTACTAAAATTTTGTTTCCATTGGATTTTTTTCCTTATGGAGGTTTTAATAAGGTATATTCTTTACAAGATAGACATCTAAGAGGGAGTATTATGAATAATGATAATTAAACATGGATTTGTCTAGGTTAAACATTATATCTCTATTATGATCAATTATTAAGTTTCAATTTTCCTTATGAGCTATTATTATAAAATTGTAATGTTTGACTTATTTACCTATAAACATGGGTTGTATGAATCATTATATGTACGGTTGAATAAAATATACTCATTCTCTCATAATTCTTCTTCATCTCTTTTATATATTTATTTAGTTATTTATTTAATATTGAGAATTTTTATAACAAAAAGGTATATCTAGAATCAATAAAAACATTTTTCAGTAAATAGGTGCAAAAATAGATAGAGGACTTATTACTAAAAAACAAACAACTTTGTTAACTTGTTTCATTAAGCAAATTACTTTTTAATTTTTCTACTTTTCAATCAAATTAAATAAAAGGTTAATGCTTTTATCATTCTATTTCCAATTATTTTCTATTTATGTAAATAATAAGTAAAATTTTTTTTTTGTATATTTTCTTTCCATATTTTTCTAATTACAACTTTTATTGTATTGTGATCTCCAAAGAGCAACTCTTCTCCAAAATTTCAAAAGGTGCTAAGTTGGAATTTCATTCTAATTAAGGATTCATGCAATATCAAAGGACTTAATTATAGACAATTGGAATTGGAGAGCTTTCTCCCTTTTTCCACCTAACTTTTTGGTCATAAGGTTCTTGGTTATAAAACAAAAGGTATGACATAAAATACATAATAGAATATAAATTTAAATTTTATTCACTATATGAACAAATTAATTTTATATTATTATCTACCTACATAATTATTTCAATATAAATGTTTTAAAATTCATTTACTATTATTAAAAATTTTTAATTTCTATAATTTTTAATGAAATGTTTTCTTCTATTTCATTGATTGAATTTAAACTCTTAAAATATAATCGGTTTATCTTCTATCCCCTATTAATAAAAAATAATGTTATATCTCATGAAAATTAATTTTGAAATTAAATTTTAAATATAAATTAATAATTATCAATAAATATTAGATAATGAGATAAATTCATAAATAATTCAATAAATATAAAAAAATTGAAAATTGAAATTCTATTCCCTTCCCATTATCCATGGCATTTTTTTGTTAATGAAGGCATCAATATTGTACGGCGATTCCAAGTGTTGTGTGGCTCAGATTCATTGACCCCTTAATCGAGCAGCTCGGCAGATTGTGGAGTATGCCCTCTCGCTACTGTCCAGATTTAATCGGCAAATGCACTTGATATATCCAAAAATTCGAACCACACAAATCGTATAACAGAAACAAAAAGCTAACCAATTCTCAATACATGGCACTTCATTGCTCTCTCATCCTCGTCACACCATTCTTCACATAAAATGCATGCTCTGGTCGACTTGAGGCGACCATTGCTATGCCTCTCTTCTTCTCTTCACACTTCCTGCGACTTTGGCTTCTCTCCGCCTTCTTCTTTTCTCTTCAGTTTCAGACCCAACAAACGCTTTCACTTCCGCACGCCATGTTCTTCGCTTAGACAGACGAAGAAGCAGCAAGAAAGGAAGAACACTGCTCCTGACACTGCCCCATCTGGTATAAAGTGGCTGTTCAACCCCAAAGGCGATGATGAAGGTGGTGTGGGGGATAAAGGTGAAGGAGAAGAAGGAGAAGAAGGATTTGAGAGTGAGACTGCGTTGAAGGGCACCCTTTTAGCTGGTGTATTGTTGGTCGGTGTGGTTGGGGGATTTGGAGCTGTTGGGTATGTTTACAAGGACCAGATTAATTCCTTCTTGAATCAGTTCTCAACCTTCATTGAAGGTAAATGTTTGTGATGGTGATTTCGTTTTAAATTAACTTGGTTTGGGTTCTTGCTAGTACAATGAATTTGATTGACCTTTCTTTCCTTCTTCTCATAAGGTAAATGGAGTTTCTAGTTTTCGTAAAAATTGTGCGTCAGTTGTGCAATTTGCCATGTTTGCTTAGAGACCTCTGGTATATCTAGTTTCCCTCTTAGTGTATGCTGGTTACAGCCATGATTTGGGTTTGTTTATTTATTTATTTATTGTCATGAAAGATACTTTTGAGGTTTTTTTTTCAATAATTGTGTTTTTAGTTGTTGCTAATTATATAACAGAAGTGTGCATAAATTGGGGAATTTGCTGTGCTTGGCCTTGTTCTGTTTTTTTTTTGGCTACGTTTTGAAACAGATAACTAAAATTTTCATTGGTTTGGGGATAATGAATAGCTTTGGCTCAAGATGGCAGGCATACAAAGTATTTGATGAGAATTAGGTAATTTTTTGTATGAACTGTATGTGAGGAGTTATGGCTTAGTATGTATTTGGATGGTTTCTAGGCCCAATGTCTGATAGGTGAAGATAATTTTGGTTGTGATGATTGTTATCTTTGAGAAATTGTACAATGATGATCTTTCTTGTCTGTTGGATGAAATTGTGTGTGGAATATATATTTATAATCCGATGGGAATACTTTTAAAATTGTTTCAATCGTTAAGACAGATTCTTGCATAGAATTGGTTATGATGATTGTTATCCTTGAGACATTGTACTATGGTGAACTTTTTTGTAAGTTGGATGAAACTGTGTGTGGAATATATATGTATAATCCGATGGGAATACTTTTAACATTGTTTGTCAAACCTTGTATTGGTATTGATAGTAATACAATTGAAGATAAACAATGCTGTTTTGTTAGCAACTGAGCTTGAAATGGAATGCCTGATCAGATAAAAACTATGGAGCAAAGATAACATTGTTTTAGATCCTATGCTAGCCATGCCTCTTATTTTTAAAATGGTTGATGAGTTACAATGTAATTATGTTAATTGAACATAAGCAATGATCTTTTATTATTGACTAAGGTGGAAACTGAAGACTTGATCTGATAGAAATTGTGGAATCAATAAACATTGTTTTAGATGCTTTGCTAGCCATTAGCTATTTTTAATTCTGCATTTTTAAAAATCTCGTATATGTTATTAGATTTTGCTATCATAAGAAGATATCTTTTTATATTCAGTTTTGCAAATTTGATCTTTATGTTTCACAGGTTATACCTTTAGCTAGCATCTTTTGTGGTTTTATTATCAAAATCAACTAATCAGAGGAATAGTGGAAGGAAGAAGAAGAGCACCATTGTAACAAAGAAAAGAAAAGAAATAAATACAAACATGGCTTAGAAAACATGAGTTCCTTAAAGTTATTTTTTTTCAAGAACAAAGAAATAAATGAAAGTGAAAGGAAGAAGATTACTAATTATAATAAGGAATTTGGCATGTTGGTTTATCATTTTTTTAATCTCTGTTCTCTTTTGTATTGGGAAATGCTTGAAAGGAAAGCATTGCAGGATCGAATGTCTCCTTTGAACTACCTCTTTCTGTCTTTTCATTGTGTTTTTAGTTTGTTGTTTGCAGCTTTAATGGGAATAACCTTATCCCTATTTCTCAGAAAATTATAATTGGCAGTTTGGTACACACTTTAACCTTATTATCTGCCCATTCTGTCTAATGGATAAAACTTTATTAGAATCTAAATTCTCTGGCTTTTAATGAGTAGGTTATGGTCCAGCTGGATATGCATTATTTGTAGCCGTTTATGCTGGCTTGGAGGTAATTATGCATCTATTACTTGGAGACCTGTTTATATGTGTTCGGTATTGATATCTGCTATGCAAAAATCTGTATCTCTTTATTCAGCAGTGTCCTTATGCTCATGTTCTTTTGTAAAGTTCAGTGAGTCTGTAAACTGTTCTATTGTGCTAATTATAAATTTAGAATGGCATCCATGGGCTACTTACCCTAGATTTTGATGTCTCTCTTCCAAGCAAGAGTTTATGTATTTTGTTTTATATGTGATACACTTATTGTGACTTAGGCTTTCTAATGTTTATTTCAGATTTTTGCAATTCCTGCCATTCCCTTAACCATGTCAGCCGGACTTCTTTTTGGATCTGTTATTGGCACTATCATAGTCTCCATCAGTGGAACAGTGAGTCAGTTTCTTCCAAAGGATAAAGGAGGACACATTCACTTAATATTAATTGGTTGGGATCAATTGACGCTAATGAAAATTGGATCAGTATGACAGTGTTCAATTTTATTATAGGATCAATTTCTCGTACAATCTATCATAAGATTAGAAGGTTTCTTTATGTTGGTTATGCTTCTGAAGTTTCACATTGATACAAAGTCAGTTTACCTTAGAATAGCTTTAAATATAGATTTCAAAATCTAAAATATTATTAAAAAATTTGATTATAGAATTAACAATATCCAATTTATCTAAAACATAATAGTCTAGGTTGATTCAACAATCATTATTTATTCACAACAAGATGGATGAAAATCAGAGTTTATGAGAGATTATTGGATAATGAAAGTACAAGGATTTTCATGCAAGTCCAGTTGATGTAAATCTAAATCAATATGATGCCTTTTAATAACTTTGTACTTGTACACTCTTCTGCTCAAGTAATTGGATTATATGCTCACATCTTCTTGGCCATACTCTTTTATTTCTAAAAGAAATCTTATAATTTTTTTTTCAGGGTTTACACAGAATATGGATTTCAAAGTAGGAGTTCTTGTATAGATGTTCAGTTTGTCTAAAATTTGGTACACAAGATCAATGTGACATTTTGTGTATAAATTGTTTAGTAGGAAGAGTATGAGATATATACTATTGTCAACTAATCCCAAATTTATGCATGTCAACATCTATGTTCTCAACTCTAATAATTTAAATATTCCAGGTGGCAGCTAGTGTTGCTTTTCTAGTTGCAAGATATTTTGCTCGTGACCGTATTCTAAAACTTGTGGAAGGAAATAAGAAATTTCTTGCAATTGATAAAGCAATTGGAGAAAATGGCTTCAAGGTTGTTACATTGCTTCGTTTGAGCCCACTGCTCCCGTTTTCCTTAGGGAATTACTTATATGGATTGACATCTGTCAAGTTCATTCCATATGTTTTGGGAAGGTATGATGCATATTGCTGATTAGTACCATTTATAACTTATGATAGCTATTTTGTTCTCAAAATTGTAAATCCCAACTTGCACACTAAAACATGAGCTTTGAACTTTATAATTTGTTATTATATTACCTATTATGGGCTAAGATAGGCTAACGAACCATGGGCCATGGGCCTACTTATTGTAATCCTATGTACATACTCTTATTAAACATATGTCGGGTATCTCAATTGAGGATATGACCTCAAAATTCTTTCCTCTCTCTTGGCGTAGTATCTAGAGCCATCTTGGTATCCTCTTTTTACCCAAATCAAAAGAAAACCAAAACTAAAACAACCCTAGCTACTTCTTCCTCTTCCTTCCCCCCTTTTATGTGTTACTAGGTCACAGTGATACTAGGGTTGTTTGTTTTTAGAGAACTCAGATCATGTCACTTTTTTTTTGGGGGGGGGGGGGGAAGGCACTGTTTGGTTCTGTTTGGTGTCAACAACAATGTTTTGTTCTATTTGGTGGCAAGTCAGGGCTTTTTTCATGATCTTAGTTGACGGTTCAGTATATCGGCAGTTTTCGATGGCAGCTAACTGGCGCATTTGCAATATGTGGTATGCTTTTACGGGCATGTAAGCACCATGCTCAGACACTCTTCTTGATGTGTGGCAGTGCATGTAGGCTTCTCTAGCACCTTCCCTAATGGCTTCTGCACCTTTCTATGGGGTGGGTTTGTGATTCAAACACTATCTGTTTGTAGTTCTTACATTATTTTGCATTTTGATTTGGTGTTTTGAGTTATTTCTTTACTGTCATGGCTGAAACTGGCAAGTCTGATTTTGGTTCAGGTCAAAACAAGACAAATTTTAAGTCTGATTTTATTCCTACTATTGCAAAAATAATCGATCGGAAACTCGATGCCAATGGACGGGAATGTCTTACATGGAAAAAATCTAATGAGTATTTTCTTGAAGGTATTTGATCACTTGACAAATGACCCACTATTTGATAACATGAAAATTCAATGGGTTATGGAGGATTGGTGATTATTTGTTCTCATAAGCAATATTTTGGTAAAGGATGTAGAAAACAATTGTACAGTACAAAACAGTTAAGACTTGTGGACAATCCTTGAATCTCTCTTTTTAAGTAATGATAATTTAGTTGCATTTATGACTTATGTGTATCTTTGTTTTTGCAAAATGTGCAAAGCAAAACCATGTCTCAAATTTATACTAAGTGGAACAATATTAGCAATGGTATAGTCTCTTTCCCATTATTGAAGATATCAAAGTAATGCGCACTTAATGAGAACAATTATTTGCTTTATCTTTTCTTTTGAGTTTACCTTTTGAGTTAATCCTATTCGCCAATAGATCTTATTTAGCTTTGAGTAGTTAACTTGCTAAACTTTTTTTTTTTTTGAACTCATGTTCTTCGAGTAGCTTGTGAAATGCCATTTGCTTCACCAATTGCCTCTCCAATTAACTCCTTTGCATTAGTTAGTTTTGATACTTGAGGGGGTTGTGCTAATAGTGGCGCCAGATGAGGAAGAGGCAAAGGTTGTAATGCACCCAACATTTGTTATTGTTGCAAAGAAACCTGGTCATATGGAAAACGCCTGTCCCAAGTTGGTTCAATGGTATATTTCACCATCTCAATTTGCATATACTTCTACAATTACTCTTGCATCCAAGCCTGAGAACATCAGCATGATGATGGATGAGCATAATTGTATGCTTTAGCTTTCCTAGCTGCCTCCTTCCATTACATCTACTACTATCTTGATTTAGATGGATAATCCCATTGTATGCCTTTCCTATTCCTAATCTAGATAGGTAATTGATTTAGGGGCTACTAATCATATGTGAAGAGGCATAGTTATCTTTTCCTTTTTTAAATCTTTATCATCCTTTGTCACTTTAGCTAATGAGTCTATTGCTTCTGTTGTTGGAAGTGATACAATCAACGTTACCTTCGATATTTCTTTATTTAATATTTTGTGTCTTCTCAAATTTTCTTTCAACTTAATTTTTGAGTCAAATCACAAGTATTTATAATGAGGGAAATTCTAAGGTGCTCCTAGGGTTTCTAAATCCTGAGTGGTGTCGCACAATTTCATCCATTGGATGAGATTACCTAAGTGGATGAGATTGTGCCACATACCTAAGGTTTAGAAACCTCTGGGGGTACTGTAATCTTTCCCTTATAATGATGGTGCTTTCTTCTTTCTTTATCATTGTATTTTTCAAGATCTTTTGATGAAAAAGATTTTTGGTAGAAGATATAAACTTGGTGGACTGTATGAGCTTGATGGGAGCTTTCCTTAGCTTGTTGCCACTACCATTGTCACTCCATACTAGTTACATTGCCGCTTGGGTCATCTTTGTCGATATTATGTCTTGGTTTAAATTCTATTTTGTAATTTAATTTAGTTTGCTAAATAACATCATTAGTCTTATATTCCAAGAGTCAATAAACAAGCTGCATTTCTTTTTGAGTTAGTTTATTCTGATGTTTGGGGTGCCTGTCCAGTTATGTCGAAATTTGGTTATCATTATTTTCTTATGTTTGTTAATGATTATTCAAGAATTACTTTGTTTTATTTAATGAAAAATTGTTTGAGTTATTTGATATTTTTTGTGCCTTTATTTGGTATGAAGAGGGGTAACCACGATCACTCTATGTTTCATAGACATTTAAAATCTGGGTGTATTCTCTTTGCTATTATGTGGGTGATATTATGATTACTAGCAGTGATTAGTTAGGAATTTTGGAATTAAAATAATTTTCTTCAGTACAAGTTTTAGACCAAGGTTTTGAGACCACTTCAGTATTTCTTAGGCATTGAGATTGCCCGAGGTAAGAAGGAAATTTTTCCTCTCACAAAGGAAATATGTTCTTGATTCCTTGAAGGAAACTAGTTTGCTTTGTTCAAAACTATGTGAAACTTTTTTGATCTTAAATGTTAAGCTTAGATTAGAAAATGGAGAGTTACTTGAAGATCAAGAACTCTATAAAAAAGTTAGTGGACAAATTGAAGTATCTTACTTTTACAAGACTTGACATTGTTTTTTCAGTAAATGTAATAAGCCAATAACCAAGCTTCAAAAACATATGAAAGCCTCCCATGATAACCAATTAGTGGTAAATTTTGATAGATAGGTTACAATCTAAAGAAATATGTTCTATGATAGATATAATTTATTGTTTTGTTGACAATGGAGTTAATCTTCCTTTCTTTTCCTTTTCGTATTCCTTTCACAATCCAACAACAACAACAATAAAGCTTTATCCTACTAAGTGAGGTCGGCTACATGGATCGTACGACGTTATTAGGTTCTATCAAAAATTAAATTTCGGTGATATTATTCACCAAGAGATTCCTTTTTATAACTTCCTTTAATGTCATTTTTGGCCTATCTTTGCACTTTTTCATAGGGTTAAAGACTATGTGATCAACTCTTCTCACCGGTGCCTCCAATGGTTTTCTTTACACATGACCAAATCACCTTAATTGATTTTCTGTCATCTTCTCTTCAATTAGTGTCATGCCAATATGCCCTCGTATGCAATCATTTCGTATCATGTCCTTTCTTGTATGAACATACATTCATCTTAATATTCTCATTTTTGCTACCCTTATTTTTTGTTCTTGTTATTTTTTTAGAGCCTAACATTTACTACTATAGAGCATAGCTGGTCGTATAGCAGTCCGATAAAACTTTCCTTTGAGTTTAGTTGATACTTTATGGTTACAAATCACTCCGGATGCCTTTCTCCATTTTAACCATCCAGCTTGTATCCTGTGTGTAATATCTCTGTCAATTTCCTCATCACTTTGTAAAAAAGATCCTAAGTACTTAAATTTAGATATTTGCAGTATGATATGCTCTCCAATTCTTACCTCTAAATCATTTCTATCTTACTTTTTGTTAAACTTGCAATGCATATACTCCGTCTTACTCCTACTCAAACAAAAATCCTTTGATTCTAGAGCCTGTCTCTAAAGCTCCAATTTATAGTTAACCTTTTCTTGCGATTCTTTAATTAAGATTATATCATCCACAAATAGCATATATTTAGGGATATTCTCCTGTATGTCTTTGGTAAGAACATCTAAGACTAGATTAAACAAGTAAGGACTCCAGGTTGAACCCTGATATAGACCTATCCTTATAGTAAAGTCCTTTGTCTTTATTCTAGGAGTTTTTACACTTGTGGTTACTCTATCGTACATGTCCTGTATAGCTCTAATATATGCGACACGAACTCCTTTCACTTTTCTTAGTATCGGATCATAGGCTTTTTCTAGATTAATGAAAATCATATGTAAGTTTCTCTCTTTACTTAAATATCTTTCCATTAACCTTTGTAGAAGATAAATATCCTCTGTTGTAGACTTTTTTGGCATAAATTTAAATTGGTTCTCTACAATCTTAGTTTCGTCTTCATAGTATGGTTCATAAGTTTTATCCTTCGATAGTTTACACAGTTCTGGATATCTTTTGTTCTTATATATAGGTACCGAAATACTCCTCTACTCATTTGACATTTTCTTAGACTTCAAAATCTCATTAAATAATTTGATGAGCCAAAAAATACCTTACTCTCCTAAACATTTTCAAACTTCCATGGGAATACCATTCGGACTAACGGCTTTACCATTATCCATCCTCTTAAGAGTTTCTTTTACCTCCCCAACTCGAATCTTGCGGTAATAAGCTAAATTTTGTTTATCCTCTTGGATCTCTAATCTTTCCATATCCTTATTCACTCCTTGCTCATCATTGAAGAGCTTATGAAAGTACTTCTCCCATCTCTATTTGATATCTTCATCTGTGAGTAGAACTTGTCCTTCTTAATTTTTAATACATCTTACTTGATTCAAGTCTCTTGATTTTCTTTCCCTATTTTTGGTAAACTTGTAAATCTTTCGTTCTGCATTCTTTATTCCTAAATCTCAGTAGAACTCAAAAACTTTAGATCGTGCTTCACTCACTGCCTTTTTGGTCTCCTTCTTAGCCGTCCGATACCTTTCTCAATTCTCAACATTGTCACACAAATGCAAGGCCTTAAAATATTCCCTTTTGGTTTTGACATTTTCCTATACACACTCATTCCACTACCAAGATTCTTTATCTCTCAGTCCAAAACCTTTTGATTCACCCAAAACTGTCTTAGCAACTATCCTAACCTTCTTAGCCATTGCATCCCAAATATGACTGGCACTTCCTTGTACTTCTCAATTACCTTCCTCGAATAATATTCTCTTGAAAGTTATCTATTTTTCATCCTTGAGCTGCTACCACTTAATCCTTGGATTTATAACTTGTTGTCTCTTTTTGTTATGGATTTTACAAAGAACATCGAGGACCAAGACCCTATGCTGTGTAGTAAGGCTCTCTCCCGGAATCACTTTGCAATCCTCACAGATTTTTCTATTTAAGCTCCTTACCAAAAGAAATTAATTTGTGACCTTGAAGTTCCACTTTTGTACATGATTAAATGCTCCTCTCGCTTCTTAAAAACAAGTGTTCACAATCTTAAAATCATATGCAATTGAAAAATCAAGAATGGATTGCCCCTCCTCATTTAGTGCTCCATAACCCAAACTTTTATGCGCTTCTGAAAATTGCCTTACTTCACTACCAACATGTCTATTTAAATCCTCTCCGATGAAAATCTTTTCTTCTTGTGAAAATCCTTGAACCAATCCTTCTAGGTTTTCCAAAAACTTCTCCTTCAAATGTGTCTCCAATCTTACTTGTGGTGCATAGGCACTAATAATATTAATAGTCTTCTGTGCAACTATTAGTCTTAAAGATAAGATCCTATCTCCCGTCCTTTTTACATCCACCACATTCTTCTTCCAATTCTTATCTACAATAATACCAACTCTATTCTTTCCTCTAAATTTCCCTGTGTACCATAGCTTAAAACCTATAGTGTCTAGCTCCTTAACTCTTTCTCCAACCCATTTAGTTTTTTAAAGACACATGATGTTAATCTTTCTTTGAATCATGGTGTTCACAACCTCCAAAGATTTACCTGTTAGTGTACCGATATTCCAAGTATTAAACCTAATTATGTTCTCGTGGATTAGCTTCTTTACCCACATCTGTCCAGAAAAATGTGAGTACCCTTGTTCATTTAACACTATATCCGGGCAGTCGATGCAACAACTTTAGGGAGAGAACAAGTTTTTACGTGTATGATCCATATATGAGATCTTGACAAAGTTTTTACGTTGACTATCAAAGGCCTAACACAATCCCTAGGGAGAGAAAAGCCCCCACTTGGGTTACAGGCTGGCGTTATCCAACTTGGCCAAAATAACTATATATATATAAAAAAAAAAAGAAGAAAAAGAAGGAGGAGGAGGAGGAGGAGGAGGAGGAGGACAAAAGAAAGAAAGAAAGAGCAAAAGAAAAAAGAGATATCTGATCCATTATACTTTTCTTTGCACATTATCCGTCAATGCCCTTCTAATAGTTGCAACACCATTGACAAAACCATTCATCCTAGGCAGCACTCCCGATACAAAATAGAAGCATTGTTTATGATTTCTAATGTGACAAAATTCTAAATAAAAAATAAATAAAAAATGTCGAATCAACAATCTAAACCTCTCTTATATCAGATACAGATTTTAAAGTTACCTCTCTGGGATGAGTGGAATAAGGATGACTAGTGTATCTGGAGGCTTCTAGGGCTTCTTCAAGGTCGAGCTGAGATGCAACTTCTCGGCCAATGCGATCACTCACAACAATACCCGCATTTGTGACATCATGCATCATAATCTCATCTTCCACAATCCATATCATCAAAATATTCAATATGAGAAATCTGGATAGTCTACTTATTTTGGAAGGAACTTAATTTGACAATCTTTAAACCACTTTGTGTTAGCACATCTCTCTTTGCCAGAGACTCATTTTATAATGTTCTGCTTGCAATCTCTATTTGTCATTTTAGATTCTAAAAGAAGATGCTACAGCTGTCTAATAATTGAAAATGTAAGCACTAGACATTTTGTGGGCTGACATTATTGATAAGTGGTCATGGCACCTATGAAGAGGGTTTACCTTAGACTATTGCTGGGACCATTTGAACTAGGCACACTGAATAAAAATGTTCATTCTAATTGCTCAAAGTAGTTGTGTTGTTGCAAAACTCAGCTATTCATTAGCAGCAAATTATGGTTATTTTGTGAATCAATAAATGCGGCTGTCAATTGAAGTGGAAAGCTGCATTTGTACACGTATGGTTTTATGCATTTGATTTTAAAACTAATTATATCTAGCCATGCAGTTGGTTGGGAATGCTTCCAGGAACATGGGCTTATGTGAGTGCTGGTGCATTTGGACGAGCATTAATTGTGAGTTTTTATTTGGACTTCCCCAACTGAGTGTGAACATTTTGTGCTAAATTAAATAGTCAAATACTATTGTCTCCCTTTTCGTTTTGTTTTTGCCCATCCAAGAGCTTCATATTTTCCATATGTTTTCATTCTCTAGTTCAGATATACAAACAAAAACACTATCGTACCACAATGTTTACATACCTTCTAACACTCCCAAGAATTTGAAGTTAAGTTTTGCTCCAACATGAATACTGATAATTGGTGTGTACTCAGTACAACATCTTAAGTTCAGGGTTATTAGTCATTAAAATGTGTAATGTCAATGAACCTGATCATTATTGTCTCTTGCCCTTTTTGTCTCGGGATTCATTTTGTGTGTTTTTTTTTTTTTGGGCGCTTGGGGGGGGGGTTGGCAACTTCATTGATTGCTGTACTGTATGTAACTTATGATTGACTTTTCAGCAAGAAGAATCTGAGCTTGGCTTGATAGGAGGAAACAATCAACTTCTAACGCTTGGGCTTGGACTACTGGCCACTGCTTTAGCTGCTGCTTATGTCACTCGGCTTGCCAAGGTATTATCCATCAAACGAAATGACTAAAATAGAAAATCCATTAGACCTCATCTTTTAATACTTGTGCCTATTATTTTAATATGTAAAATGGGGTGCCAAACTAACATGAGACCTTTTTATTATTTGAGTGCGATTAATCATGGACAAGAAATTTTGGTTTCTTGGCTGATGAAAAAGTTGTCCATTGTTGTCTCTGCTTCTAGTCATGAGACAAGACATAGCATTTTGGATGAGGACGCATACAGTATATACTATTGTTGGCAATCGCATCCAATCATCTGTAGCTTTTCATTGTTTAAACTACTTATCAGGTTGATGAGTCACATGGACTTGGGACTGGTATTCATATTCAACCATAATGATTCCTGTATTAAATATTTTACTATGTCTTGAAACCTGACGATTGTTCTTTGAGTTTCCTGCACACGATTTGCTGAGAAGAAAATAAAGTTTAGTTCTTTCACCTTTTGCTTTCTTCATTTTTGTCATGATCTTAGGCATTCATGTTAGCCATTCTGTTTCTAATTGTCAATGCATGATGATATATGTAATGACGGTAATAATAATGCTGCTTGTAATTTGCTTGACTTAAAGTTCTGCTTCCTAAATTCAGCTCTTTGCACGACTATACTGATCATCATGTATGAATCTGACTCCTTAGTTAATCAATCTTTTGTTTGCTGTCATGCAGGATGCTGTGAAAGATATTGATTAGACACAAACTAGCTTTTGCCAATGAAGACAAGTCCATACATGCAGGATTGAGAAAGCCGATATCTTAGTAAATCAATTGTGAAGAAAAATGCAGAAGAAAACTAGATCCGGCAGGTTCATGTATATCTCAAAATTTCTTATTCGTGGAATCTAATAGGAATTTTTTTTTCCGGGCTTGCCTTGTTCATTTTGTCTGGCTGTCTGCATCATAAATAAATTACTTCCTAACAATGATATTAGAACGAAGTTCTAAATGAAAAGGCTTATATATAAGTTAACTTACTAATTGGAATTGTTAAGATTATATACATATTAGGAAGTTATTTTAAAATATTTTAGATTTATAATTATTTCTTTTCTAACTTGATTAGGATTAGAATTAGTATTTCAAATTGATTTATTATCTTTGATTTAATTGATTATATCTTTTTGTATATACATAAATTTCATGATTGTAGCAATTGTACAAGCTATTTCAACAATTTCAAGTTAGAGCCCTTATATTTTGTCTTTGCTGCCATCTTTTTCTATTAAGCTCCTAGAATTGTTCTTCAACGAACCCAAACAATTTTGCATCGGCTTCATTTTGATTCTTCAACCAAATAGAACCAAATTACCCTTTATTTCTTCATCAAAACAAAACCAAAATTGACCTTTATTTAAAATAGACCCATTACTCAGATTCTTCAAGAAAACAAAATTAAAATTGCCCTTATTTAAAATAGACTGCAGTACTCAGACTTAATACACACAAAACTACGGTGTTGTTGCAACTATTTGGCAGGATTTTCGGAGCATTGCAAGGCTTTTCACAAAATTGCTCATATTGACCTATTACTAGTCATTTTTTGACAAATCCCACTACTGCGTGCATCACATGCTCCATTTAGTCAGATGTGAGTCTTACGTGCTGCCTTTACACTTGTGCGAGTTACCTGCATTGTCGCACTTTGGTTGCCTCTTGTTAAATTTGCTTGTAGTCTAAGTTCATCGACTTGAGTAACAAAACTTCATTTTTCGATCCAAACAACCAAATCAGTTACTTTTTTTTAAATAAATAAATAAATAAAAACATTTGCAGCATCAATCATAAATTCCTTATTTGGTATTATTTCTCCTTTTTGGTTTAGTAATTGTACAACATGTCGATCTTATTTAGCATTAGCATCCTTTGGCTCTTAGGTACTTGATTTAGGAGCTTTTAATTACATAATTAGTAATTGATATTTGTTCATTCAATTTAATTGCACTAATAAATTCCTTCGTCCAATTACCTTAGTTGATGGATCTAAAATTGTTATCTAAGATATTATTCAAGTAAAATGCCTTCCTTTTTTACCATTATAATCAATTCTTTAAGTACTTGATTGTTCTCTCAATTTGATTTTAATTAGTTAATTTATACATATTTTTAATTGTTTTGTGGCCTTTTGTTGCTAAATCTTTTGTTATAGAGGGCTGAATTGATGATTGGCATTGTGTATGAGTCATAAGGACTTTATTGCATCAAATTAGCTTGTTTAGTAATTTGTATTATTACTAAATCTCCTAAGTTGCTTTATTCTTGTTTAAGACATCCTAGTATTGGAAAATTTTGTAGAATAGTCCTAGTTTTTCAACTTTGAAGTCTCTAGAGTTTGAGTTTTGTCAACTCAGTAAGTATATACACAATTCATTTTCTAATAGAATTCTATTGTTTATTCTAATATTTGATGTTCAATTTGTATTACTTCAACTTTAGGTTGTTGATATTTCATTATATTTTTTGATGATTACCTTCAATGCATTTGGTTATAATTAATGAAAGATTGTTTTGAACTATTTTCAATTTTAGATCTTTTTATTTTGAAATACATAATTTAGTTTAAAAATTCGCATACGTTGAAGTGAAAATACCTAAGAATGTTTTTTTGTGCCTTTTATTTTTATGTCCTTCAAAGGTATTATTCATCAATCTATATAGCCACACACACTTTAACAAAATGACATTATTGAAAGAAAGAACTAGCATTTAATCGAAATTGCATAAACTTTTTTATTTGAAATGTTCCATTTCATTTTTAGGCAGATGTTATATGCATTGTATGTTTAACTAATTATATGCCTTCTTTTATTTTAAATTATCAGATTCCTTATTCTCTAATTTTTTCAAAAAAATCTATGTATAAATTTCCTCTATGCTTTTGAATATATTTATTTTATTCATGATTTTTTTTAAGGAGAGACAAATTATCTCTTAAATCTATAAAATGTATCTTTGTAGAATATTCAAGATCGCAAAAGCGGTACAATTGTTATTCATTGATCTTATATAATTTTTTTTACTTCTATTGATGTTACATTTTTTAAATGTTCTCCCTTTTTTTCTTTTTCCATAGAATCCATATCTATAATTGAGGTTTTACCTTTTTTTTTTTATAATCCTGCACTTGCATTTTCTTTATCTCTGCATGACAAGCCTCTTATTACTTATCAATAACTATCTTGTCCATCTCAAGTTGTTGAAGATTCAATATTAGCTAAATTATTAAAGAGGACCTTGTAGGCTTATTTCTTGTTCTAATCCCATCTTTGGAATCCGATTCATTAGAAAATCTTAACTACCTTCCCATTGTGCTTCGAAAAGGTAATCATTCTATTTGAAATTCATATTTTGATTATAATTTTTTAAGTTACTATCGTTTGTCTACATTCTACTATACTTTTGTTTTTGTCTTGTCCTTTATTTTCATTCTTAAAATTATAGAAAAAGCTCTTTCTCATCCAAGGTATGTCAAGCAATATTGGATAAAATGGTTGCATTACACACTAATGATATATGAGATTTAGTGCCTTTGCCTAGTGACAAATCTTTGGTTGATTGTCACTGTTCATTTATTATTAAAATTAGTCCTAATGAGAAGAATGATTAGTTAAAAGCTCGATTGGTGGCAAAAGGTTATAATTAAATCTTTGATTTGAATTATGGGTATGCATTCTCACTAATTGTAAAAATTACTTTAGTTCATCTTTTTCTTTCTTGGTTGCCATTTATCACTAGCTTTTATATTAGTTAATAATTAAAAATATCTTATTGCATGGTGATCTTGAGGAAGTTTACATGGGGTAATTATTAGGGTTTGTTGCTTTAAGGGAGATTTGTCTAGTATATAAATTGTGAAAATTTCTCTATGGCTTTAAACAATCTCCCTAAGCTTAGTTAGGGAGGTTCAATAAAGTTGTTTGAGATTTTAATATGTATCAAAGTGAAGCTATGATTACTTTGTCTTTTATCACTCTTTTATTTTTGGTTAAATACACCTAATTATATATATTGATGATATGGTGATTACAAAAGATGATCATAAGGGTATTAACCAACTTAAATAACATTTGTCTTATCACTTACAGACTAAGAATCTTGGGAAGTTTCGATACTTTCTTAGCATCAAGGTAGCATAATCTTGATTTAATGTCTCTATATATTAGAGGAAATATGCTTTTGATATATTAAGAGAAATAGGTATGATAGAGTGTAAGTTGGTTGATGCACTATGAATCCAAAGGTAAAGCTTTTGCCAAATTAGGGAGAACATTTTGCAAATTCAAGAAGACATTAAAAGTTTGTTGGAAAATTGAATTATCTTGCAATCACTTAGATTGTTGGATATTCTAATGTAAATTAGGCCATATCACCAAGTGATTGATGATTTAATTTTGAAAATTGTTTTGTTAGGAGAAAGTCTCATTTCATGAAAAAGTAAAAAGCAAAATGTGGTAGCAAGATCTAGTGCAGAACTTGAATATCATGCTATGACATTAGCCATGTGTAACTTCATGTAGTTGAAATAGTTATTACAAGAATTCAAATTATATGAATTTGGGTCCTATAGAACTTATTTGTTATTCAGGTTGCATTGTATATTACTTTAAATCTAATCTTTCATGAAAGGACTAAATACATTGTATTTGACTATCACTTCATTTGAGAAAAGATAAATTTGTGGCATTATTTTTGTGAAATCTAATGATCAACTAATTGGCATTTTTATTAAATCTTTCCTAAGATCAAGAATTGATTATATATGTAACAAGATGAATGCATATGATATATATGTTTTCAACTTGAGTGGGAGTGTTATGATTATATACATGTTAAGAAATTATTCTAAAATATTTTAGATTTATAATTATTTCCTTTCTAGACTAACATCTTCTGTATATGAATAAATTTCTCGATTGTAGCAATTGTACAAGTCATTTTAGCAATTTCAAGTATAATGTTCATAACTTCTATTTGGACATGCCAATTTATCGGTAAATGGTAAATTTAGAGAGTATGTCATGAATTAATACTTTCATTTTTTTCTCTTGATTAAATAAGAAAACTAAAGTTATTTTGGCCAACTCTACTGTCGAATGGGCAATATGATATTGAGGTGTAATACTTTTATCAAAAAATATTAGCGAAGAAATTTAGAAACTAATTTTGTTAGAATTGAAAAAAAAGTTCATTTGGATAGACTTCGAGCGAAATAGAAATATCTCTAATTTGAAAATCTACTTAAGGCATAAGGTTCGATGCTCACATGTTGATTTCTCAAAGACCAATGTTATGACTACGATAAATGCACAAGTTTTTCACTTAATGGAAAGAGTGATGCTGCTTTTAGCCGGTGAAGATGACAAGGAAAAGCGAATATAGAAAATTTTGGCTATTTGAAAGGCAAAAAAGGAAAGGTTTAAACATAAACTAACAAACGAAATTAATGAAAATTTTGCAAGTTTGAGGACTATTGGGACGATGAAGTGGATGAAGCTGGTCTTGATCTCATGTTTTTTAATGATCTAACTTCTTTCAATCGGAACTAAGAATTGCAATTTAGATATTTGTACAGAAATCATGTTGTCAGCTTCTGTATGTTACATTGCTTACGAGTCCTTTACCCCGTGCATAATTTGAAAGCAATAAATATATTTTTCAAATAAAATAAAAATAATTTATTTTAAATAATACATTAATATGAACCTGTACTCTCAATCTATATTTTATTCAATTTTAATCGAGTAAAATTTTTTTAAATATAATAAATAATGAGGTTATTTACTATACTTTCAATTTTAGTACAATACTTTCTTTAATTCGGAAAGCTTTTATTTAACAAATTATGATATTATTTATTATAATTTTAGTCTTATTGCAAAAACAAATTTATATATTCTAAATAGATACTTTAACACATGTTTACTGTTAATCATTAGTTTTAAAAATAAAAACGATGTAAAGTATGAACCGTATTTATACCTTACTCCAATGTCTACTTAAAATATTGAAGTAATTATCTAAATTCATAAAGAATAGATTAATATCGATAAAAATCAAATTAAATAAATATTTCTAAAAAGTAATAATCTAAAATAGTGGAAGAAAATTAATTATACCATAAAATATAAAAAAATAATTATTAAAAACCTAACAACATCATAAAATATTTAAAAACTAATTTCATGTGAATGATAATTATTATTTTACTTCAAATAATCTCAAAATAATACTTAAAACAAATAGGAAATATGCATATCCTAAATAGTTGAGATTTTTTATCAAGAAAAGAATGAATTATAAAAATTTTTAATATAAAACTCACTCAAATTATTGGGTATGAATTGGAATTATTTAATTTTAATAATTAAACACAAATATATTTAAAGACTGAATTTTATTAAATTTTATTTATATTTTTTGAGTAATGGTAGGAGCGATAATCTATTTATCATAATTGCGAAATTATAGATTCAAATCTCAAACATATTGATACTACCTATTCTAATGATAGGTTATAAAACTGATAAATTCATTTTTATAATTTAATTTCATTTACTATTTTATAGATGCATACACTATAATTGATTTTTTTTTCAAGGTTTTTAGTATTATTTTTATTCTTAGGCTACTGATTACTAAATTTATGAATATATGTAATAATAGAGTAGCATCTCTATAGTACCATTTTTTTCACCAAAAAAGGAATAAATATAAAAATAATATTTTTTCATCATAACCAAATTACACTATTAAATTTGCTAAAGTTATCTATTATATAATATGACATGCAATAACATATGTCTAAAAAAGTTCAAATTACTAAAAGATATCATTAATTTTTTTACAATTTTTTATATTGAATATTTATTTAATAAATATGGAATAGCTTTCTTACTCTGAAGTTAACAATAAATGTAAATTTTTGTAATTCAACAATTCTAAAAGTTTTATTGCCATTAGATAGTTATACTATATTGTTATAATATTTATCTAACCTAAACTATTAGAAAATTAATTTATTAGTTATATCATTTACATGTAATTGTGTCAAAAAATTTTAAGTCGTGAGGGTAATATATATACTTAAATAAATTAAATATATAATTATTTATTATTTTGAAATAAAATAGTTCAAAATAAAATAGTAATTAAATTTAAATTTTATTATTTATATTGTAATAAATAGTTTTTTATTTAAAGATAAAGAGATAATTTGGATTTAATTTAAATTTTGAACCTAACAATATATTTTCTATTATTAAAAACTATTAAATAATAAATGATAACAATTTAAATATTATAAGTTTAACTTAATGTACTAAACTCTTTTTGGCGATAGCTAGAAAATATAGCAAAATTTTAAATTCAAACATATACGATATCTTCAATTTATATGTAAGGTACCAAAAATTCTTAAATATAATATTGGGTGTCAATTTATCACGAAGAGTGATAACTGTAACACACTTTACTTATTCATAACACACTCATCTTTGATATATGGAAGAATATTAAAAAAATAAATTCAATTAAAAGTTAAGATCAATCTAATTTAAATTTTGCCGAATATACAATGAATAATATTTGAAACTTTATAAGAGAAATCGAGTAGAGTTAGTATTTTTTTCCCCACTTTAAATGATTTATTTTAGGTTAAATTATTATATTACTCCCTACAATTTTTCTTAATTTCTAATTTAGTACTTGTTTAAAAATCATGAATTGAATCCTTATAATTATTTTTTATTTTTAATTAAATACTTCATGTCATCTTTCTATTAGATTTTGTTAGCAATTAGCTAACATATGTAATACTCTTTTGATATTGTTTAATAATTGTTGACGTAGAAATTTCATATAATTTTTAGTTGTATTTAAGCGGCAATTAACTAAGAATAATTATTTTGAAGAAAATTTTAAATTTTTAGGGGGGGTAAAAGCATATTTTATATGAATATCATAGTACAACTTTATTATATTAAAATGATGTTGTAAGTTGACATTTGTAAGATATAAATCATAAAAAAAATTAAATATATGAAAACAAAAATTTACGTATATTATCACAAATTAATTGCCACTCCAATTTGTTGAGAAAAAGAAGTAAAAATATAAAAAGAGTGTAAAAGAATCTTATCAACTACTCATCTCCAAACTTAACAAATATGCCTAAAAAATTACCAAAAATATCAAAACGAAACATTAGAGAAAAAAAAAACTTATTTACTACTTGTACTAAACTCACAGTTCAATCAATGTAAAATAAAATAAAGAAATATAATTAGTAAAAATATAAAAAATAAAGAGAAAAATACACTAATATCATACATAGAAATCTATTTAAATTTTCTTAATTTTATATATTAAAATATATAACAAAATATAAATATATAATATAATATATTATTTTTTATTGTTATGCATGAATTATTATAGTTATTGTTATTAATGTATTATTTATCTAATTATTTATTTTTATATAAAAAATAAAGAGTTGTAATAAGAGGAAGTAAATGGAAAAAATAAAATAAAAATAAAAAACAAAGCAGAGAAGTAGCAATTGGATAGGGGATAATGCTGTACAAACTAAGTATTAATAGATAGATAGATAGATAGATGATAATAAATTGATTAAAATAAAGACATAAATTATTGACCTCAAAAAATAAAACCTCAAAACATAAACAATTAAAACAAAAGAATAAAAAGTAATGGGCTAAAAGAAATAGAAGCCCACAACAATAGTATAGTAGGTCTTTCACACCTTTTTCATTCATTCCCTACCTACTTCCTTGAACAACAAAATATAAGTTAAAATAAAAAAATTAAATGAATTACAAAAAAAGAAATAAGGTAGCCATGAGATGGCTATGTGGCAACTATCATTATAAAAATAAAAATAGTATAGACCCAGTATTGATACATAGATAGATACTAACTGGTGGCAATGCTTTGGTTGGTGGATGTATAGGTCTAGGCTTATTCCAAATAAAAGGAACATACATGGTTTCCAACAACATACCTCTTATACATAATGATGAATTTGAAGCATATGTGATGACAAATGAAACAAAATTAGCTTGGAGAGGCAAAAAGAAAAGAAGATGGAAGGATAATATCTACATAAATAAAAGAAGAAAATTGCAAATTAGAGAAATCATAGAACAAGATTATAAGGTCATTCTTGTATAGCTATCCTAGAATTGGATCCATTTAAAGGTTGAGACTTCACACTAACCTTAGATGTATATAACTAGGATCTATAGGCCACCTTTTTTGTAGGACAAATATAAACTTTGACAATTCATCACTTAGGATAGTTAAAACATACAACAACTTTGGCATTTGCTTAGTTGCTTTAATCAAGTTATAAGGCTAGAAAACAAATACAAATATTGCTTTAGAATGGATGGTGTTTTTGAATTTTTTTTTATTTACACCTATGTATGCCCACACCTTTTAGTATGAAACTAATATTTTAGGGTGGAAGCAGTAAATGATAAAACCTTTCTAATAATAGCACTTTGAAGGTGGTATTTTTGAATTTTACAATGCCATAGAATAGGGAGCTCTTATAAAATTACCTTCTTTTAGGTTGTTGTATACTAGAATTGATAATAGGGAGAAGCTTGAACTTGTATGGGAAAAACTAAATAAAACCTTTCATATTGAAAAGTGGCTTACACTATAGTTTGAGTTTAAAGTCCAAAACCTGCTACTAATAACATTAGATTATCCTCTTATCCTAGTTGATACATTTAGCCAGAACATTTATAATATGCATGAAATTTGTTTTCAAACTATGTGGATCATATAAGAGCAATGTTAACATGTAATTAGAAGATAGGCTTAGGAAACTCAAATTAATAGACTTATGGCTTTTTAATTAGTAGGTAAATTAAATAAAAAAGAAAGTGTCTTGTGAATTAGAATCAAAATTATTTTAATAAGATGCTACATATAATTAAGGAGATACAATTGAGCTTGGAAAATATGCAGAAAATGCCAAATACAAATAACCTAAAATTAGAAAAATCTACAAAAAGACAACGAGAATACCTCATTCATTGCCAATAGATTCATTTAGCTTAAAAGGCTAGGCAACTTTGATTGGTGAATAGTGATAGGGACATTACTTTCACATAGTTATCAATAAAAGAAGATTAAAAACTAGACTTGAACAACTTAAAGATGAATAGGGTTTTTTTATGTATAGCTACCTTCTAGTCTTAAATCATATCTTACTTTTTCTTTTTTTTTTGTCATATATCTTGTCCTTTCTTGAAACATTAGAAAAAAATGCTATACTTAGAATCTAAATTTCAATCAATGAAATAATGAGAAAAGATAGATTTTAGATTTAAGTCAAGATATAAAAGACATTATAAGTATTTTGTAATCAAAGATATACTTTAATTAAACTCAAATGATAAACAAATATTACCTTTGCATCAAATGTGACTTCTTAATCAATCATCTTTATTTTAAGGGAAGATAGGCTTAGGGGAAATCAGAGGTATAACTATAGCAATGAAATCTCAAAGTGTAGTTTGGGGAAGAATAAGTACTCTAGATTAGGATTGCTGAATAAAGCAAGAAGGGGCACTTTTTATATACTCTTTGGTGCTTTAGGGCTTTCTTTCTAGTGTATCCAAATTATTGTGGGATTTGTGACAAAGGGATATTTATAGTGAGGGGGTACTAATAAAAGGGTATAGCCTTAGGTACTAATAGCTTAGTATAGAGGATTACATTCGCTATTCTAGGAGATAAAAAAGTATGACGCAAGACTATGTAGTGGAGGTTTTATTTATGGTAATGGTGGTACCATTATTTAGCAGTTAAAGGTTCTGACATGGCTAGGTTTTTATTTTTTCTACAATGGGTGGGTTAAGGAATACAAGGTCTTTTCATTAGCCCTAATCTAAAGGATTCGCGGTGAATAAGGATGGTAAAAACAAAAAAACAAAATTCAGATCTTGCCTTATAGATTTTTACCCCATAAGGTGCAGATTTTGGTATAAATTTTTAGCCCATGAGGCAAGTTTTTGACTTGAAGCAATTATGTAGGGTAAGGTAATATTGTCCCGGGATGCTTCTACTTGTCTTGAAATAATAAATTATTTTTTATCCGTTATATTATACTAAAAAATATACATTATTATAAACTCATTTTACTAATTTTATAACTAAAAATATTTATATTAATTATTTCATTTTAATTAGTATTTATCTTAATTATTTTTTTAAACTTAAGATTAATTGGATAAATTATGTGTGATTTTAAACCAATGTTATTACATTATGTTAAATATTAAATATTAATTATGTATATATTTAAAATTTATAAATTTTAAGTTTTTTTTCAATTTTCAAAATTTTTTCTAGATTTCCCCACAAATTATCAGTGCCTTGTGAATCACAGGGATAGGGTACCAACTTGCCTCACTATTAAGGATGGGGTAGATCACCGCAGTTGTAGGCGGGATAGTATACTACCTACTGATGTGTGTATCTTAAAAGTCAATCATAAGATACTTGTAATAATATATAATGTATTATGTTTTATCTTAAGTAATACAATTATTTTATTTTATTTTATTTTAATATTTATGCAATTTATAACTTAAATAAAATAATTGTCCTTGAAATAGTTTTGCTATTCCTAAAATATCCATAGTTAAATATTATTGCAAAAGAGATAGCAATAATACATTGAGACTATCATGTATGGTGACTAATAATTATGAATTATAGATATATGATATCAAGTCAATACATGGGTACATTGTTAATAAACAGATGTATTGGATTGACCCACTGTGAGAATACTATATAGATTGTTATATGTCATTAGCTATTCTTATGTGACCACAATGCATGTAGTCCTTTGACCTGAAGTCATTACGGTTCCTTATATGAGGGTTTACACACTTTGATGTTATCCTATGTCACCTTTAATCAAAATGATCTGTAAGGCGTTGATTAAGTGTGTCACAAATCATGTAAAAGGAGATGCCATCCTATCTCACTTTTAATTGGAATGATCTGTAGGGCATTGATTAAGTGTGTCACAAATCATGCAAAAGGATGTAAGTGATGTAGATGGGATTTTGTTAGTCCTATATAAAGGAGAGATATCCTTGGGTTCCTTGATTGAGTGAGACTTAGAAATGCATAGTTATGCTCAACTAGATTAATATGTAATATTGATCATTTATTTAAGTTAATTTACTCAATATCAAGAAATATAAATTGAACATTAACAAGGATGACACATTCTATGCTTCCAATTCGATTTGGATATCATTACAAAAGGGACTGCGATGCAAAATGTTGATCACACATTAGGTGAATATTGAATTACAAATATTTTTACTATTTAGGTAGCAATGATGTATTACTAGATACTGCTCACTGTCTATAATCCAATGATAGTTCATTGCTAACATAGTAAGAACCTATAAGGTTACACAAAAGGAGTAAGAATGAGATAATAATTAATTGATTCTTAATTAGACTAAAAACTTATTAATTGGGCTTATTATATATATTATCAAAGTAATAATGTATATATTATTATTCATGTAATATATATTTTATATTATATTATGTGATATTATATGATATTAAAGTAATATTAGATAATTATGCAATTTGATATTAGATAATTATATTATTAGATAATATTATTATCTAATGATATTTAATTATTAATATTAAAGTAATATTAGATAATTAATAGATAAGCCCTATCTCTCCTTACTCTCACCATGTTAAAGATAGGTATTAGTGGTTGAGTAGAATAAAGATTAGATGCGATTATCCTAGTAGGACTAGGAATAATGCATGCCTTTAGCTTTATAAAAGGGGTATGAAGGCGTCATTGTTTTGTTTGAAAAAACAAATAAATTTGTCACCAATAAAATTGCATAAAACACCTTACAAAACCACACTAAACCCTTCTTCTTGGGTGAAAGATGAATCCTAGCAAATTTGTGGAGGTTGAGAAGTCATCATTCGCTTCGTGTGGATATTGTAAATGCACCATCATCTGATTGTGCTTAGGATTTGAATCTACACTCCAAGAGGTAATCTTTGACTCTTGATTTATGTCTCTGCACATTGATCCATGGGAAGGTTTCACATGACATAATTTTGAAAATTTATTTTTTCATTGCATTACATGATGTATATGAAATCTAACACTGTCAATCTATCATTGCCTCGCTCCATTACCATCCCTAGTAGTAAGGAAGGCTAAGTGTGACATACATGCCCTAATCTTTGTTTGCCCTAATATTGTCATGCCACAAACTTTGAGAATTCTTCGGTAGTTTGGTGGGAAAGAGGTTTCTTTATTCACGTGGTCAAAGCAACCCTTGCCTTATGTCATGGACTCTTATGTGATTGATATTTGTTAGGCCTTTTTAGAGGCTAGAATTTCTTTGACATCTTGGACCTTTTTTGGTGGCTTAATAGGCCTTTTAAAATTTTCTTCATTTTATTGTTTGAGGGATGGTTTTGAAGCTACACTTTATTACCCTTGGTACAAATATTAAGCCTCTGCTTATGGACCATCTTAATGAAAAAGAGATTAGAGGCATGTATCTTTATTGCGAGGCTTTAGGCATTCTTGTAGAGTACAAAAATTGTCTTTTAGGTGTGAGACTTACATTAAGGTATTGCTTAATGTGAATTTCATTTTGGATTACATTTTTTATAGACTGATATGATGATGGTGTTTCTTGAAGCATCAATTTGGGTGACTTTTCTTAAGGCCATGTTTTAAGGAGCAAAATAATGCTATGACGTGAGGTGATCTAAAGTGCCAATGATGGCACCCTTTTGATTGACTATTGTGACTTACAAGACCATTGCATTACTTGGATTCCTATATAAGTTGACCCTTTTTACTTTCTTAACTTACTATACTTTCTCGTATTTCTAGAGTATAACAATTCTTTAAGAGCCATTTTCCCTTACTTTAGACTTTCTCTCTCAAATTTCTTATCTTATCCTAATGGTACCCAAGGAATCAAGTAAAGGATAGGCTAATTCTATAATGAATTCCTTAGTAGTAAAGGTGTTATCCCATTTGTAGAGCATGTAGTAGTTCCTTACCACTTAGCAGTTAAGGAAGCAAGGTAATTGATGGACAAAGGTAACTGTAGTAATCTTTTTTAATTTCATTCATAAGGATTTTAAGGATATTGTACATCTTAGGGAACATTTCTTTAGTCTTGTAGATATGCATACTTATTATTCAAAGGATGATTCTTCCAATTCGGATTTTACTTAACATGTACCACTTTCTAAATTTGCAAGTAAAAGCTTTTGTTTAAACATGGTAAAGTTTATTTCTAAATCCTCTCCTACTAAGGGTTTCAATGCTTGGGCATGGGATATTCTCAACAATGATAAATAAAAGGGGCTTCTTGATAAAGTAGGTGTTACTGTCATAATCTATGTCGTTGCATATGTTCATGTGAAGAAGAATGTGGACAACATACATAGTTTAGCTAAGTGGTGAGTGAATGCCCCTCATGTGTTTATAACTAAATAGGTAATTTCACCCCCACTTTAGAAGGAGTGTATGCACTTTATCACCTCCTATTCTTCAATGACAAAGACATGACATAGCTTTTTTACATGAGCCATGAAGCAGGTATAACATACCACTTGAATAATTGCCTTATTGATTGCAATCAAAAGAAGTAGTCATTGGCAAAGAAAAAGATTATAATGCATCTTAAGAAGATGAATAAGTATACTTTTACAAGGTGGTTAAAATACTTCTTGGAATCCTAGAAAAAGAGCTAAATGAAAGAGGTAAAGAGGTTTTCATAGGAACTGTGAACATTAGGATCAATGATAAAGAGGAATTATTTCTTTTCATGTTCATATCTCATTACTTGGATCATTTTATCTTTCTAGATCCTTCTAGAACCCTAGTATTACCTAATAACAGCTCATATAGTTTTGGGGACATGAGTGACATTGATTATAGCCTATTTTAGTGGGCTTTATGTCCACCTAAACTTATTTTAAAGGCAAATTGCCTATTTTGATGGGTAATATATCATAAATAGTTTTATGGATGCCGTCTTTCTTCAATTATTTCTTTATGACTACTTTGCCTCATATGCTCCTTTAGAAAGGCGAGTTCTTTTGCGTGAGGTTTGCCTCTAAGCATAGACTTAAAGGAATGTCAAATAGGAAGGTGCATCTAAAGGAAGTCATAGATGATATATTTACATTGTATTTCAGGCTTCATCTAATATATCATTCTCGCTACAACAAGGTGGGACCTTGTCAAAATAAAGAGATAGAGCATATGAAGCATGTTTTCTTGGGTGATGGATAAAGAAAGGGTAATTTTAACCATTAGCTCTTGAGCATTTCATTCGTTATACTAATAGGTTTCTTGTCAATATTTTATACACCACTTGTAATGCCTTTTTTTTGCAAAGCACTATCTTAATAAGATAGTGTGCCAATTTAGATTTGATCAAACATATCACGACTTTCTTCCCTTTGTCTATTCGAATTGGTGAAGATATAGGTTACCTCTAAGGGTTTCAAATCCTTGTGTGACCAATCTATTATTATATAAAGGTTTTTCCCCCAGCATATTGTATTAGTTGCTACTAAAAAATGTGAATAAGGATGTTAAAGACTTAAAAACAAAAAATTCACTTTTTCAATATTAGAGTGGTTGCACAAGACAATCTTTTAGGTTTAGTATTAAAAATGGATCTCTTATACAGTTAACCTTCTTAATTAAAAGGAGGGAAGGAAAAGAAGAAAGAGATGTTAGGTTTCACATGTATCATATAACACAACAGAAAAACAAAATTTTAAAAATTATATATATGAAACCTTCCCATAGTCAATGCACAGAGACATAGATCAATATCACATGGATTACCTTTTGGAGTACAAACCATAAATCATAACCATAGTTAAGTGATTGTATCTCTATGGTATTTACACAGAGTGATTGATCACTTCTTTACCTTCGTGAATTTGCTACGAAATGTTTTTTGCACAAGGGATTAGTGTTTAGTGCATTTTTAGGTTATTTGGTGCCAGTTTATTATATATCATACAAAGTCATGCCTTTATGCTCTTTTATAGAACTAAAGCACGTCACATTCCTAGTCCTACTAGGAAATTGCCTCCTTTTTCTAATTCCACTTAATCACTAAAACCTTATCCTTATCATCGTGAGAATGAGGAGAGATAGGCCTTATCTCTTAGTTATCTAATATTATCTTAATATTAATAACTAAAATTTATTAGATAATAATATTATCTAATAATGTAATTATATAATATTAAATGGTATAATTATTTGATATTACTTTAACATTAAATAATATCATATAATATACTATATATTACATGAATAATATATATTATTACTTTGATAATATATATATGCATTAAATAATAGGCCTGATTAATAGGATTTTAGTCCAATTAAAATTTAATTAATTACTATCTTATTCCTATTCTTTTTGTGCAACTCTATAAGTTTTTACTATGTTAGTAATGATCCATTAGTGGGCTATAGAAAATGAGCGGTATCTAGTAATATATCACTATTGCCTAAATATTAAGAATGCTTGTGATTCAACATTCACCTAATATATGAATAATACTTTGCAATATAATCCTTTTTATAACAATATCCAAATTGAACTAAAGGCATGAAATATGTCATCCTCATTAATGTTCAATCCATTTTTCTTGATACAAAATATACTAGCTTAAACAAATGATCAATATCATATATTGATCCATTTGAGCATGGCTATGCATTTCTTAGTCTTACTCAATCAAGCAGTCTAAGAATATTTCTCTTTCTATATAGGAGGAACAAAATTTCATCTACATCACTCACATTCCTTTGCATGATTTATGACACACCTAATAAACGCCTAACACGTTAACATAGGATGACATCAAAGTGTGTGACTCATCCTATAGGAAACTATAGTGACTTCAGATTGAAGGACTATATACAATGCGGTCACATGAAAATAGCTAATGACACATGACAAACCATGTAATATTCTTATAATAGGTCAGTCCAATACATCTTTTCACTAACCATGTACCTATGTATTAACTTGATATCACATATCTATAATTCATAATTATCAGTCACCATATATGATTGTCTTGATGTATTATTACTATCCCTTTCATAATAATACTTGACTATGGACATTTTAGGAATAGTAAAACTATTCAAGAGATATATACTAACAGGAGATTGATATTACTTCTAGGACATTGTGCGTTATTACAATCATCTTATGATTAACTCCTAGGACATATATACTAACAGGAGATTGATATTACTTCTTCTAAAACACCTAGGCATAAATCTAAGAAACTTAAAGTGATGAGGGTAATAATGGGAGATTTTTTGAAGGCTGAAGGCAAGACTTTAAAGAACTAAAGTGGTTGTAGCAATGGAGTGGTAAGCTCTTCTAATAAGACATCTCTCTTTCTAAGATGAAGATAGAATTCTTTAATTTTAATGAATGCCTCTTACAAGTAGGGTTGGTAATAAGTCAAGCTAAGCCTAGCCTGAGCTAAGAGTTGAGTTGGGCAAGCTCAAGCTTGACTTGATCTAATGTTTTTCAGCTTATGGCTTGGCTTGAATTTGATTCAAACCAAATTTTTTAACTTGAGCTTGACTTGAATTGAGCTTATGGCTAGCTTGGTTTGACTTAACTCAATAAACTTAAACAAATGTTCAAAAAATCAAATTGAACTAAATGGCTCTACCAAAAAATTTGTGAACTAAACGCATGTTGAGCCTAACTTATCACTAAAACTAAAAGTTTTTAAAACTTTATAAAATTATTACTGAACCCATGAAATTGATTAAGAGGTATGAACTAGTCACTATCTCATGATTCCTATAGCTTCAAATTTTTGCATTATCATTTCTATTTTATATTTGCAACCACCTTGTATAACATTTGATATGAGCTTTCGTTTAAAGATTTTTCACACCTTCTTACCTCTTTTTAAATGATATTCTTAAATTACATTTACCTTAACCATACAATTAATTCTAAAATGAAAATCATGCTAATAATGTCCATTGTTAACTTCATTTATTATTCTAGTTTAATTATAATTCAAATTCAAATGTAAATATTAAATTATAATTATTATGATTATTATTTTTCTTCATAACAAGTATTTAATAAAAGGATTTTTAATTAATATATATAAATATATTAATTAATCTTAAATTATATATATTATTTTAGCTAACTTATAATACAATCAAGCTAAACATCTTTAAGCTCAAGCTTAGCTCATTTAATATATCAATCGAATTATTTAGCTTGTGTATCACTCATTTAATTCATAAGCTTAACTCATTGAGCTAAAAGTCAAATTGAGTTTTGAACGTTTTGCAATCTAACTCGACTCATTACTAGCTTTATTTGCAAATTAATAATATGGTGAGAATTCTTCTTGTGATTTTTATTTTATTATTATTGCTTTTCTTTCTTTTGTTATTCCAATTAGGAAACTTCATGAGTTATTGCTTTTCTTTCTTTTATGATTATAAAGAGTGTCTCTAAGGAGAAGGAGGATAATAGAAAAAAAGGGGAGTAACACATTTTAGAAGAGGAACTCCATTTGAAGAGCCTTAAAAGGCAAAAGGATTCATTAGATGTAATTTTAAATAAGTCTTTCAATTTCTCTTAAGCCTTTTCTAAATCACCAATCTACATAACCTTTGTTTCTCTAGGTTATAATTTATGACTGGACAATCTCATTCCTTTCATAGTTATTTATTTCACTAACATGATCTTTTTTTTATTTAGGTGAACTTTAGCTAAAGAAAACATTTGAGATGGCACCAATTCCTTTCATAAGTACCACTTGTGATTTCACTTTTCTAGGTGAGTTTAACTATATTAATTTTTTTTTTACTATGACCTTTCCCCTTTTTTCATATTATTTGCATCTTTCTCATGTAAACTCTCTTTTTCTTTATCATTTAAACATTGAGCTAGGAGCTTTGAATCTAGAAGATGAGTTCTATGTCAAGCTTGAAAAAAAAAGGCTTAAAGTTACATCCTTATGGAGCACCACTGAGGAGCTTTCTTCATAACCTTTTAAAGGGCCATTAATTAGAAAAAATGAAAAGGATACTAACACATAACTTTGTTTTGAAAACATAGTTCTTCCCAATGACATAATGATCAATGCTTCTTAATTAGTTCCAATAAAGGATATTCTAAGAATTTTTGACATCAATATCATTGCATAGCAACTTTAGTAAGTTGATCTTAAGAATGTTGAGGAGACTCCCATAGGTAAGGAGTCTTTAAGCAATAGGGTGCAAGGAGATTCTTTCATCAATGTAGAAGCTTCTCTTAATGTTGCAATTTTAAAGGATAATTTGAGAGTTAATTATAACTTTTTTTACAAGGGCCATGCTACAGATTTCCAATGTCAACACCTTGACTGAGGTACCTTAGTGGACTATCTTAGAAAATGCCAGGAAGACCTATGTGAGTATAAGTATAGCTTAAGAGAAGAGTAATAAACCATTAATCATGGAAGCTAACTATAAAGTTAATGAAGAAGAAAGGAATGATAAGGACCTTGACTCATTGCAAGTTCATGTTAGAGAGGGATAGATTCAATGAGAGGAAGTTAGGGAGGTTACTTACCATGTAATTCAACATATTCACTATTTTTTCATCATGCTTCTTTTCTTATAACTTGCATTTTTACTATTTTTTTCATTTTTTACATGTAAGTAAGGAGGTGGTCACTAAGAGGAGGTTAGAAATTGCAAAGGTAGACAAAGTCGTAGGTAGAAACTTTTGACCTTTCAAGTAATCTCTTTCTTTTTATTTTTCTAAATCATCTAATGCTACTTTAACCAATTTCTAATTTTGTTTCTCTTTACATGTGGAGCTTCTGGACTTATTGTTGAAGATGAAAAAGATAAGAGAGAGAGAGGAATGTTGTGGAGGTTGACCTTACCCACTTTACTAGGAAGAAAATTTTTATTACTTCTATGAAGAATGGTTTAAGGCTCTTAGGTTGCTTGATCATAAAGGAAGAATCCTATCCATTCTTCAAGTATCCTTCTATGATACTATTACCTCCTTTTATCAACCCAAGTCTCTAACTAATGACTTTTGACACCTATACCTTTAGAATTTGGTTAAAAGATAAATGTGACACCAAAGATCATTTAGATGCCTTAGTAGAGTCAATTCGTTCCCACTTTTTACTTCTTGTCTCAAATAATTTGTTGAATATATTGAAATTGGTTTTGTAAAAACGTCTTAAGGTTTACCTTCCATTCATGGCTGCAAAGGATTGGTTTCCCATGATGACCTATGCTAAAGTGTTCATGTTCTTTTCATAATGGCAAAGGAAGACAATGGTTTGGGCTCATGAGGAGAAATCATGAAATTTGCTTGCAAGATTATAAATTTTGCCTAGTTCTTCCCTAAGTTTTACACCTTAAACTTGCAAAGTGGGTTTCTACCCATCCAAAAAGCTTTAACCTTGGTAAGTTGATATGGACCATTAGTTACCTTAGAATATATTTAGTGATATAGACTAGTGTAGAACCATTATAGTTGAGGTGTTAGTTGAATGTAAGGCTAAATTAATGGAATTTGATAAGCTAATTTTAGACTTCTTTAAGTGACCCTATTGTATCTATTTTAACAATATTAATGAGAAAGAATAGCATTTTTACTTCATATCCACTTTACTTTTAATTTTTATCACCTTTTATGGGTTTTAGTAGCCCTTTTTACTTTGATAATAGCTTTCTCACCTTAGTTGCAAACCTACAATGACTTATGTTAAGACTATGATTTATTGATTTAGTTAATGTAAATTTTTAAAAGGTTACAAACACTTGTCACATTAACTAATAGACACTAGGTAGTAATTTCATTACCTTTGTGATGTTACTAATTTATAAATTTCTCATTCAAGTATGAATAGGCCACCCAATTCCATTGTTCTTGACTTATTACTTCAACCATGCACCACTTTCATTATTCTACCTCTTCGAGGGCCACTTTAGAGGAAGACAAATATTAAATTGAAGATAGTTTGGGGGATTTACCAAAAAACCATTTTTATAAAGATGAAAGCTATTATTTTAGGTTAAATTTTAATTAGGGATATGATGGCTTTCTTGGATACCATGCTTTGCTTGGGAGGATATACTCCTTTACAAACATTTCTCTAATAGTACAACCTTCATCCCTTTGTCAGATGTAGAAGAAGCAAGGCTCATCCCACTAATGATTTGTTACTTAGGGGATGTTCCTTTATTAAGAAGATAAGGAATCTTTCTGAACTTTCCTAAGAAGGGGAAATAACTTGTCATTTCTTTCCTTGGAGATCTAAAGCACGTTTCTGTATAAGAGTTACGATGGTTCTCCATGCAACTTCATGAATGGTTCTTTGAGTCCACCCTATTGACACTTAGGTGTAGGGGAAGGGAACTTAACCATTACTATATGGAGTTCAAAAATTCATAGCTAAATTTGTGTCTTCAAATTTAGTGCATTGAGGTAGTAGAGAAAGAGTTTCAAAAGCCTATGTTAAGAGAAGTTATCTTTGAACTAACATATTTTATGTACTTCCAAAAATGTTAGGGCCTATTAAAAATGGAATAGAGGTTTAGAATGTTAAGGATGTGCTTCATCTTGATTTTTGTCATTTGGCTACTAACTTTATCATAAGGGAAAATCTAAAAGTTTTAATTCTTCTAAAGACCAAGATGAATGGTGATAAGGCTCAAGCCATAGTGACCTTATTACCCCTTTCTCAAGTAGTAAGTTAGAGGTTTTAGGCTTTGTAGGGAGAATTTAAGTTTTATGCAATCCTAATAAGGTAAGGCTAAGGTTTTTTTATACCTCAAATATTGGTCAAGCATTCTTTGTATAATAAAGCCTATGCAATAGTCAATGTTGTACTAAGGTATTTCCCTTAAATTGGTGTAAAAATAATGATAATAAAAGATTATTTTTTTTGCAAATTTGACTAGCCTATTTGATTATTTTCTTTAAGGCCTTCCATTGGGCTATTACTTTATGAAGAGGTATAATGCTTTAATCATGGTGATAATTCCCATGCCTTAAGATATTTGGGGAAATGTTGCTGAAGTATTATAAAATTTTAAAATTTTCATTCCATTTTTCACTTTCAAATTGCATACTTCTCTTTTTTTTTATCAAGAGCTTTTAAACTTAACTTTGTTTTTTAGTTAAAAACTTCTAAAATAAAATGAGTGACTTAAGTTTGGATTCTAACTCCACTACTAACTTTATAACAAGCATTTGAGGAAATGAGTTCAAGAAGAGTACTTTTATTTGGAGAATCTATAATGGTTTGTGCTTTTTAACAATAATTGATGATACTTTTAGGTGGATTACTAAGGATTCATAAAGTGATAAAGATTAGCTAAATATCGCTTGTAGGGATCCGTGGTGGAACATTTTTCCCTTCAAACATTTCTTCTATAACTAGATATCTTTCTTTCAAAGCTTGCGATTGAGATAGGAATGATTCCCCCTTTCATTTGCCATTGTAGGGTGATTGGAATATACTAGACTCATCTCTACCTCTTCTTGTAAAGGATCAAGAGTCTTTGATTAATCATACTTGGAGCTAACAGCGTGCCATATCTTTAAGGTTCATGTGGGATTATATGCAAGCGGACCACCTATACTTTAAAATGGCATCCTAAGCTTTCTAGTATTACAATAGGATTTCCTAACTATACTACTATGGCTTCCCTAGTTATCTCCTTCTCTATTTGAACTTTTCAGTAAGGATATCTTAATTTGAATAGAGGTACCTAGATAAGCACACCTAAATGAAGGTTGAGTTTCAACTAGGTTGAGTTTCTCCTAACTCCATTAGATTTCACCTTAGTACCATTGGCATAGGGATATGGAACATTTGTTGATGCTCTATCTAGACTTCCACCACCTTGATATCAAGATAATGATGTAGTATTATTTGAAGATTATGAACGTCATCGAAACTCACTAATGTGAACAATATTTTATTAATATTTTTTCTTATATTTAGGTCCCTTAGGAGGTGATGATATTTAATTGGATTAATTTTGCATTAATTTGAGACTAATTGCATTAATTTGGGCTTAATTGAATTTCAGGCTTAATGCTAGATTTTTTATGCTGTTTCAGTATTTTGATCATAACTTGAGCTCTGGATGTCGGATTTGGACAGTCTATACACTGTTGGAAATCTAACTTTTCATGTTGAGCAGAAAACCCAGTTCTGCTATCTTGGAGGTCAAATATTAGCTTAAAGTGGAAACAGAGTTGCTGTCCAAGCCCAGACTCGACCTAGTTGCAATGATTAATTCATATCTTGAGCTCCAAGTGTCTAATTAATGCAAGGCCAAGTCCAATTACTCCCTAAAATTCATATCTAATCATTTCTAAAGCCCTTTTGATGAAATTGAGTCATTTTGAAGGCAAAGGAAGATGGATTGTGGCTCATTATTTCATCTCAGACTAGATTGAACTACCTGTAGTATTTTGGCTATAACTTGAGCTAGGAATGTTTGATTGGGCTCAAATTTTATGGGTAGTTTCCTAAGATATTAGGTTACAAGTTTGTAGTTCAGGTCCAATCCTAATTATGCCTCTATGGTTGTAAATAAATAGATGGAAGAATCAAAATGTGAAGGAGGTTAGAGACAGCTTGATAGTTTTCTAAATTTTCTTTGGTTTTTTTCTCTCTAATGGAAGGCTAATTCTCTGAGTTAATTCAAGAAAATTTGAGGCTATTCTCCTCTAGAATTATGAGATCTTGATTCGTATGGTGGTAACTATAATTAATTTCTCTTTTTCCTCATCTATCTCCTTTAATTTGCATGATCTGCTTGAATTGGATGTTGATTTGATATAATCCTTGTTCAATTCTATAGAGTTGTGTTTTAAATCTGAATTAGTAGTAAATTCTAATTGATTAATCAAAATTTTTTGTGAGAGAAAAGGGGATGAATGGATGGTTTAGGATTATAAATTAATTCATTTAATTTAGCCGAATTCTATCTTTAAATTGGTTTTGATCTAGCTTAGGGGTTATGGCGATTGTCTAACTTTGCTAATCTTAATCAATCAGATTCTAGGTGATTGTCTAGCATAGGATTCATGAATTGTTGCAAGGATTCTGGATAATTCAAGGCTAAATAATTAATTGTAAAAATCCAATTTATAGTGATCTATGATTAATTCTTTGAAGAGATCTTAAATTCCTTGGATTAGTTGTTTTAATTAATTAATATTCTTATTTTCGCTGCTACTATTTTATTAATTCCATTATTGATTTTTTGCTATTGACATCTTCCTGCTTTAATTTCAACCACCCAATTTTAATTCTGTTTTGCATATCTATATTTAGTTTTGAAGTCTCAATTTTGTATATTTAGCATTCTGCACTAATTTTAGGTCTACACGTTTTGTGTTTGATAAATTGCATAATTAGATAGAATTCATTTGGTTCACATCATAAACTCAATTAGTAAATAATCACCAAGAATTATTAAAAAGGATCTTTAGAGGTTCGACTTGGTTCCCACTATTTTTCTACAAAAATTCTTTGGAATCAGTAATTTTAATTTGGTTGGTTTGATAGCCACGATCACTCACCTAGATGGTTATTGCACTTATGATATTGCTAGCAGATTTCCTTTCTCTAATATAAAGACAACTCGAATTGAAGGCTTTGCCAAGGGACAATACATAAGAAAGATCAAGCCTTTTCACGAGATAATCATTCCTTATGCCAACTGATTGTATCATTATTTTTTATGTATATGTTCTTTAGTTTTTCTCTTTTTCTGCTTATTTTTCCCTTTTTTTATTTAATTGTACATGTAAATTGTTTATAAAGAAAAAATACTTAACTTTTTAATATTTTATCATTTTTTGCTCTGATACTTTTGCTTGTTTAGGAGGCTTCTAACCTCTATTATTCTACTATAATTGAATGATGCATACCTCTTTTAGCATAGAGTGGGTAAATAACCAATTTAATGATGCATACCTCTATCATTCTATTGCAATTGAATGATGCATACCTCTTTTAGTGGATAATAACTAAATAACTAATTTAAAGAGACTGTGTCTTAACTAATATTTTTAACATTTTATCTTTTTCCACTTTAATACTTTTACTTGTTTAAAAGGCTTCTAGCCTTTGTCACTCTACTACAATTGAATGATATATACCTCTTTTAGCATAGAGTGGTTAAATAACTAATTTAATGAGAGTGCATCTTAACTATACAATTTGTTCTTCCTTTACCCTAAGATTTATTCTAACTTTCTTACTTGCAAGTATATAAACTTAGCTTCCTTAATATCCACACTAATGGCAAGCATACAAGGAAAAAGTGCACATGGCTATGACAAATGTAGGTGAGTATAACAATAAGGCCATTATGACCCCTTTTATACTTAAATAACCTATTAGCTAACATCTTTTATTTTAATGATTGCCTTAATTCCTTGGGTGCAACTATGCTTGATATGGATTTATACCTTTAGTCAAGATAGCATGTCATATTTCTTTATTAGGGGAAAATAGCATTTGAGACCTTTTCAGGAAATAAAAAAAGAGATCGTTATCTTCATGTTTGTTACTATTTTGTTACATGTACTAGTCTGGCTTGATGATTTTACCTATAAAGTTTAAGTTCTTTTCATTCACTTTGAGTTTTCATATCCAATTTCCTGTTCATCCCATGAGTCATTCAAGCATAAGTTCTAACTTGGTAAACACATAAGAGCAAGGAAGTGTGAGATTACATAATCATTTAGAGATTTTATTAGGGATCAAGATACATTAAGATGACTTTAGTTATTTTGAGCTAGATCATCATAAATTTGATAGAAGGGATAGAATGGTTCAGCATAGTGTACAAGTACTCCTTAAAGGATATTAAGCCTTTTAAGTGCAATGTTAACATTGATGGTTATAATATTTTGAAAGAGATAAAGGAAAAAGAACTTATTCCTTCTATCATTTGTTATTTGGGTATGATCCTTATTTGGAAGTCCTTAATATGCCTTTTAATCTACTAGGGTTCCTTGAAGATTATATTATGATTTCTCCTTCCTATCTTTTCATGTCAAGGCCAGACAAGTGTAATTAAAGCTTATAAAACTTCAAGTGCAGCTTTTAGTTTAGGAGGTAGTTACTTGTAACACCCTAAAATATGCTAAAAGTGTTTATGGAAAATTCAACATACATTTTAGAGGAAAATTATTTAAAAAGTAGTTAATATAGCCTTAAGTATGAAAAATTATGTGGATGAAGAAGATAATATAGGTATAAAAAGTAGTATAAATGCTTAGATTAAATTAAAATAAAAGTAAGTTGAAAAAATAGGGTAAAGGGACCCCATAAGTTTTAACCATTAAGATTTTGGAAACCCAACATGAACTTAAGAGTAAAGAAATGTAAGATGGAAGGTTTATATATAGAACTATTAGGAAAGACCACAAAAATAGAAGGATTTAAATTTTAGAGGATGCATGACATTTCAAATTACCAAGTAAATTGTAAGGTGAGCATTAAATTAATTAGTAGGAAAAATTCAAAAGTAATCCTATTTTTGCATAATTTTTACACACTTTTGGCCATAACTTAATGTAGAAATGTATGATTGATAAGCCATTAAAAGACTTAGAAAGCAAACATCTAGGGGCTCAGCCTATGTAATTTTCATGATTTAATTTCTAACTAATTAATCATATACTTTTTTTTAAAGAAAGGCAAAATCTGGGTGAGATTGCATTAACTAATTTATAGTAATTAGGCCATAAATTTATTTAGGAAGTTTTAATGGACAAACAATCAAGATCAATGAAAAAAATACATAAAAGGACTTCGCATGTAAAAAAATCATGCAATGGGTCATTGTATATAAAAAGATATATGAATTCACCTAAGAGACTATATAATAGAAGTTTAAAGATGAAATTATTTTCGGTTTGAGTTTAAATATGCATGAGTAGATTGGTATATGATTATGGACATACACTACATAAAAAGATAGAGATTAATTAAATTGAAATGATGAGTGTTAAGGTTAGGTTATAAAGTTGGCTTAGCATAAGAAGGCCATTATAGAATGGTGAAAATGGCATTAGAAAAGACATATTCTAGGAAGCCCAAGATATATGATGATGATAAAAAAATTTATTGGGCCAAAATGGGAGTCTATTCAGTCCTTTTATAGGGAGGAATGAAAAAAAAGGTTTCTTTCTCCATTAAGATAAAACTCAATCCACTCCTTAAATTATTTAAAACTTAGGAGTTAAATTTTGCATTTCAACTTGTTATTAAAATAAGTTAAAACATAGGAAATAAGCTTACAACATGCTTACCCTACAAGCTTTGGTGATAAATGTCTTTATAAAGAGCTCTACATGCATCCCTACCCTTATCATCTTGCACACCATCTCCACCACCTCAAAGCACTAAGTCTCTATCATTTTTCTCTCTCTTTCCAAATAAGGTTGAAACTACTCCTTGCAAAACAACTTCATTTTCATTCTTTTCCTATAAACACCATAAGACCTCCACCTAAATGCAACGGTAAGAAGGATGACCACAACGGAGCATAAGGACTCTTTTCTAGCAAAGAAAAAGCAAGTCAAATCATTAAGTAAAGTGTACTTTAAATTTTCCTTTTGAGAATCCTATTTCCTATTGAAATTCTATTAAGTTTGGATATTTTGATCTTGGAGGAACCTAATAAATTGCCTCAATCAAACCTCATCACCAATTAAGTGAGTATTCTTCTTACACTCTTATTTAGAGTTTTCTAAGTTATTCACTAAAAGTCACATGTAAGTGACATGGATAGATTATATTGGAAATACTAAAAACCAAAGAACATGCAAACAAAAAGATAATAGAAGAGTTTAATAATATGTTATGTATGTTTGGGAAAATATTTCAAATTCTTTCTTAAATTAATTAGAGGTTAAACTTGTGAAAAGAGAGAAGAAAAATCCCTTTAAAGGGATTTTCAAGGCTTCAAGTATCTAAGGGGTTAAGCAAAGATGTGGTTTTGAGTAAATTTTGACTTATATGAACATGATGGAAATTTACAAAAGAAATATAAGTATTAAGCATTCACCTATAATGAAACTAAGGTTAGTCCATTGCTAAAGCAAAATAATTAGGATTTTAGAATTATACAATGAATGATTTAAAAGGAAAATATATTGTGTGAGAATGCAAAAGAGTAAAGAAAAACTTGATGGCTATTTCAACTACCCTTAAGTTATATGATTAAAAATCCTTATTAAATTATTAGAGTGCCTCCAGGTGTATATGTTGATGATATTGTCTATATGGTTGCTAAGTCTCATAGTATTAAGTTAGTTAGAGTAAAATAAATAAATAGATATGCATACAAATGTGTATGTGTGTGAATTAGTATATAAGTTAAAATATCATAAATATGGAAATACATGAGAAAATATATAGATTATTTTTTAATTAAAGAGGAAGAATACTAGTAATAATGAAATATTAATAGTTAATATGTAGTAATAATATTCTTGAGTGTTTCATGGGTTTTTTTTATGAAAATAAAGTAAAGAAAAGATTTTGGAGAAAATTTCAAGTATATTTGAATTTCAAAATAATAATAATAATAATAATAATAATAATAATAATAATAATAATAATAATAATAATAATAATAATAATAATTTCTTGAAATATTATTGATTGAATATTTTAGCCAAGTTTCACTTGAACCTAGTTGTTTTTAATGAAAACCATGTATAAGAGATGACTTTTACCAAAGGAGAATTATTAATCTATATTCTTCATATCAAGTTATAAAGAATATATGGGGATTTGCCTATGTTCAAATATTAATAATTTGAAAATAAAAATTATTCATCTAAGAAAATAAGAAAAAAGGATGTTGCAAACTTAGTTGGAATACAAATAAAGATCAAAACCATGTGTAATTGAATGTGATTTGGCTATAGGGTAAATTTAATTATTGTGTTATATAAATTTTCTACATTTTAGAATAATAAATAACCTTGAATGTATGGATATTAGGTTAGAATAAAAATATGAATAGACTATTTGGAAGGGTGATTTGGCATCCTTTGGAGGATATATAATCCATAAAGATGCAAGGACATAAAAATATTGATACAAAATATAGGTGTACAAATATGAATGGTGAAGTATAAATTAAGAAGGTCATAAATATTTATATGTATATTGTTATAATAAGTTTATGGGAATAAAATATATCATCCATAGAATATGATTAACCTTAATTATGGAAGTGCATGATATATATAAAAACACACATATGTATATATTATTATTAATTATGGAAGTGAAATATAATGAAGTCAAAATAAATATATATTGGAAGTTGATATTATGCATATAACATGCAAATTGTGAAAAGATATATTAAATATATGGATATTGCTAAGAAAATTATGAATATGAATATAGATGGTAAGTATAATTTTTGAGGATAAGTTATGAATATATATAAGTTTGCGAATGTGAATAAGCATAAGTAGTGGGTATGAATTATGGATATGAATTTAACTGGTGAGCATAAATGGTTGTGAACATGAATTATGAATATAAATTGTTATTATGAGTTATATATATATAGTAGGGTATCTATTGTAAATGTAAGCTATGGATGCAAAATGTGAATATAAATTATGGTGAGCATGATTTAATGGTGTGAATTTGTCACATCTTCCTTAAAATATTTAGAATTTTGAAATATATATATATATATGATGAAAAGGAATGATTAATAAAAATTTTAGCGATAAAATTTTAAAACAAAAATTTTAGATGGAATGGAAAAAAATGATAAGAAAATATGAGTGAGACATTGAGGAAAAAGGAATTAATTAATTAAATGATTTTTGAATAAAATTTTGGACAAATAGAAAATAAATTATTTAATTAGGCTTGATAAGGTTTAGTTAAGGAAAAGTGTGATGAATAAAAGAATTAAAGGTTATAAGTGATTTAAAGTGAATATAGAGGATATTTAGGATAAATTTATGAAAATGAACCTACTTGTTTAAAACCTAAACCTCAGCCCAAAATTTCCCATTTCATTTGATCTCCTAAACTATCCTAACTCATCATCCCTAGGCCACATGATTGACATAAGAAATCACTACTAGTGATAGCTTACTAACCTCCCTTAAACACATCTAATGCAATGGTTCATGTGCATGTACACTATATTTTCAAGAATATATGGTATTCAAAAATTTAAATACAAAATATATTGTTAAATAGGTATGCAAAATTAATCCAACTATTCCAATGCTTATCTTGCTATGAAAATTTCATAAGCAAGCTTACTTTCATCCCTTTGATGGCAATTGAACATCTAAGGGGATAATACCTAATAAAGATAAAATATAGAAAAGAAAGAAGTGAGTTTCTTTGAAACTCAGTGAGTAAATATTTAGAAGTTAGTAAAATATAATTAATTTAAGCTATAAGCATATTCATGTAAAATGACTAGGCATCATCTTAATTAACATTTACACTTTCATACCTTTACTAAAGAAAAAGAGATGGTTTTCTTAATAAATAACTTGTATAATAAGAAATTATAAAAACACAACATTAGGTCACAGTTATGAGTATACTAGCTACTTATTCATTTCTTTTTTTTTCATTTGGCATTAGCATTATTCATAATGGAAAATGCTTTTCCTTTTTTTTTTTTTGTAAAGTAATCATATATAAATATCATACAATAACAACATAAGTCAAAGAGAACAAAAAGAAAGTATGTAAATCTATTTATGACTCCATTCATTTTTATCCTTCATAAGCTCTAACCTTATCCCTCTAGGATCACCTTGTGATCTAACCATTACAAGCTCTAGTCTTGTCTCACCAAGGTCACCTTATGATATAATCATTATAAGCTAGTACACAAATTTGATGCATAAAGTCATAACATATGTGTATCATCTCTGTTATCATCATTAAACTCATTCAACACATAATGTTATCTCAATAACACAAGCACTTTAACTATCACTCCAATCATCGTAATTCAATAACAACCTTCATATGTTTAAATCTATAATCATCCCATGTCTCTTTGCATGGCTACATATCTCATCTTTATTAATATACATTACATAATTGAATAACACAACAAATAAATGTACAATCATGGTTTATATGCGCAAAACACTATCATGCCTTATTGCATGACCCTGTATCATGTATTTAATCCATATCTATCATGTAATAAATTAACTTATTTTTAAGTAGCATTAGAATATAACTTGACCCTTTAGATATCATGATATCATGAATTGAATAAGGTATAATTAACTATATATTCAACTATAGTGCCCTAATAGCAACATCAAGGATTATTAGTTAATGATATAGTTAACTATAAGGGTCTAGATAACAAATTTGATGCTTATAGTTAACTATTAACATCTAGAAAGCAACTTTTTGGCTTATAATCAATTATGTTTGCTTAGAATGCACATTCTAGGATATAATTGACTATATAGTTAACTATAGCTTAGTTTCTAGGAAGTTCCATGTATTTTTACTATTCATCCAAAAATAAGTTCATCATCTAATTACATATATATCCATACTAAATCATAAATACATATAAAAAATGCAATATTTATGTCATTTTCAACATTAAAACAATACTAAACACATAAATCATCACTTTTTCTCATACAATCAAATAAAACTTAATCTTTTAACCTAAACTAAATAAAACAATCTTAATCTTCTTGATAAAACTAAAATCTTTACTCACTGAGTATGAAGGAGGATTTGGAAAGTTTGATTTGAAGTCATTTGGCCTTAATCATCTAAAAATTCTAAGATTTCAAGTTAGGATTTATCTTTTGCATTTTAGAATTAATTACTCAATCTTTTCAAATCTAAATAAAACTATGAAGAATCTAGTTACCATGAACATCTTACCTTGGTGGAATGAAGAATTTGAAGAAGATTTACTCCTTACTTATTTGATTGAAAAGGAATTATGGAAGAAGAAGAAGAAGGAGAAGCAGAAGAAGAAGAATGTAGGTAAAAGGAAGTTAGGGTTTAGTAATGAAATTAAGGATGCTAAATAGGCTTTGCAAACTAAATCAGGCCAAAATCCACTCGAGCATGACCTATTAAGGCTTACATTTTAAGTAAGCCTATTTTAGTTAGTCTAATTTGTACTACAAGCTTACGAACTAACCTATTTTGACTTAAAAAGATAGCTAGCTCATAAGTTAACATGTGGTTTATGCAAATTTAACTAATTTAGGCTTATTCTTTTATGAACCTATATCCTAGTTTACCGAGCTTGGGGGCCATATGCTTATTAAGCACCTTTAAATGAAATGATGGTTTGAAGGCTGATTTTGACTTTAAAGAGGCAAAGGCAATTCCCTTATTATTTTTCCTAAAACTCTTTTATACTTAGATTTTCACTTCTGATCACTTAAAATCATTAATTATTTTATTCAAAGCATTTTTCTCAACTAATCCCTTAATTTTTTCCTTTTTCAAACCCAACTTAAATGATTTTATTTAACATTTTATTTAAAACTCATTTAATTAATTAGTTTTAATATCTCATTCTCACTTTCCTTATGAAAATTTATTCAATCCATATAGAATCTTTATTTTGAATTTTTTCTATAATAATTAACTAATTAATCACTCCTTCTATAATGTAAAATTTTTTAATTTTAAAGAGAATATTATCAATAAATGAATATTTAATATTTTAAACTTTAAAAGTGTAATATAACTATTTTAACTCTCTCTTTCTCCTTTTTCTCCTTCATAACACTTCATTAATCAACAAATTAGAGAGTAATTTTTTCACCAAATCCTTCACAAAAACAAGGTAAGGTTTCCATAATAACTAGATTCTCCAATAGTTTCTTTGAATTTACAAGGATTTAGGTATTTAACTCAAAAAGAGGAGAAATGAACTTGAATGTAGAATCCTTAGAGACAACAAATCTAACCTTTTGAATCCTACTCCATCTAAGTGAACATTCTAGCTTTAGTTTGAACATTTGAATTATTTTACTTAATGTAAGTACAAGTTTTGGGCTTTTATGATTTTGTAAAGATTATGTTGATTTTAAGTGTTAAGATGATGTGAATGATTTATATAAAATGTCGCATATATGTATTTATGATTTAGTTAAGGTTTATAGTGTAGTAAATGAGTTAGATTTGTATTAATGGTGAAATGAATAATATTTCAAGCTAAATATGTATAGAATTCATAATAGAAATTGACTATATACCTAACTATAGTTATGAAAATTGCTCTCTAAAGAGCCATAGTGGACTACCTAAGTGCAAAGTTAACCTTAAAAATCCTATAATCAACTATGGCTAAAGGGATTGCCCTTTAGATAACCATAATCAACTACTTAACTAGACTATATTCTTTGGAGGTCCATTATTAAGTACATAGTCAACTATGACTTATGTGTTAACGGTTCATAGTTAATTACATAGTTAAATTCTTGCATCTTAATCCTAATAATGACCCTTTATAATTAAATACCTCACCAACTATGCATCATTTCTTGGGTTTCATTGTCGATTACATAGTTCATCACCTGGATGAATTTTAAAGAATAATGATATAAAAAGGGACTTAAATACATGTGTTGTATGGTATTGTATTTATTAATGATACAATGAATGGTGGTGGAAATGAAATATGTAGCCATCCAAAGAGGTATGTGATGATTGTAAATGAGTTATGTGATCTTAATGAGGAAAAGAAAATGCATTAAGATATAAGAAATGTGATAAAGGTGATGTGATATGTGAAAATCGGATCTGATAATCATTTATGAAGGGATAAGACAAAGAGGCATAAAGATAGGTTTATAAGGAATAAGGTTAACTATGAGTCATATGAAAATTTACTTACTTCCTTTCTTATGATATTTGTGTGTTTTATATTAAGATTATGATATAGATGAATATGTATAATCGAGTGATAACATTGATAAGTGCAATCAATTATAAATAACTACATAATGATAATGGAAATTATGATATGATATGTGTAATTTAAGTTTGCAAGTTTATAGAAGAGTAAATTCAATTGATAAAGTTTATAATTGTCATTTATGTTTAATTATGTTAGAATATTTACTCATTATGCCTTGAATTCGCTCCTCTATGTATTTTCCTTCATAGATATTCAAGTTAATCCACCACCACCACCACTCTAGTGTTAAGCTATTAGAAGTTTATCCAATATGGCAAGGGCACCATTAGACATTTTTCTAGATATGTTTGAACCTTCGTTTGTATAGGGAAAAAAAGGTAGAAGGATAATAATTTCTATTTTTTGAGGTTAGTTAGGTCAGTTTATCCTCAAGATTGACGGATTAGAAAAAGGCCAGACTCCTTATAACTTGGAATTTTATTTTGCTAAATAAAATTATTATCTTTCCCTATTAATGTATCAATATCTTCCTTAAATTCTCTTGCATGCATTACTATGTTAGGGTTAGAATATAGATTAAATTAGTGAAAATTAGGTTGTGAGTTTCACACCAATTATAATTAAGGTTGGGTTATGACAAAATTATAAATTGTAAAATATAGAATACAAATTATGAATATGAAACATTTAGTGGATGCTTATTATGAATATAAGTTCAAAATGTGATGTGTGAAATATATGTCACTTGTTACATCATATGTGAAATATGTAGGAATAGTAACTTTCAGGAAATAGATGACACTTACGGTATCCACTACACAATATATGAAACTTATAAATATGATAAATATGTGTCTCATTTGTGATATCTATTATGAAATATGTGAAAATTATGAATTTTGTGAAATATGGACCATTTATGATATCTATTATAAAGCATGAGCAATTGTGAATGTTATAAAATATGGATCATTTGTGATATCTATTATGGAAATATGTGGCAATTATGAATTTTATGAAGTGAGAGCCATTTGTGATATTTATTATGAAATATATGACAATTATGAATATGTAAAATAGGGACCAGTCATTTGTTTCAAAACATGTGAAAATTTATAAAATTATGTGAGGCCATCTATGATATCTACTACAAAACAAGTAAATAATTATGAATGTGTTGAAATAAAGGCCATTTTAGATGTTCTTTGTGGTATGTGTGGAAATTATGAACATGCGAAATGCACTAAGAAATATGATATGAAATTAAAAGCCATATGAAATGCTGAGATTATGGGAGATATGAGTCGACATATGCATATACTATATGATATCCTTATGGAAGAGGGGTGTGCATGCAAGCTATATAAATTAATGATGAAACAAATAAGAATGCATCGAAGATGTAAGGAGAAATAGTGTTTATAAGTCATTTCACAAGTGTCTTATGGATACATGTTTGTCTAATTTCAATTTTTCATTTTATTGCATTTGTATAACTTATGCATAACTATATATGATGAAGTGTGTGCATGATATGAATTTGAAATGTAATAATGAATATTTATGACAAAATGGGTGCATAATATGAACTCAAGATATGACTATAAATATTCATGCTAAAATGTGTGCATAAGGTGAAATTGAGATGTGAATATGATTTCATACATAAAACATGTGTACATAAGACATGAAATTAAGATGTGAATATATTGAACATATCATACGGTCAAAATGTAAAACAAGAATGCATAACATGTCATTAGAAAGTAAATGTGATTAATGAATGCATTATTTGTAAGTTAATATATTTTCTTTCCTTATATATCATGGATGATGCAATAATATATGCAGTAAGTGTGATACACACATGATAATAGAAGTTTTGTAAATGTATGGTGCTTATGAATCCACCTTTTAAATGTGAATGTACAATTTTATGCTAAGACATTTCAAACATGCCAATATAGTGCATGAATTGAATATACATAGAATAGAGAACAAAGGATGCTTAGTTTGAAGGACTGGATATGCATACGCATGCATACATAGACAGATAGATAGACACACACACACACACACACATAAGAAGCATAACAAGATGTAAGCAAGAAAATGGCATAGGAAGACACTAAAATGAATAGTTTGTATGGAATCTCACTCATTAAGTCTTTATAAGTTATTTTGTTATTATCTAATGTTTTAATATATCTATTGGTATAAAAAAGATGATTAAATATAAAGAGTATTTTGGCTATCACAGTGGACTTTTCACTAATGGGATTAGTCATTGTAAAATGAAAGAAAGAAAAATGTAATAAAGAATTTGAGGTTTGTAGAAAAGAAAATGTAAAATGATAAGGTTTGGCTTAGGTGACCTTACCATTCAATACAATGGAGTGTAACCAAAGCTTTGCTATTTGGGACACTAAAACTTTTCTATATAAGTCATCTTTTTAGCAAAGAACCTCGGCATGGAAGATAACCTTATGAGAAAGTAATGTAAAAGGTGAAGCTTATCCTTATACAAGGTTCTTTTTACAAAAAGAGCATTAATGAGGCATCTAGAATGTGAAGGAATCTTTCACTCTAGCTTTTCTCATCTTGCGTTGGTGTTTATGATTCATGAAGAGGTGGTGATTCTTGTGCTCACTGAAACTTATCTAGATGGACCATGAGCTCATGTAATAATCTCTTCACTCCATTTTCTTAATAAGGAGATTATTAGTACTTTTAGCTTTACTAGAGGCATTTGAATGTTATAGAATAGGAGCAAAATGACTATAGAGTTGATCAAGAAATCTGAGAATAAAATTAAGGCCAAGATTAAGCCATTTAAGTATTTTTTTTATTTTCTATCATTTACACTTTATTATGCTTTTGCTATGGATAACTCAATTTAGTACTAGAATTTTTTTCCATTGTTAGCTATGATTACTGATTACATGATTCTTACCTTCTTAAGGGGTAATATTTCTCAACATTCTTACAATTAGCTAGGGTTATTTCAAGCACACTTCTAAGGTTAAGCAAGACACAATATCCATTAGCATTAACCTTGCTAATAATATATGGTCCTTCCTATTTAGGGGCAAACTTTGAAACATGTATTCGTTTTAGAGCATACTTACTAGCATGGAGCACTTGCTCCTTTTCTTAAAAATACTATGATTTGACTATTTTTTGATTTACCCCTATAACACACTTCAAATAGATCATGTGTGCTTCTTACATCTTCTTTTACATTTCTTCTACGGTCTTAACTTGTGTGATTAGATTGACTTTGAGGTCTTTCTCTAACGTGTCTTACAAACTTTCCATAAACAATTTGGTTAGGATGACAACATTAACTCCATACATGAGTGAGAAGAGGATAACTTGAGTAGGCCCCTTTTTAGCAGTTCAATATGCTTATAGAATGAAAAGTAAATGATTTGTCAAGCTTTAGGATTATCATGCATTATTTTTGTGAGAAATTTCAATAATATTATGTTTTTGGCTTCAATATGCCTATTCCTATGGAAGTAATATGAGTTTGACTTGTTATGCATGATCTTGTACATTTCCATCAATGCCTTGATCGCTTTGTTCACAAATGGAATTCCATTATTTGAAATGATCTACCTTACGATCCCAAATTTGCATATTGCATATATTCCTTTATAAAGTTTATTAAATCATCTTAATGAGCATTCTTTAAAGCTTCCACATCCATTGATTTTGTGAAGAGCTTTGTAGTTATGAAAATCCATACCTTTCCCCTTCATCCTAGCTTAATAGGTCCTACTAAGTTGAATGCCTATGTATGGAATGATTATGGGGTACTTAGTGCTTGCAAGTTTATCATAAGATTATGAATGACATTACTATAGACTTGGCAAAGCTTGTACTACCTCATATGTATTATAGTATCACATTCCATAGTTAATCTATAGTGTCCTAGGTGCATGAGCTCTTGGAAAAGTTTACCTCCTTGTTGTTCTCCTTTATGGACCTCTTATATCATCATTACTTATTCCTCTTTGCTTAAACATCTATTTGGGGCATTGTCTACCCTCTTTTTGCAAAGGACTCCATTATTTATGAAATACTAGTAAGCTTTTCTCTTAACCTTTTTATCTTTTTGAATATCACTTTAGAAGGAGCCACTTTGGAGATATTGGATTATATCCTTCCTTTAATCCCCTTAACATTCATTCTAACCTCATGTCATACTCTTGTGCACACTTTGCAAGTAAATTGTAGTTAGTTATATTCTTTCTTCATTTATTGGCCAATAAAATCCCTAACATTGAAGTTTTTAGTGCAAGGGTAGTCTTTTATTTTTGTAAGTATTTTTATATGCCTTTTCTATTAGATCTCTTCCTTTTTCCTTTGAAATACATTACACTAGTAGGCCTTCACTCCTTTCCTTTGAAGCATTCACCTATTCATCTAGTATTCATTTAATGTTTTGACATTTGCTGTTACGAGATTTAGAAGTCTCTTTATCTATAAACACTACTGCTAATCTTCCTTTTTTGCCTCAGGAGTTGAAGGATTTAATATAGTCTTGGGTTGGGGGTAAAGCTTTATGTTTATTTCAATAGGAAATTTTTCTTCCATCATCATTTTGGTGCCTAAAGTGGTTAAAGCATTACATGCTGATTACTCCTTTTTTAAATGTGGCAAAGGGTGATCAATTTGAACTTGGCAACTTATTTTTGTAGTGCCTCTTTATATGTGATAAGGGTTGGCTCTTTCATTATGAACTTCCCTATTATTCATTTGATCATTAGCTTAGAATTCCCTAAACCATCAATTCTTCAGCCTTTATTTCCTTTGTAAGCATCATTCCTAAGATTAAAACTTTGTATTTTGCCTCATTGTTAGTGCACATGAAATCTAACTTGTAAACCTTGAAATGTAATTCTTCCTAAAGAATTCTTAACATTACCCCAGCACTTTCATCTGGTTTAGATGGTGATATATCAAAATACAAAGTCTATGGCTCCCATGTCTCATAAATAACACATATATCTTACTCAAGGAGTTCTCTAGGAATTTCCTCAAATGTTAGTTTATACTATCTAATGGAAAATTATGCTTAAATATTGGCAAAGGCTTGTCTTTTCATGCCTCTAGGGGGCCTGATATTGATGTCAAATTTACTAATCATAAGTATCCATTTAGCCATTCTTCCTATCAACAAGCTACTTCACCAAGAATTTGATTAGATCAAACTTAGTGGTCAACTAAACAAGATATGTTAGGAAATAGTGATGAACCTTTTGAGTGGCATGTACAAGGGAAAGATAATATTTCTCTATTAGGTGGTATCTAAACTCTAGCCTCCTAGAAAGGTTTTTGAGGTAGTACACAAGACTTTCTACTTTATCCTCCTTAATAGATCTTGTTATAGGGGTTGTTAGGTTTCAGATACATTATGTAATGTAGCGGAAAAATAGATTTTCAAAATCATGTCATGTGAAAGCTTCCCATGGATCAATGTATAAGGACATAAATCAAGAATCAAAGATTACCTCTTGGAGTGCAAATCCAAATCAAGAGCATAGTTAGGTGATAATGCCTTTACAATATCTACATGGAGCAAATAGTGATGTTTTAACCTCCACAAATCTGTTAGGATTGGTCTCTCACCAAAGAAGAAGGTTTTAGTATAGTTTTATAAGGTGTTTTTTGCAATTTTATTCATGGCAAATTTACTTATTTTTCACTGAAAAAATGACGCGTTCATACCTTTTTTATAAAGCTAAAGACATGCATCTTTCCTAATCCTACTAGAAAAACCACATCTAATATTAATTTTACTTAACCACTAATACTTTATCTTTAACATGGTGAGAGTGAAGAGAGATAGGGCTTATCCATTAGTTATCTAATATTACTTTAATATTAATAACTAAATATTATTAGATAATAATATTATTTCATAATATAATTATCTAATATCAAATTGTATAATTATCTAATATTACTTTAATATCAAATAATATCATATAATATAAAAAAATATATATTACGTGAATAATAATATATATACATTATTACTTTGATAATATATATATAAAATAACAGGTCCAATTAATAAGTTTTTAGTCTAACTAAAAACTAATTAATTACTTTCTCATTCTTATTTTTTTTTGTGACCTTGTAGGTTCCTACTACGTTGGCAATAACCCATCATTGGACCATAGATAGTAAGTGGTATCTAGTAATATATTACTGTCACTTAAGTAATAAGAATGTTTATGATTTGACATCCACCTAATGTGTGCTTAACACTTTGCATCACAGCCCCTTTTGTAATAATATCCAAATCAAACTGGAGGCATATAGTGTGTCATCCTCGTCAATATTCAAGTTATATTTCTTGATACCGAGTAGACTAACTTAAATAAATGATCAATATCACATATTGATCTAATTGAGCATGATCATGCATTTCTAAGTCTCACTCAATTAAGGGGCCTAAGGATATCTCTCCTTTATATAGGAGTAACAAAATCTCATTTACATCATTCACATCGCTTTGCATGATTTGTGACACACCCAATCAATGCCCTACATGTCATCCTAATTAAAGGTGACACAGGACTATATCAAAGTTTGTGATCTATTATATAGGGAATTATAGTGACTTCGAGTCAAAGGATTATGTGTATTGTGGCCATATAAGAATAACTAATAACATATAATAATCCATATAGTATTTTCATAATGAGTCAATCCAGTATATCTGTTCACTAACAATGTACCCATGCATTGACTTGATATCATATATTCATATTTCATAATTATCAGTCATTATACACGATAGTCTCAATATATTATTATTATTCTATCCTTTTTACAATAATATTCAACTATGGATATTTTAGGAATAGTAAAACTATTCTAGGGACAATTATCATATTTAAGTTATAAATTACGCAAATATTAAAACAAAAAAAAATAAAATAAAAATATAATAATTATATTGCCTAAAATAAAATGTAATACATTGTGCATTGTTACAATCATCTTATGATTAGCTTTTAGGATACACACATCAATAGGGGTAAGATAGAGTACGAGTGGTAACCCCCATTAAGGGGCTATCATAATTTGGATTAAATTTAGAATTTACAATATTCTCTCAAAAAGTCTTAATTATCCTCAGTCCACTAAAATAAGTTCTTTTCTCTAAAGTAATGGCTTAAAGGGACATACCAGTTTTAACAAAAACAAACTATGAATTCTCAAATATAAGACACCTTCCCTAGAAATCCTCTTAACTCTTTAAGATTACTAGAATGTAGCATTTTTTGAATTGCTTCCACCTTCCAATTATCCACCTTAGTTCCTTCTTTTGTGCGCCTTACATCTTAGGAATTTTCCAAAAAGGACTCTAAAAGCATACTTTTACTAATAGGGGTTCAATTATATTTCCTATATCTTTTGAATACCTTTTTCAAATTCCCTAAACGATCTTCCTTCTTTTTGGACTTGACTAAAGTGTCATCTACATAGTTTTCTATGAAGTCCTATAATATATCATAAGAAATAATGATCATTGCCTTTTGATAAATGGCTCCCATATTTTTAAGACCAAATAGTAACAATATAGTAAAAATTACTTAAAAGGATCTATGAAATACATTAGGAACTTATTGCATATGTTGAATCCATCCAAAAAAGAAAATCTCTCATGACCTATTGTGAAGTCCACTAGGGCATCTATATGCAGTAAAGGGAAATCACCTTTTAGACATGCCTTTTTTAGATCTTAGAAATCAACATAGATGTAGATTTGTCCATTCTTTTTTTACTAGGAAGATAATTACAAGCCAATTGGAGTTCTTGATTAGTTTAATAAAGTTTACTTTAAAAAATTTCTCAATTTTTAGCTTAATCTTGATTTTAACATAGGGATGAAATTATCAATGGGGTTACTTCATTGATTTTTTAGTAGGATGAATACTTAAATGATGAGAAACTAGACCATAACTAAATCCCAAAATCTCGTAATACTCCCAAGTAAAAATACCCTTAAATTCTTTGAGTAATGTGATTAATTGCTCTCATTCTTTCATTGTGAAAGTTACACATATGAAGGTTAGCTTATCCTTACCTTTTTCTCTTAGATTGATTATTTCAAGTGTTTCATCAAGGGGCTTTAGACAATCTTGCAATGCTGAAGGTGTTTCTTCTATCTCTTCCTTTAGCAACAAGATTTTTTATTTTAACAACTTTTGTAATTTAGGGTTTAGGGGACACAAATAGTAGGAATGTTATAGCTTTTATTTAGGCCTTTCAAGACTCTCCATCATAAATGGTAGACAACCTTTTCATCTGAGTTCTTGGTGTGATGGATAACTAATGAATCAAATTTTAGCTTTTTAATGGGTTGCTTCGCCTCCTCTATCTTAGTAAAGGTTAAAGCTTCAACTTTTTTTTGTGAAAGGACTTTAAACTTATTGTAATACCCATTAAAAACCTAATTGATAAAGATTAATAGAATGAAGAAAAAATATGTTTAAAAATAGATAGTTTATGGAATTACGTAGTTATACTGATAAAAGTATTTATTAGTGATAGTGGATTAAAAGTTTATTTTGGAATTATTTGAGGAAAATTTAGGGAATTAAAAGAATTTGTGAGTAATTAGTGGATAGAACTCAATAATGTTAGCCTTGAGGCTTCATGTGATAAGTTTTGATGATGACAAATGAATGTTACAATAGCATTGTATGTCTTATGCTAAAGTGATTGTTTAAGCTTTAATAAACATACTATGTTATAATTAATGCATATATATAATGATATGATGATTATGCTTGATTTTATATATGCATAATGACAAACAAATATCATATTAGGATTGCATGTCTTTATACCAAAATGTTATAAAATTCTCAATAGACATGCTATACTATGGTTGAAATAATAATGCTTGATAATATGCTAAAAGAATGATATTTTATACAAGCATTACTAAGCATATGAGTAATCAAGATATATAAAAGGATGATTATGCATGTTCTTGTACCAATTGATTTTATATGGATCATGCATATCAATATAAGATATATGAGATTGGACTAACTATATGATTTGTAAAGTTTATGAACTTGTATATAGGAAAGTTCAAGATGAAGAAGAATGAGCATCGAAGCAAAAGAATGGAAGATCACATCATGCTCAACTCTAGAACAAAGAACAAAGACAAGAAAGGAGATGTGATCTAAGTATTGGAAGTTAAGAAGATTATAGTTCTTGAAAGCTTGGAAGTATTAAGAAAAGCCAAGGAACTTGATTGGTATAGTCTTTTTATTTTAGGCTTAGCCTTTCTTGTGAAATAGAGTATTTCATGATACAGAGCTCAAACATTTCTTTCATAATCTTAGCTTGATCAAAATATTTTAAAAAAATAGCTGATAATCATATTTTTATAAGATAACCTATGGGGACATTTCAAAAACTAATGAGATATGAGTTTATGATGTTTTCAGTTCTAACCTTTGTTACTATTTTAATAATATCTCATAAAATACTCATGATTTGATTGTTAAAACTTTTTATATGAAAATAGACTCAAATATATTTCCATGGACATATCATTTACTTAAAATGACCAATATATGAAAGAGTTATGATCTCTTCAAGTTGAGTCTAAAAACTAGCTTTCTGCATGATAGCCATTTCTGACGTGTGTTCATTGTTTTGATAATATCTTGAAAAATACAAATGATATGAGCGTTAAATTATTTTTATGTGAAAATGGACTTAAAGGGATTTCTATAGACTAGTCATTTGCTTAAAATTACCAAGATATGAAAGAGTTATAAATTTTACAAATTGAGTCTTAAAATCAGATTTTTACTGATTCATTGTTTCTGACCTTTACTCATTGTTTTGAATATATCTTAAAAATCACATCAGATATGAGCCTCATTTGAAATTAGACTCAATTATCTTTCCAATGATAGGTCATTTGTTTAAAATAGACTTAAAATGAAGAAGTTATGACCTTTTAAAGTTGAGTCTGCGTTTCTGTCTGGGTGAATCGATTCAGCAATCGATTCCAGACATCCAAAGAGCACTCTGGACATCCTGAATTGATTCATCACTCAATTCTAGCTATTCTAGTACACGAATAACAGCTAGTTTTCATTCTTAACAACCCCAAACGGCTATAATACTCCATGGGCTTCATATATAAGCTAAGATACATCAAATATAATGAAGATAGAGCCTGAACATCAATTGTAAACATCATTTTACATCCTTCTTCATTCAAATCATGATTTGAGCTTTAATTTTTGAATTTTCTCTATTCTTAGTGCTTCATTTGTTTTATCCACTCTTCAAGAAAGTTTATTTGAGTTGTTATTGATCTTATATCACTTTGAAATTGTAAAAGGGTGAGGTTTCCCTTAGAGAATCGTTGAGAGGGTGATGAATCCCTTGTAAAGAGAGTTTTTTCTCAAGGAAGAGCAAGGAATTGTAAGGCTTCTTCAAGTGCCAATTGAAACTTGAAGAGATAGTGGATTAACACAAGCTTGGAGAGTGGATGTACATCTTGGTGAGGATATCCAAGGGAGAAACCACTATAAATCCTTATGTTTGATCTTTCTTCCCTATTTCTCTAATGTTTCTACAACATAGCTCTATTTCTCTAGTTTTTGCTTTGTTTTTCTTGCTGCATATGCTCTGTTTTGCTATTGAATATATTATGCTACAACCCTTATGTTATTGCTTGGATATTTGAGTGGTTAAAAGAGAAATTCATCTATGCATTAGCTTTTTTATTATTTATCTATGCATAGTTGATATTTTTGTTGACATTACATGTTGAATTATGTTTCATTGCTTATGTTGATGCATAGATGATCAAATGTTTAAAAGGAGTGTATATCTATGCATTAGCTTATTGATTCTTTATCCACAGTTGAATGAGTTGCTTTGCACAAGTATATTGAATTGTTAAATGTTGTGTGCAAGCCTCTTCATTGAATTATTTTAAATTTACTTCTTAATAATTTGTTTATGGATAGTTGAATGAGCAAATTTGCATTAGCTCTTTGAATTGTCATATCTTAAGTGCAACAAACATATCCATAACGCATTCTTAGAAGTATTTAAATCAAAATTATTCTTATGGCTTTCCAAAATAAAAGGCTTCTCAAAAAGAATTTGAAAAGTAAGAAAAGTTTTAAAAACACCCAATTCACCTCCTCTTGATGTGGGTTGCCAAGGCCAACAAATAATTTTAGGAGAAATAAAATGAATTTTAGTAATAAAAATTTTACAAAAATTTTATGGATAATTGGAGTAATTTTTTAAAGTTATTTAAGATTCAAGATTAATAGAATTTTAGGAAGAATTAGAGATTTTACTCAAAAGTATGTTATAAAATTAAAAGAATGGAAAAATTGAAATTTTGTAAAAAGTGGCATAGAGTCCATATTTTTAGGAAGTAATTAGGGAGAAAATAGGTTATTAATGGCATAATGGTAATGAGGAGAATTAGGATTGATAATTAAGATGATAAGTTAATTAGTAATAAAAAAACATATAAGAATATACTTGTAGAAGGTGTAAGCTAAATGACATCATCTTGATAGGGTAAGAAAAACATTATCACTAATTCCCACCATAAATAGATGAAGAGATGAACATATTTTGCACAAGGCCATAAAGTGCACGACCATAGGGAGAAAGAGAGGAAGAGAGAGGAAAATATTGGCAATCTCATACACAATCTTTTTCTTCATTCTACTAAGATAGTGGAAATATTTCTTGAAGTTTTCTTGAAGATTGATGGAGTTCTTCTAGCTCTTGAAATCATCCAGGAAGAGGTAAAACTCCATAAACCTGAGTAAATTCTATTCATTTTCCTAAGTTCTTTCTACAAGCTCTTTACTAACTCTATACTATTTTGATAACATCTCTTAAAAACTAGGGAAAGAGAAGAAGCTCTATTAGTTTTTTAGGGTAAGTAGAGATATGCTCTTTTTCTTTTTTATTTTTTTAAGAAAGTTATTATATAGAAAATATATACTTGCTTTTGTGATGACTATCAATTATTGTGCTAAAGTCATGAGTATTCATGGTGGATTATTTGTATTCATGTTGTGATGATATATTGAAGCCATGGTGAAATATTTGTAAAAATGATTTTCTTTAACAATAAGGAATGATTTCAAAACATATTGCTTTGGAAAGATGATTAGGAAAATAATTATTTAGCTTTTATTTTTGAAAAGTAAATATTTCAAAATTTTTCTTAAATTGGAGGCGCATAATGTTTTGAAAAAGGGAGTATTCAAAATTATTGGAAAGAGGCATGAAAATTAACTTTTCCTATATATAACACAAAAATAGTTTATGTAGAAAACTTGTTTTCATTGGAAATAATTCTTTTGAAGAAAAATATACTAGAATTCTCAAGTTTCCTTTGAGAAACTTAGCCTAGATTTAATCTTCACGCCAAAATATAGTATACACTATTTTAACATATTTTAAGTATTATACAATTATTGCATCAAGGTTTTGAAACAAAATTTAACTTGGAATTCTTCTAGGGGACTCAAGTTTTTAAAGCAATAAGAGGGAAAATTATGTTTTTTGTTCCATAAAAACTTGCTACACTTGAAAGTATTTCTAAGACATTATTATACATTTATATTAACATTTTTGAAGTAAAAATCACTTAGAAACAAGTAAGGTCATAGTTTTTATTATAAATAATGCAAACAAATATTCTATTTTAGAACACTATCTTATTTCTTGAAAATTATTTTGATTAGTAATTATCTAGATAATTTTTATAACTTTTTTTAACATGAAAAAGAGTAAAATATGATGTTTAAAACCATTAAGATGTCCTAAAATTTTTCAATTTTTTTTTGAAAAATTTGAAGAAAAAATAGTATTTTCAAGCTTAACATGTCTCCTTTCAAAATTGTTTTGATACTTTAAGTTGTGAATAATTTATGTAACTTATTTTGTATGAAAAATGATATCTTATGTCCCTAGTTTTGTTATGAAAGTTTTAGAAAACTTTTATTAAAGTTTGATATTTAAAATGAAATTGAAGTAAAGTGTGCTTCTTTTAAACTATTTTGATAATCTGGTGTAAAGGTAATTTATATGACTTTTTTTGAACAAGTAATAAGTTTAAAAATGAATTTTAAAGGTTATTTTATAGTCTAAAGTTTTTCATATATTTTTTTTATAAAGTTTATTATTTTAAATGGATTTTTCAATATTGTTTTGCTTAAAAAAACATAGTTAGGAGCATGTAAGAATGTTTGAAATTTTGATATGCATAAGCAAAGTAATTTTTAAAGAATTTTAACTATTAAATTGGAATATAAATTCCTTATTTTAAGTGTGGAAAAGTAGTTTTAAAATTTGTTAAAATGACACATAAAATATAGGCTTGAATATGCCTAGGATTGAGAGTTACAGAACTAAGAAGAATCCAAGTTTGTATGCTCCATTGTTTGTTAAAAATTATATGGCATTTGTTAAACAACATATAATTTTTCTTGTGAGGATATTAGTATATGAAATTAATAGTATGAAATTTGATAATGTTGTGAAAATTCATTAGGTACTTTACCTATTTTCATGACAAAATTATGAGTTTGATTAGATATTAGTGCATAACTTATATTGTGAATTAATTTGTGAAATATATATATGCGCTAATGAGTTTATATGCAAGGACAATTGTAAATAATAATGAACTCTTTCATGGATTTGTAATGTAGTAATTTAGCAAATGGAAGTAGGAAATTTTGTTGTGGTCACTTGTAAAATGATAAGGTATTGTGAACTCCTTCTTTATTCATGGTCACTAGAAAAGTGATAAGTTAACTATGAATATACTTTACTAGATTATAAGTTATATTATATTATTATGTGATGTCTTCTTGGCAATGACTAGCATTCTAACCCTCCTTTGTTTTATGTGAAAATGGGATAGTAAGTGCCCTATGTGAAAAAAGTGAGCCAATAAGTGCTTTATGTCATGCTTATGTGATTTTAAAGCTTGAATGCCTATATAGTGTTGTGAAAATTTTGCATGGTATGTGATATGAGGCCTTGTGGAAATTATAGAAGTTTTGGCTTGATGCCTTGTATTTCAAGTCACACAAAATGACATAAGGTAAAGGGAGAAGGATAAGGCTAGATACACAGTTATCTTTAATGCAAAGTAACAAGGTGGAACCTTTAATGCCTCTTAACCATTTAGAGTAATCATAAATTATTATTATTTAGTGAACTATTTTATGCGCTCAATGTGTATTGTATTGATTTTCTAATTCTATAACATATAGAAATATTTGAAATAGATATGGAAAGAAATTCTAGTAAGAACACGTATAATATTTGTCTCGTATATGATTAATTTTCTTAACTAAAACTAATTAAAAAACTATATGATAACTATCTAAATAAGTAATTATATTGCTCACTTTACTTATAGATATACATTTTAAGTACTTGTTTAGGATGCCTATTGAGATCGTTGATACATGGTGGCAAGTATGTCACACCCTATTTGGCAAGTTTCAAATAGAGTTTTAGTTTTGCATAAAGGTTAATAAAGCTAAGATATTACAAGAAGCTCAACTTTATGTCATGAGGATGACACTTTTAGTCTTTGATATTAAGTGAGAGTTTAAGGATATTCCCTTTTTAAGTTGTGAATTTATGTTGGGTTAGATACTTGGTAACCTTTTCCTTGAGGTTGGTGAAGTTATGGTTTTGGTTAAGTTTATTAATTTGTTATCATGACTCGACTTGACCATGACCAACATGGATCTCGATATCAGTTACTACAAGCTTTAATATTTTTCATTTTTTATCCAATGAGAGTTTCCAATTTACAGGGGAAGTTGAATTTCAGTTTAAATTTTTGCAAAAAAATGGATAGAATTTCGTTTATTTTTGGATATTTCCTAAAGAGCACACACCCTAAAATACAACACTTGTATTATTTTCATATATGGCAACATCAAACATACATATAATATCATACAAATTTAGACTTATACACATACAAACAATTCAACACATTATATAAGTTAACATATCTCTATTTGAATGCTAATTCTAATTCCAACTGTTAAATCCCTTAATAAGGCGATCTTGATTCTCCATAGATGCTACAATACTTGAATTTTAACATGAAAACATCAGAAATAAGATGAAATGAGTTACATGAACTTAGTGAGCATACATCTATCACTATTTTGTAAGAGATTAATTTTATAATTAATATTCTTAGGTTAATCATGTGCTAATATTAAAATATTTAACAAACCCATTTTCCTGGATTTCTGAAACATGTGAAACCATGCCTCAAGATGGAAATTCTCGTACACATGACTTAACTATATCTCATATCATAAATTATAGAAATATTAAATATATATTAATATACAACATCACTATCTTATCACATACTACCTATTTTAGGTGGTCATAACATTCATAAATAGCCATTAAAGTCCAATCACAAACAAATCATCACAAACACATTAAGTTTTTGCAATCACATCAAACAATAATATTTAATCACAAGCAAAGTCCCAATATCTCATAATCTTTAATAGTGAGCATACATACATCAATATTTGAGTTTCCAAGCCAAGTTCATATCCTTCACAAGCTATTTGCTGAGCATTTTCCATCCAACTATTAGATTGTTATTATATTCTTCACAACTGTTGCCAAAAATTTTCTATCTAATTTTCACATCATCATTCTATCATCGTTCATAGTTTTTAATGCCATTCTTGGTATGATCAACAAATAATAGGTACAAGAGAGCTCAAATTTCACATCACACTTACCTATTCGACCTTCAATGCATGATAACTGACTTATCATGGAGCAAAATCAAGCATACTATAGTATCTATATACATATAATAATACTATCATGTTCACCCATATAGCCATGATATATAGATATGATAAAAACTCAATTACAATTCATCATTAGATAGAAACATAATGGCCATGCTTCCATTGTGCACTTTAATCAATTAACACTCACTTAAATAATTAATTATTCTTATTCCATGGAACTAAATTTATACTTGAATATATACATATGAATAAGAAATATATACTATTAAGAAAAAGAATACAATTCATAATATTTAAACTATTTCTTATTAAAATATTAATAGTGGGAAGATATGTACTCATATTGTAATGTTGATCCAACCTTAGAAGGTTTAAAGTATCCATAGTTATCTTTTCATATTTTCCTCCTAATATCACCATTTATAAAGATGAATTATAGTTATATAAATATTACTTATCTTCTTTCCACATATTACAAATCCTTGTTCAAATTATAGTATAATAGCATTCCTTGCTATTTTTGGTATTAATTGGTAAACTAACTATACCACTAAATTATTTGAGATCCTCACTTTCTTTATTTTCAAACTTATCATTGAAATATCAGGAATTCTTGTGTATGGCAACTTTTCTAATCTACAGTATATACCAATCAAAATATTAATTTTTTATAATATAACTATACTTTTAATTCTACTAGTTTAATACTCTTGATTCCATAGTAATGCTCTAACTATGGTCTAAATATACAGTATAAATTCTCATTTTTATTGATTCCTTAGTAACCAAAATATAATGATAAAATAGGGTCTCTTTAAAATAGCTTTGAATTAACTTCAGTACTAAAATATAATTGTCTAAATATTCTCCTATTATAACAAGCTAACATCCCATAGTGCAAAATTTTTATTTTCAAGACCTATCATTATGTATTTAAAACTATTCACAATATAAATTTTCTAGAATATATATATATATATATATATATCCTACTAAAATGTCATTATATATTACTCTAGAATAATTTTATCCATAACATCTAATTACTTTGTAGCATAAAATTTATATGTATTTATTTATTTTCATGTGTATCTTTTCTAAATCAGCCTTAAACACCCAACAACATTTAAAATGGCTATTCTGAAAGGCCTTACATATATCTTTTTTTTTCTAACACCCTATAGTATGAAAATTATATTATTCATAGGTTTCATTAAATGTTTTAAACAAACTAAAAATAGATTTCTTTTAGTTAACTCAATCTAACAAAATGTGAAGACTTTAATGTTTAGAATGGCTTACCAACACCTTGGGAGATCATTAGCATAAAAAACTAAAGCCCTCTTCTAGGAAAAATGTAGAGGTGTGGTGCTTCTATTCATGCTCAAGTCTATAACTTTTTGCATTGTAGGGCGTCCTAGTTCACGAGGAAGTAAAACCCCAGCATGCTATAGAGTATGGTAGTTAAAGGAAGATGTTGCATGTCGATAACCAACTAAACACACAGCTTCCAATTTCTAATGGAACCTTGTTTCACCATTAACAAAGTCGTGATGCATGGTAGTTTTTTTACACTTCATTATGCTAGAAGCCAATAAATAGTTAGAACAATGGTGGTGTAATTGCTTGAAGGCCACGATGATTAAGAATGAAGGAAAAAGGAGAAGGTGACACAAAGTGGGGAGAGAAAAGATAAACTAAAATTAAGAAGAAAGAGATAGAAACATAAGTGAGAAGTAAGCAATGGTGGTCCATCAACTTGAAATAATAGCATGATAGAAAAAATGAAAAAGAGAAGAAGTGGTGAAATTGCTAGAGTCCATAAGAAGGAGGAGGATACTGACTTAAAAAAATGACAAAGTTGATAGGAAGCTACCAAAAAAAATAAGTAAAGAGAGGGAGAGAGAGAAAAAGGTGGCCGGATGAGAGAAGGAAAGGGGTGCCAGGAAATATATGAAAAAAATAGGGAGCTGCTGTTAGTGCATATGCCATAAAATCAATCATATTGATGACTATAAATTTGAATCGTGTTATTTTAATGACAATTCTAATTATCATATTTATACATATATTATCTATGTAATACATTTAATTATGATAAAAACCTTAATATAATTATATTCTTAAATGTCCCTAGTCATATATCATTGAGGATTAGGTTGCTTTGATATATTAAGACTAACATGTGTGGTGACTTATATGAGGTATTAAGTTTATACTTAAGTACAAGTTAGAGAACTTGTATATTAGACCGACCCACCCTAAGAACACTACATAGATCGTTATGTGAGTGTCATAAGTGATTTTTAGTGATCATTATTAATTTAGTCCTTTAACCTGAGATCGTCAAGACTTCCTATATGTGAGTTTCATATTTTGATACTACTCTATGTCACCCATGGTTGAGTAAATGCAAGGGTAATTATTGGATATGTCACATATCATGCGGAGGGATTTGTGTGATTAAGATGAAATTTATCCCTCCTATATAACATGAGTGACATCTGTAGGCCCCTTGATTAAGTAAGGCTGAGAAAATGCATGGCCATGCTCAAATGAATTGGCATGGGATGTTAATTACATTTGCTTCAGTTAGCTTACTGAGGAATCAAGAAACCTTTGGATTGGGCTATATGGGAATGACACGGTCCATGTCTTATGCTCAATCTAGATGTCTAGGACAAAAGGACATAGATAATGATCATGTATTAAAGTTCAGTCGAATCACCGATTTTCTCATTATTTGTGTAACAATGATGTATTGCTAGACATCGCTCATTATTTATGATCATTAATGTGATTTATGATGCTGCCAATGTAGTGAGAGCTTGTAGGGTCGCATACTTAGAGCTTAGTGGATTTAGAATTGATGGACCAAATTATTTGGGCCTTTAATATTTGGGAATTCCATGTTATAATTATAAGGCCTAATAATAAGCCTATAATTATACATAGAATAAAGCTTAATTAATTAAGATTTTCTATGCACCTATTTAAATAAGCTTGTTAGGTAATAATACATGATTATTCATGCAACTCAAAGTATAGAAAATTCCTACACCTCTTCTTAACTGTAACCTTGAAGAGGTGTAACTAGCACTACGAGGCTAAGAAGAAGAATTCCAATCAGTGTTCGTATGGATGTTTACTGGTGATCTGTTGGTTCGTGTGGATACCTTGGAGTCTTCGACCGAAAGGAAGTCGAAAAAGTAATTAATAAACAAGTCCTAAAATTATCGCAAAGGTATTCTTTGAATCTTTATTTTAATCTAACGTTTTACATGGATCTGTTGGCTGGGATTGGTTAATTTCATTGCGCTTGTTTGGTTCCTAGGCCCAACAGCTATGGGCTTTGATTCTGCAGAGTGTAGTGCATGATAAATCCATCTTCCTTTTTAAATCTTAACCATTTATTTTTATTATAAAATATCCTAACCCTTTATTCCTTTTAAAACTTAATTTCTCTGTAAAACTCTTACTTAAACTTTCTTAAAAATAAAGATCTTAACTTCATTGTTTCCAATCTTTCCTTAATATATATTTGTAATAACTTGATTAATTTGAAAAACTTGATTAATTTGAAAATATTGAAATAAATATTTTAATCTCCCAATTACTAAAACTATTTCTAATTTCTAAAAAAATCCTTATAAAAATTATTTATACGAGTCTCAAATTAATAATAACCATTTAAAAATAAGTCTATTTCAAACTTCAACAATTCTTAAAAGTAATTTATTAAATACAATGATTTATTTCATAAATTCTTGTATTCATAATCATTAAAATATTTTCATCTTGTAGGAAATTTCTTATAAAAATTATTTTAAACTAATCTTAAATTAATAATGGTCATTTATAAAAATAAATATATTTCAAATATTATCATAGGCATCATTTCCAATATTCTAGAACTTTTTTAATTTGAAAAATAAATTTATAACTAAATATTAATCAAATAAATAAATAATTATCCATAACTATCAAAATTTATAAAACTTTAAATTTTAAAATGAGATATTACATCTATTCCTCTATTAGAACCTATAATAGCCCCTAACCCTATCATACTTCCGAAGTTACTTGATGCTTTACCAATTTTACTAGTGGTAGTTCATGTTGCATCACCGACTATTGATCTCCCAAATACATTTTTTTGTAACACTTGCATATAAGTCATCTAACATGATTAACAATATGGCATAGTTAGAAGCCTTAGTATGGCATTTAAAATTAATTAAACTATCTGTATAACATGTTTAGTTGTGAAAATGTATGTGATGTATATTATGGTATATCTAATCCATTTTTTTGCATATGATTTACAAAAGTTGAGATAAAATGAAACAAGAGATTTCTAAATCACATAAGGTAGTAAAAGGAAAAGGTTTTCCACTTTAAAAGTTAAATGAATATTTTCCTATAGATATATTTGAAATATTTATGAAAGTATGATTATATTTAGTAAAGTATCCTTCAAAATCAATTTCTAAAGAAAGTATGTTATTTCCAAAGTATTTATAAAAAGGTTCTTCTAATTCTTAATGCCTTACTAACCTAATTATTGAACTTCTAAAATGATTTACCTTTTGGTTTTAAGAAAATCTTCATTTGAAATATCTTTTTTGTTTTTTGAGGAAATAATATTTAGTTAAGTTTATAAATATGTTTCAAGTTTGCATTTCCAATAAAAGATCTTTCTGATGTAGGTTTTTAAAAAATTATCCATTTGAGAATATGTTGGAAGTAATAACCTTTGAATAAATGAATGTAGTTCTGAAATCACTTCACTAAATATTTTTATTTTCTAACGTCATTATAATTTAAATGTTTCCAAATAGAAAAGAAATATTCTCTTAGTTAATTTAAATTCTGACCTTGAAAGAAATTATTACATTTTTTATTTTGAGGTTATCTTTAATATATTTAGAAGCAAAATAGGATCTTTTTAATTTTCTAAGTTTTGTTAACCTACTTGTATTTAATCATATTTGTTTCATGGTTTAAGAAATTATTTTAAGATTAGAATTTAAATGTTTTTGAAAAATCAGAAATGGTCCTCATTTTCTTTTACTAAATATCTATTTTATCTTAAGCCTAAGTAACTAGAAACATGTTTATTTTATTAAGAGAATTTTCAAATGTTACATAGAAAGTAATCCTAATGGTCTCTTTTAAGTCTATTTCTACTAAGAAATATTTAAGAATTTCTATCAATCAAATAATTTTCTTTTGAAATAATTTTCCCAAATTCATCTACCTAAGATGTTGTTAGAAGTAGTTTTGATTTTCTAAAAAGGTTATGTTTAATTATTTCCTAAACTGAGAAAACAAACTAACTTAATTTTATTGAAGAACCTAACATTAAAGAAACATTTGTTAGATTTTAGAATTTTATTCAAAAAGAAACAAAGAGATTTAATATTTTCTAAATTAAAAGATTGAGCTCTATCAATAATACATGATTAATTTCTAACTAAAAAATTCTTTATGAATTTTCAACCTTAAGTTTTGCATTATGTATATATATATTTTAAAATAATTAAATTTAAAATGTTAGTTTAGTTTCAGAAAAGCTTGTAAAAATATCTTGTTGATATTTTTATACTAGTCATGATGGTCTAAAATTCATTCATAACACTTCCTTGGTAGAGGGTCTTTTTTCTCTTATAATAGGGGGTTCCTATGATTTAGCAATCTCCTCTTCTTTTCATTCTTTGCATAAATATTCCACCTTTTAGCTTAATAATTACATTTGTCCTTGGCTCAAACAACTCATTAAAAAAGGAAGCTTTAGTGAAGTGGGCTTCATTTTTGTCAAAGAACACCTTGAAGGCATATAATTTGATGTCCTTCCCATGACTGGCTTCAGTGCACTAATATAGAATGGGTAGACACAGTTGTGTGCATGCAACCAAGGATAACCTAATAAGATGTGGTAACTTAACATCCCTTTAGTCATACAAAAGTTGTTAAAAGTTTTAATAGGACTAACTCCTAAGTTAAGGTGTATATATTTGATGGTCTTGAACAAGATTCCTTCAAAAGTATTTAAGATGGAAGGCACCTACTTTATATGATTTTTGAGAAAATTAATTATTTACAAGAGGGTCATGGAGATGATATTGGCTATTAAACTATTATCGACTATAGCTTATGTAATCCTTTTTCCTTTTATTGTGGCTTTTAGGTACAGAAGCTAATTATGATTAACATAAGTAATTTGCTTATCTATCTCTTGAAATAACAGTATTGTGGGCTCGAGTCACCCTCCTTATGTTACTATTGATTGCAGAATAACTTTATCCTTTGAGATTTTCTCTATTCCTAATTAGGCTTAATGCTTCTTTTCTTTATTAAAGTTGATCAAATTAAAGAACTAATGAAAATTAAAGGACTTAGCTAAGTTTTTAGCTATAAAAATGTCTCAAGCCTTAACTAGACATTCTTCTTTTAAGAAAATTTCCTCTAACATCTCAATGATAGGAGGAGAGGAGCAAGAAATGAAATTTATGCTATGGTTGGGCAAAACTTATCTACTTATTTCATCTTTGGTAAAAAGGAGCTATTCCATCTTAAGCCTATTTTGCAAAATTTTCCTTAATGTATAACATTTAGCAGTTATATGAGTTAGCAACTATTGGTAGTGGCAAAATGTGATAGATTTTTCTATGCCTAAATGAGAGTTCCTTTTAGTTATTGTAGTTCTATCTTTCTATCTTTGACCCATATTACTAGAATTGTATGAGCCTTTTTTATAGAGCAAGGGAAAAAAGGAAGAGGATTTCCTTTTTAGAACAGTGGTTTTAATTTTAGACTTTTAAACTAATAATTTTCGGGTAATGGAGTTTGATTGTAACCTTTTAAGCTAAAAGTTGACTTTTTCTTACTAAAAGGCTCTGTAGTAGCTACGTTAGCAATTTTCTCTTTGTAAGATTTTGTTTGCTTCACCTATTGATGAAGAAAGGCTAACACCTCTCTTGCCCTAGTGATAAGATCATTAAAGATTTTCTCCATGATGCGAGTATGGTGTCACAAGATCCTCCATATTAGTGATACAACTTTGAATTGATGCTAATTTGACACTTCTTCTTATTACTCTTAAGCTTAGTCATTATAGTGCTTGATAAAGGCAACAACATTTTCTCCTTTTTGTTCACTTAATCTTCTAATGTCCAGTAGATGGACACTCCCTTTAATTGTAAAAAACTTGTTAAAGAAGGTCATTACCATGTCATTCCATGTAAAGATGGACTTTAATGATAACTTAGTGAGCCAAGAGTAGGCTTTCCCACATAAGGACTTAAAGAATTCCCTTAGTCATAAATCATGATTAGAGCCAAAGATAATAATGTCATTTATAAACTGATAAATATATGAAAAAGTAAAATAGGCGAAGAGAGAGTGACTTAGCTTTAAAAATAATTTAATCGAAAATAAATATTTTATTATTTTCTTAAAAACTTTCCTCCAAATATGATGACTATCTTGTTTCAAAAATATACAAAATTCTTTTATAACATTAAAACATCAATTATGGAGTTCAAAACAATTCTAAGCAAGAAACCTTGTAATTTAAAAGATACCTTTAATGAATATTATCAAGTATAGCAAGGTTATAAGATAAATGCACTTTATAAACAAGCAAGGAATCCATAAGTTTTCAAAACTATGTCAAGCAATAATTTCAAAAAAATCAAACATGTAAACTTCAAGTATGAAGTAATAATGTTAAGTTTAAAACATTTGTTAGCTTATAGCATATAAGCTTGGTATGATCAAGCAAAAGAAATTATGATATTTAAAGTAATGTCAAAAAATAAAATAAGGTTTGAAAATATGTAGTATTAAAACTAGAAAGCACCATGAAACAACAAGAATAATATTGAGCAACAATTTCAAGCTTGATAGATTTGCAAAAACAAAACACAAGATCACAAAAAGATTTAAAAGCAAGCAAGACCATAAGCTTAAAATCAAGTAATAACAATAAGGAAATTAAGAGCACAAATTCAAGTATAAAGTAATGATGTCAAGTTTGAAATAATTACAAGTTCAAAGCATATAACCATAATTTCATTCAATAAAGTACTTATAAGACAACAAGTGAAATATTAAGCAATAAAATCAAGTTAAATGGTTTGCAATACTCAAATACATAATTAGCATGAGATGTTAAACAATTAAATATAAAGTTTTTGGAAATGTAAAAAGAATAAGGAAGAAGAGATAACACTAGAGATTTTTATAGTGGTTTGATGGTAAGAAACATCTTTTAGGTCTACTCCAATCTTCTCAAGTTACCAAATTTCACTTAAGGCATTTACTAATTGTTAGCAAGTTACAACACTTAACTTTACAAATTCAACCTAATCTCCACTAGGATTTTAATCTTAACCTAGCTTTACAAGATTTAATTAATCAATAATAGGATTTTCGTTTCACCTAGATTTACAAGATTCCACCAATCTTCACTAGAATTTCATAATGATTAAGGTTTTCTCACAATCTTTTCAAAAGATTTTACATCGATCGTTCAACACTTTCTTAAACTGGATATGTAATTTCAAGCTCATGGATTTCTAGATAGAAGTTAAAAGAAGATGAAGTTTAAAAGGTTTTTCTAAAGATAAGCAACAATAATAACCATTAACTTTCATTTTTTGGAGTAGGAACCCTTTAATAGAAAATATTAACTTGTTCTTCAAGAATACTTATTGCCTAAGCTAGTTTGGCTTGTCCAAGAAACTTCTCTTATTAACTAGATATGGTAGATATTTGATTAGGTTTAGATCTTCTTGATTCTAGACTTCTTCTTGAAAGAGCAAGTAGCTTGCTTTTTTACATGTTGGCAAGATTTTTGCACTTTGTTAAAGGATAGAAAGTTGAATAGTAATGAAAGGATTCAAATTCAAATGTTGAAGCATTTAGCCATAAAAAATTACCTTATCTCTAAGCAACTATAATAAAATAATATAAGCATTTCAACATATGTTTGCTTTTAAATAAAATAATCATATGTCCTTTTGCTTTTTAACTAATTTTTGACTCACCGTTGGAATAGATACAATTAAATAATAATTAACCAATAGGATCAAATGATCATAAAGTAAGCTTATTTAATTTAAAAACAAAATATGTTTTATAAGCTTTTTTTTATCTCTAAGAAAACTTCTTCAAGCTTGTCATTTTTAAAATTAACCAAATAGAGAGAAATTCAAATAGCACATGGAAATACAAATTAAGATCATGCTTGGACTTGGATAATTAGGTCATGATCCAATGCTAATTTCAAGAACCAAGCATTGATTTGTTGCTTTTTCATATGCTAAGAAATTTATTAAATAAATCATATAAGCCATACAAGCCCAAATAAATTAGATTTCATGAAATATGATTATATAAAGTTAATAATTCAATTTATAATTTCTTATAAATTCATTTGAAAATAAACAAGCCTAAATGAAATGTTAATTTCCTATTTGATTCTTCAATTTGTTTTATGGCATGTCCTTTTCCATTGAACTTCTGAAAAGGAAGAGGTTAATACTTAAAAGGGTAGGGGCTAATAAAAAGATCATGGCAAAATGATAAACAAAAATCTACATCAACAACTACTTTTTTTCCTTCTTAAAGAAAACACCTTAGTTCTTTTTCCATGAGTAAGGTTATAACATTGCAATCAATTATGTGTTAGGTTACATTTTCAATGCAAGGGCGTTCTTGGTGCTCTTTAGTGGGTTGTATAATGATCACTTAGACTCCAAAGGCCTTTTCCGTAGGATACAAGTTTTACGTGCATTGAAGACACAATTGCATGGATAGGTTAGAAGAGGAAAGAATATTTCCCTAAGTAAGACCTTTGAGAAAGCTAGTTATCTTAGAAAGAACTTGTTCTATTTATTACTAGTTCTTGATGAGATCATCCATCATATAAGTGGGTACTATCATTATAGTTTAAGGTATACAGGTGGCACTATTGCTTGGTTATGATAAGGATAGAAAGGTAAGAACACTATTAGGATTGAAGATCCCAATTCTAGCAGGGGTTTGGAAAAGTGCTTAAGACTAGAAGGTTCTTATGCCAATTCCAAGGGCTTGGGCTAGTTAAAAGCTAGGTGCATCAAGGTTGTAATCCAAATGCATGCTTTAAGGGGTACTTGGCATTAAGATTAGTGTTTGTAGGGGTATTTCCAAGGTTAGTAATTCCTTTTAAGTCCTTCTTAACCACCTCCTTGCTTGACACAATTAATATATACACCTCCCTAGTGGAGTCACCAAATTGTTTTGGGAGAAAATGAGAAGTATAAGTACAACAATGAAATCTAAGAGTGTGGTTTATAGAGGAGTGAAAAATAAATGTTGTAGACTAGGGTAGTTGAATAGGGCAAGAAGTGAGACTTTTTACATACTTTTTAGTGGTTTAAGGTCCTCTTTTTGGTGTATCAAAATTATTATAGGATTTGTGATGAAAGGGTATTTATAATAAGGGGTGCAGATAAGGATTACAGAATTAGGTACTAATAGCTTAGTATATAGGATTGCTTTAGTTGGTAACATAAGAGATAAGAGGTATGATGTAGGATAAGGTAGTGGAGGTTTTATGTGTGGTAGTGGTGGTGCTACTACTTGGTGGCCAAAGGTTCTAACATGGTTAAGCTTTTGTCCCTTTCTGGTTTGCTTTAATTTAGAGGACTCATGACAAGAAGGGCCAAATGTAACATGTACATGCCTATCTTTACTATGAGATAAGGTGAGACTTTTATTCTAATCCCATTAAGCCACATGCTATAAGATTTCTCTAAAGGAATTTGGTTGAAAAGAGGTTTTTCTATTTCAGCGATCAAAGTGATCCTTGCCTTTAGGTTGGACAATCACTAACTAGTTTTTGCTTTTGTAGGACCCTACTTGTTTAGACCTTTATGATAATAATGTTATTGAATTTATTTTGGTTAGTATTTCATGACTTATCCTTAGCTAATATTGGGAAGATGGCATGGTTCTATGGACCCTTCCTCAAGTTAGATGATTTTGAAGTCATTGCATGAATGATATTTGTGGGGCCTTTTTGGAGGGTAGATTTCTTTTGATGGCTTAATATGTTTTTTGATATTTTTTTTTATTTCTTTTAGAGATACTTATGAAGTTAGGCCTTGGTGTCAACAATAATTTATTCGATTAAACTTAATCAAAATATATTTTAAATTAAAAATAGAGTGATAATCATCTTTTTTTTTTAACATTTTTTATGAAAATTTTAAATTCAAATTTAAATATAATATATATATAAAAGGCCGTTTTGGTAAGTTACATGAAGGTATCCATATTATGGCATTTAAGATATATCCGTACTTGAATTTTCATGGCCTCAAATTAAAAGAAATGGTGCTTGAGCAATCATATGTTTTTATTTGCAAGAAATTTTGTGAAGGACTAGTTTTATTAAACCTTAACGTAGATCAAACTACTTTGCATTAAAAAAAAAAACTATAATATAACCTACATCATTTTTTATGTTTTTTAAGGTAAACGTGTTTCCTGTATTAAATCTGCAACGTTCAATATTAAAAAGAAAAATGAGAAAGTCAAGTTTTGTAAGTATTTATTAAAAAATTTTCCATCATAATTATATATATTTCAACTAATTGAATAATTAATTAATAATTAATAATAATATTTATTAAATTATATTATAATTATTAATAATAAATTAAAAAATAATATACATATAAATTATAATTATAATCTCCACATTTTTTATGGAAGAAAATATCTTCTGTTCAATAAACTTCGCAAAATAGACAAAAACTAGAATCTAAGCCCGTGCTACGCACAACCTAGCATTTAATTAAAAAATAATAAAATTTTAAAAATATAATAACTTAAATATATATTAAAATATTTTATTTAATTTATAAAGAAATATAAAATTAAAAAAATTTAAATTATATATGTATTTTTTTATTGTTTTAAATATCCTTGTATGTATCTAATATAATTATAATAGTTAAAAATAATGATAAAAAGAAAGAATTTATATGCATTTGATATGATGGAATTACAATAAAAATAAAATAAAAAAAGAATGAGAATGAAATAAAATAATATATGTAATAAAAATGTAATTTTTATTTAAATATATAATTTTGAAACATTATAAATAACCTACTATTTTTAATTAAATATTAATTAAATTTTAGTTTTAGAATATATTGGCATCAAATGAATGGTTGATTGTTAATATTACTTTACTTTCCCATCAATGAATAGAATTAGTGCAATTAAATCTAAGTTGCATTCACTTTTTTATTTTTTTAGAGAATTTTTTTACCTATATATTGAATAATTAATTAATTTTGTTTAAAATGAGTTATGGTTATTGGTTTATTTTATATATTAAAAAATCTACTATCTACATTTACAACTTTATTTAAATCTATAAAATGAATTAAAATTAAATATATAAGTAAATTTTGTACCACCACTTACTCATATATTATTATGTTACGAGGAAATGTTTTCTTTTTTTTTTTTAACTTTTTATCCAAAATTTTTGTTACCTTTTTTCTTAGTAACATAACATCTTCATATTCACTAATAATATAAATGATTTTCAATTCATAGTAAATCAAATTAATTTAGTTATACGTGATACTATTTAATCAATTAAGGCAGTTTTATTTTTCAAGTATTTTTATATTAATATGTTTTAATATTATTTTTTAAATTTTACATCCAAAAAATTTTAATTGAAAAGTAATAAATTATTGCTATTATATTGATGAATTCACCTCCCTCCTTAATAAAAATAAATTCTAAAGTAATTATTACAAAAATTGACCCAAATTCTCTAGTAAAAGAAGAAAAACATTTATTTGAAAGAATAAAAAATGTGAAATGATGATGAGTTGTAAGTAAAAGAATTGTAAATAAAAGTTAAAAATTGAATATGTTATTAATCAATTCAATCAAATTAAAATTTTAATTTATTTAAAATATTTTTATTATAAAAATAAAATATATCACATTAATAAAAATATTTTTATTATATTTTTCAATAATATTGGTGCTTGAACTATAAATAAAAGGAATGAACTTGAAAAAATTATACATCATTGCAAATAAAAAAAGGACAATAATGTGTGAGTCACAAAGTAATAATAGTTAAAAATAACACATATAATTAAGTAATTATATTAAATTAAAATTTTAACTTGTTTAAAATATTTTTATAATAATAAAAGTATATTATATTATATTTATATTATTTAATAATATTAGTATTCGAGTAATAAATAATATATGTGAATATGAAAAAAAATTAGAAAAATGATATAGGACAAATAAAATAAAGAGATACAATATGTGAATTGTAAAATGATAATGATTAAAAATAAAATATAAGTTAATTAAATTTATTAATTCAATCCCTTAACATGTCTTAAATATTCTTAAATAAAAAATAAATTATATTATAAGATAAAAAAAAAGAAGATTTAAAATTTTATAATAAAAATATGTATGGAATAAAAAATAAAATTAATTCATAGATGACCATAAATCTGGGTGAAAAAGGATAATGAGTTTAGAAGCAAAAAGAAGTGTTACTCACTTTGCACGACTTGAGAAAATGCAATTATGCTGCGTTTGACAAACGGCAATTTTCGATCAAACAGCTATTTGATTGAAAATACTGGCCTTCGCAGCGTTTTGAAAATGGCTGTTTTATACGAGTCAAATAGCCATTTTTCGATCAAACCCGCTAAATGTCAAGGGATCCGCTGTTTGCCAAACGCAGGCTTAGTAATAGCTAGCAAAATGCTGTAGCGATCTCATACTGGGCCTTGGAAGGATGAAGGCTTAACAGTAAGGGAAAAAAGGAGGAAGAAAAGTGGAACTGACTTCTCTTCAAGTGAGTGTAAGGTTACGCACCCATAGAATATATTGGGCTGAATAATTTAAGCTGCCCAAAATCACGTTTAATATATAATTAAATAGATTAAAAATTTTCCATTCCTTTCCTCTGCCTCTCAACCGGGCGTTCTCTTTTGATATCTTCTCTCCTATTTCTTACTTCACCACGGAACATACCAAACACAATGCACATTTCTCGTGAGACTTCGAAGTTGGAAGCGTCTCGAGCACTGGCGGCGGCGGTATTTTTTCCTTGTTATTATGTTCTTTGAAAATAAATAAGATGATCAACAGATGCAAATCAAAACATTAAAGCAGCAGAAGAGGGAGTTGATATTCACATGACCTGTGGCAATCTTTTAAGCGGGGAAAGGCCAAGGTGAAGAAGATGCTTAATAGTAGGTATGGGACTTTAAAATTCCCATTTATTCTAACAGTGTCCAACTTGCTCCTATTATGTGCACAGTCTCAGAGTCGAAAATTTGTCCGGATCTGAGAAGATTGACAATGTCGTAGCTTCATCCAATCGCTTGGTTGACAAGCATTCTTCACCATCTGTTATTGAAATAAACAAGATTTTAGGGGCTATCGTTAAGATGAAACATTATTCTATTGTTGTTTCACTTTATAAACGAGTGCAGTTCATGGGTATTCCATCGAGTTTAATTACGTTGCACATCTTGATCAATAGTTACCGGCATTTGGGTCAGATAGGTTTTGCATTTTCCCTGTTGGGGGAGATTATTATAAGGGCATATGACCCAAATAAAATAACTATGAATACCTGGGTTAATGGTCTGTGTATTAATGGTAAGATTAGGCGAGCACTAGACTTTCATGATGAACTAGTTGCAAAAGGATTCCAGCTTGATGAAGTCACTTATGGGACCTTGATGAATGGATTGTGTAAGATAGGAAGCACAGGGATTGCCCTTGAATTGCTACAAAAGATGGCCAGACAAGTGGTTGAACCTAATGTGGTAATATACGCCACAATAATTCACAGCCTATGCAACAATGGATTTACAAATGAGGCAAGTGATTTATGGTCTGAAATGATTGCTAGGGGAATTTCTCCTCATGTTGTCACTTATAGTTATCTAGTTTGTGGTTTTTGTATTAAGTATTAGTTGGGACAACTTGATTGTTGAAAGAAATTATTCTAAAAAAAATATCAATCTAGATGTCTATACCCTTACTATAATAGTTGATATGTTATGTAAAGAAGGAAATGTCATAGAAGCACAATATGTGTTTGATATGATATTGGAAAGAGGTCATGACCATCGTGTTGTTACTTACAATGTTTTGATTAATGGATATTGGTTAAACAATAAAGCAAATGAGGCAAGAGAATTATTTAATAATATGGACAAAAGGGGTTTGGCACCAATGTTTGGACTTACACTATAATGATTAATGGATATTGCAAGATTAAAAGGGTAGATGCGACCATGACTCTCTTTAAAGAAATGTCCAAAAATAATTTGTCTCTTGATATTGTAACTTACAATTCTCTTATTGATGGCTTGTGCAAATTAGGGAGACTCTTTTGTGTACAAGATCTTGTTAATCAAATGCAACATATATGCCAAATCCCTAATGTGATCACTTACAATATCTTGTTGGATTCTTTTTGTGAAAACTAATATCTTAATAAGGCAATTTCATTATATCAACAATTTAGTGACTGGAGAATTTCAGCTAGTATGTGCACATACAATATACTTCTTGATGGATTGTGCAAAGGTGAAAGACTTAAAAATGCCCTAGATATCTTTGAGCTTCTTTTGAATAATGAATATTATTGTCCGAATGTATGAACATTTAACATTATGATCAATGGACTTTGTAGAGAAGGTTTGTTTGATGAAGGAGTTACTTTGCTTTCAAAAATGGAAGATAGTCATTGCCTCCCTGATGCTGTAAATTTTGAAACAATTATTCAAGTCCTATTAGAAAATAACCAGAATGAAAAGGTAGAGAGGCTTATTCATGAAATCGTTAACAAAGGCCTGTTAAAAGAAGAAAACAAAGTGAGTTACTTTAAATTCTGATCTAAGTTACACATCAGTAAACTATGAATTTTGGTGAATGTTACTATTATTTATTTTTTTCTGTTCAACAAAGTACTAGTATGTGATGACTTTAAGGGCTTTTATGCTTGATTTAATCAAATATTTATTGAACTAATGCTGTTAATATCTAAGTCTCTATCGTTGTCCTTAACTATCATCCTTCTTCCTCATATGATTTGAATTTGCTTTATTAAATCAAAGAATCTTTTGAATTGTTACTCATGGGTCAATTTTTTTTATATGATGCATATTGGTATTTATGTTGATATCCTATAAGTTTTTCTTAATATTGAACAATCTTACATTTTTCAGTTAGATCTCTATGGAATTGACTAATTCATGATTCACATTTCTTGAATTTAAAAGTAAATTTTCAAGTTCATTTAGAACTATTTAATGCTTTTGTTGCTACAGTTGATGAAAGAAACATATGACCATGTAAGAGACATTTGTTTCCCTACTTATTATACTTATTGTGAACTTTTATTGGAAATGCCACACTTTAGAAGGGGGCCAATGACAATATATTATTATTTGAGGTGGCCATTGCAATGCCTCGTTTCTTTACTTCATCCTTCCTTTTACTTTCTTTTCTCTCTACCTCATTCTTTCATCTTCTATTTCAAACCCAACAAATACTTTCACTTCCTTATGCCATGTTCTTTTCTTAGACAAAAAAAGAAGTAGCAAGGAAAGAAGAACACTGCTTCTGACATTGCCTTATCTAGTATAAAGTGGCTTTTCAACCCCAAAGGCAATGATAAAAGTGGGGTTAAAGGATAAAGGTGATGGAGGAGAAGAAAAATGGGTTTTAAGAGTGAGATTGCATTGAAGGGTACCCTTTTAGCTGGTGTATTATTGGTTGGTGTTGTTTGGGGATTTGGAGCTATTGGGTATGTTTACAAGGACCAAATTTGTTCCTTCTTGAATCAGTTCCTAACCTTTATTGAAGGTAAATTTCTTTCATGGTGATTTTGAGTTTTTTTATTAATTTGGTTTGGGTTCTGGTTAACATAATGAGTTTGATTGATATTTTTTTTCTTTTGATATGGTAAATGCTATTTCTAGTTTTTGTAAAAATTATGCCCTAGTTGGGCAATTTACTATGTTTAAAGACTTCTAATATTTTTCCAAAAAATTATTGGATATATTTTGAATTAGATACAGTAATTGTGATATCTAATTTCCCATTAATTTCAAATGTGTGTTGGTTGCCTCAATGATTTTTCCCCCTTAGATGAAAGATGCTTTTGTTTTTACAATAATGGGGTTTCTAGATGTTGCTAATTATTGATACAAGTGTCGAGTGTGCATAAATTGGGAAATTTGCTATACTTAGATATTACTAGTTGTGTACTAGTTTTTGGCTACATTTTGAATCAAATACAATAATTTTTATTAGCTTAGGGATTCTAAATAACCATGGCTCAACTCATCATGTTGGGCATACAAAGTTACAAACTATTGATGAGAACTAGGTATTTTTTGTATGAACTATATATGAGGAGTTACTACTTAGTATGTATAATGGTCTCTAAGTCTAGTGTGTAATGGAAGAAGAAAATTTTGATTATGATTATTATCTTTGAAGACATTATGCTATGATGAATTTTTGGGTACATTGGATAAAGTTACAAGTGGAATATATATGTATATATGGAATACTTATAAATTTGTTTAAATTTTTAAGATAGATTCTTGGATAATATTGTTAGTGAAACCTTGTCCTTTTTTTTTTACAATAATACAATTGAAGATAAACAAAGTTGTTTTGTTAGTAACTAAGCTTGAAATTGAATGCCTTATCTGATGGAAACTATGAAACAAGCATGACATTATTTTAAATGTTATGTTAGCCTTTCCTCACTTTTTTTTAAATGGTCAATGGGTTAAAATGCATTAAGTTAATCAACAAAAGGGTAAAATACATAAAATCCTCATAAAGTATGGGCTTTTGTTAAATAACCCCCATGAATTTTCAAACCTTATAAATAATCTCCCTAAACTTTTCCAAAACGTGAAAAGGGTAGGAAAATAGCTAAAATAAGCTAGCGGCGGTTATATTGTAACTTAACAATGGTTATAAAACCGCTGACATAAAATTCATTCATTTAGCGATGGTTTCAAACAAGTAAATTGATGGTAAGTGAAAAAAGGTTTCAAAATTTGAAAATTATAGAGACAATTTTTCAACCACCAATAAATGAAGCATGATAACGATGGTTTTAAACTTTTTCATGTTCTAGAAAAGTTCATGAGAGTTAATTGTAAGATTTGATAGTTCAGGGGGTTATTTGATAAAAATCCATACTTTAGAGGGGTTTTGTGTATTTTTCCCTTAACATAATGTTGAAGTAAATCGATCAATTAGGATACGAAACCTTGTATTTGTTTAATAGCAAATTAATTGAACATAAATAGTGTTCTTTTATTAGTGATTGAGCTTGAATCCAAATGCTTGATCTTATAAGAGCTATGAAATTATTAAACATTGTTTTACATGTTATGCTAGCTATTAGCTATTTTTCATTTTGCATTCCTAAACATCAGTGAGTTACAATTTAGTATATTATAATAGATTTTAGTTTAATAAGAAGATATGTTGTTATCTTTAGTTTTGCTAATGCAATCTTTATATTTCATTGGATGTATTTTAGCTAGCATATATGTTGTGGTTTTATAATCAAAATCAACAAACCAAAGGAATAACAAAGAAGAAGACAAAGTAGAGCATCATTTTCATAGAGAAAGGATAAGAAAAAGAAATAAATATAAGGGGAAAGTATGTATAACTCCCTAAACTTTCAACGAGTATCACATTTAATACATAAACTTTATATTGTAACAATTTACCCTTCTAAAGTTTTTAATAAACTGAAATAGTCAATGAGCTATTAATTTTAACAATCTTAAGTCATTCTTCATGTGAAAGTTTGCCTTCTTTTTATTCTAGTGTTTGCAATCCTAAACAAGAAGCATAAACACAAAGTAACATAAAAACTTCAATAATCTAAACACTACCAACAAGTTCAATGTAATCATGCTCAATTTCTTCTAGGTTCAATAACCTAAGTGCTACTAACAATCGAGCTTTTATTCTTTATTTTTTTCACAACAAAAAGACAACATAAAACTTTAGTTTTCAATTACATGCACATGCAAAAGTGTAAGAGAGAATAAAAAGATATTGAAACAAACTAAATGTTAACATTTGCTACATAATGGATTTAGGCTAAAATTATTTTTAGCTAGTCATCATGTATTTTTCCTTGTTAAATTGACACAAAAAACAAAGACTTAATAGAAAGCTATTGAATCATATATAGGTAAGTATTTAATTGAATTATATATGTATGCATGTTGCAAATATCTTTCTATTTCATCTCTTGCACCAAACTATCTAGTTTCTCATATATACCTATCTAAGAATAAAGCATTGTCATATTCATAAGACGATATTGTTTAATTTTTTGCATCCTCTGACTTTGCTTCCTTTAAGGATTTATGTTTTCACAAAGCAATTTAAAAGTGCAAAATAGACCTTGAATTCTTTTTTTAGAGATATTACTTGCTCTAGGCCATGAACCTATGATATCAAGTCAAGATATAAGGCAATATTTATAAGAGATGGGTCATGGTTCCCTTCTTGCTCATCCATTCTAATACCTGACACAATACAATGAAAAGAATGAAGCTAATTACTAGAAGCTAGGTGATATTTGCTTGAATGTGTCTTCCTACTAATCATATCAATGCTAGCTTTTTAATTTTTACTTTCCTTTTCCACACAAAAATCAAAGGAATAAAATCAAATCTAAAGAATGACATATAAAATTGAACCAAAATATTTGGTGCACAGCTTTTCTATAGTTGCAATTTTCACTTAGCTTTGATTAAGCTCATGAAGGAAAAAGGTTTTGTTTTCATGAAGTATAAGGCAAAATGGGGGGAAGCCACCATTTTAGCTACAATAGCATGAAGTAAAAGGAGACAAGCTTTACATGAAAAGCACGCGGTTTGGGGCTATCAAAATTAATAGCCTACTAACTGCTACAATTTATTCAAAACTTCAAAGGATTAAATTTTCAAAATAAAAAATTATGTATGATATATGATACTGATGAAAAGTTTAAGGAAGTTATATGTACTTTCCCTTGAATATAAGCACAAGTTCCTTATATTATTTTATTAAAAAAAGAATAAAAGAAAGGGGAAAGAAGATTAGTAATCATAAAAGGCATTTAACATTTGGGTTTTTCATTTTAGTTATATCTATTCTGTTTTGTAATGGGCACTGCCTAGCCAGGTTGAATTTCTTATTTTTGATTTTTAGAGAAACTTTTTCATTTTGTGTTTTTAGTTCATTGTGTTAAGCTTTATTGTGAATAACCTTATGCTAGTTGATGGAAGCCATTCTACTAAATAATTAATTGCTTTAGTTCTAGGAAGGATTTTCTATAAATTTTATGGTTTCAAATCCTTAGAGAACATATCTGATATTAATTTTATCACTGCTCAAATTCAATTAAGCGTATAGAAAAAGTTAGGGAGAGATTACGATATATTATTAATAATATTTAATGATGCATCAATATACCATTACATTAATAGTGTATTATAAAATTTTTCAAAAAAGTTAACATAACCAAAAGAGAGCTTATAGAAAAAGTAACTTAACCAGAAGAAAGAGAAAATAGAAGAAAAAGAAAAGATGAAAGAATAGGACAACAATTCAACTAGTATCTTGTGGATATCTATAAAATTTTTATCTAACAAATAAAGATAAGAACATGGACATGAATAGCATGTTATCCAACCCTACCTTGTCCATATATATTATTTATAATAAACATATTATTCATATTTTAAAAGATGTTTTCCTAAGTAAAAGATAAAACTTGTTATATTCCGTGATTGAGAGCATTAGTTTTTACTTTTTTTCCTTTTTATGTTATGTGTTAGTTTTGGATAAGACTAATTTTTTATTTTTTGATAAAATGAAGGCACTTAAGTTCAAAAAAATAAAGTTATAAATTAACTACACGAGAGAAAAAAATCTCTAAAACATCACCAAGGATTAACAAACTTAAACAAATAAGTGGCAAGTGAGAGAGTTATAGAGCTACATCAAAATCAAGATTAAAAGACACTAATTAATTCACACACTTGTTACCTTCCCTCAAAATATGTTGAACAATGACTTACCAATCTTATTTCAATAAGTTGTGGCATTGTTTTAAAATGGACTTATGTGTATTAGGTTGTAATGAATCTCTAGAGAGAAGATCTACTAAAGTTTGAAGTCCAAATCCAAAACAACTTGTTTATAACCATTCTCCCAAGTTAAAGACAAACCATAGAAAGCATCTCAAAATTTAGCTGTAACAAAGAACAAATTCCTAAAGTATATGTAAAAGCTATTAACTATTTTCCGTCCTTATTTCAAATGATTTCACCATAACTTATTAACCCCAAGTTATTTCTAAAAGCACCATCAATATTGATCTTGATCCAATTCATAAGAGGACTGAGTTGGATAACTTCAAGTTTCTTTTGTTCCATCTTAGTTAGGTTTCACAACTTCATTATGTCTTTTGCATGCATCTTAATGAAACATGTTATTTTAGCAGGATGTTTCGCTCTTATGGAGAATACCATTTCCAACACCACCATAACCAATCTTTATATTATGCTTTAATCCATTATCTTATACCACCAAGATTTTCCATCAAATTCACTTTAAACCTATCCAAACCTTTACTCTAAAAAAACACAACTTTGTGGTCTCTAAAAACCAAGGCAAACTAGAACCTTCTTACTATTAGACAATCTCTAAAGATATGGAGCAAGTTTTTTTCCACTTGATTACAAATGGGATAGGCCACACTCCCTAAAACCTATTGGAATCTCTTTAAATTTGTCAAAATTCCATCATGGTAACAACGTTAGATAAACATCTTAACTTTTTTAGGAAGAGGAAGCTTTTATGTAAACTTCCAGATCTTATTAGCTTGCACCATTTCACCTGCTTTCCACATGTAATAAGTTAATTGCAAACTAAAGACTCCATTTGCACTCTCTTTCTAAATGATTTTATCATGCCTAAGTTGACTTTTCAGGGGAGGTATTACTTCAATTTGTGGGATAGCATTTGTTGGTAAAAATTATTGAATCTACTCAAGATCCCCACCTTCATTATTAACTACTAAGTTAACTACTCTAGCATATCTTATTGGATTAGGGATAACACTATTCACCATTATGCCAAGACTAGATTCAACTACCTAATAATCATCTTAAAAGGATATAGAACAATCATTATTAACTTCCTTAAAGATTCCATGTAACAACTGAGGCCAAATTTTGCATAACTATTTCTATAAGTAAGAGTCTAATGGTGTCATACTAATACTAATAGTCCAAGAATGATTCCTTTGGTAATTTACCTATTAGAAGAGAGCTTTAAAGATTCTCCTCGCCTGAAACTAATCTCCATCCTAACTTCATAAGATAAGTGCTATTCATAAGTTTAAGGTTTTGAAAGCCTAAACCCTTTTGAATTTTGGCTTAACAAATAACTTGATAGGATGTACTATGTATCCTTTTTTCATTGACATTGTGACCCCAAACAAAACTGGTTTGGATTCTCTCAATCTCTTCAAGAGTGACAGAAGGGATGACCTTTGAATCCATTGTAAAGGTTGCGATTGCTCTAAGAATATATTAGACCAAAATAACCTTACCAGTCATCAATAAACAATTATGTTTCCACCAAGAAAGCTTATCTTGGATTTCTTTCACAATGTGGGAATAAATATACCTATTAAATCTTTTGTGAAGAATAGGAACACCCAAATATAAGCCTAGATCATTAAATACAAAAAAACCACATCTCTTTAAGATAGCTTCCTTTACATCATTCTTTACATTTCTAGAAAAGAAAATGTTTGATTTAGCTTGATTCACCTTTTGCCTTAACATTTTGGCAAGATTATTTAAATAGTCCATAACAGTGTCAATTTTTTGAATAGACACCTCCCTAAAGAGCTCAAGGTCATCAGCAAATATTAAGTGAGAAATACCAAACTTATCTTTACTAACTTAGAAGGCTTCCATAATTTCTTCTCCATAGCTTCATTCATGATATGAGAGAGTTTATCCATAAATAGGATAAATAGATGTAGGGATAATGGGTTACCTTTACAAAGCTCCCAGAAGGGACGAACTCACCTATTTTGTTATCATTCCAAAGGATATTAAGAGATGTAGAAATAATGCATCACATAATGAGGCTAGCCATGTTTGGATCCATATTAATTTCTTCAAAATTTCCTTGATAAATTCCCAATTCGTATGCCTTTTTTAGATCAAATTTAATAGCAAAGAAATATATTCAACCTTTCATTTGTTAGTGTGTGTCCTAGGAGTCAATCATAGAGATGATTGCAATATTACATAATGTATTATGTTTCGTTTTGACAATATAATTATTATATTTTGCTTTATTTTATTTTGCGTAAATTATAACTTTAATAATTATCCTTGGAATAGCTTTGCTATTTCTAAAATGCCCCTAGTCAAGTATTATTACAAAAGGATAGTAATAATACATCAAGACTAGTATGTATAGCGACTGATGATTATGAATCATGGATATTTGATATCAAGTCAATACATAAGTACATTGTTAGTGAACAATGTACTGGATTGACCTATTACGAGAATACAGTATGGATAGACGTGTCATTAGTTATTCTCATATGACTACAAATGCACATAGTCCTTTGACTTGAAGTCACTACGGTTCCTTACATGAGAAGTTACTCACTTTGATGTCATCCTATATCACCTTTAATCAGGATGATGAGTAAGGCTTTGATTGGGTGTGTCACGAATCATGCAGAGGGAAGTGAGTGATATAGATAGGATTTTATTACTCTTGTATAAAAAAGAAATATCCTTGGGCCCCTTGATTAAGTGAGACTTAGAAATGCATGGCCATGCTCAATTAGATCAATATGTGATATTGATCATTTGTTTTAAGTCTAATCAGTATCAAGAAATATAAATTGAACATTGACAAGGATGACACACTCCATGCCTCCAGTTCGATTTGAATATTGTTACAAAAGGGATTATGATGCAAAATGTTGATCATATATTAGGTAAATGTTGAATCATAGACATTCTTACTGCTTGAGTGGCAGTGATGTATTGCTAGATACCACTCATTATCTATAGCCCAAAATGAGTCATTATCAACGTAGTAAGAGCCTACAGGGTCACACAAAAGGAGTAGGAATAAGACAATAATTAATTGGGTTTTAGTTGGATTAAAATTCAATTAATTGAACTTATTTTTGTGCATATATATTATTATTAAGATAATAATATATTTTTCACGTAATATATATAATATTATGTGATATTATTTAATATTAAAGTAATATCAGATAATTATGTTATTAGATATTAGATAATTATATTATAAGATAATGTAATTATCTAATATTATATAATTAATAAAATAGTCCTATCTCTCTTCACTTTCTCTAGAATAAGGATAAGGTAATAGTTATTTAGTGTGATTAGAATTTTTTGAAGCATTATCCTATTACGACTAGGATTGTGATATGCCTTAATTTTATAAAAAGGACTTAAAGGTAGCACTTTGATTAACACACATAAACTTCAAGAAAATCCTAAATCACTTAGAAAATGCCCAATCCTAATCCTAGTGAGAGAGACGAATCCTAGCAGCTTCGTGGAAGAAAGAAGTCATTGTTCACTCCGTGTGGATACCGTAGAGACACTGTACTTTCCGGTTGGTGTTTGATTCATCTCGGTCTCTCAAGGATTCATTCAGAAAGAACACGAGCACAAATAAGGTAAAACCCTAACATTGGTTTATGACTTTTGCATGGATCTTAGGAAGGTTTTGGATAAAAAATTTTGAAATTTCGTTGCGTATGTTAATCCGAATCCTAACATCATCTTCCATATGGAATAAAACATCTCTTAAGTTATGACAATATTATTTTAAATGCACCTATTGGAAACAAAGCTTGCTTGATAAGGTGATATAAGATAAGGTAGAAAATGTTTTGAACGATGCATAATAATCTTTGTAAAGCACTTATAAGATAGGATGGAATTGACAAATGAATTTTGATTTCTCTAACTTAGGGATAAGACAAATAAAGTTATATTCCTCTCCTTGGAAAACCTATATAACAAAATTAAAAACTCCTTGCCTAATAGCGTGCTAGTTCTTCTAATAAAATACAGTTAGGAAATCATTTTCACCAAGAGCTTTAAGACCTCCAATGGTAAATAATGCTCTCTTAACTTCTTTAAAGGAAACCTCCTTCTAAAGATCCAAATTTTGATAATTTGACAACAAAGAATAGGACATGGTAGTGTCCACAAAAATTTGATCTTCAAAACCATCTGTATATAGAATTTTGTAGAAATTGTAGATAAGGCCCTCAAAATTAACTTTTTCTCAATCTATACACCATTTTGGTTCTAAAACATTTTTTATTCTATTTCTATTTGCCTTATAATAGTTTTAGTGTGGTAATATTTGGCATTAATATCCCTTTGAGTTTTGGATAAGACCAATTTTAATTATCTAATTTATAAGTGTTGATATTATAAGAAGTTAGAGTTATTCATTATAATTGAAAATTATTTAGGCTTTGTCTATTTTTTTTTTAGGTTGTTTTCCATAAGAAAATTTGATTTCTTTATATATAGACAAGAGAATATCATATATATATCTATACCTTGTGATTAAAAAAAATTGTTACTTAGAGTTATGATAGAGAAGGAAAATAACTTCCTCTTTAAAAGAGACAAAGTTTTCTTCCACCAAACTCCTTATATTTAACAATGAATATATAAATTATTTTCCACTATTTTCACCATCTAATTATGTTGTAATGAAAGATGTTTTTTTACTAAAACAAATGTAGCCTTAATTACACAAAGGATAATGAGTATGGGATCGATATTTAGGCACCCAAAAAGAATGGACATAGTGATTTTAGTTTTAACCTACGTATTTTTTATGATATGGCCAAAAAAAGTATATTTTATGAGATCTCTTTCGTACAAGCTAGGTTGTCATTAACTTATCTTAACTCAACCACACTTAGGCCCTTAAAAGATTTATATAAGTTAGGTAATATTACTTTAAGTAGTGTATTTTTCTCACATTTTCAAAAATGTTAGAGATCATTTAGTTGGCAAAAAGTTATGTGGAAATTTTCACTTCTTAACAAGTAGGAAATAGGTGAATTATTAAGTTAACTACTAACTATCATAATGGAGGAAGTAGAATTTCCTATAGAATATGGGAAGTTATTTATCCATAACCTTGATAAGATGAGCTTTATGTGTCATTTATAGAATTGCCTTGTCTTAATTTAATTAGTAGTCATCATAACTTTTTATCTCATATATATACATATGTATAAACTATCCTAATTTTTTATATAGGTCAATTTTATTTTTTATACTAAAATAAAAAATAAGAAATTACAAGTTTTAAAAATCCATCTTAATTAAAATTCAATGGTATTTCTAATTTCATGTAGTATAATTGTCATTTTAATAGTATATTTTAAGAAGTTCAAAGTTGAATCAAATAAAATAAAGAAAGTTAATTCTTAGGAAATGTTAACTCTTTACTATCAACTAAACTACTTCAAGCATTTTTTAGAAAGATCATAATGAAATTTACCTCTTATGAAGTTTCATTTCCCATAAAAATTTACATCTCAAATGACTACATACATTCTCATGTTTAGTTCAAAACTAAACAAATATTCTTGAGAATGTTCAAATTTTTTAAAATACTTTTAACCTAATAATTGTCATCATTGAAACTATCACTACTGCCCATTCCTTGAAACCCAAAACCCTATATTATAAATTTTATGATTTTGGTCCCCTAATTTAAAGTAATATATTTTAGTCATCCTAAATATTTTGCTACAATTTTAGTTAGTTAATACCAAAGGCCATAAGGCTTGAGTTTTGAACCATCCCTAAGATAAGAAAATAATGAAAATTCTTTAAAAGAAAGCTTATTAGACTGCTAAAAGGGAACCCAAGCTTTCAAAGAAAATCTAGCCTCTAAAGGAACTCAATAAACATTAACTGTACAGAGGTCCACAGATAACTTATCTCTAAATCATTTTCCTCGAGAGCAAGTGCATGGAACCTTGTCTTTCTCCTCAACCTATATTCTATACAAAGGTCCATAGATAACTTATCTCCAAATTATTTTCCTTAAGTGTGGGTGCATGGATCCTTGTCCTTCTTTTCAACCTATATTCTAGCCAATAGGAGGTCTATGGAACACTAACCGCTACATTCCAAGCAACATTATTACCACGAAGTCTAAATGAATTGGGTTTCTTAAAGGTGAAAGATAGCTAGTAGCCTCATTCAAAAGCCAAAGGTTGCTTTCACTATGGGGATAGAGAAAACCACTTTCCCACTAATTTCTCAAGAATTCTCAGAGTATGTGGCTTAACAAGATTAAAATAAAGGTTTTGGCCCGGTTCATATTAGAGACGACCATGTCATGCCTAACCCTCCTCATTGTAGGTTTTTCAAATTAGGGTGAATGAAGGGATTCTCATACTTTATATACCACACACACTAAAAAAGATAAAAGCATGATTGCACTAGAACTTTTAACCAGCCAATAGTGGCACCACCACATTATACCCTAAACTTCCACTACCTTTTCTTGTATTGTAGCTCTTATCCCTTATGATATTAATCGATATGATCCTATATACTAAATCATTAGTATTTGAGTCTATAATGCCTTATCAACTCCCCTTCACTATAAATACCCCTTTATCACAAATCCCAAGACACTAAACAATTCAAAGATACTCAAAAGAAAACCTTAGAACATTAAATAATGTTTAAAAAGAATCCCTTCTTGCCCTATTCAACAACCTTAGTTTAGAGTGCTTATTTTTTATTCCTCCTTTAACCACAGTTTAGGATTCCTTTGCTATACTTATACCTTTAATCTTTCTCAAACTCATATCTTATTAAAATATTTTAAAGCTTTACCAAGGAGGTGTATATAGTAATGGTATCTAGCAAAAATGGTTTAAAGGAACTTAGAGAAAGCTATTAACCTTAGTGGCACTCCCATCAACACTAATCATAGTGGTACCTCTATCGAGTACCCTTATGGCATGTCTTTAGATTTCAAACCTGATGCTCTTTTTCCTCAAGCTGTCCAAGCCCTTAGGACTAAAGTAAGAACCTTATAATACAAGGCCTTTTTCTAAATCCTTGCTAGAACCAAAGCTTTCTATCTAGTAGTACTTTTACCTATGTATCCTTATTATAGCTAGGCATTAATGTCACTTTTCCATCTTCTATTTCAGTAATGGTACTTGCTTTTATGATGGATGATCTTGTCAAAAACCAACAACAAATAGCACAATCCTTTTTAAGATAGCCCATTTTCTTCTAGGCTCACCTTAACAAAATGTCCTCTTGTTTCTTAACCCATTTATTCAGTTAGCTCTCTAACATACACAAATGTGGCATCTTAAGGAAGAGGCTTTTGGAGTCCAACAAGTTATTGTAAAACCCATAAGAAAGCATGGAGAACACCCTTACATTCAAAACACGATTTAACAAATTGTAGGATGAAATATTGCATTTTCTTATATAGGAGAACATTTGCATGTTTTCTTAATGAAGCTAAAAAGAAGGTCATGGTAAATATTGATTTTTGCTTACTTTTCCCTTATAGCTTATCTATCTTTTTTACCCTTCTAGAAGTTCGATGGCAAAGGAAATCCCAAAGAACATCCCACCAATTGTATCAAAACCTTGGTATCTTTGGATTTAACCATGACTTGCAATTAAAGAAGTTTTCCAAGTCTTTTTATAGCTTACTCTTAGCATACAAAGTTGCAATTAAAATCTATCCTCACTTGGAATGAGATGGTTATGGCCTTCTACAACAAGTTTTTCACTATTGAAGTGTCCATCTAATGGACCTTGGAAGGCTAAGGTAATGAAAAAGAGAAGATATAGTACCTTTATCAAATATTATAGTGATTAGACCTAAAACTACTAGGAGATGGTGTCAAAATCAACATTAGTTCAAAGTTACATCACCAATATAGAAAACCTTCTGACCTTATACCTACACCATGAAGATATTCAAAACTTTAATGATTATATTATTAGAGTGGGAAGAGTATTAAGTTCTTTTCACTAGCAAGTAAGGTGTATAACTATCAAAAGTTCTAGCAAATTTTATATCATAAAAGCAACCTAAAGTTATAACATTTTATTGGATTAGCCCTAGTTGCATACATATAACTGTGTTTTATCCACCCTGCATTAGTGAATTATAATTAACTTCATAGGGAAGGACATCGAGCTTTATACTTCTAAGCATTATTTAACAAAGATAAGATCTATTTTATTAAGGTTGCTTTTTTTATGAATTATTTGAACTAGGAAAAAAATGAGATACCTAAACATTATAGTGTCCCTATTGATGTGAAGAGAGAGAAGGGCAATAAAGTTTCTAGATTATATGAGACCCAACTATAGGGAAAGAAAAGTCTTTTGCTAAAAAAGATTAAAGATATCTTACTAAAAGAAAATGAAACTTCAACCTCCATGGAGATAGAAGAATTGAAGCAACCTACTAAAAAGCTAAAAACTAAGTCACTAGTTATCCACAAAACTAAGAATTGGAATGGAAAGGTTGTCTGCCGTTTCTGACACAATGAGCATCTTGTTGGGCTTAAAGAAAAGTCGTAACATTTTTATTATTTACACTTCTTGAACCTTGAACTATAGATGTCAATAGAAGAAGGGACCTTATCACTAGAAAAAGAATTAAAAGAAGTAGCCCTAACATTGTAGGATTGTTTAAAACCCCTAGATAAGAAATTAAAGATTATCAACCTAGGAGAAAAGGGTAATGACAAGTCAACCTTTTAGCTTGATCCTTATAGTGAAGAAGTGAGGGAAGCTAATTTCACTGCTTAAGAAATTTATGGATGTCTTTAGGTATGAGTACCATCAAATGTTGAGCCTTAATCCTAGTTTGATGTCCCATCACCTAGATGCTCATCTTATAGAAAAGTTAATGTAGTAACCCTTTTAGTAATTTCACCTTAATGTTAAGATCAATATTAAAGTGAAAGTTGAGAAACTTTTGAAGATAGGCTTCATCAAGCCTATTAAAACCCATTTGGCTTGCAAACATCTTCCTAGTTGAAATGAAAAATAGGCAAATCTATATTCCTGAACAAAGCATACTCGAATGAAAATTTCCCCTATCCATTGTAGATACGTTGGTGGATAATAGTAAGTCATGAGAGATTTTCTTTTTTACGCGAGTTTATCAAATACAACTAAATCTTAATATACTTCTTGGATGCTACCAAGAGAGCACCTTAAACCCAATAGGTATCTTTTACTATATTGCTATATAGTTTGCTCCTAAAAATGCAAGAAATGCATATTAAAAAGTAATAACTGCTATTTTCCATCATATGTTGTGCGACTTCGTTGAAGGTAATGTTGATGATATCATGATCAAGTCCAAAAGGAAGGAAAACCACTTGGGGAATTTGATAAAGTTGTTTAAAAGATGCAGGAAATACTAATTGAAGCTCAACCTATAAAAGTGCACATTTGAAGTTTCTTTTGAGAATTTCCTAGGGTGAAAGGTACACAGGGAGTAATTAAGGTTGATAATGAGAAAGTAAAAGTGATGTAAAGATGCCATGTTTCATTAACCTTAAGGAATTTAGAGGAATTTTTAGGAAAATGTCCTATATTTGAAGATTCATACTCACATTATTAGAGTTAATATACCTCTTTAAACTATTGCTTAAAAAAAACCTATTTCAATTTATTAAGGTGCATCAAGAGGCCTTTTAAAAGATATTGCATACTCTTAGCTTAACCCAAACTATAACTATCCTTTAATAAGGACCATTGCTTTACCTTGTCTTAACTTTACAGTAAAATTGGTTAGAGCCCTAATGGCACAAAAGGAAAATGGAGTTAAGGTATCTTCATTGGAAAAGAATTATCTCACACTCATGCACACCACTTAAAAGTTTAAGCATTATTTCTTAGCATATCTTATTCACTTAGTCACCTGGTCTAATTTAATCAGATTTTTGTTAAGGTAAATTGTACTAATAGGAAGGATGGCTAAGTGGATATTCATGATTAGGGAATTTGATATCGCTATAGAAGCCCTTAGGGGTATAAGAAGTGAAGCCCTTGCTAATTTCTTAGCACAATTCCTTTCTAGAAAATACAAATCATCAACTAAAAAAATCTCAAGAAAGCTCATTTAGTAAGATGTTTGCATAGTAAGTGTGGTCAGAAAATTGTTGACTTTGTATTTTAATGAGTCACCATCTACGCTGACAATAGTATTAATAAATGCTAAGGGAGAATCACATTTTATAGGTCACAATCTAGATTTCACATGCATTAAAAATAAGGTAGGATATAAGGCTTTAATTTTAAGGATAATTATAACTAAGAAAATGAGGGTCAAGAATTAATAGTTTAAGGAGATTTCTAGTAATTAAATAGATGATTGGAGAGTTTAAGGTGAAAGAACCAGCTTTGGCTATGTATATAAGCTTCTATCACACCTAAAGATGAGGAAATTGCCATGTAGATGCATTAGTCACTTTAGGGGATAAAATAATAATGGAAGAAAAAGGTCTTAATGATATAACCATAAATCTTTACTGTTAGCCTAGAACTATAGTGAACCAAGATCCCCCTTAACTAGTGAAAGTTGATTAGTGGTTTCCATGGATCAGAGGCTTTTGAACCTAGTGATAAGCAATGCCAAGACACTAAAGGAGTAACAAATGAGCTTAAAGGTGCTTTATAAGAAAAAGGTAGATGGTTTATTAGTGAGATGTATTTCTAAAGAAAAAAGAAGGAGGTCAATGGAAAAAGCACAAAAAGAGACTTGCATGCACAAATGGTCATCCCTGCATTAGAGGTTTCAGTGGCAAGGGTTTTATTGTTTGATAATGAAAACATAATGTAATCAGCTACATCTCATTTGCAAGATATGCATGAAGACCCACTAAGAAGTTGAAATGATCATCAAAGGAGATTGGAGGAAGGACATCTATCAGTACCTTTAAAATAGTATGCTCTTAAATGACCCTTAAGAAGCTAAAAAAGTCAAGTGAAAGGTTTTCTTATATTTCATGAAGGATAGAATCTTTTACATAAAAAGGGTAGATAACTCTCTAAGAAAGTTCTTAAGCAAAAAAGAGCATATGATAATGATATAAAAGGTTCGTCAAGGAGAATATGAACAATATTAGGAGGGAAAGAAACCTTTTTAAGAACTTTTACATTTAAGATATTACTAGCCAACTATGGAGTGTGATGCTATGATATATTTGAAATAATGCAAGCCTTGCCAAATCTATGGAAATGTCATTCATGCCACTAAGGTGGAATTGCAAGCATTAACTTCCTTTTAACCATCCCATACATGGACATTTGACTTGATAGGACCTATCAAGTTGAGTTTAAGAAGGAAGGCATGCATTTTAGTTGCTACAAAACTTTTCATGAAGTACGTCAAAGTTGTAACAACTTTAATGAATGTGCATGGAGAGATTGTTATGAATTTTATTAAGGAAAACATATTTAGTATCCCAAAATGAATTATCCCAGACAATGGTACTCCACTTGTGAACATAAGAGTTAAGACATTAACAAAGAAGTACAAGATTTTACAAAACAAGTTAAGTCCCTATTAATTTTAGAGGAATGAGCAAGTTGAAGCCATAAATAAGACATTGCCAAAGATTCTTATCCAAATAGTACATGATAATCTTTTGGCTTAAGTATCCAGCCCTTATGTAGTGGGCATTTACTCATTTTTTTCATTAATGTATGAAGTTGATGCTATTATCCTACCTGAATTACTAGTCAAAAGTCCATAAGTCATTTTAGGAAAAGACCTTAAAGTCAATTCAATCACACAAGTTAAGATTATAGAAGAAATATGAGAAAGAGTGTAAGGTGCACATGATATTTACATGAAATAGGTAGTGTAAGCATATTAGAAAATTGTTAGACCACAATATTGTTAACAAGGAGAGCAAGTGCTTCATGTTTGTGACCATGTCTTAAAAAGGTTACATGCTTTAAAGTTTACTCCTAAGTGGGAAGGCCTATATATTGTTAGTAAAGTTAATGCTAACTGCTATTATATCTTACTTAAACCTAGGAATGGCCAAAAATAACCCTGGTTAATTTTAATTATGTTAAGAAATATTACCTTTGAGGGCAAGGACATAAAAGTAATGTATGAGCAATTATCAATGAAAAAGAGAAATTTTAACATTACATTGAATTGTTCATGATGAAATCATAGTCATTGAAAAAGAATGCAAAATGTGAAATAAAAAAATAGAAATAACATAGAATTTTCACTACTTAAATGGCTTAATATTAGCTTTAATTTTGTTCTTAGATCTCTCAATTAGCTCCACAATTGTTTTCCTTTTATTCCACAGAACTTAAATAACTTGGTAAAGCCTTATGTATTAATGATCTCCTTATTAGAAAAAAAAAAAAAGCAAAGATGCAATTCATGAGCCTACAGTCTGTCTAGCCAAGTTTCAATAAGCATAATAATTGCCATTTCTTTGTAGATTATAAACTTTTTTGCAAGATGACAAAAGTCAAGGTGTAAAACCCTTTAAACATTCTAGATACTTATCTTAAAATTAGGAAGATCAATGTCCTTCAAATGTAAGAGCTTCATATTAGGGTAAGCTTTACCCTCTCCATCACTTTCTTATAATGACCATCTTTTACATGAAAATTCCTAGCAAAGAAGAAAGCCCACATAAAGGAGTCCCTAAATTCCAAATGGAAAAGCTTTTGGTTGCCCACTACTAAGTTGGATGGTGACAAGCTCTTAAACTAAAAGTCGCACTTGAAGTTGCATGAGCTTTGACCATCTTTATCTAAGCTTAACATGAAAAGGATTAGAGGAAGAAATCACAACATGATCTTCAAGGAATCTAAGCATGTAGAGGGGCGTATCAAGGACCTGTTGATGTTAATTATTTCTTAGATGACAAATGACAAGAGCAATGAGCTCCCTTTCCTTAACTTCATTCAACAAGTACTATCCATCATCATTAACATAGCACTTGTAAGGCTTAACAATCTTCAAACTAGATCTACACATTACGTTGAACGATTCCATTCCTTCCATTGGATTTATGGCAATTTAGCTTACAATAGCTAAAGTCATCTCAATAAACCTCGGTCCTTAATGAAATCCCTAGATGATTATGCAATTTTGCATTTCTTCACTCTCAAAGGAAATCATTGAGTTAGAACTTATGCTTGAGTGACTTGTGGCTAAAGCAAAAGGTTGAAAATAGGTACTAAAGATGGATGAATGGACATAAACTTTATAAACAAAATCATTAAGCCTTCCTAGCATATGTGATGACATATTAAAAATCATGAAAATAACAATCTCCCCTTATTTCTTAAAGAGGTCTTAGTCACTGTCTTCCTTTAATAAAGAAAGATGACATGTTACCTTTAATTAAGGGTACAAATTTATTGAAACCATGACAAAGGTGCTAAGTTGGTTATTTATATGGAAGCATCATGTTGTGCCCTTAATATTTTAAAAATTTATTTGAATTAATTATTAATAAATTATATACACTTTTCAGTAATTAAAAATTGTTGTGGTTGCATTTAAAGTAAGATTCAAATTAAAAAAAGGTACAATTTTATGATGAAAATAATTATAATAGAGCCAATTATTAGATTACATGAAATTGAAATTGATAGGCATGAATGGAAGAGATATAGGATAATAACTTCCTATTTTACCTTTTGATATCTCTAATATTACTAGAATTCCCCTACATCATTATAAAAAATCTAAAATCCCTAAACTTTGCCCTATTTTCAATAACCAGACCATCAGCCCTTATCCTTCCTTTTTCCATATCATCTTTTTCAACTAGGGTTTTGAGCTTCAAAGAAAATCAAGTAATCTTCTCTAAGAAAATTGTTGACAATTCCAAGTTAAATAAGGTAATATCATCTATTCTAATTTTGGATGACAATTTTAATTTTAAGTTAAGTTAGAAAGAAGTTAAGTAAAGAAATTTGAATACCTCAACATAGAACCTTTGAATGTGTGCTTAAATATGGTAAACTAGCTATTGGTTAGGAATTCCTTCTTTTCCTCTATACCATAAGATAAGTAGATAATCTACTTAGAAGTGATTGTAATAAAGTTCATTGTTAGAAATTAACTTAATTATAGTTAGTTAAGAAATTAATGAATTGAGCTTGCTTGTTGTTATTAGGTTGAATATTATGACTCTTAATGTTAAGTATTGATATGTGTTTGTGTTGAAATTTTGGGCATGTGGTATATTAGTTAGGAGAGGGAGAGTGGCTTTTTAGTTTTACAAAATTGCATAAATTTTTGGAAAACCCATAGTTATATTTGCATACATTATTCAAACATAAGCCTAGAGTTACTTTCAAAATGGTCATATTTGGATATTATATTTGAATATCGAACTAAAGACTTATATCTGGTTACCAATATTAAAATATAGTATATGAATATGGTTTTAAAACTTGTGCTTCTCAAGCCATACTCAAGTACTCAAAGAAAAAAAAGAATTAGCCTCTAGATGGTTATACTTGAATACTATATTCGAATATGAGCTTCAATACTTAGGTTTAGAACTCCATATTTGGACACCATACATGAATATAACCTAGTTTTTCTAAAAAAAATGACTTTTGAATTAATATTCTAGGTTGATTCATGATTTATATATGTTAGCTATAAATATATTAATGAATGATATGTAACTTCACCTAATAATAATTTATGTAATAGTGCAAATGAGCTTGATTGATTTGTATAATGTAGATGATAATGAAATATGTTTGGGGTTATATGATTGATTGCAAAATTGAATTAATAGTGACATGCATGGAATGTTTATAAATAAGATGTGAATTATAATGAATAAAATAATGTCATGATTAGGGAAAGACCTTATTGTAAAATTGGAATATCAATACCGTATTTAGATGTGTGTTTGTAAATGGATAAGATTGATCGAAAGGCACAAGGTGGTTTATTTGTGAATCTTTATATATGAAAATTGTTATTATTGTTATTTTGAATGTGATTTTAATGATGTTATAGCATGGATAATCCTTGAAATATAATGTGAATTAAATCATGAAAATGCATAAGCATGATAGTGTTTAATTAAGTAAATTATCTACTTATTGAGATAAAGTCTCATTGTTTTAAATTTTAAATGTTTTTCAAATACATGCATTGAAGTTTTCCTTTTTAAATTCCATTTTTTTAATGTAGCCATAGTCATGCTAGGAAAAAGTTATGAAATGATATAAGGCAAGTAGATAGTTTTGGTAAATATTACAATATAACCTTTGCTTGTATATGTTTTAAAATGTATATAAAAATAGTTATTAAATTAATTCGTTTATTACTTAGGATGTGATGATACCAAATTAGGATTAGAAAAACTAATGGAAATTAGGAAATAGGTTCCCCATCAATTATAGCTTGAACGGTCATAACAAAGTTAGTATTAAAATTTGGTTTAGGAATGAAGTAAGAGTAAAGGGCTTTAGAATAGGATAAAGAAGATGTGATTATACCTACTTATTTAGGTGTTGGTTGAAATTGTATTAATGATATGTGCATGCCTAGGAACACATATCACTAATACTATTTCAATAGACTTTAAGATGGTTTAATAGTGGTAATAGAGCTTTTTGTAATATAGTTGTTTATGATATATGTTTGTATGTGAGCTAAACATATAAAGTCTTCTTTTAAGTAGGAAATGGTAGAATCTAGTAGTTGTCAAGCTTATAATCTAAGTAAATGGTAGAATCTAGTAGTTGTCAAGCTTATAATCTAAGTAATAAAGAATAATCCAGAGGATCACAAGCTTATAGCAGTAAGGACGAAGGAAATGATGATCAAAATATCTTTCTATGGGTTGTTACTTCCCAAAAACAAATATTAGTTAATGTAGTTCAAGTTTTCTATTAAGAAAAAGAGTTAGAACAACATAGGGACTAGGAAGATCAAGCCTTCAACTAAAACATAGAAAAAGAATCAACCCTTCCTAAAGAAACTCTAAATTATACATGAAATAAATGAGCTCAAATTTCTTCATTTCACTAGCATGGACCTCGATGCAGATCTATTCCAATTTTTCACTCAAATGAACTAATATAGGAAAATACTCTTAGGTTATGGTCAGACACTTATTGAACTTGTTAGTTATAAACTGAAGGAGATTACCTATTTTTAGTTCACTACTATTGTAGAGAATAGAGAATCCATCTTGCCGCCTTTGACCTAGTTAGCCTTTCAAGAACTTTTCATTGATTAGTTCTTACCTCCTAGTTAATGTTTTAAAAATCAAATTGGACATTGAACTGAAAGGCTTTAGTTCATAGTTTGAATGGTTTAGGTAATTGAATCAATGATTAGATTGGATAATATTATAATTAAATAATTATATAAAATTTTATAAATAAATTAAATACTTACTCTTAAATAAATTAAGAATTATATAAAATTATATAAATAAATTTTATATAATCAATGATTAAATAAATTATATAAAATGTAAGTCTTAATCTATATAAAATAATAATTTTAACAAATAAAATTAATAAAAACTATCAAATAAAAAATATAGGGTTTTATTACTTTAGTAATAATAAAAAAACTATATTTATGGACCACACTTTTGAAAGTGTTGACTTAATTATGTTAAAAAATAGAAAAAAATTCAAAAAGAAATAACCAAAATGAAATTTAAAAGCTAGATTGATTTTTTTGTTTAATTCAATTTTGTCTAAATCATATTATTTCGAACTAATCTTACCATTATAATGATTTTTAAGGGTCAATTCAAGCTATTTTATGCATCGATCGATGATCTTGTTAATCTAACTATCCGATTTTGCAAACATTGCTTCTAGTGTCTGAGAAGCTAAAATCCAAGAATTTGAATATCTAAAACAAGGGTTTATGTTTGTTCATAAGCATGTTGCCCTATTCATTCATTTATTCCATTATGCAAGATACTTCGTTCTAAATGAAAGAACTAAAGTTCAAATATTTGTTTATAGCCTCTGTGATCATTTCTTCAATGTTACATATGTTATTCAAACCACCATATTCCATTAGGCACTTCAAGTTGAATATAAAGTAAAAAATCAAGAAGAAAGAAAGGCCTAAAATGGAGAAAAGTAGTAGGTTAGAAAAGCCTAACTATCTAACTAGTTTTGGAAGGATGCTTCCTTTTAATTCATTTTATAGTGAAAAAAAGTCAATTAGTTTCAAGCTTTCATCCTAAAAGTACTTTCAGCGAACCTCTAAAAGAAAGAGATAAGGGAAATCCATCTTTTCATTCTAATGCCCTAGCTAACTTTAGCAAGAGACAAACTTAAAATAAAAGTAATTTTCAAGGAGAACCACCTAGCTGTGTGCAGTATGGAAACAAGCATTTGGGACTTTGTAACAAAATGAAAATCATTTGTTATCATTATAGTCAGTTGGGCCATAAAAAGAGAAACTATCCAATAAACCCTCCAAGCTATAGTGTGAACAATTTTGCACCCCAATAAAATCCACCTATGAACTAAACAATAATTCTTAGATTGCAAATTATTCAAGGACCTAGTGGTAGTAACAACACTAGAGGGAGAGACGCAATAGGAAACTAAGCTAGAGTTTTCACCTTAATTCATTATGAGGTATTGGCTTTTAATGTTATTATTGCAAGTACTCTTTTTGTTGAAAATTATAATCTTATGTTTTGATCAATCTTAGAGCTACACATTCTTTTATTTTAATAAAATTCACTTCTTTAATGAATATATCCTTTAGTAAATTGTGAAATCCCTTGTTATTAACAATTCATTTGGATAAAATTTTGGTAGCTACTTCGTTTGTAGATGCTTGTCCTATTTGTCTCCATGATCGAATTATGCTTGTAGATTTGATTTTTTTAGAAATAGGAGATTATGATATCACCTTAATAATAGATTGGTTATCAACATATCATGCCCATATAGATTGTTTTAACAAAATAGATACTTTCATTATTGAAGGATCCCTATTTATTGTATTTTAAGGGAAAAAATGAATTTTGGGGTCTTTGGAATCATCTCCAATATTAAGGCTTGAAAACTTATTAGAAACGAATGTACTATATAACTTGCAATATCCAAAATATAAATCAACCTTCACCTAATATAAAAAATGTTCCTATAGTGCATGAGTTTCTAGATGTATTTCTAGAAGATTTACCCAGTTTGATTTGAGAGAAAGGTGTATTAATAGTTTGATTTGAGTCACTATCTAACTCGTTTAATAATTTTAATTAATAAAACTTATATTATAAAATTATTTATTAAATTTAATTACTTACCATTTTTATAAAAATATTTTTAACTATTAATAAAATATTATTCTTAAATTTATTTTTATTTTATTAAAATAAGGATTTTTTAATATATATACCTATTTATAATTTAATAATTAATTATTTTTTAAATATTATTTTTAAAAATTTAATATGAATTCCTAAATGGATTAACATGTTAACATGAATTTGTGTAAGCATGTTATGTTCATATCGGATTATTGTGTTATGTTAAAAATTAACACCTTTTCATAAACTTCCACCAAAAGTTCTACTGCAAGCCATGATATATCTTTGCAACATAGGGATGCATAGCAATAAATTGAAAATCCACCCAAGCCTCATGGAAGAGTTAAAAGTGGAGCTGAGGTAAGATAAGTCTTCAAATGTTAAAACTATCCTTACATTTGCTAGACCATTCAAACTTTACTCTTATCTGTGTAAGCTTAGTTAAAGGAAAAGCTATTTTGGAGAAGTTTTTCCTAAACTAATGATGAGAGTTAGCCATTCTGAGGAAACTTTGGATTTTTAACATAGTGGTTAGTTTTAGCCAAGTTTGGATTGCTTTAATCTTTTGTGAATTCACTAGATACCTTCCTAGGATATCACATGCCCTAGGAATTCACACTAGACAACACAAATTCATATTTAGAAATTTTAGCATAGAATTAGTTTTCTCATATGGTTTACAAAAAATTCAAAGATGTTGAGCATGTTTTTCTTCATTCTTGGAATAAAGAAGGATGTCATTAATGAAAATAATCACAAATTTGTCAAGGAATGGTTTAAAGACTCTGTTTAAGAGATCTATGAATGTTGCAAAGCATTAATAAGGTCAAAGGACATAATGGGTAATTCATAGTAACCATATTGAGTTTTGAAAGCTATTTAAGGAATACGATTTTTTTAAAAAAAGCTTTAGTTAATGATAACCAGATTGCAAATTAATCTTGAAAAAGCACTTTGCACCTTGTAACTAATAAAACAAATAACCAATTTAAGGCAACAAGTATTTGTTCTTGATTGTCAATTTATTCAACTATTTGTTATCAATACACAAATGCAATGTTCCATCCTTCTTTTTAACAAATAATATTGGCACTTCCTATGGGGAAGAATTGAGACGGATGAACACTTTATCAATTAATTATTATAACTACCTTTTGAGTTTCTTAATTCATTAGAGCCATTCGGTAAGGTGGAATAGAAAAGAGCAACTTCGATATTGAATTCAATTTCAAGGTCTAAAAAAGGCATGCTTGATTTTGTGCTAAAATGCCTCATATATTAACAAGTCAAAGTAAAACATTAGAAGCCCATTAGTTTACATCAACCCTTTCTTATTCTTAAATAGAAGTGGGAAAATGTGATCATGGACTTTCTAGTTAGACTTCCTCGAACATAGAAGAGGTTTGCTTCAATTTGGATAATGGTTAATAGATTAACTAAGATAGCTCACTTCCTTCCCGTTAAAATTAACTTTTCTACAATTCAATATTGTCACAACCTATTTTTTTATCCTTTGTGACTCGCTTGAAGACATTTTAGAGATATCTTTACTAACCTTTTTCTTTTCTTTTTTGAAGACTCTTATTATTTTTATAAATGTAAAACTCCTAGATGACTTTTAAACAATAAATTTTTTTATAATAATAGTTTAGAAAATTTTAATAATTGATTAGATTGAGATATGGAGGTATACTATTGAAATTTTAAAAATATAGTTGAAAAAATTATATAGGCATTTATATTTTCTAAAGGACATTATGGTGGATGAAAACTTCATAAGGGAGCTATTTTATAAAAAAATCATACTATAAGGATTAATTTGATACTAAAAATATTTATAGTGTTAGAGGTAAAAAGTCTTTTCCTTAAAGAGTGTGATAGTAAGGACAGATAATAGAACTTTATTTTAAAATGAAAGAAAACCAACACTATGAAGTTTTTGTTTCTTCCTTGAGAAAAACAATGAACTTGGATCTTCTAGAGAAAGATATTATTGATTTTTACATCTTCAAAACAAATAATTTTAATGAAATAAATTTATGATAAAACTCAAAAGGAAGAAATATGATGGACTTCTTTGAACATTAATCTTACTATAAAAAAAAAATAGAATAGAAATAGGTTATTAAAAATCAAGAAATTCGTGATGATTATTTGGAATTGATTTATTATTATTAAAGAAAGGAGTTATGATTTATAGAAAATGGCTTCTCTAAAATTCTCATTTGGAAAATATTGCCAAGAAAATTTATAATCTCCTAGAAAAAATTTCATATGACAAATTGAGTTTCTTTAAAATCTTGAGTTTTTTATATAAAATTCTTTCCTTACTTCACGTGGTATATTAAGATATATTTTTATTATTCATAAAAATATAAAAGTGCAAAAAATGTAATATTATGTGAAATAATTAGTAAGAAAAATCATGTAAGGCTAATACTTTAAATATGATAGAAATAAAATATGAAATTATCTGGAATAAAGTCCATAGTATGGCCTTATGGCCTATTATAACACAAGTTCATAAAGTATCGAGCTTGATTATGAGCTTTTAGTAATTATACATAACTATACTAAGCAAAAGGTGGTCTTTACCAATAATTAAGAAGAGCATTCATTAAATTGGTAGCATATATGATATATATGATATATATATATATATATATATTAACAATAATGGAATTCTTACTAACATAGCTTAACATTTGATAAATTCACAAATGTGTGCGTGTGTATTTGTCTATTTCATAATAAATGATAGGAGGTATGTTAGCTTCCACCTTATTACTGTAGCCATTTTTATCCCACTGATCACCATCTTTATTCCCTCCAAGACAAACTTATCCCATTGGTCAATATAAAAAAGGCATTGAGCTATAATTTCCTTATTCACATTTCAAGATAATATATGTCTCTTAGAGGTAATTATAATGAAGATAACCTTTTAAGCTTTTAACACTATTTAGTTTATCTTCTTTATAGTGAAGACATCCTTTCAGGCTTCTAACACTATCTTATCCTCTTTACAGCAAAAGTAACCTTTTGGGCTTCTAATACTTTCTTAATTTATCAAATAGGCCATCATAGGCCTTCATTTCATGGTAGGCCCAAAATATCATCTCTACCATAATCATCATTTAAATAGCCCCAAATAAAATTGAAAAATTATGTGGGCTTATCATATTTAAGTTTCAATCTCATATTAACAATAATAAATTCGAGGCTCATATATTATTCAAAATCATATCCATACTATCTTAACTAGGCTAACAATATTTATATATAATTTTAAAGATGAGCACTAGATATCATTTTTTCCTTTATGGGATCATATGACTTTTAAGAAGTCAAAGTAATACAAGAAAACATGGGTGATACTCATCAGTCCAATTATTCTTGTGAGTTTTCCGTACACATTTTCTTTGCTTATAATAATTTAAGTAGGTCCAAGATTAACTTTTGGAGCAAAAATATTTTTACAAAATTAAATAGTTACTCTTCTTGTATAAAACAAAATAATATTTTCTTTCTAAGCCTAATGTATACTCATGCTTCATTTCTTTTTTTTTCAACTTTTTCTAATATCATATTCATTAAATAAACCCTTTAATTTTATTATATAATACATATATTCAAGAGACCTTCAGTATTTCTTTTTTTATTTTTTCAAATATATATAATGTATATGTATTTAAATATTTATATTTATTATAGTCAAATTATTTACACAAAAATAATAAATATATATCTCAAATATATACATTTTTCAAACAAGAATAAAAAAGAAAAAGGCAAAGTTTCCGCTCACTAAATTCCTAAAGAGATCTTTGAGAAGTACCTAAATTATCAATAATCATATTATTTTTTTCTTTAGAAAAGTGAATGCATATTTTCAATAAAATAATTTAATATGAATGAGAAAGAATTTTTATCAAGTTAAGATAATTAGAAGCTTAAAGTGTGGCATTGAAATTCTAGGCTTGTAAAAGAAAGAAAGATTTGAGAAATTAGGATAAGGTTGCATAAGTTTAAAAAGGTGTGGGGATTATAGAGGTGGGAGAGGGATGGATTTTATAGGCAAATGAGGGGGACATGTAGTTATGGTTTTTATGGAAAAATTGAGGAGAAGAAAAGATTAACATGTTAGTGAATAGTAATTAAATGTTAAACAAATATTTTTTTCCTACATTTTAGTAATATAGAGATATAATGTTGTACTATTGTGCAAATAAAAATTATATTTTTTAGTGATCCTAAAACTATTTTTAGTTCAATGAAATGCATCCGTTTTACACATAATTCTATATCATATTTCAAACACTATATGAAATGAGGTTAGAAAATTATGATTTTGGTATCAAAATTTTCTTCTTAAACTCTATCTTACAATATATATTTTTCTCAAATTTTTCAATGCTTCTATGATTTTACAAAAATAAAAGAGTTTTAAATGTAGTACAAATCATAATTGCCAACCACTTCTTTTAACTATTCTTGCTAAAGTAAATTTGCCTCGATGGTAAAACTACTTCCCTAGGCTCATTTTTTTGTAAGTCTAGGGGTTAATTTTTTTAATTATTTTTTATAATATTTATATAATATCTTACTTTTTTTTTCTAGTAAAATCCTATGAAACTTACTAATAGGCTCAAGTGGATCACTTTTTTTTAATTTTTTAAATAATTTTCTAATTAGGCTTTTTTAACTTTTCTAATGGGTTTTTTTCTACTCACTTTCTACTAATTATACTTTTAATTATCTTAAGTAATTCTTATTAAGTGAGTTTCTTGGTGGATGTTACAAATATGCCTAACTTTAGCTCATTTTTGGCAATCTTTCAGTGAACCTTGGGAGTGCAATTGCATTTTAGTACTACTTTCCATCATTAGACAAACAGCTAATTTGAACATACTATCCAAACTCTTGAAGATACATTCCAAGCTTGTACTTTGATTTAAAGGTGGTTAGGAGAGATACCTACCATTGATCAAATATGAATATAATAATAATTATCAATCTTCTATCAAGATGGCACCATATGAAGTTCTATATGATAGAAGATGTAAATTCCTAATAGGATGGGTCGAACCAGGAGAAGCTTAGCTTATCAGCCCCAATATTATCACTGATCTTTTAAAAAAGTGAAGATCATTTAAGATAGGTTGAAAATTACCCAAGACCATAAAAAATCATATGTTGTTAGAATAAGGAAACTATTGGAATTTCAAGAAAGAAGTATGGTCTTTTTGAAGGTTTCTCTAATAAAAAAACGTAATAAGATTTGATAAAAAGGTAAATTAGCACCACATTTCATCAATCCTTTTCCAATCATTTAGCATGTGGGAACAATTTCTTACTGGTTGAATTTACTAAATGATTTACGTGTTATTTATCTAGTGTTTCAAGTATCAATGCTTTGCAATATCTACATGATGCTTCTCATGTTATTCAATATGAAACACTCCAGTTGGATTCAAAGTGTAACTCCCTTACTTATCAACGCCTTATTCCTCATTTAATAGCCTTCTACTCCACGCTAATTCAGAATATCTCAAATTTCTATATTTCATACAACATGAGCAAGAGTCATATAACTATACAAAAAGAGTTCAACTTACAATTCGTACATCCATCATATACAATATCACCAACTATGTAACCCTTTTTTTTTTCTTTTACATTTACAACTTCAAAACATCATTGAACTTTATCATGAGAGCCTTTGGAAGCATCACCTGGAATGGTTAGTAACAATACAAAAAAACATAAGAAACAAAGTTTCTCAGTAGCTATTGCCCTAAAAATACATCAAGCCATTCCAGATCCTTAAGCAAATAAAACATATGTTTCGAAATCAATTAATCATTTATCATCATATTCAATATCATACCATTGTAAGAAATATGCACTGCACACAGCAATCATCAAGCCCATTCAAGGACTTATATCAATATCTAGATGGCCATCACAGATAATCGTACCTAGGCTTCACACAGCAATTCACTGTCTTCCCGGGGTACTCGAGCCAAAGGCCTAACACAGTATCACATTGTCTTCCCGAGGTTCCTGGCCATAGGTACCACACACAACAATTGCACTATTATCCCCGAGGATCTCGAGCCATAGGCCAAACACAGTATTCTACTGTCTTCCCGGGTCGTGCCACAACAATTGCATTATCATTCTGGGGATCTCGAGCCATAGGTCAAACACAGTATTTTACTGTCTTTCCGGAATGCGTGCACAACAATTTCATACACATTCCATACAATGGCATAAAATACAGAAAATCATGTAAATAGAAAACAGCTTAAGGATAAAGCTAGCTACCTTTTACAAGCTTCCAATGTGATGTTTCCTTTGCCCTCACTAAAAACTCCTTTACAACTCCCCTTGCTTTTCCAAATGTCACTCCTTAGTCTACATAAAGACATATCATAGATTTTATTAGAACATCATCATTTTCCTTAAACTTCATGTATTCTTTACTTCCTCCACCTTGATAAATGCATACTTAGATGCTCTATACTTTGTTTTCAAACTTTGAAATGACATGTATGAGCATTAGGAAAGGATCCAAAGGCAAAACCATGCAAATCCTGAAGAATCAAAGCCAAAATGCTCTCTTGACAAAGAACACGGGGCTCCCATACCCCGTGTTCAGGGTCGTGTTCCTTATTGGATCACTTCAAGGCTTCACTGGGTTACTCGACAAAGAACACGGGGGTGAACACGGGCCGTGTTCTACCTCGTGTACCTTACTGCCCTTTAGTTCTGAAGTAAACACGGGGAGTGTTGCACCCCGTGTAGCACACTAATCAGCCTTCGACGAAGTACACGGGGTACAACACGGGCCGTGTTCTATCCCGTGTACATTACTGATCCTCCAAAAACACATTAAACAGCTAAAACTCCTTCCTTCCTTCTCTTCCATATTCATGGTTTTGGCTTCTCAAAAGGAAAATGCACACAAACACTTTCACAATTCAAAGTTTCATCTTCCATAGGCTTTATAATTCATAAAAATTATTCTAACTTCATCAATTTAGCCAAGTTCCAAACATATGATACCAATTCTACACATGCACCAATATGCCTCTAAAACCCAAGTGTGTACATCATAGTTTCTTGTTGTTTTTACACCAAACCAAAGCTATAGCTTAACATAACAACATCCAAAACACCATTAAACATATTCAAATCATCCTAAACTCCATGTTCAATCACCCTTGACCACACCAACCTCAAGTTTTCAAGAAACTACAAAGAGTACATTAAAGAGCTCTTAGAGGAGAACATTTTTACCTCTTGGTGTAACTTGAAAATCCTCACTTGGAGCTCCCCAAACTTAATCAAACTTGAGCTTTTCTTCAATCTAAGCACACCAATGGATAGAGCTTGGTGAGAAGAGCAACTTTCCCTTCTACACCTTAGCTTGAATCTTAGTATTTTTAGGTGAAAAAGCTAAGAGAAACTTTTCTCTCTCTTCCTTCTCTCTCTCTCACGTCTTAAGCTTCTTTCATGGGGGTTTCTGCAGCTTTTGGAGAAATGGAGAAGAAGGTAGAGTTTTCATGAAGCTTCTAGGGGCATTTTGGTCCTTTTTGAAATTTTCAAGGGTATTTTAGCCCTTTTTCACCAATTAGTAAGGCTATTCTTGCCATTATTTTTCTAACAATGACACTTGTCATGAGTCTATTGGTCACACTAATTAAAATCACATATTGCACCCCAAATTCTTGGTTATTCATATTAGATCCCAAATTCTTAATTATTTTCACTTTAACCACACCCGATTCTGCACTTTTGCAATTTAGTCCATAGGGTTTCTGTCTGTTTAAAATTCTTTACACTGTCAGACTTAGACAACTTCCTCTTTTAGGGTTTTCCAACCTCCTCTGATCATTTATACTGCTTATGAAAATAAATTCTTTTCCCTACTATCCTTTTCCTTCAAAATTTCGTTTACCTTACACTTAATTCCCTTCAACTTAAAATTCACCCACCAAGCTAATTCAAACATGCTCTTTGCTTCTACGACCTTAGAATTTAGAGATTCAAATAATAGAATTGAAAATTCGGGACATTACACAAAGCTTTATTATGAAGAATGGCTAGTAAAAATCCTAAATCAGGAAATTCATGAACTTAAATCCAAAACATTACCTTAAATAAAAGTTTGTTAGGAAAAACATATAGTTGAAGAAGCAACTTGAGAGTTTGAAGTTGAAATGCGATAAAACTACCCTTTTATTTTTGGTAAGCTTGAAATTCAATTTGATTTGTCATTTTGCTAGTTAGTTCCTAAGTATTCGAAGATGAATTCTTTGTAAGGGGAAAAATTATTACGCCATTAGTATTTTATAATTTTATTTTAATTAATTATTTATAAATTATTTACACTTCTTGATAATTAAAAATTATTGTGATTGCATTTAAGGTAAGGTTTAAATTAAAAAAAGTATTATTTTATAATGAAAATCGTTATAATTAAGCTAATTATTAGGTTATGTGAGATTGGAATTGAGTATGCATGTATAAAGGAGATATATGATAATTAATTTCCCATTTTACCCTTTGATATCTCTAATATTATTAGAATGCCCTTACATCATGATAAAAAAAAATCCCTCAACATTTTCCTATTTTCAACAACCAAACCATTGGCTCTCTTCCTCTTTTTTTCCATATCATATTCTTCAATTGGGATTTTGAGCTTTGAAGGAAGTCAAGTAATCTTCTCCAAAAAAATTGCTAATAACTTTAAATTAAATAAGGTAATATCATCTATTCCAATTTTGGATCACATTTTTAATCTTAAATTAAGTTGGAAGGAAATTGAGTTAAGAATTTTGAAAACCTAAACCTAAAACCTTTAAATGTATGCTTAAATATGTTAAACTAGCTACTGGTTAGGAATTCCTTCTTCTCCTTTATACCATAAGGTAAATAGATAATTTACTTATAAATAATTATTGTAAAGTTTATTTTTAGAAATTAACTTAATTATTGTTTATTTGAGAAATTGATGAATTGAACTTGCTTGTTGTTATTAGGTTGAATATTATGGCTTTTAACATTGAATATTGATTTGGGTTTATGCTAAACTTTAGGGCATTTTGTATATTAGTTAGGAAAATGATAGTGGCTTTTTGTTTTTGTAAAACTACATGAATTTGTAGAAATATCTTAAGTCATATTCGAATATAGTATTTGAATATAGACTTGGAGTTACTTTCAAAATGGCCATATTAGGATACTCTATTTTAATATTAGATTGAGGACTTGTCTCTAGTTGCTAATATTCAAACATAATATTCAAATATAGCCTTAGGACTTATTCTTTTAAAACCATACTCAAGTACCATAATCAAGTACTAAAAAAAAAGTAACCTCTAAATGGTTACACTCGAATATGATATTTAAATATGAGCTTTAGACTTTGGTTCTAGAGTTGAAATTCAAATACCATACTTGAATACCACCCCAATTTTTATAAAAAATGACTTTGGTTCTAGATATATTGATAAATGATGTTTAACTTCACCAAATAGTAATATATGTGATAATTTAAATGAGATTGATTGATTTGTACGATGTTGAGGACAATGAAATATGTTTAAGGTTAATGTTTGATTGTAAAATTGAATTAGCGATGACATGCATGGTGTGGTTAAAAACAAAATGTGAATTATGATAAGTGAGACAATGTTATGATTGGGGAAAGACATTGTTGTGAAATTGAAATATTAATATGAATGAATGAATAAGGTGTTTGGATGTATATTTATGAATGAACAAGGTGTTTGGAGGAATAAAGTTAGGTTTATGAATAGGCAAGTTGATTAGAAGGTACAAGGTGGTTTATTTATAAATCTTTATATATGGAAATGGTTATTATTGTTATTTTGAATGTCATTTTAATAATGAACATGGATGTGCTTGAAATATAATGTGAATTAATTATGACAATGAACAAGCATAATAATGTTTAATTAAGTAAATTATCTGCTTATTAAGATAAAGTCTCACTTTTTAAATTTTAAATACCTTTCAAATGCGCATGTTGATGCTCCTTAGCCATCCTTAATGGCTCAAAAGTAGAGATCTCCTTAAACTCCTTTTTCTAATGCAGTTATAATCATGTTAGGAAGAAGTTAGGCAATGATGTAGGGTAAGTAGATAGTTCTTGTAGATACTATAACATAACTTTTGCTTGTAAATATTTTAAAATATATTTAAAAGTAGTCAATTAAATCAATTCATCTATTAGTTGTGATGCAATGATAACAATGTAGGATAAAATAGGCTAGTGGAAACCAAAAAATAGGTTCTACACCAATCATAACTTAGTGAGTCATGACATACTAGAAAAATTAATAAGCTAGACATAAAAAAAGGGATCACAATCACCCTAAGGTCTTACTCAATTCCTCCATCATATGCACTTGAGCCATTTTTTTTTTTGTTTCATCATGCCTTGCAAGTGTGAAGAAAGATGAATAAAAAGAATTGTTACCTCATATATTATTTAGTTTGCATACCATTTTTTTACCAAAAAGAACTTCATAAAAAGAATTGATTACAATTAGGGTTTTGGAAGTGTTAAGTAATATATCTCTAGTAAGCCCTTACTATATTGAAATGTTATCGAGTGCTTAAGTATAATGAGCCTTTGAATCTGCACACAATGTGCTAATGTCCTTCTAGATGAAATATAGGCAAGATTGCTAGAATGAAGTATTATGAGGTTTTAGCTTTTAAGAGGAGAAGGTAAAGCAATTGGACTATCAATAGGTTCCTATTGTAGGATATCCCTAGAATAATATATCAAAAGTGGAATCAATTCTGGTTCTTCATTAATGGTCAAAAGATATTACATGGGATCCTTTAGATATTGCTTAAAAAGGTGAATGTTCTTCCACCTGAAATCTTGAGCAGTGGATAACCATTCCACTACTATTATGAGATCATAGTTGATGCAATGAATGATGTCTTTAGCCAATTCCACAAATCTTCTCCCTTTGAAAAATCCTTAGATGTACTAAAGGTCAAGAATTTTTTCATCATAAGATGCTATGTAATATGAAAAATCATTGGAGTTGCTTATGATTAAAGAAAGTTCTTAACGAAGCTACATTTATGCACTTGCAAGTAAGAAGGCTAATGTGTAATTCGAGAGGAAGGAAATTAGATTTTATAATTAAAGCATGGTTTCATTAAATTAGTTATTTAATTAGTCTATGCTAAAAATAATATAGTTTATTTAAGTTGCAATGAGATAGTAAAAGGCAAAAACCTTCTAAACAAGCAAATATATTAAAACAAAAAAAAGACAAAATGATAGGAAAGTAAGTATTTTTATTTAAATACCATTTTACATGTATATTAAAAAAATAAAAATAAATAAGAATAAGAATAAAAGTAATAAGACTAATAAGAATGATATGATCACTTATTTCGAGGACTAATCATTTTTATAAAAAGGCTGAATCCTCCTTTGTTATTATTTAGAAACACCTCCCTTTGATTCCATAACATCCAAGCTCCTCTGGTAAGTTTATAATGTCTCTTTATTAGAAAAGGGAAGTTTGTTAGCAATAGCTTAGGTGTGATGACCACTCAAGCAGGTCTTGGTAATGATTAGAACTTTCATAACACTATACAACTATCTCAACAATAAAGCAGTGGAAGTTTGGATGGAGCAATCTCTAATGTTCCATTCCCCAATATAATAATACCAACGCATTGTCTAACTGAGTGAAGGGAGATATGCTCCACATTGAATACAAACCTTACTTTGGAATGCATGTTTATATGCCCTCTTTGAACTACAAGATCACCATCAAACAATTTTAATAAGGATAAAGATAACTAGGGAAGCTATAATAAAATAGCAAGAGAGCCTAGCCATAATATTAGACATCTTGGGATTCTACCCTGAAGTCAAGGTGATCCATTTGCATGTTATTTTACTAGAACTTAAAGGCCACTAAATGTTGTTAGCTTCGAGTAAGGTTAATCACTGCCTCTTGATATTTAATAGGGAGAGGTAGATATAAGTTTAGTGTATTCCAATCAAGGTTATCTACAATGGTAAATAAATAAGGGAATCATTCCCATCTCAATAGTAGGCTCTAAAGGAGATATGTGCTTGCTATAGTAGTCACTAATACAAAATTGCATATTTATGTCAATTATTTAAGGGATTAAATATCAATTTTGAATTGTCATTTTATTGACCATTATTGTAGATGTTTTATAACATTGATTAAAAAATCATTGTAGAAAAGAAATAATACATCAATTTCTTAACAAATAAACCATTATTGTTTATTATAAGTCACACCCCTTGGTAACCAATCACATTTAATGACATTAGTTTTATCTTTAAAATGATTGTTAAAAATTGTAATTTAATGTCAAGTTATTTTAATAATGAATAGGGAATATTTGATTTATTATTTCAGTGATTCACATAACTAATATTGTATTACATTCATACCTCCTCAATAAAAAAAGAAAAAAATATTCTTTACACCCTTTCTATTCTATATAGTGTCTTATGACATTCTTACTACATTCCTTCAAACCTAAAATACATTTAGAACCCTAAAACAACAAAACTATAACTTTATAATATATACAAACCTTATATTGAATAGAAAGTAATGTACATTTCATCTTAATTATAGTACACAATCCTAAATTCAACTATACAATTCATAATAGATAGAGTAGCCTTATTTTTCTTTTACATTAATTCCATACAATTTAGATATGGGATTAAAGAATACCTAAAGATTTGCACTAATGAATGGCTTATGTCAAGAGCATTTTCAAATGACAAAGGAATAAAGTAAGCAAATGAAAAACTTAAGCATTGCAACAACTACAAGGAAAAGTTTATCATGGTGAAAGAAAAATTACCTTCTAAGTTATCATAGATATCAATCTATCTGATTATTTTTAATTTATTGTTCATTTACATCTTTCAAATGGGACCTATATTACCTAAATAATTCAACATACTATATAAACTAAGAATTAAACAATTGTATATGTAAGCATAACTTCAAAAAAAAAGAGAGAAAGAAAGAGATAAAGTTGTAAAAACAAAACATAAAAGTTAAAAGAGTCCTTATGTTTATATTTTGTTCTTTTCCAATGAATGCACAACCTCACAAATTTACCAATGGGCAAATAGATCTTTAATGCTACAAAACAATTAGTGAACATAAATAAAAAAATTGAAGAGAATCATTTTAAGATTGAAATGTAAGCATACCTTGGTAGATGAATCATCATTTTAGGGTTGGAAAATGTTTGTGATAAAATTTGCAAAAGGTATTAAGACTTCATTCTTTTTATTTTAATATGATTTGAATTGTTTTAATATTAAATGTTAATTCTTAAGAAAAAATTGATGTGTATAGTAAAAAATAATGCCATTTAATTATAATTGTTCAAATGTTGATTTTTAATAAAAAAAAACTAACATCATAAATCAAAATATTTGTTTGAAAATATGTTTCAAGCAAAAATTTTATAATTTTACAAGTCAATATCATTTAAATTACTTTTTTACATTGAAAAATCATATTTTTCTTATACAATTATATGGATATAGACAACAATAGCAACAAATGCAAAAACTACATAAACTAAAATATTTTTCTTATTAGAATTATATAGATACAAAAATAATTAATTGAATAATCCAATAAATTTTTGATGCTATAATTTACAATAAATAATAGAATTTAATTGAAAAAAATGGGATACTTTTTCTCTTAATTCCTTTATATTGCTTGATGGGTTCTTAGTGAAATTCTAAGCAATAAACTGATAATAAATTATAGTGAGAAGAAGTAACATTTATTTTTGCAATGAATTCAAGCCTTCCAATGTAAAAATAAACATATTACTCCTTCTCACAATAATTTTTCATCAATTCTATCATCTGTTCACAAATTGATATACCAATTGAAAGCTTTCATGTGATGTAGATAATTGCAAATTAATGATAAATTATAGTCAAAAAATAGTATCAAGAATCTTGCGCTATACTTAAGCCTACCAATGCAAGATTAGAGATACTACTTTTTTGCATAATAATTTATCATCATTTCATAACCTATCAAAGTTTCACATTGCAATTTTGTATCTATTAACCTGAGGTAATTAATTGATCATTTGTTTTGAGCATTTGAGTGTTTCTATTTTTCAATGTGAGAATGATGCTTCTTGCTCTATGTCTATGAAAGTCAAACATAACATATAGAACAATTAGCATATTAATTCTTGCACTAAAATATAGAAACAATTAATGCTTATAGAAAATGAAACAATTAAGCACCTTAAATAGAGTTAAATAGGCAAGGAAAGCTCTGTTTATAAGCCAAGAGCAAATTAGTGATGAATCATCACGACATGTGAACTATTGATGAATTGTCATGATGTGGAAACCATTAATGAACTATTATAACATGCAAATAAATTATCATGATGATTGAAATGGAATACTAAACTTTAGAATCCATTTTTAATAAAAATTTGATGTTGTATACTATCCTTTATATATTGATTGTTAAAAAAACTAACATTGTATACCACTACCTTGTAAGATGCCAATCTTAGTAAATACTTGCTGCTACCATTTATTAGAGTTAGGTGGTGAGTACTATACCTTCATATGTTGGTTTAGTCAAATAAATAACATGGTATCATCTAGTTATAAGTTATAACCATGCTAATTTTATAGTAAATAATTTATGTGGTTTATTTTTTATTCTTTTACAACTTCTACATCTTTATATTTGTCTAAAAATAGATATAATAACAAATCATTGTTCTAATAATATTATCAGCATAAACTAGTAAACATTGTATAATAATCTTATAATTAATCATTTAATCTCATGACTTTAAAGAAAAGTGATAATAAATGTCTATATAGTATCCATGAAGAAATTCTTTCCCTTTACTTTTATGTCCATGACAAATTTCAACCAAATATGCTCTCATATGAATAGTGCAAGACTTGCAAATAAAATTTCTTTATCGGTAAACATTTATATACTTACTTTTTCTTGATATCAATATCCTTATATGGATAATGAAAAACATGCAAATAATTGTGTCTAAGAGTAACAACTTGTATCTTAGTGGTTGATGATCAAGTAGTATTGATCGTGTATTATCTTCTTATGCCACATAAATAAAATAGAGTGAAAGAAAAACTATAGAGTAAAGCCTTAAATGAAAAAAGATTAGAAGATGAAAATAAAATCTTAACATAATTTATAAGTAGTACAAAACATTTTATGTTAGTTGCTAATTAAAAAAATTAATGTTATAAATAAATGGCATCGTTCAACTAGAAAATTTTAAACGTCATTTATTATATTAGTAGATATTTATTATATGTTGATAAATATTTATTATATGTTAACTAGTTGTTATATTAGATTTAGGCATTGATTATAATAAATAACCAATATCTATTCTCTCATATAATTTTAATGAATTTATATACCAAATTGAGTTTTAAAAAAATTACTTTGACTATTAGAAAATAAAGTGATCATTTTACAAACTACCCAAGATATAGATTAAGTGTGAGAAAGCTTGAAAGTTACATAAATAGGATAAAAAGATTTACTTCATTTTAAAAGATATTAATTTTTATAAGTTTGTTAAAAAAAAAAGAAGGCTAATGTCAAAATATCATAAATTTGAGATAAGTTATATGTTCATTTTGCATATTTTTCTTACAATAATACAAACATCAATGCATTGAACATGAATATACAAAAATATAAGAAATAAGAAATTACGATAAAAAATGTTTATTCTACAATTTTATTTATTCTATATATTGTTATATCAATAAATATAAATTTATAACAATATTACACAAGATAAAAAAGGACTTTAGTCTTCCACTATTATTGCTAAACTTAGTGCTAATTATTGTAGCCATTTATCAAATTTTAATATTAGTAAATCATGGATTTAGGCAATAAATTTACCTCCATTACTAATACCAGCTTGTGTTTGAGAGGGGGGAACATAGATTTCCTACCATCTTATTTGACACATTTAGATGATATTGATTAGATTCTATAGTGTCTCTGAAAGTGTTAAATGAAATGGTAGGGTGGTGTTCCTTCAACTTAAACACAAGCTAGAGTTAGATAGTAAAGGCGATGACATCACTATGATGTTTTGAAATGGAGATTGATTGTAAAATATATAGTCAATAAGCTAAACTATAAATGTTAGTTATTAAATCGAAATTGACATCTTAGGATTGCTTTATTATAATTAAATGTTAGTTCATTAACTAAAGAAAATTTCAAATGCCTTTACATGTCAATTAATAAAAAAATTAACATGGAATATTTTCTTCTTCTCTTATGATCTTTTAAGCGCCATTTGAATGATAATTTCTTAACTTAACCCTTATCTCAGGTTTTTCATTTAAATTTAGAAAATGCCACTAATTAACTATAAGCATTAGTTTGTTTTAAACCATCATCTTATTTATCCTAATAATTTTAAAAATACCACTATGTTTACATAGATATTAGTAGTTTATCCAGTGAATAATATAGAATTGTAATTAATTATAGTGAGTAGTATTTGTAGAGATGAATATCCCACCACAACTACTTTTGGTTGGTGTCCAGCCAACCCTACTAGTTCTAGTGATCTTTAATAATAAGCCTAAATATATCATTGGTCACTACCAGAAAGCTTATAACATTGTAAATCTGTCAAATGATGTTGTATTCCTAGTCATGGGCCTAAGGACCTATTATAGAGTAAGCAGTGGAATTGGAATCTATACTTAAGTTGCTTATTTCTTTTAAATATCATTAACTAAAAAGACAAAGGTTTATGCTTAAAGCTCTTGATTAAAAGAAACTATTACATAGCTTGAAAGTGAAGAAGGATATGGCAAGTTTAGGATTTTGTAGACCCTCAAAGATGTTTCCCTAAGCATCTTAATGATTGGCAATCTTTACCACTATTAAGGTGATATGATTTTTTATAAAATGGCAACCCAATAGAAGACCACAAAATGGGAAGAGGCAAAGTAATATAAATTGAATTACAAAAACTTAAGCTTTATTCATTATAATGCGATTTACATGATAAAAAAAGAGGGAAAAAAGAGTTTCCTTATTGAAGAGGGGAATAACAATCCTGACATGGAAGCCTGTTGTAACATTCAAATTTATTTTAGTCATTTCTTTAAATTTAAAAGTTCTAAAATATTTATTTTAAATCAATTTGTATTATTCAATTTTTCTGATATTGCAATTTTCAAAAATAAAATAATTATTTATACATTTAATTATTTAATCACTGCTCATTTTATCTTACAATAAAACCCATTCATTTAATTCTTGTTAAGTAATATTTTAATTTTAGTTATTTATTTAACCAATGTATTATCCAAAGTTACCTTGAATAATTTTAATAATGTCTCTTTTACAAAGTTGGAAATATTTGGAATTCATAAATATGGAAATTTATAAAAGTATTGGTACAAATTTTAGTAAATAATTTTCTTTAGAATTTATAAAAATTAAGGGCACTTACTCTAAGATAAACATATTAGATTATTTTAGTAATTATTGAAAAAGAAAAAGGAGTGAAAGTAATGATGAAATAATATAATGGTTGTCATTGGATAATGGTAGAGTTTTTTTAAAGATGAATGGTTTAAATTGAATTCTATTTTAGGTTACATTACAATTATTTTGTCATAATATTTCTTTTTTAACTTTATTTCAAGTTGATAGCCTAAATCATTCCTAACTTAGATTTTGGTACAGCTATTGCATGGGATCATTGCCCTTGGCTTTATATATATTTTTTTTGAAACTCCCTTAAAACCTTAATAGCTTATCTCTCCTATCCCTCTCTTATTTTCTTTCTTATCTTCTTTCTTCTTCTTAGTGTCCCTCCTTCTCTCATTTATGCTACTACTTTCAACCACTATTAGCCATTCTTCCCTTTTTTGTCTAGCCACAACATGTTAGCACCCAAATTCACAAAATATGGTTATAAAGTTAGCTAAAATAGGGTTGTTCAACCCTTTTTTTTTTGCTAAAGATCTAGCATATTTTAACTACTAATGAGCTAAAGGTAGCCTCCTTAGGAGGAGATATGTTAATCTAAAATATTAGATTTACTATTTTTCTTTATTTTGAAGCTCAATCCAAGAACCCTAACCCTAATGGAAGTTTCTAGTTTTTGAAATAATTTAAGAAGAAAAAAGAAAATTATGATTCATTAGAGTTAAATATTTGGTACATAAATGAAGGATTAAAGGAGAAGAAATTATTAGTTTAAGTTCATTTATAGATTGTTTTTATAGATAGGTGGGTAGATTATAAAGAAGGAAAACTTGGATACTTTAGAATCCAAAAAAGAAATGGTATTTAGAGGTGAGTGTATACTTTACTAAAGTTTAATATCTTTAACTCCATACATTCCTATGAATATGAATGTTTATATGATTACATATGTGAATATATAACTTTATGTATGTGTATATCTATATGTACATAACTACTTAGGAATATAGACTTGCTTTTATATTTAATTGGCAGTTTTATGCTTTTATATGAGGGAATTGTTTTATTTATCACTTGAAATAGGAGATATATATATGAACCATGAAAATGGTTGTTGAGAAGATCCTAAGGTCATACATCTTAGGCATGAAAATGTGGTTAATTACCTTATGATATAGATTGCAATGCTTATATGATTGGGATAATTGTTGTTAAATAGGTATTTTTAGCCATGTAACGAAGGCATAATAATGTTGCTAATTAGTTTTAGTATACAAGATTTCAATGTTTATATATATAATATGGATGAATGATTTACTATCCAATATTGTTATTATGCTTGGAAATGAATTGTTGTGATAATGATAAACAATATGTGATGCATGTATGCATTCCTTAGGACTTACAAGGCTTATATTTGATTATAAGGTGATGATATGATATGTAATACATGTCGATAGTCCTTAGGACTTTCAGGGTGTGTATCTGATGATGAGGTGATGATATGATATGTGATACACTCCTAAGGTCCTTGAAACTTATAAAGAGTGTATCTAATAATAAGGTGATGATATAATATGTGATACACGTCTATGATCCTTAAGACTTATAAGGTGTGCATCTTATGATGAAAGGATGATGTGGTGTGTGAACACTGAATCCATTAACTATTTATAAAGAGTATAAGCCTAACCTTGAAAGGAGAAGGATGAATTTGTGAAAGATACAAGGTTGAATAAGAGTCATAACAAGGTTTATTTCTTCCTTTTATTTTTACACTAAATTGATATGTTGCATTCTTTTAGAATGCATGAACATATGGATGCTTATATTTGAGCCTATAAGAATATCATTTAATATCTATAGAGATATGATGTGAATGGTGTGAGAAAGTTTTTTTGAAAATCCTTTTGCTTATATGTTTATGAAAAGTTTCCCTTGTGAATATGAATGTTTAGAATTTATGGTAATGGTTCATTAAGCTTTTGTAGAGTTATGATAACTTAAATCCAAATAAGGTTAATAATTAAGATGAATAAAGATTAAGATATATAATAAGTGACCTTAATGTAATGAGCTAGCATATTTGAAAGGGGAACTTGTTCCTTTAATTATGCTATGATTGCTTTCTTTAATTACTCCTATATTTTTAATTGTTCTTATGGATTTTAATAGATGTACATGCATTGAGTTCTTTTAACTCACTCTATTTACTTCTTACATTTTAGTGTTAGATTAGTAGGATTTGCTACCTTTATGGAGATCAAAGACTCTATGGTAAAGAATTTAACAATTGGAATAAAGTTTGAATGTATTTATGTTGATGTATATGTTATGTTAATTTTGTTCATTTTCATATGTAGTCTTTAGTGTTCTATCTTTTGAATCATAGGATTTATATTTTAGGATGTGGGACCCCTCGAAAGTATTTAAAAACAAAGGAAATTCTATTTATTTATCTTTAAAATAATGTCCAATGCTAGTCATTATCAAAATGAAGAAATTTTTTATTAAGTTGATGTCTGCATTGTTAAAAGGTGGGACTAGTAGGAAGTTTCTTGCAAGTGACCTCCTATGTAACTCCCTTACTTATCAACACCTTAACCCTCATTAATTAGGTAATTAACGCATACTACTTTGCCTTCTATTCCAAACTACTCAGGATATCTCAAGCTTGCGTATTTCATACAACATGATTAAAAGTCATATAATTATACAAAAGAGTTCAATTTACAAAATATACATCCGTCACATACAATATCACCAACTATATAAACGTTTACAACTTCAAAAATATCATTGTCCTCTATCATGAGAGCCTTTGGAAGCATCACCTGGAATGGTTAGTAATAATACAAAAAGAAACATGAGAAACAGAGTTTCCCAGTAACTAGTCATCACTGTAAAAATATATTTAGCCATTCCAGATCCTTAAGCAAGTAAAACATACGTTTCAAAAATAATTAATCATTTGTCATATCTTTATCATCTCAATCCGTACCATTGTAGGAAATGTGCATCACACATAGCAATGCAATCTAACAACAATCATCAAGCCCATTCAAGGACTTATCACAATATCTAGATGGCTATCACAGATAATCGTACCTAGGCCGCATATACAGCATCACGCTGTCTTCCCGGGGTCCCGAGCCACAAAGGCCTAACACAGTATCACACTGTCTTCCCGAGGTCCCTGGCCATAGGTACCACACATAACAAATGCACTATTAACCCCGGGGATCCCGAGCCTTAGGCCAAACACAGTATTCTACTGTCTGCCCGGGTTGTGCCACAACAATTGCATTAACATTCCGAGGACCCGAGCCATAGGCCAAACACACACAGTATCACACTGTCTTCCCGGAATGCGCACACAGCAATTTCATACTCATTTCATACCATGGCATAAAACTCATAAAATCAAGTAAAACATACGTTTCAAAAATAATTAATCATTTGTCATATCTTTATCATCTCAATCCGTACCATTGTAGGAAATGTGCATCACACATAGCAATGCAATCTAACAACAATCATCAAGCCCATTCAAGGACTTATCACAATATCTAGATGGCTATCACAGATAATCGTACCTAGACCGCATATACAGCATCACGCTGTCTTCCCGGGGTCCCGAGCCACAAAGGCCTAACACAGTATCACACTGTCTTCCCGAGGTCCCTGGCCATAGGTACCACACATAACAAATGCACCATTAACCCCGGGGATCCCGAGCCTTAGGCCAAACACAGTATTCTACTGTCTGCCCGGGTTGTGCCACAACAATTGCATTAACATTCCGAGGACCCGAGCCATAGGCCAAACACACACAGTATCACACTGTCTTCCCGGAATGCGCACACAGTAATTTCATACTCATTTCATACCATGGCATAAAACTCATAAAATCATGTAAATAGAAAACGAAGCTTAAGGATAAAGTTAGCTACCTTTTACAAGCTTCCAATGTGATGTTCCCTTGCCCTCACTTATAACTTCTTTACAATTCCCCTTGCCTTTCCAAGTTGTCACTTCTAAGTCTATACAAATACATATCATAGTTCTTATTAGAACATCATCACTTTCCTTAAACCTTATGTATTCTTTACTTCCTCCACTTAAATAAATGCATACTTAGATGCTCTATACTTTGATTTTCAAGCCTTAAAATGACATATATGAACATTAGAAAAGGATCCAAGGGTAAAGCCATGCAAATCCTGAAGAAATCAAGCCAAAATGTTAACTCAGCAAAGAACACGGGGGTGAACATGGGCCGTGTTCTACCCCGTGTACATTACTGATCTTCCAAAAACACAATTTTACATGGCTAAACCTCCTTCTCCCCTTGGCTTCTCAAAAGGGAAGTTCCATACACACTTTCATAACTCAAAATTCATCTTCCATAGGCTTCATAACTTATAAGAATCATCCTAATTTCATCATTTTAACCAAATTCCAAACAAATCATGCCAATACTACACATGCACCATTATGCCTCTAAAACCCAAGTGTGTACATCATGGTTTCTTGCTATTTTTACACCAAACCAAAGCCATAAATCAACACAACAACATCTAAAACACCATTAGATATGTTCAAATCATCCTAAACTCCATGATCAACTACCTTTGACCACTCCAACATCAAAATCTCAAGAAACTAAGAATAGTACAATAAAGAGCTTTTAGAGGAGAACAACTTTACCTCTTGCTACAACTTGAAAATCCTCACTTGGAGCTTCCCAAACTTAATCAAACTTGAGCTATTCTTCACTCTAAGCACACCAATGGATAGAGCTTTATGAGAGGAGCAACTTTCCCTTCTACCATTAAACTTAGATCTCACTATTTTTGGGTGAAAAACTCAAAAGAAACTTTCTCTCTCTCTCCTGCACATCTCAAGCTTCTTTCATGGAGTTGCTGCAGCTTTTTGGAGAAGTGGAGAAGAGGGAAGACTTTTCATGAAGCTTCTAGGGGCATTTTGGTCATTTTTGAAATTCTTAAGGGTATTTTAGTCCTTTTTCACCAAAAGTAGGGCTATTCTTGCCATTATTTTTCTAACAATGACACTTGTCACAAATCCATTGGTCACACTAATTAAAATCACATATTGCACCCCAAACTCTTGGTTATTCACATTAAATCCCAAATCCTTAATTATTTTCACTTTAACCACACCCGATTCTACACTTTTGCAAATTAGTCCATAGGGCTTCTGTCTATTTAAAATTCCTTACACTATCAGACTTAGACAACCTCCCCTTTTAGGGTTTTCCAACCTCCTCTGATCATCTATACTGTTTAGGAGAATTAATTCTTTCCCTACTATCCGTTTTCCTTCAAAATTCCGTTTACCCTTACACTTAATTCCTTTCAACTTGAGATTCACCCACTAAGCTAATTCAATCATGCTCTTCGTTTCTACAGCCTCAGAATTTAGAAATTCAAATAATAGAATTAAAAATTCGAGATATTACATCCTACGTTGGTCACATTCCTAAGTTTAGGATATGATAAAGTTAGTATCAGAATATGTTTTAAAACCTAAAAGTGCATAAGCTAGAGGGGTCCAACTATTAAATTTGGCTAGGCATACAAACTTTTATGATAGTGCTGCCAATATCATGAACGAGAATATGTCAAAATCTATTTTAAGGCATGTCTTTAGATCTCCAAAATTGCTGTAATTTATGTTACTCTTTATATGTTGTTCCTTGCTAGATTTTCTCATAATTTATCCTTGAGGATAAATAATTGTTGAGAGCTTAGGAAAGAATGCTTGATTTAAAGATTCATGATGGAAATAATGATCGTGTTAGAAAATAACGAACTTTGACAAGTTAACTTGGAAATGATTAAGATTATAATGGAATCCTTAATCTAAAATGGTAAATGGTACAAAGATAGTGTCAAAAGGCAAGAATAATGAAAATTAGTAGTTAATTTTTATCAAATGTTGCAACTATAGAATTAAAGTGAATATATGGTCTTGAAATCTTGCCTTTATAAAAGTTAGGAATTGAGTGTATTGCTCCTTGAAAATTATTAACAATATAATAATGGTAATATTTTATTTATGGCATTTTAGGGGATGACATTTGTTAAAGTAGGAAAACTCAGGTAGTTCAAAATGATTTAGTTACCGATAAAAAGAAAGTGTAAACATATCAAATATTGTAGTAATAACCTCGTATTCTTAATCAATATATGAATGTGACTAATAGGTCTAAAGTGTATGATGTTAATGGAAGGTATCAATAAATGAGGTAAACTTTATGTTATGTGCTATTAGGAAGGTAACCATTAAGTATATAATGGTTGGCAAGTTTATAAGGTTTGAGACTAGCAAGTTAAAAGGTAAACCTAAGTGAACTTATAGGTATTTCGAGACTTTGATAAGAGATATATTTAAAAGTGCATGAGTGGTAACCAAAAGAGTAAACATAGTGAAAGGGGGATGGTGTAGGAAACTTAGTTGCACATGATAGATTTTGGATTTAATCCAAAGTTATGATATGATTTAAAGGATCCTAAGAGTTTAGTTATAATAAGAGAGTAAATACTTTATTTACATGAATTATGTAAATCAAGAGTAGTGATTTGGATTGTTCCAGTTTATCTATTCATATAAGAATAAACCTATAACCTTTATATTTGTACAGTTAAAATAGTGATTGAAATAATTATAAGACTAGCAAATCTTAGAGACAAGGTTAGTGAACCTCTTTAGTTAACTCCAAACTAAATTAATAGAAATAAGTTATATGATTTCACTATAACAAATTAATACTTGTGCCATGAATTATGCCACAGAAATTCAAAAATTATGGAAATTTTATCTCTTGCCATAGGAACAAAAAAATTCAAACAAATATGCAGAAAACTAAAAAATTTATTTCATAGAAAAACTTTTACCCATGGCAAAATGTCACTTGTGCCATAAACTAAGTCATGGGAACACATTTTCCATGGCAAAGTATTACTTGTGTTACGAAAAAATTTTACCCATAACAAAATATCACTTGTGCCACAAAACTAAGTTACAAGAACACATTTCTCATGCCAAAGTATCACTTATGCTATGGAAAAATTTTACTCGTGGTAAAATATCACTTATGCCATAAACTAAATTATGAGAACATATTTCCTGTGGCAAAGTATTATTTATGCAAATTAAGTTATAAGTTTACATTTCTTGTGATATAGTATTACTTATTCTATTTTATAAGTAAAAAAAATTTATCTGTAACAAAGTATTACTTATGTCATAAATTAATTCTATGTATAAAATGATAGTAAAATATATCATTTTTTATAAATATAAATATAAAAAAGACTATTTATAATAAGTGCAACATGTTGTAATATAATAGATAATTAAAAAATATAAATATTTATATATTATGAGTATTTAGCAAATAACTAATTCATCACTCGAGTTAAAGATCTTTAACTAATTAATTGAGTCAAACAATTGTTTTAAAAATTTAGTAACACCTTACTTAATTAACTTATTAGCCCTCAATCAATCAAAATAAAAAAGTTGTAGAACATAACATTTTCAAATAACTGATTTATAAAATATATGTAAAAAAATAGAACTACCCATAAATTATATAGTTATGTAATTTTATTATTTTTCTTAAAATAATAGAGATAGGAATTGAACCCTAAACTTTAAGATATATAATAAAGAGCTTAATTATTAAGCTTCTAAATATTTTTATTTACATGTGTACTAAATTTAATATCTATTAGAATATAATAATTTTCATAAATAATAAATAATTATTTAACTTTTCATTAATTAAATTTACAAAATAAAATGAATATACACTAACAAAATAAATATTATAATATATTAAAGATTGTGCTATATACTTATTCAATCAATTTAAATTACTTACATACTAAAATTAAAAATTAATAGGATTAACATGTACATATATATAATACATATATATATACAATAATTTTTTCAATTTGTTATTCAATCCAAATTTTAAAATATCACATAAAAAAATGGATCATTCAACATATAAAATATTACAAAAAGATTTATTTTTTATCATCTCATTATTCTTAAAAAATATGTTGACGAAGATGATATATATATTATAAAAATACTAAAATCATTATATTATATACAAATAGTATGATTGTGACATAAGTTATAATAAGTTTTATTATAGACATATGTGATAAGAAGTTTTACATTCATTATTATAATATTAATGAAGCTTTCATTGAAAAATTGAAAATAATAATTATGTAAAATTATGTATAATTTAATAATAATTAAATTATTATGTTAAAATTTTTAAGTACATTATATTCAAGAGAACGATATATATGAAATAGTTTAAATTTTTATTTCCATCATTTATAAATTTTAGTTGTATTAATTTGATTCTTCACAAATGTTTTGTATTAATTTCTTCTCTTTTAAATAATAATTTAATTAATTTGGTCCATTCATTTATAATTTTATCCATGGGTTAGTAACTTGATAAATGAAAGAATAAAAATTAAATATAAATAATAAAAAATTAAAAGTAAATAATTTATAATAATTTAAATTTTAATTTATAATTAAAGTTTAAATATGCATAATAGTTCACAGTTATGATTTGTGTGGATATTTTTTTTATATAATTCAATCTTTATTAAAGAAATTTCTAGAAAATAATAAAAATTACTTGAAAAATGTAAATATTTTATTTTATTTTTTAATAATTCAATTATTAATAGTTAATGAAAAATATTAATAAAAGGATAAAATTAACAAATTAATTATTTGAGAGATAAAATTGATAAAAGATATTTATAAATAAATTTTTTAGTACAAGTAAAATTAATAATAAAATAAATGGGAATTTAGTCTATTAAAATAATTTTTAAAATAAAATCATAAAGTATTTTAATATTAGTGTATTTTCATTATATATATTTATATAATATTTTATTATTATATAATTAGTGTCAAATGAGTATAATTTTATTTTTGAAGTTAATCAGTCAATTAAAACTTTATATAAAATATATTATTTTATACTACTAAAGAAGTAAACTAACATAATGGTAAGGCTCGACATTTCTTAGCTTGGAGATTTAAGTTCAAATCCTTATAAATGCAATTTACAACGAATAAAGTTTTAACAATTTATGTTAGTTTGATATAAGTAAAAAACATTAACAAGTTTGCTAGAAGAATCTATTAGTTACAAGTGAACCTGTGACAAAAAAAAATATTTATGCGATAGGACTTTTTTTCCTGTAACAATTTCTTTGTCGCACTCACTTGTGCTATGAGATCATTTAACCAATATTTTTATAGCTAAATAGTACAAAAATTTTGATCTTGTACCACGATTTTAACCATAACACAAGTGTTGATTTATTATAGTGTTTAAATTTTCATAAGTAAATATTTCTAGCTAAGTGTTGAGGATTTATGAGTTGACATGAAATAATCCAAGTTTTTAGGTTTTTGTGTGACATATGAATAAATGTGATCTTATGTTAATTTAATATTGTTTGTATTAGTTAGATGATGAAATTAAAGTGTTTAATATGCTATAACGGTGTATTTATGGAAAATCAAAAGATGGCAGTGAAATTGAGGTATTAAATGTGTAATTATATCAAAGTAAAACTATGATTCACATTAGGAAATGCAGACTCCTAGTGAACAACCAATTGTTATGTCCTTATGTTCATTCACTATCTTAAAATCTTAGGCAATTTAACTTTAGCTGTGAATAGTTGACCACTAGGTCTATAATGTTTCACTATTGGCCATCTAGAAAGACTTTTCATTAATATTGAATAGCGTACCAATGATTGATTATTAATCTTGTATTTTGTACATTTGCTATTATGATTGTTAACATAATGCAATAAGCTTAGGATATAATTACTATGTTCTTAATAGATTGCATTGAGCTATGAGACTAAGTAGAGAGGTATGAATGACACCAAAATAAGATACTTAGTTTCTAAGAGTGAATTTGCATACTCATATTAATGTGTGCATATATAGATGATATGAATTATGAATATGATTTTGAAAATTTTAAAGAAGAGTTTTTTTAGTGGTATGATACATTTAATTTTGTATAAAAGTTAATAACATAGAATGCATTAACATTGTGTGAGTCTTTTAGGGTTTGTTTGGCACATTTAAAAACAAGAATTCATTTCATTTTATTTTAGAATGAAATTTTCTATTTGGAACTTTAATTAAAACATATGAAATTTATTTGAAATATTTATATTTATTATATTATCCCTAATATAATATTTTATTTACCTGTATATAATTTGCTTCTCTCTTTCTCTCTCTTTCTTTGCTTGCCAAATTCAAGAGATATGAAAAATTATATAAATTTTGTTCAGCAATTCCAGTTTATCATTTATGTAGTAATTCCTATGTATTTGACTTTTGTATCTGGATGAAATGAATTGTATCATGGTCACAATTAAAGCAAAAGATGTATTGTATGCCTATGAATTCTAGTTTTATTGAAAAATGATTTCATTACGACTTTACAATACCTGGTGTTTATATCTTTCCTATGTAGAAGTAGAAGATGAAACATAATAAAGACGAATGATAATAGTAGAAGTAGAAGACGAAGATAGTGTGAGATTTAAAGTAAAAGGCAAATAGATAGAATTGTAAATAAATTAAATGGTTAAGGATAAAGTTGTCTAATAAAAATTTTATATTTCAAATGAAATGAAATCCCACAAAATCTAAGCTAATTTGATAGGATTTAAAAATGGTAAGAATGTAAATAAAATAAGATTTCAAAATGAAATGAAATCTAATGAAATTTAAATCCAAACATAATTTTTTAATGGAATTCATTTGAGAATGAAATGAATTCTAGTTTTTTTTTATGCTAAATAGGGGGTTAATGAAATTTTATATTTAACCTTTTTATTTTACTCATGATCATATATTCAATACAGTGGATGAGAGAATTATTGATGGATAAGAAATGTGTTATTTACTATAGACACTTGATGATTAAGTGTTGTGTCATAGATGTAATTATTTAAAGGATATGATTGTTTATTTTTAATCATTTGTCTTAAATTTAAATTGAAGTAAAGCATCCTATAGTGTTATAGCTAAGCAGAGGAAGTAAGAGTGCTACAATTCTTTTATGTAAATTATTGATTTGTGATCTCATTAAAAGGAATTCTACTATATTATATTGAATTAGCTTAATTCACTAGATACTTGATGAGGCATCATAATCTTGTATTTGTATACTTAAGCAAATGCCTTTATTAGCTAATGATCATGCTTAGCTTGTTAAAACTAAAATATTATGGTGGATGATAATATGCTTAGATGCTAAAATGCATAGAATTTTACCCTTAAATGTTCACTTCCTTCTATCTTCTCACTTTTCAGGCTAGTTGGTGCTTATGTTCTTAAAGAATGCAAAGTGAGTATGCATGATAAAATAAAGATCTATAGTTTTAAGAATGACTTAGTATGGAATTATAAGTAGATCTTACAAATAAATTAATTTTAATATCAAGAAAAACTAGAAACTTTAGTGCAATGGATGGCAATTTTTCCAAGGGTAAGATAAATAAGATGAAGTCAAAAACTAAAACTTTATGATTAGATTGGCAAAGACAATGTTAGTGTAAAGCCTAAATAATTAAAGTTGAATAGGTAATTTGATTAAAAAATGATTAAGATAGAGAATACAATGTTTTAATGATTCCACAGATGAATTTAGGATACAATAAGGTTAGTTGTGTTAGAAATATACTTGGAAGAATAACCTGAAGGAAGTAAAGGAATTGCTCATGACTTTCTCATTTTAGTTTAATGGGTCAATGTGAATTGAAAGAGATGTATGATACTAGCACAATATGATTAATATATTTCATTTAGCGTATAATATGGATGCCATGTTTAAGATAATAAGGATAGGTTAGGATTAATCATTTTGAGAAAATGGTTAATATAGCTAATTGTGGTCATAAAAAGGGTGTGAAGGTTAGCAATGCATAAAGTTTATAGAATTTTTGAAATTGAAGGGCTAAAAATATATGAGGCATATAAATAGAAGTAAGTTTAATTATGATTTAAGATAGAGTAATGTTCTCATTTTACTATGTATAGTGTACCCTAATTTTGTATAATCTCCTTTCTAAACTTATCCTATAGCATCCATAGTGAGTTACCCTAACTATCCAACAACTCTTGTTTTCTTTCTTAGTAGCACTTGTGGAATTCAAGGATGAATTCTTTTAAGTGTTATGCCTTTTGAAAAAAAGATAGGATATGTTTTATTTTCTTTCATGTATATGTGATAATTAGATTATTTGTTATAAATGTGTTTAGGGTGAGAATTTATTTAAGGAGAATGAAGTTTTATGATGAAAATAGGAAGGATAAAATTAATTGAAGATTTATGTAAGTTTAGATTTGAGTAAGTGTGTACAAAGGAAATTTATGAAATAGTTATCCCAAATTAAACTTGAAACCCTTTAAAAATACTAAAATGCCATTAGGAATCATCTACAAGTCTGCCTAACCCAATTTCTTCCTCATTTCTTTTATTGTAAAGTATTAGCTTCTCTTTCTTTCTCCATTCAACTTATCCACTTCAACTTCAACAAGGAAATTCAAGCTTTTTTTTTCAATTAATCATCAATAATATTCTTCAAGTAAGATGATTCATCTTAATTCTTAAGCTTATAATTATTGCTTGTAGAAATTTTGATTTAAAGGAAAGAAATTAAAGATTTGAGATCTTAATCTACAATTCTTTAGTTTTGTATTCAATAGGATAAATTGATCATTCCTTTAACTTTTTTCCATCTCCCCCATCCACTAGTAAGTGAATAATTTACTTAAACCTTTATTTGAACCCTTAATTTATTAAGCTTTTATGCTATAATGTTAGTAATATTAGAAGCTAAGGATTTTAGTGATGTTTGTTGTAATAAATGATGAAAATGGGCTTTTTGAAGTATTGGAAGCATGTATTTATGATTTCATGGAGTTTGGTTAGGAACTAGATGCATTAGAGACTTGGTTTAGTAAATAAATAATATTTTTCATATAGTATTTTATAGAACTGAAGCTAGTGGTCGACCAATAGCCTACAAGTTTCATTTTTTTTCATATTTCCTTGCAACTAGAAAGGGGTCACTAGACCTAGTGGTTAACTAATGTCTTACTATACAATTTTTTTTTTCCAAATCCCGATTAGCAACTAGTGGGGGACCATTGTTCTTAGTGGTCAACCAATAGCTTATTAGCATATAGGCTCATAAGTACTTAAGTATTGAACCTAATTGATTATTTAATACATGTTTAACATTAAAAGACTTCACTTCCCCCAATGTATATGTGCGGGATTATTATGTCTTGAAGTAAGTCTTAAATGCATTATGATATACAATATGTGATCCAAATATATTTATATTGTTAAATGAAATATGTTTGTGAATGGAAATTATGAAAGGGACAAATGATATACATATAGTACTAGATTCAGGAAAAGGTTTGTGAAAGGATAACACGATTTTTCAAAGAAACAATGTTAGGTTTGTGAAAGGATAAAGCTAGTTAGGAGGCATAAGGAGGAATATCTATTTTCTTTGTTATTATAATTGATATATATTCTTCTTGAAATGTTATTATTATTGGTAATGATTTGAATATGAGTTAATATAAAGGGTATTATGATACCTATAATTATTTATAATTTATATTTATTTTGTTAAGTAAATTGTTTACTTACTAAGTTGTAGATTAATTTTTTTTAATTTTTTTTCAAATATGTTTGTTGAAACTCCTCCTTCTCCACTTATAGCTCAGGAGTAATAAATCTCTTTACTATCTTAATAAGGTAGCCATAGTTATAGATAATTTGTAAATAGAGATATTTTAAGCCTTATAGGATATTATAAGTAAGATATTGTATAAACAAATGTTTGTATATGATTTTAATAATCTTTATGCAAACATGTTTGTTAGAATTTGTGCAATGATACCAAATGTAGGGTTAGATTAGTTAGTGGAAACAAGGAAATAAGTTCTATAGCAGTCATGACCTAAGTGGATCATGACATTAAGATAGGGAAAACTTATAATGTTTGAATTTATATTAGTCATTTCTTTAAATTTAAAAGTTCCAAAGTATTTATTTTAAATCAGTTTTATTATTTGATTATTTTATTAGTGTAATTTTTGAAAATAAAATAATTATTTTTATGTATAACTCTTTCATCATTACTCATTTTATCTTATAATAAAAACCTAAGCATTTAATTCTTATCAAGTAATATTATATCATAATTTTAGTTATTTATTTAACCAATGTATTATCCAAAGTTACCTTAAATAATTTTCACATTGTCTCTTTTACAATATTAGGAATATTGGGAATTTATAAATGTGGGAATTTATAAAAGTACTAGTATAGATTTCAGTGAATGATTTTATTCAAAAATTATAAAACTTTGGGATACTTATTCTAAGCTTTTAAAAATTTATTGGATTATTTTAGTAATTCTTGGAGAAGAAAAATGAATGGAAGTAATGATGTAAATAACAAAGTAGTTGCGATTAGATAATAACTAAGTTTTATAAAGATGGGTGGTTTAGATTGAAAATTCTATTTTAAGTTACTTTATAACCATTTTAATGTAATATTTCATTTTTAACTTTTATATCAAATGAATAGTTTGGATTGTTCCCAACTTAGATTTTAGTACTTTCATTGCATAGGATCATTGCCATTGCCTTTTTTCTTTTCTTCTCTTTTCTCTTTATCAGTATTTATCCCTTTTTTTTTACATTCTAAATCCACTAATTGCCTCTAGCCGTGCTTACCCCTTTCTTAAAATACCAATGCCTAGAGAAAAGTTATGAAACATAATTAGAAAAACAACCACAAATTGAGTTGTTTGGCCTTCCTTTTTTGCTAAAGATCCAACATACTTTCGCCATCATTAAGCTAGGGGAAGCCTCCTTAAGATGAGGTGAATTGATTTAAATCATTATATTTAATGTTTTATGTATTTTAAAGCTCAATTAGAGAGCCCTAACTTTAATGAAAATTGCTAGTTTATGAAAACTAATTTCAAAAAAATAAAGGAAATTATAATTTAGTTCACTAGAATTGAATATTAGGGGCATGAATGACAAATTATAGGAAAAGAAATGATTGATTTGAGTTTATTTATAAGTTTTTGTTGTATATGGATGGGTGGATAGTAAAGATGATAAACCCAGATACTTTGGAATACTAAGAAGAAAATGATGTTTGGAAGTGAGTGTATACCTTACTAAAGTTTAATATTTTTAACTCCATATATTCTTGTTGATATGAATGTATATATGATTTTATATATAAGCATATAACTTTATATATTTGTATACCCATACATATATAATTGCTTAGGAATGTGAAATTGCTTTTGACATTTAGTTGGTTATTTTATACTTAATATGAGGGAATTGTTTTATATAACATAAAATGGAATATATATATATATATATATATATATATATATATATATATATATATATATGAGTCATGAAAATGGTTATTGAAAAGATCTTGATGCTATGTATTTAAGGCTTGGAAATGTAGTTAATTATTTTATGATATAAATTGCAGTGCTTATATGATTAGGATAATTGTTATTATATAAATACTTGTGGCCATGCAATGAAGGCATGACAATATTGATGATTAGTTTTAGAATACAAGATTTCAGTGTTTATATGTATAATTTGAATGAATGATGTTAATTCAATATCTGAGGCCATGTAATGGTGGTATGGTTATCTGATATTATTATTATGCTTTGAAATGAATTATTGCGACATTAATATATGATATGTAATGCACCTTTACGATCTTTTGGACTTACAAGAGGTATATCTAATAATGAAATGATGATATAATATGTGATAACTTTCTGCACTTATTGGGACTTACAAGGTATGTATCTAAAGATAAGGGGATGATATAATATGTGAATACTAGATCCGGTAACAATTTACAAAGGGTATAAAGCTAACCTTAAAGAGATAAGGATGTATTTGTGAAGGGTGTATAGCTAACCAAGAGTCATTAAAAGGTTTATTTCTTCCTTTTTATTTTTATTTATTGCTTTTACACAAAATTGTTGCTTTTCATTCTCTTAGAATGGGTGAATCGATAGATGCTTTTATATAAGCTAATAAGAATATTGTTTCATATCCTAGAAATATGATATGAATGGCGTGAGAAAGTTTGTTTGAAAATATTTATGCTTGTATGCTTATGAAGATTTTCCCTTGCGTATGTGAATGTTTAACATTCATGGTAATCATGTATTAAGTTTTCTTAGTTTTTTATGACTTTGGGCTGAATAAGGTTTTCATATAAATAAAGATTAAAATATATAATAAGTGACTTTAATGTTGTGAGGTAGCAAATTTAAAAGGTGAACTCATTTGTTTAATTATTCCATGATTAATCTCTTTAATTTTCCTATATTCTTAATTACTCTTATGAATTTTAGTAAACGTACATTTATTAAGTTCTCACAACTCACTTTATTTACTTCTTACAATTTAGGGTTAGACTAGTATGCTTTGAAACCTTATGGAGATTGAGGACTCCATAGTAAAGAATTTGACAGTTAGAGTAAAGATTAAGTGTATTTATATCCATGTGAATGTTATGTCAATTTTGTTATTTTCATACATAGTCTTTAGTATTCTATCTTTTAAGTTAAAAAAATATATATTTTAGGATATGTGAATTTTTAGAAGTGTTCAAAAATAGAAGAAACTCTATCATTTATTTTGAAAATAGTGGCAAATGCTAGTTATTACTAAAATAAAGAAATTTTCATTAAGTCAATGTCTACATTTCAAAAAGTGAGGTTAATAAGATGTCACTTGCAAATGGCCTCCTATGGCAATCATATTCATAAGTTTGGGATATGACACCTACACCCCTACCTTTATTGTATAAGTGCATATTTTGCTTATTCTAGAGTATCCTCACACCACTAGCAAAGCTATCAATCCTCATCATCTCTACATTGGTAATAAGAAATCTTTTCATAATAGTATAAGCATGTAGACTATTTTGGCAAGTTTTAATGGTAACAAAAACTTGTCTTTTATGTTGCATGATGATCTTTATGGCAATGCAATGAAAATTTAGGTTTAACACTCCTTAGGCATTCCAAACCTTCATATTAATAATGTTTGGCCCAAGAATAATGACAGTAGGATCATGATAGGCAAGCTCTAGATCAAAGTCCACTTTTATCCAAGTGTGGCCAAACATCCAACATAATGTATGGTTATTACATTCAAGTTTATAAGAAGGTGGGTTAGGTACTAATAATGGTAAAACCTAGGTTGTCTCGTGTTATTGTACACTTCTTAAAGTTCCTCTTTAAACACCATAATATCTTCTTTCATACTCCACTACCTTGCTCCATACGAGTTGCACCACACTAGCCCTAGTTAAGTAAGATATTTGCATTTTGCCCCTATGTAAGAAGAGGCAAGGCTAACACAAAACATTCTAGCTAGGAGGATCCTTTAAGTGACAAATGAATAGAGGAATCATCCTTATCTCAGCTGCTAAGTCCAAGGATTGTATGCTCCTATCATAATGGAAGAATTTAAAAGGGTGCATGTTTTTCTATGAATTTCCTAGATGATATCTAGCAAATTTACAACCTTTTGCGAATTCATAACAATTTAATTTAGGATGCTATTGTGTACCTTTTCAAAATTGGGGCCATTATAGAAAACCTATATTATTGTGTATTCTTGGAAATTGTCATTCCTAAAGTCAACTCCTAAATCAACAGAAGAATCATAATTAGTGCTAAAATGACTTATTTTCTTTTATATTATTGAGCAAAAGAAAAGGCTTTTTGCTAAAGAAATAAAGAGTGCATATTTTAATATATAAAGGAAAATAACAAGTTTAAGAATTTTATAGTTTTCCTAATAGGATTTTGTCCAAATTTTGTTAAAAATAAAAAATACCATTAAAACATTGCACTTACTTAGAAGGTGATGGCTCAATAAATGGCCTCGAAGAGGAAGATTTAGATGAAGCATACAATTCTTGGAGAAATAATATATTAATGTTACTTTAGTTACAACAATCCAGGTGACATAACCTATTACAAAAAACAACATTTAAAGAAAAAGGAAAATAAGAAAACATTATCTACTACAAAAGCCTTTCTTTAGCAATAAGATTACTTATCCAATGTTAGTATTGATAAAGAATCTAAACATTACTTTTTCAAGATCTTATAATGTAATATCCCAAGTTAAAATTTAAAGTTTTATAAATTTTGATACTTGTGGATAATTATTTATTTATTTAGTTAATATTTGATTTTAAATTTATTTTTCCATATCAAAGGTTTTGAAATATTGAAAATGATATTTATGATAATATTTAAAATTTAATTATTTTTCTATATGGCCATATTAATTTAAGATTAATTTAAAATATTTTTTATAAAGAAATTCTTATAAGTTGAAAATATTTTATTAATTATGGGTGTGAGAATTTATAAAATAATTTATTGATATTTGACTAGTTATTCTTGAGAATTTTTAAAGTTTGAAATAGAGTTATTTCTATAATGGCCATTATTATTCTGAGGCTTGTTTAAATATTTTTTATAAAGATTTTATTATAAATCAAAAATAATTTCAATAATTAAGAGCGAAAAGATTTACAAGATTAAATGTTTGAAATGATAAATTATTTCTAAATTTATAAAATCATTTCTCAAAATTTTAAAGAGGAGTTTTATAAAAGTTTAGCTTTTAAAAATAATGAATGGTTAGGATTGTTTCTAATATAAAGATAAAAGGGTGAAATTTGAAAATAAAATGAGCTTATGGTGTGCAAGGAGCATAGAACCATAACCTAAAGCTCCTAAAATATATTGTCTTTTCTTCTCTCTCTTACCACCAACATATTCTTGCCACACTCTCTTTTTCTTTCCACCACCACTACCTTTTTCCTTCTTACTCTTACACATAACTAGCTCACTCTTTTTCCCTTTTTTATCACGCCATTGCTTGAGATGTGGACTATTACTGCTAGCTGTTTTGTCTTTCGTGTGTGCACCCTATTTCTCTTTTTCAGTCTACTGTTATAAGTTGTAGTAAAAGGAGCATAAGATCAGAGAGAAGTTAGCAATGATACATGTGTACTTCAACCATCGCTATAACTATTGTGTGTTGTTTGAGCATTTTCCCCCAGCTCAGTTTTGGCTAACTGCAACTTGTGAAAGATAAAGGAAGTTGCTAGGTTACACGATGGCTAAACTATTAGATCTTGTCTTGTCGACGGTGAAGTGTGATTCCGATGCTGATAAGCTGATGGCAATTCCTTTTAGTGATGCTGAGCTTGATTAGATCATAAAAGTTTAATATTTATGCTATTTTGTTGGAAGATTCAAGAAAACCCATTTAGGTATTTAAACATATACATATGAAAAATTTAACTTTTATGATATAAAATGATAAAATAAGATAATTAAAATATATAGGAAGTATTAAATACTATTATTCTAAAAGGGAAAGAGTCATTTATGTTCTGAAGAAAACCCATTTTAGGTCTCTTTAATATATATGATAATCTTTAGCAAAGTGAGATCTTTATGCCATGGAGCTTTGAAATAACATTGTTGTGATATTTTTACACCATCATTTTTCTAGCAATGGGCATTTGGAGTTTATTGAAAAAAAACCCCTTTATATGTATGACATATATAAGTTGACTTATAAAGAAAATATAATCTTCTATGTTATAAAATGTTAAAATAGGATAATTCGAGTGTAGATAGAATATTTTATTTCACTTTTATGATAGATTTATGTAAGAATCATAGAAACCTATTTTTGTGGACATTTAAGATGGGTGATGATAACTTAGGAGAACCTATTTCTGCAAGATTTGAAGATATGATGCAAGTTTGAGAAACTAATATTTTATACTATGGAATGATAGGTTATTCTATGGATAGCATTTTTGAAATAATAGTTCTTAAGATTTTTGATGATTTGAAGTAATTTAGAAGAGTTTATTTTTGTATAATTTGAAATATTAGATGAGAGTTATGAAAAAAAAATATGATTTTTACAATATAGATTCCTAAAATACTATATTTAAAATAATTGTGAAATATTATATCTTCATATTTTGAAAATTTTGAACTTAATTTAGAAAAAATTATTTTATCATATTATTTGAATACTTGGTAAAGTATTGATATAATAATATTATGAGATTTTAGGATAATGGATTACTATATTTAAAGTATATTTGTATTTTAAAATTTAACATTTTAATGTTTGAAGCTAAATGTAGATAGTTCCTAATAAAAGAGGATAGATAATGTTTATATAATTATAATTTATCCTTGTAGATTGATATTAGGAGGAAAATGTGAAAAGATGAAAATGGACACTATGAGATCTCCAAGGGTGGATCAGCATTACCAAGTGAGTATATATTTCACCATAAATTAATATCTAATAAAAGATAGTTTAAATATGTAAATTGTAATCTTCTTATTGATAGTATAGACTTTATATTCATGTGTAAACTTAATCTATTGTATAAGTGCAATTAGCTACCTGAATAAATGTTAATGGATTAGAGTGCATAGCAGAAGCATGGTGTCATTATTAGTTACTAACTAATTGATTATCATAAAGTTGTAATAAATCATGTTGTGATTATCTTATATTCTTTGATTACTCATAATTGTTGAATAGCTGTCTATATGGACTTATATTGAATTTGGTGATATGAATAGAATAAAACTCTAGTAAATTTACCACATTATGAATTGAGCTTTATGAGGCATTGAAAAATTATGATTTGTACTAGAGTAATAACATTGGGTATTATGATCTATGATGAAGATGTGATATGAGAGTCGGATAGAAAATTCTTGGCAGATAGTTGTGAACAACTTAAAAGTGACCTAGTAATAAAAAAAAAATAACTACATGTGCGCTTACTATAAATGGATGAGTGATGTGATGTGATATTAGAATTTGTTTGTGATTAACTATTATTGCTTGGAATGATTATAAAAACTTAAAATGATTATGATGATTTGATTGTGATTGAGCCTTAATGGTTATTCGTGAATATTATGACCACTTGGAATAGGTGGTAAATGATATTGGCTAAGACTATTTTATTCTATAATGCGAGATATGAAATCTAAGTTGTATGTAGATGAAATTCAAGTCCAAGGCTGAGTTACATATATTGCATAGATCCAAGAAATGTGTTTGTTAATATCTTATAATTTAGCATATAATTAACTTGTGATTATTAAATATATAAACTAGATCACTTATAAGATAATGATAGATATATGCTTAGTGAATTTCTATAACTCGCTCTAATTATTTCTACTATTTATAGGTTAAGAAAGTTATTTGAACTATATATCATGCATAGAGAATCAAAGATCGCCAGATACACGATTTGATAGTTGTAATTTCTTTTGAGTTAAGGTCAGCATTTAAGATAGAAAAGTTACTAATCTATCAGTTAATGTGTTGAATTGTTGATTTGTTTATAAGTTTGAGATTTGTATAGTGTTATGTGTATGATTATGCTGTTGTATCTGAACAATAATATAGGCGTTGTATTTTAGGGTGTGTGGCTCTTGGGAAGTGTCTAAAAATAAGGGAGACTCTATCCATTTTTCTATAAAATTTTTAGTGAAATTTCAAGTTTCCCCTGGATTTATGAAAACTTTCTTTAGATAAATTTGTGAAAATTGTTAAAGCTTGTAAAAATTAAGTTTTGGAATCCATGTTGGTCATCATCAGAAGTGGGCCGTGACACATAAAACTTAAATTTCACTTGTAAATCCTATATCTCTACATAAGGAAGAAGTAATAAGGCCACTATAGTTTAAGCTCTATTGGCATTTGTCCTTGTCTTTAAGAGAATTAAAACCTTCAGCTCTTCCCATATGACAAGCTCTATAACTAGGTGGTGGAAGTTTGGATAAAGTGTACCTTTGTTGTTCTAAACCCTAAGGCTACATTCAATAACCCTTAGATACCTTGATGATGAATGAGATGCGTTAGCTAAAAAATAAACTCTCCTAACATATTACCATGAAACTTTTCATTCACCACCTCAAGAAAGTGCACTTAAAGATTAAGATCTAATTGTGAATTTTAAAATTCCACATAATGAATATTAGATTCCCCTTTCTACATCTAAAGGTGAGCAAAGTTGATTCAAAGAACTATTTACAAAGTTACATGAAAGATTACTAAGAATTAAGTGTAAACCCGTGCTCTAAATCTTTTAGGCAAACTATGATAGGTTCTTTTTCCCTTTCAAGAAAGTTTAAGAAGGTCCTTCACTTTTCCAATGAAGGAATGTCCCTTGTATGATAAATCATTGGTGGAATAAGTCTTGTTTTTTCTTTAGCTGATAAAGGGAAAAAGGTTGTGTAATTGGAAAAAATTTTATAAGGATAAACATTCTTCTAAGCAAGGTGTGGTATCTTAGAAAGTCATCCTATCCTTATTATGGTATCATTAGCAATTTAGCTGAATGCAGTAGCATCCATTTTTATAAAAAATGGCTCCTTGATGAATACCTCAAACTACCTCGAATTCAGTATTGCCTTTCATTGAAACAGTCTTAGAAGAAGTAGTGTAACAAGAGTGATGTATGGTTAAAGTGAGAAGTTAATGACAACAAAGAAAATTGTGATTGATACATTGTTTGGAATGGAAATTTATATGCCAATAATAACAAGATAGTACTACATTTTAAAATGACCACATGATGATCATTATTTGATTTAAAAGACAATGTGCTTATAGCTTTTCTAGAAGTTTGTTTGGATTAATTTAATAAGTTACAAACTTAGTGGTTGAATAGTCATGGATTCATAATATAGGGTAAAAGGAAACTATTATAAAAGTAAAAAAAAGTCATTAGACTCTTATAAATAAAGATAAAGACAAAGAAATAAAGTAATCATGAAGTAAATATACTAATCTTTCTCATTAATATTGTAAAAAAATAAATATAAAAAGATCACTTAAAGGAGTCTAGAACCAAATTTTTTAATTTTGCCAATTTAACCTCATATTTGGATAATGTTTTGGCTATTGCGGCTTAACATTGATCCATTTCCACTAAATATGTGATGGTTTATACCAATTTACCAAGATTAAAACTTATTGAATGAGATACCTGGTCTACAACTTCAAAGATGTAAGACTTTGGAAAGAATTAAGTAAGACTTATAATCCTATCAATAAAACTTGCCATTTCCTTTTAAGGACACTAAAATATAGTCTTCTAAAAAGATTGTAGCTAATTTAGCATAAGCAATTGTAGGTACCCCATTTGTCATGCCCACAAATGGAAGTTAAAACCAAGAATGTTATCATAGAGCTAGTTTTAATGTTTTCAGCAATTTATCCAAGATAAGCATCAAAGAGTGGGGGTGAATTGATTCTATTAAGACATCTAGTTGATCCTCAATAGTATCTTTATCTTCAAATGCAATTCTAAAAGCCTAAATGTTATGAGCTTCTCATTAAGGATCGAAGCTAACAAGATAAGGTGATGGTATCATGGGAGGACACCTAAAAAGGTGGATAGAAATCCCTTTTATGATTACACTTCCTTATAGGAGAAATGACAATTTTCTTCCTAGTGAGGTGAGTGAGATTAACCTTAATGGTAGGGCTTTCACTTTTTGCTTTTTCATCTTGGATAATGGGTTTAGAAGCTATATGCATAAAAAAAGACAAAGTTAGGAATAAGCTAAAATGGTACTATGCAATATGGTAAGGTATGGAAATTACCCGAAGAATGAGAAACTTTCACCCATGACTTCGTTTATCCCTTTATAGTTTCTAACCCCTTCTTAATGACCACTTCTCCACCTAAATGAAAAAAAAACCATAAGAATGCAAGTTATATAAAAAGAAGCATGATGAAGAAACAATGAATATATTGACATTTAAGGTGGGTAAACCCCTCAACCTCTTCTCACCGAGACTCCTTTTCTCCAACATGAACTCGTGGCAAGCTAAGAACATTATTGTTCTCTTCTTCATTAACCTTGCAATTAACCTTTAAAATTGTTGGCCAATGATTACCTTCTTAAACTATATCCTAGCCCATAGGGTCTCTTTTAACATGTTCTAAGTTCTTTTACTAAGACACTTTAATGGAGATATTGACATTAGAAATTTTTGGTGCAATCCTTACAAAAGGAGGTTATACAACATCAATTCCTAACTTATCCTTTACAATTGCAACATTAAGAAAAGCCTCTACATTAATGATAGGACTTTCTTACCCTTTATTACTCGAATACTCATTACCTATAGGAGTCCTCTTAATATCTTTGAAATTGCCTATTAAGGTGTTAAAGTTAAGGAATTAACTTTGGAAATGCCTAAAATCTCTCTTACTTGACTTAATTAAGGGACATTATTGCTTAAGTTAATTAAAAGACCTACATTTCTAGAAGGAGCTTCTACATTGGCACTTAAATTGCAAATCTTCTTCACCTTTTTTTATCTAAAGTTGTTTGCAAGGTCAGGAAAAAACTTCTTCAATGACTTTCCCTAAAAATGCAAATTTCAAATGCTTTTTCTTCTCAAGCATGACATGAACCTTCTTTGCTAGCTTCTAATTCCCTAACATGACTTATAAAAAAAGGGAAAGAAAGGGAATTTTTGTAAAAAAATGCAAATAAAATAAAAAAGGGGAAAAGATAGCAAAATAATGTAGTTAGAGACACCAACATTGATAAAATCAACAATGGTACCTAATAAAGGAATTAACACTTCCTCTGAGGCCTTCATTAAATGTGATACATCTAAAAAGATGTTGCATATTAGTAAAAAGAGTAGTTATGACAAGAGTAAACTAGTTAGGTCATAGGTTATGACCTAGAGAAGGAGAAGTCATGTAAATTAATGAGTTGAGAATGATGTGACAAGAACTAAAAGATTGCTTTAATATCATGTCCAAAAAACTCATCATTCTTAGAAGCTTATGAATAAACTAACCCTTTTAAAAACATGGTCATTTCCTTTTCTTCTATATTAATGTTTTCTTCTTCAAAAGCATTCCATGTGATGTCTGATAGAGCTTGTTAATAGGAATCAAAAATTAAGAAAAACCACAATAATAATCAACTCTAAGTAGAAATGTGTACATAGGTCTATATCGTGGCACTAAGGTGTGCAAGCTGGGCATTAAAGTTAGTAAGTTTTATCCCTTTTTTTTAGGAAGAGTCACACCATCCTGAGAAGACTTGGCTTCCCTTTTACGATGGTCCTCCTACCCCTTAGTGGTGTCACCTTAGGGCCTTAATGATTCCTTAATTACTAACTTAGTCATTCTAGATTTCTTGAACTCTTACTTAAGCTCTTTAGAAAAGAAAACGTCCTTTCCTCCTTTTAGATTAGCGGGTTAATTATATAAAAGGTCTATCTTCAATAATGGTTCTAAAAGATTATCATGAATGACCACTACAGTGAAATAAATGACAATCTTTAATTTTTGAACTTTTAACATATTCAACCATAACATTGAGTAATGCCTAACATGAGTGGCAAAAGGGAAAGCATTGATTATATAAAAAGGTTAGGCTACAAAGAAAGTTGAGACCCTTGAAGATGACCTATGCACTTACTTGTTCCAATAGGTATGGGATAAAAGAGTTATGATATGTAGTGTCAAAACTAAATTGGTGTGCCACCTTGTAAGGATGATACTTTACAAAGGAAAAAGTGTAATGAGCAAAATGAAAGATATCTATAAGAAAGAAATGTATGAGTATAGAGGGTAAATGATCAAGAGTTAGTAGTTAAAGTTACCTTTTCTTTATACCTCTTTTAAAGAAGCATAATTTGTTTAATCTTTGCCTCTATTGTGATGAAACCCCACTTTGCTGTGGTTAGAGCTCCTATCATGTAAGGTCTAAAGTGAAAAGAATAAAAATCATTCATAATCTCTTCACTAGTACCTTTTTATTAGACATTCCCCACCTCTATTCATAAGATGGAATTTTCTTGAAGGAATTGATCTCTCTAGGGTAGCATATGGAAGGAAACAATCATATAAAAATAGCTAGAGGAAGCTAGCATTCACAAAATTGTTAACAACATACTTCTTATCGAAATTAATTTTCCTCTAAAGTTGATCCATACAATGGTACAGATCTTTAAGGTAAGCAAGAATTAAAACCAACTGCATTCATGATGCTATATAAGCTGTTATTAGAAAAATACTTGGATTTAGTGTTTCCCTAAAAGGCTTTGTAAAAAGGAAATGGATAAGCCAATAAGTTATGAATAAGGGTATGAATAGATCATCCTCATTATTGATGCAAGTATTCTTAACCCCCATAAAAGCTTCCTTCTATCTTTGTGTCATGACTTGATTTTTGCAATCCTTTCCAAACTAAATTACTTTGTAACATTAACTATTTTCTTGAAAATGTGCATAATGCAAAAGCACAAGTTGGAAATTTTTTTTGCTTCATAAATCCCTTTCCAAAACTCTATCTTCTTCTAAAAACAAATGGAAATTAAATAAGGAAATCATTTTTCACAATTGACGAGTTCTAATCTTTTAAGTACATTTCTTAAGAATAGTAAGTAAAATCATTGAACAAAAAAATTAGACATGGTCAAAATCTTTCATTTCTTTTTGAAGGAATTTTTTAAATTAGATATACAATAACTTCTTTTAGAGTTAAAGTTCGAGTCAATAAAAGGAGTTTTCTTTTCTAAATAGACATAATTAAAACATGATGACTTAGAAAAATAGAAGATACTAATGAAGTGATTTTAGAAAAATATCCATTTATTAGAAAGTCATTACCTCTAGCAAATTCTCAAAAAAATAGTTTTTCAAAAAGCCATTTTCATATGAGACAATTTGTCAAATAAAATTATAATGGATTGAAATGAACTTATTAAACTTATCTGAATAATATTTTCTTGAAGGTTTCTCAAGAAACTAAGAAGATATTTTCAAAGAAAACTTTCTGAAAACTAAGTAGTGGTTTTATTTTAGAAGTTCATACCATGGAACAAACACAATTAAATAGGACTATGTTAGAAAAACTTAGAAAATTAAAAGATTCTATTTTGATTTAAAATACTTTAAAGATAACATCAAATCAAAAATAGTTTCAGTTTAAGACTTGATAGATGTTGTTTAAGGAAATACCTAAAAAAATACTTAGAAGATTCTTTGAAAGAGATTTGTATTTTACCTTTGATAAAAAAAGGAAACCATTTTTCCTGGAAAGAAATCATGTAGCCAACTTGTTATACATCAAGAAATCATTTTTGTAATAATTATAAGGTAATCAAAATAATATTAAAAACTATATGTGTATAGAAATATGCATTATACATATATATTGGTTATATGAAAAGTTATATGGGCCATGTAGTAACCTAATTGTCAATATCTCAAAATAATTACATAGATTAAGAAAAGATAGTTGGACCGTAATTATATAAATTAAACTCTTAAAATTAGATATTTAGAAATAAAAGGAAATGATAATTATCAATTTGGACTAATTGTTGGTTGTGTGCATGTGCGAGTTATTGAGGTTAAGATCTTCAAACTTAACAAAATGCAATCCTATACAATTGCCATCATATATTAGAGGCCTCAATAGGTATCATCCAAGTTTAAAGCATTTGAAAAATATATTTACAAGTAGAATGAGTAATAAATTACTCAGTGAGATAATTATCACACAAAGTTGTAATCAATTTTAATCTAAAAAACACTTATATGTAAGACATATGCCAAAATTTATTTTTTTACCAAAAAATATTTCTCATTAACCTATTTCATATATTGCATTATTAACATTTAGATAGAATAAAATTTAGTCATATGGCTCAATCACGAACACAATATAAGTATTTGAATGGCTACTAAATGGCTTAAAGGCATAAAAAGTTCCTTTTTGTTACTTTGGACTAACCTTGACCATGTGTATCCTAACTTTGTACCTTCCTCTTACCTCACGTCATTTCATATGACTCAAAATATAGGACATGGAGTCAATCTCCAAAATTGTCCACAAGGCCTTATATAATCACATAGTTATGTCTCAACATCACATTTAACATTCAAGGCAATAATATCATAGATGACATAAAGTTTATATTTGGCATATAGCAACAATTTTGCATATGGCATAAAAACCAATTTCACTTAGGGCTCTCACTAGCCCATTCCACATAATAAGATAAGATCAAAATGCCAACCATAGCTATAACATAAAGATAATCTAACAAAAGAGAATTTATGGTTAACTCATCACATTACTAGTGACTATAACAAATTTTGATGCTAGATTATTGTGTCACTTTCCTAAAAGCTCAATGACATCTAGTCATTCTTAAAAGCCTTAATTATAAGTACTCTTTTCATATAAATACATTAGTTCATGTACAAATTACAAGAAAATTCATATGGTAATTCATGCACTAACCATACCAATGAGCCATAATTTCATCATAAAAACTTTAGAGCAGTGTCCATTTTTTTCTACAATATTTTCATCAACATTCAAGTATCCATTTGATCCATCATCATCACATATTAATTACATGAATATTAATGCAAATTCATCATGAGCCTCATGGTTTTTCTAACAAAACCATGTAAAGCATAACTTGATTTTTTTTCCAAGTTCTACAACTTATAATTCTTAATAGTTTTAAACCTATACTTTGTGTATTACTTTAACAAGTAAGAAAATCATTTTCCTTACATATTCAAACATTTTTAGGTGCTGCCTAATGACATATACATTGCTCATTTTTGTTACACATTAACATTCAAAAGTTAAGAGAATAGTCATAAATTCATATTAAATTCTAACAATCACCCTTGTATTTTTAAATTCCACTAAAATAGCAAACTTCATTGAAATTTAATCAAAACTTCTAGAATTAACATTTAGACATTAATAACATTATTGAACATTTTTTATGCACAAAATAAGTCATACAAGATATCATTGTATTCAACTATCAAAATACCACAAAGAAGGCACCTTTAGCTAGGAAAATCCACTTAAAATACAAACTTTAATAAAATTTTGTAAAAATTTATAATATTAATGGTAGGTTATAAAATATCATTTACCATCATTTTTATACACAAAATAGGTTACACAAGTTACCCACAACTCAAACTATCAATACATACTAAAATGGGCTTTCTTGGTTTTTAAAACTCCATTTTATACGCACACCTTTATAAAATTTACTAGAATTTTTTAACCAAGTTCTTAAGGCTCAAAATATCATTAATCATCCATTTTTAATTATAAAACATGTCACATTAATAAGTAGAACATTTTACTAAAAAAACTCACTTGTAAGAAATCATTTTTCACTTGAAAGTACTAGTTTGAAAATCGTTTTCCAATATTAATCCATAAGCTCTCAAATAAGTTAAAGACATTTTTATGAAAAACTTTTAATATATAAAGAACATATCTAGAATAGTTTAGAACTTAATGTAACAAGTTTTTCTCATAGAAATAAAATTTTCCTTACACTAGATAGTAAGATACCTATGAGCTTGCAAAACTCATTTTAAGGGATTTTTAGCTTGAAATCTTAGATGTAATCATTCCAAGACACTTATACTATGGTTTAGTGTTTACTAAAATTTAACATGAAAACTAAAGTTTTTCCCTCTTAAAAATTAAGAAAATCATGAGCTTCTCATGGTTAATACAAAACTATTTTTTTGCAAAATCCTTTCTTAAGTTTTAAAAAACATTTTTGCAACTAACAAACCATGAGTTTCATAGCTTTAGCATAATAACAACAATCACATATACACCTTATATATAACATCTCTTAAAAAATCAAGAAGAAAAAAGTAGATTTATGTCTACTAAAAAAGACTTGTAGTTTTTTATTCCCCCACCTTTATTTAAAGTATGACATCCAAAATATCATAGAATTAGTAAGGAATTCATAGAAAGAATCATGAAAATTGATGGATCTATGGAAGTTTATAGGTTTGTACATTCATTTAGAGGATCAATAGAACTTTTTCTTTAACTAACTTTGAAGAACACTTAAAAAACTAATAGAATTTCATAAAAGGATGAAGAAAACACTCAAAAACTTAACTTCCTCACTTATTCTTCTCTTTAGTTATGGGGCTCTTTGTCTATGGGAAACAATGGAGCTAAGCTTGGCTATTTTTAAAGGAAAAGATGAAGTATCATTCAAAAAAAGTGCAACATGGTTTTACATTAAAGATGAAGCAAAGATTCCAAGTCCCCTTAGTCTCAGTCTTCTTTGGTTAAGTTATAGCATATGTCACATATACATTTTTGTCATTACATATATTACTAAATTGATTAGAACTCCTAGGAAATTTCCTACCACCTTCTCATCTTAGAAAGTACTAAAATAATAATTTCTTAATCTAATCATCTTTGCTAATTACTCATTAGGGCTTTAATTAGGGATTTAACTCAAGATTTCCATCAACACCCTTAGACTATGTCACATTCCCTTTTTTCTTCCTACAACTATGCATGCCTCTAAAGGTGTGTCTAATTACAATTTTAACACTTTTGGGTTTTTAAAGGATGGTTTTGAGTAGAAATACCAAGTCACCTCAAGACTTTATTGACCTTGAATCTTGAATATTTCTATATTCAAATTTTACACAATTTCCTAATGGATTTTTCATCCACTATTTGTAAGAAATACTTCTACTGGTATTAATGAGTATTTTTATAAATCACCTATTAACAAAAATTATTTGACTTATTCTATTAGACTTATCTATTAGATTTTGATTGAGTGTTACACCTTATTAACCATTTAATAAAGGTGAACTTGTCCTTTTTTCTAGGCCATGTTATGATTTTTTCATTGATAAAGAATATTCCTTCTAGCTATAATGAATAATGTAGTCTTTCAGATGGTATGCAATAAGGGCTTTGTTGCTCATATAAAAGAGTCGTATTATATCAACCTTACTAAGAAAAAGGTAAGTGATAGAATGTATAAACATTGTTTGTCTAGAAGGGGGTGAATTTCTCTTTTCCTATTTAGTCATAAATACATAGGCATCACTCACCCATCACTTAGCCAAACAACATAAGTCATCCATGTTCTTCTTTATATAAAAACTCATGGAAATACGGACTACTATAGTAACACCCATTTCATTATGAAGCTTCTTGTGGTAATCTTTTTGAAGAACATTCTACACTCAAGCATTAAAACTCTCTATAAAAATGGATTTGGAGATGAACTTCATGGTGTTAAAAGAAAGGTTTTTGCTTACAAATTTAAGAAGTAGCATATGCCCAATGTAATAGGAAGAATGAAAAGATCATCCTTTAGGTAATAAGTGTGCATGTCCTCAAGATTGAGAAGTTTCCTTTCAAGATACTAAATGTCCTCAAAATTCTCAAGGAGGATGTTATAATAGTCACTAAAATGACTTATGTCCATTAGCTACCTTTCTTTATTAATCAATAAGTAAATAGGAACCAATTCACTCCTTATAAAGGCAAGGATGAAAGCTTTTATCATTGCAAGATTCATCATGATCCCTTACTTGACCTTTTGGAAGCTATTAATTTAGAAAAAAAGGAAATTGAAAATATCATAGTAAAAATATGGGAGAAAAATGCTCTTAAAAAATTGCTAAATTCTGGAAATAAAAGGAAGTAAGTGAATTAAATAAGAATAAAAGCTAACTTTTATAAAGTCTCAAGTAATGTAATAATACTAATGAATCATAGCAGTCTACCAAAGAGTGCCATTGTTGATGCTTCAGCTCATTTTATCAAATGATGTCATTATAGTAGAATGTCATGTAAGATACAATCATAAGGACAGTGATCTTGATTAACACTCCAAATTACTTTATTAAGGATATAATCCTTATAAAACAATGTTAATGCATCAGCTCACTTTATAAAACATGACTTTAAAAAGAAGCTACCTTAAGTGAAACTATAATTTGCAAGACCATTTGACCATCCTTAAGATTGCCTAAGGCTTTGTAATGAGTATGGACACCTCCTATCTCTTTCTTCATTGTGATAGTCTACGCAAGAGGCCTAATGTTGATACCAACAGCTATAGGGCCTAACTTTAAAACCATTCCTAAGATAATAAAATAATGAAAAGTCACTAAAAAAAGCCTATTAGGTTATTAAAAAGGGGTCCAAGCTTTCAAAGAAAATCTAGCTTCTAAAAGGGCCTAAGAAATAATAGTTATACAAAGGTTCATGGATCACTGACTTCTAAATCATCTAACTTAGGAAAGGGTCCTGGAACCTTATCCTCTTCTTGGCTCATATTCTAGCTAAGGGGAAGTCCATGAAACACTAATTAATATATCCCTAGTAATAATACTACCATGAGGGTCTAAACAAATTAGGTCCCATGAAGGTAATGGCCATTCAACTTAAGATGTCATGCTCGTAGAAATTAAAAATTTATTTGTCTATCTTTACTTTTATTTTAATAGTATATCTTGAGACTTAGGGATTTAGGAAGATGAAAGTAATAAATTTTGAAATGAATAATATGAGAAGTGTTTGAAAACAAATAAGTTGGAAATTTTGGCAAAGGAAGGTTTATTAAATTCTTGGAATATAATGTCTAATTTACATTATAGAACAGGAGGAACTCATGAATTCTTTATGTTAATTTATAATTTATGGCCATGGAATCACTAGAAAACTTAATTAGTGGTATAGGAACAAGAAGAACTCATGAATTATTTATGTTGATTTAAAATCTATGGTCATGGAATCATTAGAAAACTTGATTAGTGATATAAGAAGTTAATGGTAAATAACTTTAGCTATAGGAACATTTCTAATGATTTTTTTTAAGAAAAGGAAGAGTTATAGATTCTTACAACTCATTTTCCCTATTTTGTCATTTAGGTAGCCAACCTTTTAAAACTTCTATTTCCTCCCCTTATCCCTCATTTACTCTTATCACTAAACCTTAATCACTTAAAACTAAAAAGAAAGAAGAAAAAAACCTCCTTTCCAACTCCATTCTTTCTCTTTATAAGGTGAAAAACTTCTCAATCCTTGATTTTTAATGCATTGATTCTCTTATCCTCATTCATTTCTCCCTTTTATGTTGAATTTGAAATGAATGTTTGTTAAGGAAAAGATTAATAAACATGTCTTAACTTGAGAATTCTTGTTTAATGATTAAAGAATCACCTAATTTCCAATTGCTCACTTTAAGTCTTTCCTTCAAAAGTTGTGAGTAGCATTTTACCTAAATCTTAATTTAAATTCAATATTTTGCATAAGTTTGGTTTTCTAAAGGTTTTCAAGGAAATTGCATGAGATTATGATTTAAACTTTAGATTTGATATTTTAATGATGGATTTTGTTGTTTAAGAGTAATAGTTATGTATTTTAAAGATTTGGTGGTGATATTACATGTTAAAAATGAGATTTGGGGGTCGTTTGTGGTAGATGAACCATAATTTTGCAAAAAAAACCTATAATTCATGAAGTTATCATCAACTATATAGTTGATTATGCCTAATAGAGTTGCTCTTTAGGTTGACATAGTCAACTATAGCCTATTAAGATTGTTTCCTAGACAAATATAGTCGATTATGTTTAGCAAAGTCACTCTTTGGACCCTTATAATCAATTACAATTGGTAGAATCCTCCTTTAGAGACCTATATTCGATTATATAATTGATTATTGCCCTATTTATCTATATACTTGTATTATTATTGAAATTAAATGGCATTTTTCCTTCATATGAGTGTAAAATAAGGATAGATAGTCTTAATATGAATATTTAGATACAAATTAAATGTGTATATACTTATGACTACAAGGTGAAAGAAAAATGCATAATTGCTAGAAATTGAACCTAAATGTTATGTTTAAGTTATTGAACCACCTATGGCTTTACTTATGTATATGGATATAGATGCTTATGCTATGACTTTGGAATTGAATTATTACTTGAGATCTTATTATTATGTTGTGGATTATGAATTGAATGAGAATAATGTTAGGGAAGTTGATGCCTTTATTATGACTCATGCACCAGATTTGTGTACTTGTTTGTAAAGGGATAAGATTAATCCCAGAGTGGCAATGTTAAGGTTATGAGGGACACAGATGAAAGGAGTCAAAAGGAGGATATATATTTATTTGTTTATGATTGAATTGTATTGTAAGTCCTTACATTTGAAATCCCTCTTTTCTTTCTAACTAATTAGGTGTTGCTCTCAAAGGTTGTTTGTCATATGAATTCCATGAATGGCAATGGTAAAGTTAGTTAACTTATACATTTCATGGTTACAATTCATGAAATTTTGAATAGAATTTTAAACCCTATACCCAAATAGAATCTTAAATGTTTGCTCTTATCTTATTGTATTTAATTTTTATATATAATATTTGTCTTAGGTAGAGTATTTCTTACTAAGTCTCTATACTTACTTTATTTAACTTTTTAAATATCTAGCAAGACATGCCACCATTTTTATCATAATAAGTAGAATGCCCTCCTATAAGGCTTCTTCCACTCTTCTTTTATAGATTGGGCAACAAATGTGATGATATACATGTAAATTTGAATATTTGCAATTAAGCAAGATTAGTTAGGCCAAATAACCTTTTGCTAGGGTTAGTGATTAGGTACTAGTAATGTACTACTTAATTAGGCTAACTTATACCTAAGTAGAAAAAATATTTATAAGTTAACTTAACTATTCTTTTAAGAATAGATTCAAAGTAAGATGAATTGCTTATAATGAAATATATTTAATGCCACCACTTTTATCATAATAAGTAGGATGCCCTCCTATAAGGCTTTTTCTACTCTTCTTTTATAGATTGGGCAACAAATGTGATGATATACATATAAATTTGAATATTTGCAATTAAGCAAGATTATTTAAGCCAAATAACTTTTTGCTAGGGTTAGTGGTTAGGTACTAGTAATGTACTACTTAATTAGGCCAACTTATACCTAAGTAGAAAAAATATTTATAATTTAGCTTAACTATTCTTTTAAGAATAGATTTAAAGTAAGATCAATTGCTTACAATGAAATATATTTAAATTTATTTAATGAATAAAAATGTGTTGTGGTTGATTCCCTCATCGTGATAGTCGGTTAATATGGATAAGTTTGATAGGATTATTCAAGAATAGTCCAATGTTGATCATAGCCGTAGTGGGTCATGACATGAAGGTAATGGTTGCTTTGACTATGGGAAGAGAAAAACCACTTTCCTACTAACTTCTCTAGAATTCTTGGAGTTTATAGTTTGGCAGGATTAGAATAAAGGTCTTGCCTGGTTCATAGAAAAGACAGGCTTATCATGCTTGACCTATTACCACAAGTCCTTCAAATTAGGGCAAACAAAGGGATCCACATGCTCTCCAAACAAGCCATGCAAAAAAGGATAAAAGCCTAACCATGTCAAAATTTTTAACCACTTAGTAATGGCACTACCACTATCCCATACTAAACCTCTACTACCTTGTCCTACATTGTACTTCTTGTCCCTTATGATATTAACCAATATGATCCTTTGTACTAAATTGTTAGTGTCTAAGTTTGTACTTCCTTGTTAACACCCTTCATTATAAATACTCCTCCATCACAAATCTCAAGACACTAAACAATTCGAACATACTAGAAAAAAAACCTTTAAACATCAAAGAGTATGTAAAAAAAATCCTTTTTTGCTATGTTTAACAATTTGGTTTAGAGTACTTATTCTTCGCTCATCCTCCAAACCTCACTTTGGGATTCCATTACTATACTTACATCTTTCATATTTTTTGAACCCATTTTCCCGTAAAACATAGTTTTTTTATTTGATTTATCTAAATTTCTTGAACTTATAAGACCATTTCCACTCAATGCTTCCTTTATACCACTTAATACTTCCTTCATATTAGTCTAAAATAGTAAGGGTGTTTTGTAATCAATTAATCCACCATCTTTTAATTGATTTTAAAGCTTTTAGTTTATTGATTAAGTTAACAAAATATTTTAATTGTATTGGTAAACAATTGATTTGATCAATTGACTTAGCCCCTAATTAACTACTTTGGAAAAACTAAGGAATCCAATATTTTCAAATAGTTGAATCACCGAAAGCCTATAAAAAGATAAAATTGCCCTAAAATTATATAGCAATTTCCCCCTATTATTTGCTAAAAAAGAAGGTAATAGGAGGAATTAAAACCTATAACCTTAAGACATAACAACAAAATCTCAATAATTAAGCCACTATGTATCTTTAGTTAAATATATACCAATTTTATGTATGACTAAAAATTTATTTTAGTCCTTGTAAGATTAAAAAAAATCTCATATTTTAGTCCTTCTGTACATAAGATAGAATATTAAATTAATATATAAAAGGACTAAAATTTGAGAGTTTTTAATCTTATAAGGATCAAATTAATACAAATTTTTAGTTATGAATGAAATTGATAAAAATTTAATTTTACAAGAATCAAAATAAGTTTTTAATCTTAATATATACTAGAATATAATGGTTTTTCAAAAATAAGAAATAATCATTTAACTTTCATTAATTAAATTTACATGATAAAATTAACACTTTAACAAAATAAATATTATAATATGTTAAAGACTTTTTTTATATAATCATTCAACAAATCAATAAATTAAAATTCTTTTCACATTAAAAATAAAATTAATAAAATTAATTTATATATGCAAAAAAATAAAATTAATAAAATTAATTTATATACTCACACACATATAATGTAATCCCAAATTGTTTTGCTGAAATGCAAGTCCTAATTGTTTATCATCCATAGGATTAATATTTTTACAAGATCTCGTCGAAGAAGCAAGGATAAACAACTTCAATTAAATTGGTAACCTTTTTAATCTATGTTTCATGACATACAACAAATTTTATTTAATAAATAATAAAAATATATATTCTAGAAGAAAATTAACTTGATAAATAATATATAAATTTTTTAATATTATTAAAATAAAAAATTATGCTCAAATAAATAATAAAATATACTAATGACTTTATATATTAATTTGCATATAAGCAATAAATGATAAATAACTAATTTTATTAAATATTTTTATTCAAATATTTAATACTATCAATTGGTTAAATCAATTATCAGTTAATATATAATTAAATAAGTTAACTGTTAATGTAATTAATTGATTGTTAAACAATATCAATTTCTTTATAAACATAAAAGTAAATTTTTGTTAAGGTATAAAAATTTTTGAATAAAATTGATATATTACATATGAAGTTTTGTATCTCTTTGGAAATTCAATGTCTTCTAAATTCTAAAATGCATAATATATACTTGAAGATCAAACAAAAGTTAATAGAAATTAACAAAAATAGGACCAAAATTTCATTATTAAATATTTGAAGGAATTAAAACAATTTTTTAAATTAAACAAAACCACATCCAAACCTAATATTTATTTGGTATGAAAGTCCCACGATATCTTATTATCAAGAAGAAAAATATTATCTTTCAAGTTATTTTAGAAATAAAAACTATTTTAATCACCAACCCATCACCTTTAAAAGGCATGATTCCAAAGATGTTACCATCAAAATATTCCATCTCCTCCTCCCACTGGTCTAATTCACGATCAAAGCTAACCCACTAAACCAAGTTTCTTTCCAACTTTTCCATTCCAGAAAGGCTTCATTTATTTCTCCTTTCGCTCTCTCTCTCTTCCTCTACCACGCACTTCAACGGTCATTGACTTTCAAACCTCTCCATTATCTCTCTCTCCCACCGAAATCGGCACCCCCTCTGCACGTGATGTTCTTTATTGTCTGCGTTCAGCTCTTCTTTACCGCACGCGCGCACAGGCATTGTTTCTCTCTCCAACAATCAAAGGGCTCTTTTCTTTTCCTGTGCTTTTTTGGTCTCTGGCAATGATCTAATCTAAACTTAGTAATGATTTGTGATCGTTTCCTCGGAAAATCTTCCATTTTTCGGAGGAAATTGCAGCTGAAATTCGCCATTTCGTGAATCAATGTTTTCCTGCTTGCGAATTGAGCTCAGAGAGGCGTATTTGCGCCTTTATCCAATTTGTAATAATTGTATCTGCATAATTGGACCTTAATTAACTCGGTGACTTTGATTTTTTCGCACGAGATACGAAAGGAAGTGTAAAGTTCACTTTTCAAGCTCAAATTCTGATCATATTGTAGGACTTCTGATTGGATCTTAAATTTTATTCTTGGAGTTTCGAACAATTCTGAACTTTATTGGAGGAAATGCATGGGTATAGCCGCTTAGGTGGAGCGGCTCGCTCCAACAGCAATTCGCCGCCGACTTCGCCTCGGTTACGGCACGGAAGGAGAAAGAACAGTTGGGGAAATGGGTTCGTGGGGGGCGGTGGAGGAATTAGAGGTTCAAAAGAAAATACGATAGAGAAACTATTATTTGTGCTTTTGTCGGCGGTTTTTAAAAGAAGGGGCTTACTCTTGTTTGCGCCTTTGTTGTATATATCTGGGATGTTGTTGTATATGGGTTCTTTGAATTTCGATGTTGTTAGTATTAAAAATGGTGTTGTTGTTGTACACAAGCGTCCTCCCCCAGGTTCAGTGTATAGGAGTCCTCAGGTGTTTGAGAAACTATGGCCTTTCATGGAGACAGAGAGCAGCAATGGAAGTGTGAATGCGGTAACATGTCTTTCTCTATCTTTTGGTTTCTTTTTTACATTTTTGAAATTAGATTGTAATTCTGCATTGCTTAAGTTCAAACGTTACTTTAAAGATGTTTGAATTAGGAATGATCACTGTTGATAACAAGATTAATGATTAGTATTGTGCATACTTATGCTTTATGTATTTAAATTCAAATTGAAGTGCGGGTAAGATTTGGGCTTGGTGGAAAGGGTATCCTAGAGGATTGATGACAAACCTTGAATTTTTTGTTTCCTTGTGTTAGCAACAAAGGTTTGATGAAGGGTTTTTAAGGTTGAAGGCATAGGTACCTGATTTAGGCTTGTGTAGGTTATTTGGGATTTTAGTAGGGTTTTCAGAAGCATTCTTTTAAATGAAGGGATTATGATTTAATGGAATTTAGCATGTTGAATCACATCATATTATTGGCATCAGGCCCACGGTAAATTTGATTGCCTTGAAGAAGTTTATAAAGTCCCAAAATAATGAATAAATTTTACATTACATTGGGGGGACTGTGCAAGATAATCATACAAAGAAGAGTTTCCATGATACAATTTATTGATGGCTTTATTTTTTTTATTTAAAAGTAGTTCACATTTTTTTTAGGAACTTGTGTTTCAAAATATAGAGAAATTCTAATTTATACATCTATGCTTTATGAAACCACTAATATTATCATGTCTGCTAAATAATAATAATAATAATTAGATAAAAACACTATAATTCATGTTCCCCAACCTATGTCACTTTATAAATGTTTGTGTAATAGATGGAGCTATGCTTCTGTATCGACAGTTTAAGCTGAATGCATGTTCCTAAATTAAGAAAACAGATGCCGTTCATCATTAGGCGGGCCAAATTTATGTTTGGAATCATATGGTTACTCTGGCTTTGAAGGCTTAATTTTAGCTCATTGTTTTTGGCATGCAGCATATTCTTAACGCATGATGTGTACATAAGGATGTTGTAAATCATATGGCCAGCCTCAGTTTGTTGTCCATTTGTTAAAGGATTTTCTTGTGAAGCTTATTTTTGGTAACAATTGATTGAAAATTGTTGATATAAAAATCATGCAGTTGATGAAGGCATGGAATCTAAAGGGGCGTCAAGGGTGGAAGCCTTGTGCTAATAGAAGTTTTCAAGAAACAGGTCCTTTTTCTTTATGAAAACCATTTTTGTATCCTGCAAACCTCATTTAGTTTATTGACTATAGTAGTCTTCAAATTTATTAGCTAATTTTGTGCTTAAAGCATACTCAATGTCTCTTGAAATTTGTTTTTATATTCATGTTTAGACCTGAAGGTTCAGTAATTTCATTCAATCTTCTCATTACATCTGTTTTTAACTTGTGTGTTGATTTTTTAATAATTTATGGCCAATTTTTTACATGTCTTTCTCCTTTATTTTGCTAAAATTCTTTATGCTTCATGCTTCTTAGAATTGCCAAAGTCAAATGGATTCCTTATAATTGAAGCGAATGGTGGATTGAATCAACAACGGTTGTCGGTATGTATTTTTTTTTATGATTACTTCATATTATCATTGGTACTGGTTTATTTATCAAAAAGATCTGGACCTGATCCACGCATGAGAAAACAATTGAAATTCATGTATATAGGAGATAGTTGGATACAACCAATTTTGGGTTGATTGTGACATCCGCAATGTCCTTTCATATCTAGAAACTGATGACTGATGATGGTTGATAAGGTTTCTCTAGGCGTTTGACCATTTGTTCATATGCACTCCACATAAGTATCATGTTAGAATCAGTAACACATATTGGTCATACCTTCTAAATGGCATCAAGGCCATGCAATTCCTGTCTGCAGTTTGTCAACTCTGCATCTTATTTTTGCCCTTACTCTATATCTTTCTTTTTATCCAGATATGCGATGCAGTTGCAGTAGCTGGACTGCTAAATGCAACTCTTATGATTCCCATATTTCATTTCAACAGTGTTTGGCGAGACTCAAGGTGTTTGAATTATGTGCCTAAAATTTTTGTGTTTTTCTGGTCATTGTTGTTGTTTACAATTTATTATCTAATGTTGCTGTATGTCATTTTTGCAGTTTCAAGTTATTTGCTATTTCTTTTCAATTCTTCTGGTTCATATTCATGTTAAGAGTTTGGAATTGTAAGATGGAGCACGTTTCTTTGTCCAAAAGGAGAAAAGAAATATGTCATATTTAGCCATTGTGTTTCCTTCAGGTCCCTATTTCAATTATATTATAATCCAGGGTAGGTTGTATAGGATCTTGGGGGAAAAAATTGTCCACACTTGTGGACAAAGTATTATCTTTGGTCTGTTATTAGATTAAACTTTAGGAATGGACTTTTAGTTTAAGGCTGGGAACTAAAAGTTTTATAAATTTACAACAATTGAGTTAACTTTAGGGCTAACTAGATTATCTTTCCATTTTTCTACAATGGATGGTTTCTCTCTATAGACCCCAATTTTTTTAGCACTCATCTATGTAGACAAATTGAGAGCTATAGAAAGAAGAGTAGACATGTTCTTTCTAAACGGATGAGAATTTAGGTCATTCTTGTTTATAACTATGATCATAAATGGCTGGTAGTAGCACAATTCACTGATACTAAAAATGACTTGAAATATTCTCAAACTTGCAGAAGTTACAGATAAATTTAGTCCTACAGATGCCATTAAGAGAAAAAATTGTGCATTTGTTATATAAGTAACTATCACTGATACTGAAATCAGGAAAAATAAAGTCTATATACAGTGTTGGCAAAGGGCTTCTCCAAAGACATAGAAAAACTGCAAAACCTTTTAAATAGCTTGAATCAACTTTTGGGACATCGGAACTGGAAACTTGCTTATGTTTTGTACACCCAAAGCATTAAATATCAGCAATTAGTCCCTTTCAATTTGTAGCCACCATCTGGGGACTGGGGCTGATGGCATCATATTAAAGCCTTTATGCTTGTGCTCACAAAATGAATTTTTTTTAAAAATCATCTTCTATATTTATGAGTATCTTGTGATCATTTGTATGAATTTATTAGAAGATTCACATATGTTTCATCTTAATGTGGTGGCAGCAAATTTGGTGAAATTTTTGATGAAGATTTTTTCATTAGTTCACTTCAAAATCGTGTGCATGTGGTCAGAGAACTCCCGGATGACATATTACAGCAGTTTGATAATGACATAAGTAACATTGTCAACCTTAGAGTAAAAGCTTGGTCAAGTCCAAATCACTATCTTCAGAAGGTCCTTCCACAGCTTCTGGCAATGAGGTGCGTGGCCTTCTATTTTGTTTGTGTTGTAAATGACTACTATCTGCACTTCAATTGTTCAAGACAAAAAGTAGTTTCAAAAGTTTTGCTTGAAACTTCATTTTTCATTTTTTTAAAGTATATGTCAATTTATTCCAAATTACATTTCAGTTTTCCTCAGTGATTTTATTAAACTTGAGTTTTCCTTGGGCATCTATCCTCCTCCATGGCTACACTGCTCCTTAGCTCACCATAACTAATGCATGCTTTTTTTTTTCTCTTGCTCAATCTGAGAGGATATACAAGTCTCTGTGTCTACATAATTTTATGCCAAAGTGAATTTTGATCCTTGCTATTTTGCTTCCCAACACGCCTTCCTCCCCTCATTCTTCTAACTATATTGTATTTAAGCCTAAGGTCAGGGCTTTTGCTGTCGATGCTTCAAGCCTAGAGGGCTCTTATGTGAGAGGGTGTGTCAAATCATAAATAAAACAATTCCTTGGCCTAATCCTACATCTTCATAATTTGGAATGAATTTTTTCTTGAAAATTACATTCTCTTTGGTCTCATTAAATTTCTCTCCAGGTTTTCTAGCCACATATTTTCATGGTTGGCCTTTCTGATGTTTCCCCCAGTATTTTTGACCAACTGGAAATCAGGTCCTGAAAGAAACTTTATTGATTGTGTTGTGTAAATGTTGTTAAAAGGCTCGCTCTCCACTCATAGCTCGGCTTATGATTGATTTTATAAATAAAAGTTCAACCCCCTCTGCAGTTTGCGTCTGAACCCTGTATCTCCTGCTAGTCTCTTGCTGCTGTAACATTGCTAATCCCTTGACTTTACTCCTTGACTTTACTTGTGGCCTCTCTTTTTTTCCTTCACCCACTACAGACTTGGCATTATGTATTATACCAGAGTTCTGCTACCCCTTTTGAGTTGATGTTTCACATTTGTTTCAGCCTTCATTTATTTTGTTCTGTCAGCTTTGGAAGTACACCTTCCCCTTTACCTTTTACTTTGTTTTTGGTTTAATAGAAATCGTCTTTTAACCAGTACCCTCTCAGATGCATGCACTCCTGCACATATATGACAGCTTCTGCATAAGTATGTAGAACTGTAATCAATATATGAATGCCTTGGACTTCTGAAGAGTCATGTATTAGTTGTTTGTTGGGTCCGGCGGATCTTATTGCAATCTATTAGTATTTTATTATGGCATTTCTATTTTATGAACGGGCTAAATATCAAAAAATACATACAAAAATAAAATACAAATAATAAAACGTGTAGGGACTCATTGTAAGATACTTATTTTATTTCAGTTGAGACGAGTCATGTATTAGTTGTTTGTTGGGTCCGGTGGATCTTATTGCAATCTATTGTCTATGGTTCCTAAGAAGGCCTTGCTCATTCTTTACTGTAGGGCTGTACGAATAGCACCTTTCTCCAATAGGTTGTCTCAAACAGCACCTTCAAAAGTCCAAGGCCATAGGTGCTTTGCAAATTTTGGAACTCTTAGGTTTTCAGAACCTATACGAACCCTTGCAGAACAAATGGTTGATCGGATGATTGAACACAGCTCCAAAAGTGGAGGAAAATATGTTTCAGTGCATCTTCGGTTTGAAGAGGTTTCGTTCTTTATCTTTCGTGCTTTTGTGGTATGAAGAAATTATTTTCAAGCTTTAACTTACAATTTTAATTACTCTTGTCTCTATTAAGGATATGGTTGCATTTTCATGTTGTGAGTATGATGGTGGGGAGGAGGAAAAACACGAAATGGATATTGCTCGTGAAAGAAGTTGGCGTGGTAAATTCAGGAGAAGACATAGAATAATAAGGCCTGGCGCAAATCGCATGGATGGAAAATGTCCTTTGACTCCATTGGAGGTATTTGGTTATGAATTCTCATCATTTTCTTTTGGCGGTTTCTTCTTATGTCAATATCTACTCCTTTTTTTATTATGGCCAAAAAAAAAAAAATCTACTCCTTTCTTCACTGTTGGTGCTATACTTTATTTTTTGAAATAAATGGAAGGCTAGGAAATCTTGTTACTTTTTTTTTTTTTAATTCTTTATTTTTTGTGATGGAAAACAAAGAACTCAGCCAGGAAGTATTCCATTGATGGCATCCTAATTTTGAAAATTTTGGAAAGCAAAAAAATTTGAAATTAGATTGATGGGCAAATGAGTTTACCACAGTCACTTTGTTTATAGTTTCCTGTGATTCAGATGTTATGTTATTTTAAAAAAAAACTATTATAAGCAAGGCATCCAAAGAAATGGGGCTGGAAACTGGAAATTCAATGTCTATTAATGGGAAATAGTTCCCCTCATTTTATGGCATCTAGGATCCCAGGAAATTCTATTTGATAATTATATTGAACTTTGCATCATAGGTTTTCTCAAGTGCATCAGAATTAGAAGAATCTTTTACCCCTTAGGACAAGGAGGTACACTTCCCTTTCTTTTTTTTTTTTTGCCCTGGGGGGGGGGGGTGGGGGAGGACAGAATCAAGATTTTGGTCTTCAATCTATTTGAAGATCCCATAGGAAAATGCCATTTTTACTTATTTCATTTATCCACCTGTTTATCATGTCTCATGAAAGTTTATGGCTATTTTTCCACCTTAATTTTGGTGTGGAAAACCTGTTTTGATGATTTTGTTTTATATGTTTTGATGTATTCATGAAATAGTGTGGGCTGAAAAAATTCAATGTATTGATGTTTTAGGTGGGAATGATGCTTAGGGGAATGGGTTTTGATAACACAACCTCAGTATATGTTGCCGCAGGCAAGATTTATAAGGAGCAAAAATACATGGCTCCCCTTAAACAGATGTTTCCGCGATTACAAACCAAGGATACACTGGCTACTCCAGAAGAGCTTGCTTCTTTTAAGGTATCTCCAGGTTGAACTTTGCTTAATTGAAAAAGTAAAGAGTATATTCTAGTGTTGAGAAGCATGAGTAGGGTTTAGAAAGGGAAAGGTAGAGAAAGGCTAGAGAGATAATTAAAGACAAAACTGATATATTGGATTATCATTGAATGAAAGTTAGAAGCTGAATTGTTACATAAACATAACCCTAATGCTCTATTTACATTGAGCTCCTAAGAAACATAAAGATCCCAATACCTTTGACTTTGGGTGCAAGACAAGCAAGCTCATAGTATGACTAAGCCCATGCTGTAACTTAAACCTAATTATTAATGTTACTTTCTAACATTTAGGAAAAAGACAGCAATGTTGCTGGAAAGGAGTCAAATGTTGTAACCCTCAAGTTTGTGATGTAGGGTCATTTGTCTAGGTTGGCTGCTCTAGACTATACAGTTTGCCTTCACAGTGAAGTCTTTGTCACAACACAAGGAGGGAATTTTCCGCACTTCTTGATGGGTCATAGGCGCTATATTTATGGAGGGCATGCAAAGACAATAAAACCTGATAAGAGAAAATTGGCTCTATTATTTGACAATCCTAATATAAGGTACAATCTTGGCTTTCTTCACGATGTGATGCATATAAGATGAAGAATATTTATTATTCAGGATTTAACGTTTAGAGAGTATTTATTGTTTACAGTGTGAAATATGTCATTGTTTCTATCACATTCGAGCAGATTGCAATGCATCCTTTTTTTTGCATCGTAAGTGCATCTATCATGTTCATGCAGAAATTCCACTTCCCCTGTGATAAAACGTAGAGGAAAGTTTAAAGCTAGGCATATTTTTTATGTTCTAATAGACTATTGGAGATCCATCAGATTTCTAATATTTGTTTTTTAGATTACAGTCGTCTTTGATATAGGGAATCTGGACGGTGGTCTAATTTTTGTTGTATGTAAAATCAATGCTTGAGCCCTTAATGAAGGGGGCATGTGCTTTTCTGTGTAAGGTGTCCAGCAACTGTGGAATGATGAATTCACTTTAAAAAGTTGCATTGTGGTTTTAACATTGTCCATGGGTTCTTTTAATGGATCAATTTGTTTTATTTCATGTGCAAAGAACATATGCTTCTTTGGAGCCAAAAGTATGACACCAGCAAGAGAATTATATCATATTTTTTGGTTGTGCTGAAATGTTGTTTACAGTTTCTGATTTTTGAGATAGGTTTGCTTGAAATCATCCACCTTATAATACTATATATATATATATATATATTTTAATCACAATTTATTGCTGCATTTAAACCACCTTCATTAGGTAGCTTATGCTGAGAAAACTGAACTTTCAGTGTGCATTAAGTTTTGAATCACAACAAATTATCAATTATTGGTGTAAGTTACTATAGAATTTGTAAATGCAAAATTAATATAATAATGTCACAGCAAAAATATTAGTATAATAAGTGTTTTTTATTAATAAGTAAAATGAGACTTATATCCAACAATTGGGATGGTCAAACATTAAATTCTGTAAAAATTCAAGATGAATCTAATCAGGTCTTCTCAACAGGATAAACAAGATCTGATCCTCTTAAACATAATATTTGCTGTCTATCAGTGTCAAGTAGGATTTTTACTGTATTTTATATCATTGATTTAATTTCATTTGTGTATTGTTTGGCTTAAATATCCTTTCCAGATTCTTATCCGCTGTCAGATTCTTTTTTCTAAATTTTGAATGCTCATAATTTAGTTTCTTAAATTATTTCAGCATTCTTCTATTTCTGATGTGTAGATGGGAAGTATTTAAGCAACAGATGAAAGAAATGCTTCGCACTAGTGATCAAAAGGGAATGGAGATGAAGAAGCCTGGTGGTTCATTGTACAATTTTCCTATGCCAGATTGCATGTGTAAACTAACAGAAGCCAGAAATGATAGAGGTAATCAAATAGAAGCCCCAAATGAAGGAGGTTTTAAAAGGATGGAATAAACTTGTAAAGCTTATCATTTAAATTAAAATCATCTAATACATGTAATTTATTGTGTCATGACCTCGTGAATTCAGAATCTATATTCTTTCATTCAAATTAGGGAAAAATAATTATTGAGTCAATTTTTTGTTCTCCTGTCGTCTGCTAATGGATATCAGCAGACACGGTAATTGTAAGCTGAGACAGATGTGCACCTGATCATCATTATCTATATAGTATGGTGACTGGGAGAGTTTGGTATAACAGCTAGATATATGCTAAACTAGCATTCTATTTAGTTTCTTGTGATTGGTTGAAAACAATATCGCCAGCTTTGTTGGGATGGCCTGTGGTAGCTGCCGACAATTACTAGGTTGTCAATGGTTATTTTCAGGCACATACAAAAAGCCATTGTAATTTGTAAAATGAGAAATCAATTACATATAAGGGGTATCACTTGCAAGAACTAGAGTCTGCAGTGTATGAAGTGCAACGAATAGGTGTTCAATGCAAAAAAAAAACTGAAACGTGAGTAGTACCACCCTAATAAACTTACCTTGCTAAACATTGTCTGAATGCCATCATCTGAGAAAGATTCCATGAGTATTCAAATATAAAATTTCTAAATTAATATTTGTGTGGCATCAACTTTGTCAACCTGTCGAGTTTTTAGGCAAATTGTATAATGTCTAGATTTAGGAGTCTATTAAAGGCGGAAATCATATGATATGGTTTATACTTGAAAGTAATATTATACTTCCAACTCCAACTCTCCATCAATAGAACGCTACTAATATGAATGTGAATGTCCCTTGGCCTCTACTAATCTCCCTTATTGATATACGCAACTTGCTAATCACAACCATACCACAACGCCCATATAATATGTAATGGTATTGCGTCATAGATGCACACAACTTATTTGCTAATCACAATCATCTCACAATGACCTAATAATATGCAAGGGTAGATGCACTTGTAGTCCTACTATCAGTATCTCGATCCCAAAGGAAAACTCCAGAGGTCAAGAGGATAGGTGGTTCTTGGGAGAATTATACAGAATTCCAGTACTGCTTATGTCAGAAATTGAGCTCGTAAACATGCTTGGTTTGGTATGAAATTTTGTAGGAAAATTAATAATAATGTCAAGGCTTTGTAGGTCAAATTTGGGAGCAATCAAATTATATACTATTTTTTCAATTTTTTTCATTTTGAAGGTATTTTTGTAATTTCAATATGATTTGCTTGCCTTGTATATTGGAAAACACATGGCCACATTTCTTGTAATGGCATATTAAATCCATCTAGAGTTATGCTAAAATGTTTTATGTCAACTTGTAAAAAATATGTCCACTTATGGTAGGATGATCTTAATTCAAAATATTCCTTAAGGGGTAAAGTGTTAATAAGGCTGGTAAAGCATATCAGTACTAGGCTAAGTGTCACAAGCCGGTAGCTTAGCTGAAATTGTGTAGTTCATATTTGCCACTCTTGACAAATATGCTAAGCTTCCAATTAAAACTCACTCATAGTACATTTGGTAAAAATAGTAGGACATCGAAAATGTATCACTTATATAATAAAATTTCATACACAACATGTCTACAAGCCACAATCAAATATCACTAAAACATCTGTGCATATCAACCTACAAGATTGTCCCATATATGGAACCTCTAAGCACAACGGGTTGAAAGGGACAAATTTGAATAGCGAGAAAGATATTTTGTTCGTTTGGTATATGTCTCATTTTGTAGTTTTAAGTGTATAAGAGATGGTCATAAATCAACATAATTAAGTTCTTAACTTAGTGTCAAGGTACCCTATTGGGCCTTCCTAATACTTCATCCTCTCAAAGAATATTTTGAACAAAAGTCCACTTGACACAAGTAGACATATTTTTTTCCGAGTCGTCATAAGCCCTTTTTGCAATGCTCTAGGTGTCTGATTCACACCAAATCGCACGAACATGAACATAAAATGTAAGGATCACAAATGTAGACTTTTCAAACTCTTCTGAAATTTCAAACCATGCTAAAATTAGCAAAATACCTTAAACTTGTGAAAATTAAGAAAAATAGTACATAGGTCAAATTGATCCAGCTATAGAACCTTTACAACTTGCTTGGTTTTTTCACTAAGTTTCATCCAAATCTGAGCATGTTTGCCTATTGGACTGTTATAATTGCTAACTTGTGACATTTTCTCCCACTCTAAATGTCAATGCCTTTATTGACACCTTAATTTGACATGACTCCATAAAAAATCTATTTATTCTTTTGAAACTTCATGTTAGCTTTCAACCTACTCTTGAGTTACTACCTTAACTGCTCATACTTGTCTTTTTGAGTATTAAGAATCCCTTATCTCAAAGTTAGGTTATCACCTTTGCAACACTAGTATTCTCTTGATCAAATATATTCTCTATTAATTTCTCAAAGGATGGCCTCTATAATCTACTTTCAAAGTGTCCCAACACCTTTTAGTGCTACTTTCCCACTAGCTTTCTGAACTCATTACTTCTATAACTTATTCGATAAGTAGTTGCCTTTGCAACTAGGTGCTCACTGCTTTTGGAGGTTACACAAATGCCACCTCTACAACAAAAGTATGTGCTAATATTATAGCTTATGAGTAATGCTTAGCACTTTGAACTGCCTAATAACAAGTGCTTGCACCTAATATCCCATTTCATTAGTGAAAGAGCCAAGGGTTATACTTGATTTACACATAGGTCCTATAATATTGCTTACAAGTTTACTTGTGACACTTTCGATCAATTTATAATACTTCATAATGCCATTTTCACACTTGATTGGATTCTCTAATCCTCTCTAAATTGATGCCTTCTAACATCATATTGACCACTATAACCCACTCTCGAAGTTAATAAACTCTAGCATTGTGGTTCTCATATCCCTTTTAAATGCATACTTCGATAACTATTTTGAGTACATCATCTAATGGCTTCCCGACTTCAACATCTAGAAGGGGTTAAGCATAGAGCATCTTCCACTCTAACTCGAGTTTCACTTTACCTCTGCATAAGCAAACAATGAACCCATGGTCATTGCCACAAGGTCTTTCAATAATGTGATTATATAGTGCTAGTCTACTAGTTTTCCTTTAAATCATTATTGCCATTCCATAAAGCAACTATATAGCTTAACCCGCTACATGGATGAATCTTGTGTAAGATTGCATGCTTTTTATCCAACTCACAAATTATGCATGTTGTATTGATTCCATTAAATCTTTACTTTACCCTCTGGTTATGATCTCCCAAGCAATATGAATGATCATTATAAATCACTTGAACAGAATTTTGAACTCCTTTTTCTAGAGAAATCCACTAGTGCCCTTCAACTTTGGCCATATATTTTTGCACGACCAAAGATTTCACTTTTTGGTTCTATTGATCTATTAGGAAGTTGTTAAACAATCTAGCAAGATCAAGGCTTTTCTTATTACATTCTTTGTCAATTAACTTATCATTCTAGACTATGGTTTACATCCTTTGATGCCACTACTATGAATACATGTATAACTAATGTCCCATGCATATAAGCAAAATAATCATCTGGCACAAATGCTTAAGCTCAATGCATCAATATATGGTTACTCGAATGTATCATCCTCTTGCACACTAGCTTTTCGAACTGATTCAATCTCTTGTACCCTTTAGTCAAGTCTTTAGTAACGACTCTTTTAAGTTTAAGAATGATCACTTCGCATATTTCTCATATAGCATTGGACAAGCTGCATCTAAACCAATTATAATCTACCCAATCTTAACCCTCTAGCATAAATTAAGCTCTAACACCATTTGTCATAGGCTGGTAGGTTAGTCGAAATCATACAACACATACTTGCTACTCATAGCGAACATGCCAACTTTCCTAATAAATTGAATTAACATAATCTTAATTTCTATCCTAATTTTAATTTTAATTCTAAGAGAACTTTAATTGTTAAATCTTTTAACTAGACGATCTTTGATTATCCATGCATGAGGCAAAGCTCAAATAGACTATGTTAACTTGAAAACATTGAAAAATAAATAGAGTGAGTTACAAGAACTCAGTGAACTCGATTTAAAGTAGTATAATGTAAAAGTTAAATAAGAAATACTCAACAAATAGTAATTGATTGGCTTTATATGGCACAAGATTTAATGCAATATCAACATAACATTCCATTATTGCGGTGATATTGAATACATAACAATACACATATATATAGTAAAGTCTCCATGCCTTTTTTGCCTAGCCACAACAAGCATTCACATTCCAGTATAGTCTATACTACACTTACCAATATGCATATAGTAGTAATGCATGTATTTAATTTCTTTAGAGCCATTAGAGCGGAATCTACTTTTTTTTGGGAATATTAATGAACTCGATTATTGAAATTGTTCGGGATACCTTTTTTTAGCTCCTAGAATCTATTTCTTAGTATAAGTTCAATCATAACACAAATTGTATTATTCATTATTGTAATCTTCTCATAATCAATTAACAGATACTATGGTAATTCTGCATTTACTTAAATAAATAATTATTTCCTTACCATAGATGTCATTCCCATATCATTTATGTATGACTACAAGGATAATTCAATAATAATCTATGCTATATAGTTGTACCTTAAAAAACTCACATATGGAAGTATGTATATATTTCGTATCATTAAAGAGCATATAAATTATAACATTTAATCAATACTCTGTTAAGATATTAATTTAGAGAGGGATATATTCTCACCTGAAAATGCTTGTTCACTCTTGAAAGCTTCAAGGTATCCATATTCATCTTTTCACCTTTTCTTTCTTTGCAAAATGGCTTCATCAAAGCTTCATTAGTGGCAGAAACTTGATACAATACTAGAAAATGGGAAGGGTTAAATAACCATGCTTCCATCCTTTGGCTACACCTTATATGGCCTTTATTCAATAACTACCATTCGCCATGAGCTAGGAGAAGCACTTGCTAAGCAGTATTAGCCAAAAATAGAGGGGGCCACTATAGAGGAGTGAAGAAAAGCTAACTCCTAAAGTGCTACTTCCTCACTCCACTTGGAATTCCCTCCATCACTATTAGAAGTGATGGCTCGATAGGAAAATGCACATGCAATCAAAGTAACTTGCGACAACAGTGATGGGTGATTGTTGTGGGAGATGAAGTCATTGGTGAAGGAAAGGGAGGAAGGAAAAAGAAAGAAAGAAGAGAGAGAGTGAAGAGAAAGAAGTTAGGAAGTAAAGTGGAAAGAGAGGGAGAGAAGAAAAAGAAGCCAATAAGTAAAGTAGAAAGAGAGGGAGCTGACATTAAAAAAAAGAAAAAAGGGAGGAGAAAGAATGAGGTAGTTAAAATAAAAAGGGAAAGAAAGAACAAAACAAAAAAAGAGAGAAGAAAGGGAAAATGCTTAAAAAAGAGCTATGGGTTCTTCTACGATGTTTCTTGGTACATCTTGAGCTCACCCCTTTTTTAATCTTGACTTTCCATCTAAATTAAATACTAGTTTAGCCATTCTTTTATTTTGGAAATTCATTTTCATAAATTGATTTATTTAAATTCTCAACTCAATTATTTTCATTTTCCACCAATATATTTATATATACTTTTACTAACTAAATAAATTTAAAATTTCTAAAATTAAGTATTTCAAGCTTTCATAATTTTTAAAATAATTTATCAAATACAAATAATTTATTTCATAAGGTCTTGCACATATGTTTACTAAAATTATTTTCAACTTGTGAAAAGTTCCTTGTATAAATCAATACTAACCAAATAAATATAATTTGAGTATCACCTTCAATACCATTCTAATATCCTAGAACTTAAGAAAAGAACGAAAATTTAAAATCAATTATTAACCAAATAAATAAAATGAATATTCACAAGCATTGAAATTTTATAAAATTTTAAATATAAACCTGGGGTATTACACAGGACATCGAAGATTTATTGTTTATATGATAAAGTTCCATGTGCAATATGTCCGTAAGCCACAATTGAATGTCATCAAAGTACCTAAGCATACTAATCTGTAAGATCATCCCACACATGAAATCTTTAAACATAACAAGCCAAAAGGGACAAATTTGAATAAGGAGAGAGACACTCCATTCTCTTGGTATATAGCTCATTCCATAATTTTGAGTGTGTAGAGGATGGCCACAAACAAATACACTCAAGTACCGAGCTCAGTGCTAAAGCGGCCCACTAGGCCTTCCTAATATTCTACCATTTTAAAGAGCATTTTGAACAAAAATCTACTTATTACAAATAAACATACTTTTTTTAAGTTATCATAAGCCATTTTTGCAACACTTTGAATGCATGATTCACAACAAATTGCACAGATATAAAGATAAAAATGTGAGAATCACAAATACAAGCTTTTTGAACTCCTATGAATTCTCAAATCATGCCAAAATTATCAAAATATCTTAAATTTTGGAAATTTGAGAAAAATAGTGTACAAGTCAAATTGATTCCAAATTTCAACTAAAGGACCTTTACAACATGCTTGATTTTTCCATCAAGTCTCATCCAAATCCAAGCGTGTTTGTCTATTAGACTATCACAACTGCCAACTTGTGATACTAAGGATGGGAATGTGTTGGCTTAGTGCCTCCTCCTACATATTCTAAACTATGTAATAAGACATATATTAATTAAAATGAAGTAGTTGTCTCCCTATTTAATTATCCTAAAATTTTGGCTTATTTTGCTTAAATGCTACTATAGTAAGCATTCTTAAAGCTTAGTTGTGCAGGTGTTTTATTTTACTTGCTCATGTTTCATGTTGACATGTTGCACATAAAGTTTCATTGTATAAGCAATAAATCCACAATCCCCCAATACCTATTCTAAGTGTGGCTAGAGTTTATGAAAAGGTTAGCATATTGGCCAAGATGAGCAAATATGCTTCATGTATATCGTGTAGAGAGTTACTGACCCATGGTAGTACTCTAGTTATGTAAATGAAGTAATAAAATAAATTTTTTTAACATAATCAAGGTTGTTAATAATCTTAGCAAAAAATTTGATAATAAAAAGGAAATTATTCAATCACACTAAACTTGGTGTGTAATATGCATAAGAAGATGAAAGCATAAACCTTATCTTTCTTAATAGTTTACAATAGAGAGGGAAATAAGGCAAGTCAAACTTCAATAATATAAATAGATTAGTTTTATTTTAAAATTTTCTAGCTTGAGTTTAATTTATGACCTATTATAAGTCAAAATTTTGGCCTAACTAACTTATTGGCAAAATTTACGAAGCTTGATTTGATTAATTTGTTTATTTAAGAATAATTACCAAAAGATTAATAAGTCATATACACAAGCTTGTAGGTCTAAGCATATAGGGTAGCCTAATAGATTAATAAACCAATCCTAAAGTTAAATAGACTAGACCAGTTTATCAAATAAGCCAATACATTGGTCTAAGCATGCTTTAATTAAATAAACAAGTTAAGTCATCTTCTTATCATTCACAAATGACCTAAATTATTTTCACTTCCAGCTCCTACTTTTAAACTCTACCTAGGGACAATAATTTAATGTGGATGGCATACCTAATGGGACCATCAATTTTTTCCCATTTTAGTACAGGTATGGACTTTTAAAATGTATACAAGGTATAAGTAAGGGAATATTTACTAGAATTTCTTTAGGTACAAATACAAGTATAGGAATTACACTACTTAAGCCTCTTCATATCTATATTATATAATATATAATTATTATTTGTATATATAAAGTTAGTTAGATAATAACAAGGAAAATTAGAATTATATATGTAATAATTTGATTTAAATATAAAAAGCTTTTGCCAACACTTTATTGCTACAATGGTACTTGATATTACTTTAAAGATTTTACTCCTTGTCATGTCTAAAACTCAAACTTAAAACCTTGTATATGTGCATTAAATGAATTATCACTCTAGCAATTACTAAAAAATAAATCAAATTTTTAGAGATAAACATCAATAAGAACTTCTATAATATACTTTGTTATGTTAGTATTTTAGCATTTAATTTTAGGTAACTATATTTTTGTTATATGCAAACTTAATTTTATTAAAAGTTTATAATTGAATGTAGATAAATATACATCATTTAAATAAAATAAGAAAATTGGGATGGATACAAGAATACAAGCATCTAGTATTGAAAGGTCAATCTACATAAGTATCTTACTCCCTTAGGCCTATCTATTAAGGAGACTAATACATTGTCCCAAGCTTAATTTAATTTAATAAATGAATCAAAACAAGGTTTTAACATTTATGAACGATTTAATTTATTTCCACCCTAACTTCTCACTACTATAGATTTTCCCTTTAAAGTTGATATAGCGATGTTGGTTAAAGTGAAAGCCAATATATATAATGGTGCAATGACATTTTTTTAAAAATAAGTGCAACTTCTTTCATTGATTAGTATAATAAACCAATGTTGTAAGGCTTATTTTCTAATGAAAAATGAAAGGTCTATCCTAGGAAAACTTAAGATGATGATTTTTATATATAATTGGCATCTATTGTTATTTACACATTAGTTTTTAAATACTCGTTGTTTAAATGAATACCAAATGTTGAATAAGTGGAATAATTGATGCTAGTTGTATATTAAACCAACGTTTAAATAAATATCAACAACCAATTAATGTTTTTATTTATGACATTATTGGAAACTATAAAAAATATTAGTACTTTAAATGTCAATTGTACATGAAAATCAACATCTAAAGATAATTTATAGCCAATTAATGTTTGTATTTACAATATTATTGAAAACTATAAAAAAGTATTTGTATTTTAATAATCTACTCATTTAAAATGCATTATCACTTACATTGTCAATGTTTGTATGAACTAACATTAGAATTGATGTTACTTTGCTTATAAATTCACTTGCACATTCTTTTATGCTTAGGTTGAATTTGAGTATAACTCATTCATTCTTTAGAGATGCTTCAAGGTTATTAGAAGCACCATATCTATGACTCTAATGTCTCTTACTTTTAAATAACATGAGGCATTAAAAAAGTCACGGATGAGTGAAGTAGGAGATATGATTCATGCATGAGGTGATTCTAATAAATTCAAAGAATATTTAAATATAAGTGAGTTATCCTTATATTTCACCCTTTTACTATAAAGAATAGATGCCTATGTTTGTAGAATTTGATAGAGCACTTTAACATGAGGAAAACAACATAAATCTCTTTAAGAAATGAGAATTTGCAACAAGGATTTTAATCTCTTTAATATGAGAAATAAGTGGCTATGTTGCAAACTGTATTGATGATATATTGTTATTTTTGGGTAGGTTGTTGTCTTATGGAAAACATATAGCATATCATAATTTGTAAATTTCATCAAATGATTAGTATATTTCTATACAACATTTTCTAGTGATGTTGATAATATTGTTAAAAAATCACATTAGTTTTTGACCTAACTAACATATGAAGATATAACACTGGTCAATTAACTTGTAATAAATGTAAAAACATGTCAAGATCGATGTAGAAATTGTATTTAAAAAAATTAAGGGAAAACCACATAGATTATTTATTAAAAACAATGTGGTTTGTATAATGCAAACACCACATTATTATTATTATTTTTTACAAACTAATGTCTAAAGGTATTTTAAGGAATCAGGAGACAAAGAGTTAGATCAAAATATTGGTATAGATTTATTATGTAATAAATACTAAGCATTTACTAATAAATGTATTAGAAAAGACTACCAAAAATTAAGATGTTTTAAAATACATTAACAATCAAGTTATCTGAAATAAAATTGTCATGACCTAACTTGATCGTGATTGTCATGAATCTAGATACTAGTTTCCATAAGCCTTAATACTTTTAATCCCAACTATCTAATGGAGGTTTCCAATTTTCTAGGGGAACTCAAAATTTACTTTAAAACTTTTTCCAAAAAAATAGACATAATCTTCCCTATTTTTGGACACTTCCCAAGGGCTACATGCCCTATAATACAAAACCTGTATATTTTCTCAAATAAGATAGTATTAGACAAACACATAGTACAATACAGTTTCAAATCTATATACAAAAAAATGATTCAATACATCAAATGTTGAATCAATATCATTTCTATCTCTGATTATAATCCTAATCCAAAGAGAGTTTCAACTATCAAATCTTCCAATCCAAGCAACCTTTGATTCTCCATGCATGAGGTGTAGCTTAAATAAACTACCTCAACTTGAAAACATTGAGAATAAATAGAGTGAATTGTGTGAACTTAGTGAATATATATCTATCACTATTAATTCTTAATTCAAATATATTAAGTAATCACATACTATCTAACTATTTGATAAGGAAGATAAATATAATTCAAACTTCCTATGTTTCTAAATATGCAAAACCAAGCCTTAGATGAAATAATCACTTGCACACAACTTAAATTCTATACTTCTCATTATACATCATAGTATTTTTTATTATCCGATCGCATATATCATCATCATATCACACATTGCCCATTCTAGGTAGACATCACAGTCACAAATGGCCATTAAGGCTTAAACATAAACAAACTCTGACAATCACATCAAGTCTTTTCAGACATGTCAAATAATGATATCTAACCATTGATAATTTCCAACATCATATCATATCACACATCCAGCTATAGTAAATATACATATAGTTATTTTTTAATTTCTAGGTCAATACTATAATTTTTCTCAACTATTCACTAAGAATTTCTCATTCAGCTCTTAGATCAATCTTATATCATTCACAACTATTTTTTAGGAATTTCCCATTTAACTTTCACATCATTAGCTCCATCATATTTCTAATCTTAGTGCCACTCATAACATAATTCACACTATAATCCTTAGCATATAAGTGATAAGAGAGCTCAATCATAAGCATTCAACTTTCAAAAGTTTGCTTTATAACTATTCATAATATTCAATACAAGCCCATATAAACATTTATTTGTAAATAATATGCAGATATCATTGAAACTCAATCATGATCCATCAATAGTTAGACATACTACTATCACATTTCTGCTACACACTCTAATTAATTAACATTTACTTAAACAATTAACTATTCTTATTCCATGGTACTAAATTTATACATATATATATATATATATATATATATATATATATATATATATATATATATATACATGAATAGGAAATCTATACTATTAAGTAAAAAAATTCAATTCACAACATTTAAACTATCTTTTATTAAGACATCAAGATGTGGTGAGATATATACTCACATAGTAAGGTGCGTATTTTCTATAAAAACTTGGAGTAGTTTATTTTCACATTTTCTCTTTTTCCTAATTAGAAATTACAAATATGAATTATAAACATAAGGCATCACTTATGGTATTTCTACATTTCATAGCTTCTAAATCGAATCATATCACATTACAATTCATCAGTTTCTCATATATAACTACTTTTCCAATCCAAATTATAAAACAATTAAAATATAAGATTCTGAGGATATAAATATATTTTAAGTATATTAGTTTAATAATTCTAAGCATAATATCATTATTTCATCAATATTACATTAAGTATTTAAATTATATGGTAAGACAAGGTTTTCTAAATTAGATTCAAACTTTTTATTATATTCAGATGTGATGCTCTAAAAGGCTTCAATCATATAGTTTCATTGCTCCATAGTATAAAAATATCATCTTTCAAAAGTACTACTAAAAATCCATAATATACATAAAATAGGTTCTCTTGAATCAAGTTGGAATCATGCAAAATATAAGAATATAATGCTATATAAATAAGCTTTAATCACCTTTTTTAAGCACTCTATATCATAAAAATATATTTTTTCAAAGTTTCAACTAAAAACCACAATACATATAAAATGGGCTTATCTTGAATAATGCATTAAATCCTTATAAGTATAAAATTTTATGTTACAAATAGGGTTACCCACACTAGAAGTGCCTAATTGGAGCTCGTCGGTACTGAAAAAGTAGCAAATCATCAATGGCTTAAAGAGAAAACATGGCTTCCCTGTTGTTGTGTTGATGCCACATTGCATGGCTTCCTTACACTAACCAGCAGCAATGGTTGGCTAAAGTTGATCGAAGCAACAATAGCATAATAATAGCTCATCATATTGGTAGTAACTTCATTAACAATGACCATAATGAGAGAGGGAGAGACCAAATCAAACAAGCTGAATCAATAGTTGCTAAAACACATAGTAACTAAATAGAAAGCCACAAATAAGAAGAAGCTGTGGTAAGAAAGAAGGGAGAAAAGGGAACAAATGAGAGAGAAAAAGCACTAGGTGGGTAGAGAAATAAGAGAAAGATCTAGAAAAATGTAGAAGAAAAGATCTAGAAAAATGTAGAAGAAGTTGAAACCGTGTTATACCAAGAAAAAAAGAAAGAAACTGAGAAAAGAGAGAGAAAAAGTGATGGATAACTGAGAAGGAGAGGAATAAAAAAATAAAAAGAAAATAAGGGGAGGAAAGAGAATGTACCAACTTACTGTTAATAAAAAAGGAAGAGAGAAATTAGAATGTAGCTTTGGGAAATGATTTCACGCTTCTTACACTACTTAAACTCTTCTCTAACACATAATCTCTACCCCTTACTTAAACTCAAGTACATCTTAGACATTAACTTGTTTCAATAATTCATTTTTATAAAATTAATTTTTTTTTACAATCTTAACTCAATTTTTTAATCTTCTTTCAATATAACAAATATCCATATACTTTCAATGATCTAATAAATTTTAAAATTCTAAAAATAATTATTTTAAACTTTCGCATCTCTCAAAAATAATGTATCAAACACAAACAAATTATTCTATAAATCCTTGCATCCAAATTACTAACATAATTTCTCAACTAATGAGAAATTTCTTGTAAAAATTATTTTAATCTAACCTTAAATCAATAATCACCATAAAATAAATATATTCCATGTATTATTATTAATATTATTTTAATACTATAAAATCCTTTAAAAGAAAAGAAATTTGAAATTAAATATTAATCAAATAAATAATAAATAAAGATACGTAATCAAAAGCATTGAAATTTATAAAAATTTAAATATTAATTAATTAATAAATAAATATTTACAAGTATTGAAATTTATAAAAGCTTAAATATTATTTTGGGATATTACAAGTTCTCCCATTTTAAAGAAAATTTGTCCTCGAATTTTCAAAAATCAAGCATGAATGTATAAAATTGTCAATGGCCTATGTATTAATTCTATGCATCATCATGTGAGATAAAGTGCTTCTTTCTCTTTTCTAAATGATTTTGCATACTACTTAATCTAAATAAAATCAAATGAATTGTTAGTATTTAAATAATTTAGCAAATCACTTACATTAAACTTAAGCTAACATGTTTACTTATGTGCTAGACACCTTTCAGCAAACCAAACACAAACAAGTACTTTAAGCGTAATTTTAAAATTCAACACATAATTCATAAACATATATCTCATCTCGTAGCTAATCAAATAAGAAATGTTATCTACATCAGCATTGATAATTCATTGTAGTCTCAATACATTCCATACACAACCACAATCCACAATTGTAACAAATCATAGTTCACATTCCATAATCAAAGATCTCATCCAAGAATTTAATGATAAAAATAAGCCCGCAGCTTGGCTTCATCTAGACTACAATCACGTTCATACTTTATTTGATCAACCAGTAAAATTTGCAATCAATAATTATAAATCACGTTCGCATATGCTTGGTGGCAAATTATGCATTTTGCTATTGCAATAATATCCTCATAATTCTATTTCAAAATTCAACAATAATCATTCATACAAGTATAAACTCACAATCATTTATTCACCAAGTATTACCACAAACACTAACTTTACACACAACCTTTCTTGGATATTTATCAATCATTTGAATAAGCAATAAAGTTCAATTACATTCACATCAAATAGTAACATCTAAGGTCAACTAAATATCAATATAAGAACACAATACACAACAATATAGAGAATAGTTATAGTAACTTCTAGGAAAAATTCACTAAATGACCATAATTGATATCCCAGGTTTCTCCTTATATCTTTAGTTTAGCCTTATCTCCCACCACCCTAAGCTCGAGGCTATTAACCTTTTTCCTCCACTACTAACCACTTCTTTCCTCCTTTACAAAGAATTTATATCTCCCCCATCACAAATAATATACAAGATAAGTATTCATTCTTATAATGACCATTGTAGATAACAATCATTCATTTCATTATCTCATATACCAATGAATAATAATAGGATGTCATAGGCATCACATCACTACAATGGGACACCATATGCATCAACTATATATTTCAATGTCATATATCACAAAGTACGGTTAGAACATTAACTATGCCATAAGGGTTTTATTAATAAAATATGCCATTTTGATGTCATTAACCATTCAATGTCAATAAATTTCATAATTTATCACATACTCTCTAACACATTATAGAGTAAAATAACTATCCAATGAAAATTTTCAATTTTCTAGGGGAACTTAAAATTTACTTTAAAATTTTTTACAAAAATTTGAACAAAGTCTCTCTTATTTTTGGATATTTCTCAAGGACTACACACATTATAATACAAAACTTGTATATTTTCTTAGATACGACAACATCAATTAAACACATAGTACAATATGATTCCAAACTTATACACCAATAAATAATTCAACATATCAAATGTTGAATCAATATTATTTCTATCTCTAATTATAATCCTAATTTAAAGAGAGTTCCAATTGTTAAATCTTCCAATCCAAGCGGCCTTTGATTCTCCATGCATAAGATGTAACTCAAATAAACTACCTCAACCTAAATACATTGAGAATAAATGGAGTGAATTGCGTGAACTCAATGAGTATATATCTCACCATAAATTTTTATTTTAATAAAAGATGACTTAAATATTATGGATTATATCTTCTTATTATATTCATGTATGTATATCTACACCCATGAATAAATTTAGTTTCATGGTATAAGTACAAATAGCTATTTGAGGAAATGTTAATTGATTAGAGTGCACAATAAAAGCATGGTAGTGGTGATAACTATTAATCGATTGTGATTGAATTTAATGATATTTGTATGTTATAGCCATATAAGAGGATATAGTGGCATTACTGTATATTTATGCCTATACTGTTATGTGCTTAATACTATCTAATGATGAATTAATTACTTCACATTGAAATTTTATAAACAATTGTGATATGAGAATTGAACTCTCCCATGTATATTATCTATGAAACATGCCATGGAGGATATTGGAAAGTGTGAATTGTGGCAGAGCAGTGACATTAGAAATTGTGATTGTAATGTAGCAATGCTTTAATAGTTAAATGGAAAATTCTTAATAAATAATTATGAAGGATATAAAATTGACCTAAGAGTCAGATGGAAAATTCCCAGCATCCAGTTATATATATATATATATATATATATATATATATATATATATATATATATATATATATATATATATATATATATATTGACCTGAAACCAAAAAAGTGGCTAAAAGTAGTGTCACGACCCACTTTTGATCGTGATCGGCGTGGATTCAATTACTAGTTTCCACATGCCTTAACAATTTTTTATTCTTTCTATTCAACGGAAGTTTCCAAAGTTTAGGGGGACATAAAATTTCTGTTTTTTTTTTAGATTTTGTAGAAAATTAGATAACGTCTCTTTTATTTTTGAACACTTCCCAAGGGTCATATGCCCTAAAATATAAAGCCTAGATTATCCAGATATGACAGAATCATATACTTACATCATACAATACAAATCTGAAGACCAATACACAAACATAAATTCAACATAACAACCATTGGATCAACCAGAACATTATTTTAAATATTGATCCTAATTCAAGATGATCCTAATTCAAGATAATCCCAACTGTCAAATCTTCTAATAAAACAATTTTGATTCTCCATGGATATTACAAAACTTAAATCGAAATCCTGAAAATATTGAAATAAAATAAAGTGAATTCTAAGAACCTAATGAGCATATATCTACCAATATCTGGCTAAATATTTGTAAGTTAAACATATATTAAATTAAAATATTAATAAACCCATTTTTTTCTAGACATTTGAAATAGATAAGACTATGCCCGTAACGTGAATTCTCTTGCATATAACTCGATACTATAAACTACCCATTCTGAGTAGATATCACAATCTTGTATAGCTATTAAGGCTAAACACAAATAATTCATCTCATTCACATTAAGCCATCGCAATCATGTCAAACAAGGATATCTATCCACAAGTAGAAATTCCAATATCATAAAATATCACGTAATAACTACGGTAATCATACATGTATCCACTACCTCATTTCAAGGCCATTTCCATGCTTTTCAACTATTTGCCAGGAATTTATCATCCAATTCACACATCAATTAGTAATTGGCTAATAAGGACGTAATCATACTTTTGCTGCGTACTCTGATCAATTATCATTCGTGGGTAACTAATTACTCTTATATCACAAAACTAAATTTATATAATGAATATAAAATCTATATTATCAATAAAAGAAGTATCATTCACAATATTCGAATCATATTTTATCTAAATAAAAGTGATGGTGAGATATATACTCACTTGGTGTCATCCACCTATTTCATTTATCTTGAAGCATTCAAATTTAAATTTGCTCTCTTTTTCCTATTTGTAATTTATAAGAATAATTTGAAGATAAATGAATATTCCTTTTAATCATTTCAATTCCAATTTCATATCTATAGCATACTAGTTATGTAGATCATTAACTTCTTTAATTTTCTAATGTTATCTCATAAGACCAAAATATACTATCACAAGAAGATTTTGAAATTAAACTCATACATGTAAAAATACTAAATCCTGATAATAATAGAAAATATACTTTAAACATATTATTTCATTGTAATATATCATAAAACTCTTATTTTGCAAGATCATCATTATATATAAATTTACTCACAACACATGACTTTCAAAACATACAATCACCACTAAAATATTATCATATAATGATCTAAGATAATTCCTTTCATGTAGATCAAAATCTATATAGCATAAAATCATAATACCTCACAATTACTTTAATCTTAAAAATACTATTTTTCATAAATATTATTATATATCACAAAGAGCTCAAAAAGGGTTTTTCTTGAATTAGATGTAGATTCCTTAAAATTATAGAATAACAGGATACAACATCCTATTTTTGACATTTTCCATTATAAGAGCTATATATATATATATATATATATATATATATATATATATATATATATATATATATATATATATATATATATTATTTTTATATCTTTTTTTTTTTGTATAGCAAGTAGAAAAAAAATGGCAAGATGAAATCCAGAACATAACACGAATGCAAACTAACAGATTATAACAAGCAATGCGAATCAGACCAAGCTTAGATTAAATATTGGTAGACTTTGAACTTTAGGCAAACTGCTCTAATGCAATGCTTAAGGACAACAATGAAATTAAAAGCAAACAGTACCAGCCATGGAGCCCGCGATTGCAATCAGAACAATACATAAATAAACTTGAAAATAAAATAGAAATGGCACCTCATAAAGGCCATAAGAAACTTGCTGTCCAAGACCAATCACAACGTTTAGCTCAACAGTTTCCTCCTCGAGTTACAACCGAGACTACGGCACATGGAGTTGGAGGAAGCAGCAGCAGTGTTGATGGCACTCTCACGGGAAGATGACGATCCGAAGAAAGGAACACGGGAGAAACCAATTTAAAGCTCCCTCTGCAACGCTAATGAAACGCCAGTAGCGAAAGTCATTAGCCACGGCGACAGTAGATACATGGAAGTGAGGGAGGGTGCAGAGAAAAGAAAGAGAACCCGTGAACTAAGAAACAACCAGGAAGATAAAATGAAATAAGTGAGAGAGAACCGAGGTCACAGCTATAGCTCCCACAGCGCTTAGAGGAAGAGGTGACGGCAGGAGGAACTCATAGCAAAGGAATGAAGGAGAAAAGAAACTGAGGCCGTTCCAAGAGAGTGACAGGGTTCCGTCTGAGAAATGAGAGAAAAAAGAGGGAGAAAAAACCAACATGTAGAGAGGAGAAAGAGAGAAAAATCTAGGAGAATAGGAATACGTGGCAGCAACCAGGAAATACAAGAATAACTAAAAAATGTAGAAATCCCAGGAAAATAAAGGGAATTTTCGAAGAAGAAATAAAAAAGGGCAGCTAAGGATATAATTCCATATTTCTCACTGCCTGTATGTTCATTCTCTTATAAAATTTTAACTATTATTTCATAAAAATTAATCTTGATCCTTTACTTAAATAATAATCCACTTTTATAAAACTTATATTATTGAAATCTCAAATCCATCGTTTTCAACTTCCCCTTAATAGGTGTAAATATATATATTATATAATAATTTAATAAATTTAAAAATTTTAGAATAAATATTTTAATATTTCCTAATTTTTCAATATAATCCATCAAAATACTAATAAATTATCTTATAAACCCTCACATTTATAATCATCAAAATATTTTCAATTTATAGGATTTACTTATAAAAATTCGTTTCAAATTAATCATAAATTAATAATAGCTATAAAAATAAATAGATCTCAAATATTATCATAAGTATCATTTTCGATACTTTAAAACTTTTAAAATAAAATTTAAACCAACTACTAATTGAATAAATAAATGATTACCTAAATAAATACTTATCCACAAATCTCAAAATTTTTACCTTATATTTAAACTCGAGTATATTACAAGTAGCAACATGTATGCTTACTATAAATGGATGTGGGACATAATGAAATATTGGAATTTATCTGTGAATGACTATTACTATTTGACATAATTACAAGAACTCAAATTAATTATGATGATCTTATTGTGATTAAGCCTTAAGGGCTATTTGTGAGTGCAATGACTACCTGGAATACGTGGTGAATGATATTGGTTAAGATTATTATATTTTGTGATGCAAGATATGAAATCTAAGTTGTATGTAGGTGAAATTCTCATTTGAAGTTTTATGTATATTTCAAAAATCTAGAAAATAAGTTTGTTAATATTTTCTAATTTAGTACATAATTAACCTGTGATTATGATTTATAAAACTGATCTCTTACAAGGTAGTGATAGGTATATATTCATTGAGTTTCCATAACTCATTCCATTTTATTTCAATATTTTTAAGTTAATATTAAGTTTTGTAACATTTATGAAGAATCAAAGACTCCTAAATTAGAAGATTTAATAGTTTAAGTGTCTCTTTAGATTAGGATTAAAATTATAGATAGAAATGATATTACTTCAACATTTGATGTGTTGAATCATTTATCAGTGTATAAGTTTGTAATCGTGTTGTATTATATGTTTGATTGATACTTTTGTATTTAATAAATATAAAGGTGTTTTATTTTAGGACGTGTGACCCTCAGAAAATATCCAAAAATAGGGGAGATTTTGTCCATTTTTTCATAAAAATTTACAATGAAATTTAAGTTCCTTTGGAAATTTGGAAACTTCTATTAGATAAAAAAAAGCAAAAAAGTATTAAGGCTTATGAAAACCGTATAATGATATCTACATCAGTCACAATCACGTTAGATTGTGACAAAAACACATGTAATAAGTGAGTTTCGATTAATGACTAATGTCTAAAATCCTATATGTTACCTATAATTTTATTCACACTCTCCATTTGAGACATACCTTATATTGCTTAAAGTATGGCTTAATGCCATATAATCCCTTTAAAAATTTTTAAAAAGTGAAAATATTAACAATCCAATTTTTAAAAGAACAGATACAAAAAGGCATGTAAGTAACTATAACTATTTCTGGTTATTTTTAACATGAATTTAACCATATTTTGAATGGGATTTCTTCTAAAATGAATTATTAACAACAAAATTAATTTTATAATACATTTATGATATAAATATTTTGGGTAAATTATTATTGAAACTTGACTAAATTGTATTTAAGAAGGTAAAATATGCATTTCTTTTATTTTTCAATTACTTCTTTTGCTTTATTGTACTAAAAAATAGTTAGAAAAAGTCAAATGTGTCTTATTTTTGTATTTTCTTATTTCTTTTAATTAAAATTATAATATATTCACCTTTTTGATAACTTTATAAGATTATTTGTAAGTTTTAAAAATTTAAGGGGGTTATTTAATACTTAGTCATACTTTAGAAGATTTATTTGTTCTTTTTCCTAAATCTTGTTCCAATTATATCATGTTACAATGGATATAAAGGGAGAGAATTAATTTATCCTATGTTAATCATATAAAATAAATTGACTAGATTACAATATACTATCTTATGTTAAGTCCAAATGCTTGATAAAATATGATAGTATTTACTTATATTATCATACATCTCTTATATGATGCACCAAATAGGCTTTCAAAGGTTTAAGTAATTGTAATAAAAAGATATAAATTTAAAATATTTAAGTTAATTACATTCATTCTTTCTCACCCCCATAATAAATTTACTTCACAAATTGTTATGGTGATAAACTAATTTAAATATTCTTTATTATTTTATTATTATTAAATTAATCATATATTTTTTCCAATTGGAAAGGTATAAGTTGCTAACCTTAATCATTAGCATATCTTAAAAGATAAAAAAATAGTTTTTATTGCCTAGAGTTTTATAAAAAAACCCAATTTTCCCTTTTCTTCTCTCCCTTTCTCATTCCTTTAGTGCCATTGCTGTGGATTTGTGCTTTTAGTCATTTTTTACTGTCGTTGCATTCATCTTGTACTACTATGCATTTTAATCGGTGAATTTTTTTTGTTTTATGTTATCTTATTAGTTTTTCAATTCTTTATTTTTTGAAGTTTAGTTTCATAGTTTGTGATTATTTTGTTATATTGTTGAATATTTTTGTGTTTAATTATTATATAGTTGATTATTTTGTAAAAAAAATCACTTTTAGAAATTCTTTTCACTAAAGAGTTGCAATTTTATCCTTTTAGGGTTAGTCCTAAAAAAGTTGCATTTTTTCATTTTTGCAAAAGTAGATATACTGTTTCTTCTTATTATAATTTATCATCAATTTACAACTATCAACACCCTCTAAAGTCATCTTTATTGTTCATTATAAATTACAAAATTTAGGTTTCATCTCAAGAAGCACTATAAGTAAACACAAAGATATGCAAATTGATGGGAAATTATAGTTGGAAGAAGTAGTATAGTCATTCTTATATTAGAAAGCTTAACTTTTTGAGTTCATTGCAAGATTAATTATACTATTTCTTCTTACTATAATTTATCATCAATTTACAACCATTTATAGTACCCTCCAAGTCCATTTTTGTTATTCATTGTAAATTATAACATTTGTGTTATAGTTTAAGAAAGATGATTGGAAAATGCAAAACTATGCAAACTGATGAGAAATTATAGTGAGATAAAGCAGCGTGCCCATTTTTATATTGGGATACTTAAGTTTATTATAAAAATAGTTATGTTACATCTTCTCATTATAACTTATCATTAGTTTGTAACCATTTATATCTCTTTGTTGGAAATCATGGATCTTTGTAGGGTAGAAAAAGAAGATGAAGAAAAAGAAAAATGTGCACAATATCTTCAAAGCATGAATAAGCACTTTCCTTTAGGCTTAATTCACCCCCATCAATAACCACAACTTAAGTACAACTTGGGTTAATAGCGAATTTCCTTCAAAATACAATGAAGACCCTTGAGTATGATTTGCAATCCTAAAAACTCAAGCGGTAACAAAATGGTGTTTATAGAATAATAATTTTATTTTTATCTCTTATGCACCTAAGGTAAAGGCAAATGAATGAATGTAAGGAGCGAATGGAATGGGAATTTTTTCACACACTTTGTGAATGGAGAATGGTCCTATTTATAGACACATCATGTCTATTCATGGAGAGTCACACCATTTCACTTGGTGTCTATTTATGTAAGAACATGTTCATTGATTCAAATATTTATAACTAACTTGCATGAAGCATTATATTTATTGATTGAACCAAGATAACTTTTCAATTTAAATGAAGTAATACAACATTTTCATTTAAGTTAAAGAAAGGTAACTCTTCATGTTTTAGAAAATTTATTTTCACATTCTCCCACCATTTTGAAAACATCTATAAACTCTTATCATTATAGAAATCTCATGTTTTCAGTAAAGGTGTCTTTAAGATTTGAACCTTTACTGAGCAAGACATGGTTTCACCTATCCGAAATAATATAGTAGACAAGCCTTGAACCAATTATCCCATTTGAACAAGTGTGCATACCTTATGCATAAAATCTCGAACCACTGTATGCCATTTTTAGTTGACACATTTTTAAAGGCCTTGTGCCTTATATCCTTTTCATGAGAGCTTTAAGAGTCAAGCCCAAAGACTCCAAGAAAAGGTCCCACTTCACTCTCATATAGGTAGACTCTATCAAGAGCACCACCATGATAAGCACTTTAGCAAATATATGCTTATAGATCTATTAAAAGCCAAAGCTTAACCTTCCCGTGCAAACTTATGGTAACCAAGTACTTTTCAAACCTTGGGATGAATATCATATATTAAATACTTGCAATCACTCTAATAATGTACTTTCACTATTGAACTCAAGTCTTGATATTACTCAAGTGTGAGTTAGGTTTCCACCATTGGTGATCATAATTTTATGGGCTTCAATTCCATCCCCTTCAAGGTTTTCAACACCAAATCCTTTGGCAATCCTTTTGTCAAAGGATCGGCAAAATTTAGTTTAGACTTTATATAATTAATAAAAATTACTCCATTCATAATTAAATCCTTCACATAGTTATGTCTTATTTCAATATGTCGAGACTTCCCATTATAAACTTGACTATAAGCCTTTGAAAGTGTAAACTGATTATCACAATGGGTAGCTATTAGTGCCATTGGCTTAGGTTATACTAGTATTTCAAGCAATAAATTTCTAAGCCAATTTGCTTCCTTATTACCCTCGGCTAATGCTATAAACTCAGCCAACATGGTGGAATCTGTAATACATGTTTGTTTCTTAGATCCCTAAGAAACAGCACCCTTACTAAAAGTGTAAACCTAACCGCTTGTAAAAGCATGGTCCTCTATGTAAGTTACCCAACTAGCATTTGTATAACCTTCTAAAACCAAAGGATTACCACTACATGTCAAACTATAGTTCATTGTCCCTTTCAAATACTTTAGTATTCTATAAACAACATGCTAATGCTTTCTGTTTCGATTGCTTGTGTATCTGCTTAATCTTCTAATAGCATAAGCTATATCTGGTCTTGTACATGTCATAGCATACATAAAACATCCAATTACCTTTGTATATTCATGTTGTTTCATAGGACAACCTTTATTTTGTTCTAATTTGATGCTAGGATCAAATGGTGTAGCAACAAGATAACAATCAAAATAATTAAATTTCTTTAATATTTTCTCAATGTAATGAGATTATGATAAAGCAAAACAATTGTCACCCTTAATAATTTTAATTCCTAAAATTACATCTGCTACTCCCATATCTTTCATGTCAAAATTATCAAATAAGAATTTCTTAGTTTTCTTTATTTCATATAAATCAGTACCAAATATCAACATATCATCTACGTACAAACAAATTATGATTCCTTTTCCATTATTCAACTTACTATAAACACACTTGTTAGATTCATTAATTTTGTACCCATTTACTAGAACCACTTCATCAAATTTGTTATGCCAATGCTTAGGGGCTTGCATAAGTCCATAACAGGACTTAATTAGTTTACATACTTTGTGTTCCTGACCAGGAACCACAAACCCTTCCGGTTGCATCATATACACCTCTTCTTACAACTCTCCATTTGTGTTTTGAAATATCCCTAGGAGACTTTTTCCTAAGAACTACTCTTAAAGTATCAAAGTAAATTAGCACTTCCCAATTAAATGTGCTTAGTTCAAGGATATTTTAGAGATAGGTAACCTCCTAGAAAGTTTTATAAACTTTTTGAAACATTGATAGAGATAAAGCTTAAGTTAAAATATTGTTAGAAATATGCCCAAAAGATTTGAGGAATTTTGATAGAATTTAACTCAATTTTAGGGGCCCGGGTGAGTTGAAATTCAATAAAATAAGTTCGGAATTAATATAATTTGATCTGGATCATTTAAATTCCTTTTGGGATGATTTGGCATGTTTTCTAGAAGCCTAAATTGAGTTTTTGAAGGTCTAAAACCATGCAACCTAAAAAAGAAATTTAAAAGGAAAGCCAAGGATAAAGATGGAAAAAGTGATAAAAGTGAGGGGTATTTTTGTAACAAAAGTTTTGTCTCTATACTTCTCTTGAATTCTCTCCATTTTTCTCTATTTTTCTAGTCATTTTCAGCAGCAAAAATATGTCCCCATGCTAGTCAAATAATCAGCAAAAAATTTTTAAAGCAACTCCACATACTTAAAGATGATTAGTTCACATTTTAACTTCCAAATATAACCTTTTTCTTGAAAATCTTTTTATCACTTCTAAACATAAATTTTCTGCATTCTTCTTCAGAAAAAACCATGGCTCTCTCTTAATATTAGCCAACTTTCAAGCTCACTTTTAATTCACAAAAGATTCCTACAAGAAAATCTCCTACAAGATTTCAAGAGGTAACCATGCAACTCCTTCTTTTATTCATGCCTTCATGAAAGATTTCTTCAAAGTTCTCTAAAATTTGATTTATTATTTTGACTAGAGTTTAGCTGCCTCTAAGGATCCTCTAGAAAATTAGAAGGCATAAAACTTAGGGTGAGCAGCGGCTCACTTGATTTTCCATTGAATTTTGATTACAAATTTGCCAATATTACTTTCTAGAATTGTGATTTCATAAAGCTAGGTGTGTGGCCATGCAATGAAGGCATGGTGCTGAAAACTAGTGTTTTTAAGTTGTATTTGAAGATATTAGAACAACATTAGCATGAATGAATGATTAGATTACCATTTGTTAAGCTTTGAGTGTAGATGGAACAAAAAGAACTTAGAAATTGTTTTGCTGATTTTACTTTTGGAATTCCTGAAAATCCATAACTAAACCACGAATTTTAAGGACATGCTAAGACATATTAAAAATTCAAAACCACCTATTTACTAGTCTCTTATGATGTCAAGATACACATAGAATTTATTGTGAATTTTTATAAATTTTTAGAGATCTGAACAAGGGACATTTCTACACAAAGGTGCAACTCGCCCAGAAACAGGACGTGAATAATTTCACTTATGTTCTTGAATTATTTGGGGTACCAAATGATGAGTAAAAATTTCATAAAAATTATTGGATATCCTTAAATGTGTTTTTTAAAACATAGTAAATTTTAGTGATAATTGAAGCTCATTTTCCTGGTGAATAAATTCCTACAATTTCAGAGCTCCAGTGCTGCCAGAGATTGAAATTGTTTTGGAAGGGCATGATTCATGAATTTTTTGGGCAAATTATCTTGATTAATTATGAAACCTAAAGACTAATATTTTTCAATTAACATGTTAAGAACATCATATAATTATTTGATAAATTTTGGAGGTGTTTTAGAAGACATAAAAGGGTCTCTTATGGTAACATGCCCTCTGCTACCCTGTTCTGGAATCTGAATGTGAATAGTATTATTGAATGAATATTTGTAAAATACACTAAGTATTTGATGCTTAGAAATGCATTGTAATGATATTAGAATATGAGTGGAACAATGTGTTGAATTATTATAATTATTTGAATATTCTTTAATGGTATAGAATATAGTAATAGATTAGATTGAGTTGTGAAATGTTCAATGTATTGAAATTGTGATACATTATGAGAATATACAATGATTACACTCTTTAATGTTAAATTTGAAATTGATACTTGTTACGTTGATAAAGGAAAATTAATTAAGTTGCTAATGGCCAGTTAATATTGACTATACCTTTGTTATGATGGATCAACATGATCTTGCCTTAATTGGCATGAAAAGCCTACAAAGGCTTACTTGTGTTACTTGATATGTGTGAGGGAAATTGGCCTATGGCTTGCAGCATCCTTCTAGAAGAAGGAGAGGGGTGATAAAAAGTAAAGGGAAAAAGTTAGAGGCGAGTGGGATAAGGTTGACCCGAATAAATAAGGAGGAAACCTATATACCATACTAGCCATTTCTATTGATGTAATAGCAATACATAATGCCTATGATAAACGGTAGATATTACATGTGAATAAAGTTAAGTATATGGAATTTATCTAACCTCCCTAAATTTGCATTAAAGAAAACTGATCAAGGAAAATCATAGGGATAAAGATTGAATAGTTATTCACTGAGTATTTTATATACTCATTCTTTTTTGATATTATTTTATTTTACAAATAAAAAACAAGGAGCTCCAACGAAGGATTGATATACTGCATAAAACCTTCTAATCTTCATGGGGCATAGTGTGACAAAAATTACTATTTTGAGTCATTCACTGTACAGTTAAAGTCTATGTGTATTACTAAATAATTTTGTTATGCTACTATATATTAATATCATAGATTAACTTTTCATTGCACGTGCAATGCAATTTACTTTACTTATATTATTTGATGCTATCATATATTCCCTTTTTATTATAAAATAGTCAGATATAGTTTGTTACAGGCTTGTAAAGATGTCTGATTGGTTAGATACCAATTAGATGTCTTTACACCGGTCACAATATCTAAAATTGGGTCGTGACATGTTTTTACATCCATTTAATGTATTAAAAAATTATATATTAAGGCAAGTGTTATAAGCACTCTAATTGTAGATATTCTTGCAACAGGTGCATATGTATCAAAATAGTTTATTCCTTTCTTTTGTGTAAATCCCTTAGCAACTAACCTTGCTTTAAACTTATCTATGGTTCCATCTACTTTCATTTTCTTTTTGAAAATCCACTTACAACTAATGAGTTTTTAACCAGGATGAAGATCTACTAGTTTCCACGTTTTATTGTCCATTATAAAGTCCATTTCTTCTTGTATAGCTTCCTTCCAAAAGGCTACATCTTGAGACTTCATTGCCTCTTTAAAGGTTTCAGGGTTACTTCTCATATTAAAACACATAGATGCATTACTTTCTATGCCTTCTCTAGTCCCTTTAACATGGAATATAAAGAAATTCAGACCATAAGTTTTTGCCTTTCTTACCTTTTTACTCCTTCTAAGTTCCACTTCTTCTAATATATCATTATTTGATATGCTACCATCTGGACTAATTTGCTCATTAAAATGAATGATGTCTTTGGACCTTGGAATTGAATTAAATCTATTTTCTTGAAAAATAGCATCCCTTGATTCAATAACTTTACTTATAGGGTATGAGTCATTTGGTTCAATAACTAAGAACCAATATGCCTTGCTATTTTCAGCATAACCCAAGAATATGCATTCAATCCTTCTTTCACCCAATTTCTTCCTTTTGGGTTCTAGAACTTTTACTACTGTCCTACATCCCCATACTTTAAAGTAATTAAGGTTAGGCTTTCTTTTCTTTCAAAGCTCATATGGGGTAACCTTGTTCCTTTTATTAGGAACTCAATTTAGTATATAGCATGCAGTTAGCAATGCTTCACCCCAATATCCATTTGCTAGACCAGAATAAGATAACATGGTATTTACCATTTCTTCTAGAACCCTATTTTTCCTTTCTGTAACACCATTTTGTTATGGGGAATAAGGAGTAGTTACTCGATGTATTATTCCAATGGACTCAAAAATTTTTTATCATAGTATTCTCCTCCTCTATCCAATCTTAAACATTTAATAAAAGTTTCACATTGAAGTTCTACTTCATTTTTAAATATTTTAAATTTCTCTAAAACTTCATCCTTTGAATGCATTAAATAGACATAGAAATATCTAGTGTAGTCATCAATGAAAGTTACAAAATATTTTTTGCCACCTATAGTAGGCCAACCATGCAAATCACAAACATCAGAGCAAATCAAATCTAACACTTTTGAATTTCTTTCTACTCTAGGGAAAAGTTATCTAGTTATCTTGGTTAACATACAAGTAGTGCAAAATTCATGATGTCTAGTTGTCTTTGGAATTAAGTCAAGAGTCATCATATTTAATTTACCAAAATTAACATATCCTAAACGATTATGCCATAAATCACAAGAGTCAATCATATAAGCAGAATTGTAAATATTATTATTAACTTTACCAACATTTAACTTAAACATACTATCACAAAAGTAACCCTTGCCTACAAACATCCTACCTTTAGAAAGAATAAACTTATCCCCCTCAAAAATCAACTTGAACCTAAACTTATTAAGTAAAGGTATAGAAATTAAGTTCTTCCTAACTTTTGGTACATAATATACGTCTTTTAAAGTAAGAACTTTCCCAAAAGTGAACTCTAGTTCCTATGCCCTTGACTTTGGTATTTGAAGCATTTCCCATGTAGAGCACAACTCCATCTTCTTCTTTGAGTGTTTTGAAAAAATCCTTGTTTTTGCACACATGACGAGTAGCACTAGAGTCCACCCACCATGATTCAACATCTTCAATCATATTAATTTCAGAAATTACTGCTATAAGGTTATCTTTTGAAGAGGAATCCTTTTCTTTATTCTTCTTATAAAAGTGACACTCTTTTTTATAATGGCCTGAGTTCCCACAAATGAAACAAATTCCTTTCTTTTTTTTTTATTCATGTTACCATCTTGTGCATGGGAATTGCCCTTATCTTTCCCTCTTTTCTTAGAGGTTTTGTAGAACTTTCCTTCTTCCATCATATGAACCTTCTCTTGAGCACTGGTTTCTTTAGTATCATCCTATTTGCAATACTCTTCTTCTAAGCGAAGATTATTCCCCAATTGCTTAAGAGAAATATCATCTTTTCTATGTTTAAGACTCTTTTTGAAGTCTTTCCATGAAGGAGGAAGTTTATCTATAATTAAGGAGACAATAATGGTTTCATCCATATGCATGTTATGTCGTTTGAAATTATTCAAAATATGTTCAATTTCATGCATTTGTTCTATGATAGATTTTTCATCAACCATTTTATAGTTATTGAAATGACTAATAAGAAATTTCTTACTTGTTGCATCTACTTGCATGTATCTTGCCTCTAATTTCTCCTATAGTTCCCTTACAGAGATGGAATCTTGATAAACATCAAATAGTGCATCACTTAGCCCATTAAGAATGTGCCCAGTGCAAATGTAGTCATCATTCTCCCACTTTTATCTTTCTCTTATCTCTACAATTGTTTCTCCTTCTCTTTCTTGAGGCTTGGGAATGGTGAGGACATAGACCACTTTCAAAGTAGTAAGGAGAAATTTTATTTTCTTTTGCCATCTTAGGAAGTTGCCTCCTTCAAACCTTTCTAACTTCAAAAAATCCATCGTAAAATGCTTCAAAGTAGCCATTTGCAAGCAAAGAATTAAGCCTAAAGATTGTTGGAAATAATGGATCTTTGTAGGGTAGAAAAACAAGATGAAAAAGAAGAAAAGTGTGCACAATGTCTTCAAGGTGTGGATAAGCACTTTCCTTTAGGCTTAATTCGCCCCCACCGATAACCACAACTTGGGTGTAACTTGGGTTAATAGTGAATTTCCTTTAGGATATAATGAAGACCCTTAAGTATAGTTTGCACTCCCAAAAACTCAAGCCATGACAACAATGGTGTTTACAAAATAATAATTTTACTTTTATCTCTTATACACCGAAGGTAAAGGCAAATGAATGAATGTAAGGAGAAAATGGAATAGGAATTTTTTCACACACTTTGTGAATTGAGAATGGCCCTATTTATAGACACTTCATGTCTATTCATAAAGAGTCACACTATTTCACTTTGTGCCTATTCATGTAAGAACATGTTCCTTGATTCAAATATTTATAACTAACTTGCATGAAGCATTATATTTATTGATTGAACTAAGATAACTTTTTAATTAAAATAAAGCAATACAAATTTTCATTTAAGTTGAAGAAAGATAATTCTTTATGCTTTGGAAAATCTTTTTCACATTCAATTGAAAAGCACTTAAGCAGTATGAAGGAATTATAAGAAGAGGTATCTCACTTTTTCTTTTATTTAAACTTTGTTGTTCATTATAAATTATAATTTTTGATTTATTTTCGTTATGAAACCTCTTATTGTTTGCATATGTTTAATTGTATAAAAAATATCAGAATGCAAAAAACAATATTAATACTACTAACTTCACTGCAATTAAATTGAATTAAAAATAAAATTTTTCAATTTATAAAATGATTTTAGTTCTTAGAAGATTTACACTAAAATTTTAAAATTACAACTTGAAAAATAATGGAAAAAGTTAGCCCAAAAATTTTTGGTAATGTTAGTCTTTAATTGATAGTTAATGTGTAAAATTCTATAGTTGAATGACATCATTTTATTATAGATGTTAGGTTTTTATTAGTTAAACATTGTAAGTTGAAAATAAAAAAAGTAAAATCATATCACTATTTGCAAATTTTATCATAAAATTTTTTTAGCCCTAAAATTATTCTTTCTTTAATGAGGTATACTCACCTTCCAACCTTAAGATGATTCTTTTCAGTTTTATGTTTATGCTTACAAATTATTTTATAATAATGAACATTTGTTAGCCCATCATTAAATTTGTAAGGTTGCACGCTCATTGGAAAAAGCCAAAATATAAAAGTAATGATTTTTTTTATTTTTGAGTTTTTGTTTTTCTTGCATTTTTTGTTTCATAATCAACCATATTTTACTACTTTCATTTTGATATAACTTTTACAAGTTTGTTCAAGTAAGAACATGATTTCATTTATCTTCTTCAGTGTTCAATGGTATTATATATTATTTATTTATATGAAATGTATAATATTATATATTATATTTAATGAATATTCATTGCATTGCAAATATTAAACTTTCATTCTTTTGCTATAGTCTTTCAAATTGTTGAAATTAGAAGTTTATAGTGTTATTGGAGATGCTAAGGGTTAAAAGGGATTAAGTAAGGAGGAACTATGGAAGGGGTTAGTGTTAGGAGAAACCAAGCAAGGAGGAATTGCAAGTGGGTTAGGTTTAGGGGGTGGGTATGAAATACCATGTTGGTTATTTATGAAAAATCATAGTTGAATATGTGTGTGTGTGTATGTGTGTATATTTAACATTAGTTGTTTGATGTACAATTGATGTTTAATGTTGTAATATACCTCTAAAAATGGACTTCCAAACAAAGAAACAATCATTGATCTTATACATATAGAAATCAACATTGCTATATCTTTTTCATTTTAGTTATGAAACTAAAGTGGAATTGTCTAATATACAACAATGCTCATACATATGTTGGTTCATAATTGATGTCAAATGTATCAAATAATTAGCATTGATTGGCAATTCTACAGAACTTCCTACTCTTAGACTTCATTTATACTTTAAGATTTATTATCAAATACTTGGCATAAACCTTATTATGTGTTAAACTCCCACATTTCTATTAGGTTTATATAACAAATATTCTCATTACATCTTTACATCATCTATTTAATCCTTATATTACTACATTTGTTAAAGCGAACCCTCTTATAACTTTCATCCTTCTACATGCATAAAATTTCATTTATCCCCTAGTTGATCACTTATTAACCCTTTCTTAATCTAGCCTTCAACATACAACTTCATTACTAGTTCATTATGGTCTTCTTTTTAATTGTTAATTAGACTTATGGTATTCTAACAATTTCCCTATTTTTAATCTATTATCCTTGCAACCTTTCTCATATTTTTGTTGAACTTTTAAATTCTAATTAATCCAACCAAAACTACTATTAAAAGAGATATCATTTAGTGTTATTTATGGCATGCTTGACCAACAAGACCTAATGTGTTCTATAACTACTCACCTACCAGTTTCTTACCACTATGAGGTGATATTAAATTCTTAATCTACACTCATAGTTAAGAAAGCTCGCTAAAAAGCCATTGAGCTTGAGTGTGGTGTCTTAGTAGCAAGTCTACTATCTCTATGCTAAGCTTGAAACTTCCAATCAATCTTATTGTTAGCATTAAAATCATTTACCACTACATCCCATACAATCAATATTCCCATAACCACCTTCTGCCATCTTTTAACCTATCAACACTAAAATACCAACCCCTCACCCATATTTATTATATTTCATAACTTTATCAAACCTTGTCCTTGTATTTGCAACACCTCAACTTATCATCCAAAGATTATACCATAATCACACTCAAATTATCCCTATCATAGTCACCATTATGAATAATAACCCAAACACCCCAAATAATAACTTGTTAGCCTAAACATAAACCCCCACCACAAGTGCCTAAATTACTTGCCTTTGTTTGAATACTTAACCACCACTAGAATTCTAACATGAAAAATGTAACACTTTTACACCTCTATTAACCAACATAACACATAAACCTAAGGATCTTAGCTATCACCAAGCATATTGGATTAAATTTATCCTTTCATCCCTACCATAATGTTAATCGCCTTACCATTTCATTTCAAACTACCAATAGGTTCTTCTAATCCATAAGAGCACCTTGAAGCTTTTCAAGTATCCATGTTTCTATCATGGATCTTAGAAGATATTATGTGTCATGCCTTCTTCACATCCCTTAAGAAAGCCAATCTACACTAGTTCACTTCCTTATTTAGCCATTTTATCACTAATTTCGTGCAATTAATAAAAGCTTTCATCATCGATTTTACATAAGCCAAGCATCTAAGAAATGGCCACTGTAGTAAACTTCTAACAAGGTTAAAGAGAGATAATGGGAAAAATACTTGGCTTAGTTTAACATACTTGCCCTGGAAATTAAACATTTCAATCAAGAAGTAATGGTTTCTCATATTATAGCACTTTTAGGTTAGTTATTTTTTATTATATTTGATCGAAAAACCTAATCTCTTATCTAAATCTAAAAAATTTATCAACATAGAAGAAATTAAGCTCGCTTAAAGGTAGGTAAGTCATGGACAAGTTAATTTATCTTTCAAAGAGAATAGACTTAAGGAAAGGGGAAGAGTTCCACCTAAGGAATGTTTTAATAATTATGACTCCATCAATGTATTAATTAGTAAAATAGTTCATGATGTCCAACTTATTAGCTAATGAAGTTTCCTTGAAAAAAATGGAGAAAATTCTCTCTAATTGATCATTCTAAATACTCTGAGTTGCATAAATTACATAGGTTATTAATAACTATGTTATTTTGAAGGATGATATTCAATACTCGATCAAAAGAGGCTACCTTTCAAAATATAAGTGGCATTAATGAAAAAGAAATGGACAAGACATGGGTAACAAGAAAGAATGAGACAATTCACCCATAAATAATAGATTAGATCAACAAAAGTATGATAAAGTTAAAATTATAAGCATTGTTGAAACCATTGCTAAAGGTTTTACAAGAGGAGGAACCTCCAATAGTGCTAGAAAATGGCACCTTAGGTAGGTCTTAATAATTGGAAAAAGGTAAAGAAGAGGAGTATAGGTCCATTAACTTCATTAAGGAGGATTTTGGTAACACTGACAAAAATCACAATAACCCTATGGTTATCAAAACCTTAGTCCACAATTACATTGTCAAATGGATTTTGGTCAACTTGGGAAGTTCCATTGATATACTAAACTCTTATAATACATAACTTATTGATAGAATGAGAAAAAATGTACAAATCCATAATGGTGTTGAAGCTATGTATGAGTAAAAAGGACAATTACACTAAGGGTCATTCTCAGTTTTAACTTAAATACCAAAACTATTAGTGTAACTTTGCTATGGTTGTATTTGGCAATATCGCCTTCAATGTTATTTTTGATAAATTACCTTTAAACTAAGTAGAAGCAATAGTATCCATACCATAGTTGCTAATAGAATTTAATATTCTAAAGAGAATCGACACTAATACATTCATGCAAATATGCACTGAGTACTTAACAAAATTCTTAATTGACGTTTGAATGAGTGTTGTTATATATTAGTTTTGACATCAATTATATAATCAACATGAAAAAAAGTAATAATGTCAGAACCAACAATTTATCTTTTAAAGTATTTTTACTTTTTTACATTCCACATTGACATTTTTCAAATCATATTAACTTTTGCTAAAAAAAATAATGTCTTTTCTTTTAATTTTTTTTACATTTCATGTTAAATTTTAGTAAAAATTCAATGTGAAATGTTTGCATAATATTTTTTAAAATTAATTTTTACCTTTTCCACCAAAATATCTAGAATAAAAATTGAATAAACCTAAGATCATGCTAAAAATTATATTTTAAGTTAAAAACATTTTAAAAGACATAACTTTGTGCTTAATTACCCTTATTATCTCTAGTGGATATGCTTAGGATTGACATGGAAGTAGCTTACCATAAACTATCAATTATCTTGTTATCCAAGCTTGTGCAATAAAAAAAAATGAAATGTAGGAACAAAAAGACAAGCTTTGATAAAGGAAAAAGTAAAAAAATTGTTACAAGCAGGCTTCATTAGGGAGGTCCCACACACGACATGACTTGCAAATGTAGTGTTAGTAAAAAAAGGCAAATGGTAATTGAAGAATGTGAATGGATTACTTAGATCAAAACAAGAAATGTCCACAAGATTCTTATCCCTAGCTGAATATAGATTAATTAGTAGATAGCTTCTTAAGCTTCAAAGTACTTAGCTTCCAAGATGCATTCTTATGGTAACTCAAATAAAGATGCACCCAGATAATGAAGAAAAAACTATTTTCATGAGCAATTAGGGAGTGTACTATTATAAGTTCATTTTGGCCTAAAAAATGTTAGTTCCCTTTCTAGCAAATAATGAGCAAGGTATTTGTGGAACAAATTAATCTCAATACGGAAATATATATGGATGACAAGATCATTTAGTCTATAAGCAAGAAGTGACATTGGAAGTACTTGGAAGAGGCATTTAGATCCCTTAAAAGATATCAAACATAGATAAATCCAAAGAATTGTGTGGAAAATAAATGTAGGAAAATTTTTAGGCTTTATGCTCACTGAACAAGAGACTAAAGCCAATCTAACCAAATATTAAGTGATAATCCAAATGAAAAGCCTTTTAAAAGTAAACAAGGTATATATGCTAAATAGATAGTCAGAGATACTCTTTAGATTTTTATCTAGGTTAAGTGAAAAACACTTCTTTTTTATAATCTTCTTAAACATACTATGAGCTTTATGTGGACTAATAAATATGAGAAAATTTTCATCAAACTAAAAGAATATCTAACTACCAACTAATACTAACATAACTAAAATAATGCAAAACTCTAAACCTATATCTAGCAACTTTAAATATAGTTTTAACTCAATTCTTATCCAAAAAATAAGAAGGGAACAAAAATTGATCCATTAAACTTACATATAATAGAGTAATTTATCAAAAAATTTAAAAAAATGGGTTTAGTGCTATTTATAGCCTTAAAAATACTAAAGCATTGCTTTTAATGTCACCAAATAGTGGTTTGAAAGATCGCCTTGATAAAAACAAGTTTTACATAAACTTAACTTGGTATAATGTCTAGTTGCTTGGTCAATTAAACTCTTAAAGTACAACATCATATATAAACCAAGTGAAGTTATTAAATTACAGGCATTAATAGATTTTATAGCATAAATGGCTAGAGAAGAAGAAGATCAAATATTGGTAGAATATAGCCAAACTAATCTTGGAATAGGTGAATGGAATAAATTTAGAGTATTCACTTATATTTAACTTCATAGCTACTAACTACTAAATAGAATATGAAGCCTTTATTGTTAAATTAAAACTAGCTAAGAAGGTTGGGGCAAAGAAAATTCGCGTATGTAATGACTCACAATTAGTCATAGCTTAAATAAATAAAGAATACAAAGTGAAAGAGCTAATCTTACTCAAATATATAGGAAAAAGCAAGAATGTGATTATCTTACTTTGACTAGAAGCTTACAAAAAATCCTTGATTAGAGAAAAATTCACTACTATAGAAATGTAAATAGACATCAGTCAAAGCTAACATTAACATTTATACTAATGCAATAGCATTTTTTATATTATTTGGAAACTCAAGACAACGATTCAAACATATAACTTACATCTCTATTAAAACCTGACTTTTAATTGTTGGTTGTTTAATAAACCAATGTCTGAAGTCATGCCCACTATTAAGATCTGTGGTGTATTGAGTAAACTAAGCATGTCAAATATTTTTGAGAACTCCATATCTTAATCCATACATATTTAAATGTTAATTTTTTTTAATGATGAACATCTAAAATAATGGGAAGTAGTGGTATTTTTTTATAAATATAGGCATAACTTTATACATTTATTTTGTATGAAACCAAAGTTATTTTCTTATGGTATCAATTATTTATTAAAAATACTAACTCCTAAAGTCTTTGCCTATATAACTTTCATTTTGTTCTCTATTTTGCTTTCATTCTCCATTTGAAACCCACATTTTCTAACAATAACCTCTATTTTCATCATTTTTTTAATGATCCTTAAATTTCCTCCACATTCTTAATTCATTCCCAGTTAACTTCAATATCATTCCCAAGCATGGTGTGTTACCTCTGTTTTAGCTTTTTTTTTTAATATTGATAGTTTTTTTTATTTTGTTTGGTTATGAGATATATGTGTTTATGTGCATTGACATTGTGTTAACCTCTTTCATTGCTAGGTTTAGCTTTCTATTCTTTATTGGTTTTGGTGTAAAGTTTAAGGTTTAGTTGCTCTTAGGATACATAATTATGTTAATGCTTTATTTGGTGGTGGTGAAACTTAGCAATATCTTTCTTTTACATTATTGCATTTACCTAATGATTAAAGGGTTTAAGGTTAGAATGTATCATGCAATAAACCTTGTTTGTGATCTAACTATGTAAATTAATAGAGATTTTTGAAAAATTAAATAGATTATTCTAATGAGATTTTTGAAAAATTATATAGATTGTTCTAATTTAAGTTCAATTGCTTGCTATACAAGTTATTTATTTTGTAATTCCCACCATATAGCATTTTGTTATAAGTATAATTGGTGTAACAACCACTTTCTTAATCATTAAGCAATGTTAACCTTTAACTTTATATTCATATGATTATACATGATTGGTATTGATATTTTGAAACAGCTACAATATAAATCCTTTTATAAAGGATAGTTTTAATTAAAGGAGCAAGAGGGGCCGCACAATAATTTCATGATCATGGTGTCTATTAAAAGTGACAAGGCATATGTAAAATTCAATACCAAGCAGTAGCCATATGGTTGAATTATAGCTCCATTAAGCAGTTATATAAAAGTAATAACATGAAGGAAAATTTTAACAAGTTATGTAAAGTAAAAGTGTGCCTCAATAACATTAAAGGATAACCTTTAGGAAGATATCTTTTAATGTACATTTGATGGTTTTGCTATGCTTTATTCCTACAATAATTAAATATAATAATAACTTTATATATGTTTTTTTGTTATAGAATGCCTTCAATACTCCTAACTTCTAACAAATATGCATGAAAGTATTGCCACAATAGTGAATCAGTGGAGGATTTCAAGATAAGGTTGAGAGAGGAATATATCAACAAAAAAAAAGATAAAGGTTAATTTACTTAAGGAATATAACTTCCTCAACTAGCAATTGTGGCAAAAAATTTTGGAATAATCCAATGTTACATGTTTTTAAGTAAATTTATGTATACTAATGGCTACTGTAACTCCCTTACTTATTAACACCTTAACCCTCATTAAGTAGGTAATTAACGCATACTAAAATGTCATTTACTCCAAATTACTCGGAATATCTCAAATTCTATACTTCATACATATGATCAAAAGCCATATAATTACTCACAAGTTCAACTTTACAAATTGTACATCCATCATATACAATGTCATCAACTATACAAGTATTTACAACTTCAAATACTATTGCCCTTTCTCATGAGAGCCCTTGGAAGCATCACCTGGAATGGTTAGTCACCAAACAGAAAACATAAGAAACAAAGTTTCCCAGTAGCTAGCTATTACCATAAAAACATTTCAAGCCATTCCAGATCCTTAAGCAATTAAGACATACGTTTCGAAATTCGATAATCATTCATCAACATATTCAATATTTTACTATTGTAGGAAACACGCATCACACACACAGCAATTCACAACAATCATCAATCCCATTCAAGGATTTATCACAATGTCTAGATGGCCATCACAAACAATCGTACTCAGGCCTCATACAGCATCACGCTGTCTTCCCGGGGTTCCCGTGCCAAAAGGCCTAACACAGTATCACACTGTCTTCCCGAGGTCCCTGGCCATAGGTACCACACACAACAATGCACTATTATCCCCGAGGGTCCCGAGCCATAGGCCAATCACAGTATTCTACTGTCTTCTCGGGTTGTGCCACAACACTTGCAATATCATTCTCATTCCATACAATGGATAAAACACATAAAATCATGTAAATAGAAAACAAAGCTTAAGGATAAAGCTAGCTACCTTTCACAAGCTTCCAATGTGATGTCCCTTTTTGCTCTCACCAATAACTCCTTTACACTTTCTCTTGCCTTTGCAAGATGGCACTCCTCAGTCTATACAAATACACATCATAGCTTATATTAGAACATTATCACTTTCCCTAATCCTCATGTATTCTTTACTTTCTCCACCTAATTAAATGCATATTTAGATGCTCTAAACTTCACTTTCCAACCTTGAACTAACACATAAGAAAATTAGAAAAGGATCCAAGGGCAAAGCCATGCAAAACATGAAGAAATCAAGCTAAAAAGTTCACTTAGCAAAGAACATGGGGGTCCCATACCCCGTGTTTAGGGCCCAGTTCCTTACTGGCTCACTTCTAGGCTACTCGACAAAGAACACAGGGGTTAACACGGGCCGTGTTCTATCCCGTGTACCTTACTGCCCTTCAGTCCTGAGATAAACACGGGGAGTGTTGCACCCCGTGTAGCACACTGATCAGCTTCGACGAGGAACACGGGGTATAACACGGGCCGTGTTGTACCCCGTGTACTTCACTGATCCTCAGAAAACACTTGAAACACTAAAACTCCTTCCTTCCTTCTTTTCCATATTATGGTTTCAGCTTCTCAAAAGGCAAATACATACAAACACTTCCATAACTTCATAAAAGTTATCTAACTTCATCATTTTTAGCTAAGTTCCAAACATATCATACCCATACTACACATGCATCATTATACCCTAAAAACCCAGGTGTGTAACCATGGTTTCTTGTTGTTTTTACACCAAACCAAAGCTATAAATCAACACTACAACATCTAAGACACCACCAAACATGTTCCAATCATCCTAAACTCCATGTTCAATAACCCTTGACCTTACCAACTTCAAGATTTCAAGAAACTAAGAAGAGTACATTAAAGAGTTCTCAGAGGAGATCATTTTTACCTCTTGGTGCAACTTGAGAACCCTCACTTGGAGCTCCCTGAACTTGATCAAACTTGGGTTTTTCTTCAATCTAGGGACATCAATGGATGGAGCTTGATGAGAGGAGCAATTTTCCCTTCTACACCTTAGCTTGAATCTTGGTATTTTGGGGTGAAAAACTCAAAAGAAACTTTCTCTCTCTTCCTTCTCTCTCACACGTTAAGCTTGCTTTCATGGAGGGTTTGCTGCAGCTTTTTGGAGAATGGAGAAGGTGGTAGAGTTTTCATGAAGCTCTAGGGGTATATTGGTCATTTTTTAGATTTCCAAGGGTATTTTAGTCCTTTTTCACTAATTAAGAAGGGTATTCTTGCCATTATTTTTCTAATAATGACACTTGTCATAAATCCATTGGTTACACTAATTAAAATCATATATTGCACCCTAAATTCTTAGTTATTCATATTAGATCCCAAATTCTTAATTACTTTCACTTTAACCACACCCGATTCTGCACTTTTGCAAATTAGTCCATAGGGTTTCTGTCTATTTAAAATTCCTTACACTTTCAGACTCAGACAACTTCCCTTTTTAGGGTTTCCTAACCTCCTCTGATCATTCATACTATTTAGGGAAATTAATTCTTTCCCTACCACCCCTTTTTCTCTCAAAATTTCGTTTACCTTATACTTAAGTTCCTTTGACCTAAAATTCACCCACCAAACTAATTCAATCATGTTCTTCGTTTCTACGGCCTCAGAAATTAAAGATTCAATAATAGAATTGAAAATTCGGGACATTACAGCTACCGTTTCCTATTATTTTTATATATATCGTTTGTATTCCATTATGAGATAATATGTACTTCTATTAATAAGAGTTAAATATGGTGAACTAGAAAAGATGACAAATAGACACATATCTCTGTAAACTTTCCTAAGAAGGATACTAGATGATGAGTAGGCTTTAATGAAATAGAGGTATACTTTAGCCAAGGGTAATGAATTTGATAAGCCATCTTCCATTTCTAGTGTAAAGTTTTGGACATGAGCTAAGGTAGATTCAAAAGAGTAGTATGTAACCCTTAAGAGTTTAGCAATTATGGAGAAAATTGCAAGTGTGAGTGGTTTAGCTTAAACATATTATTTGTTTTTAAAGCTTTTGTTTCACATTAAATCTAATTATCTATTATTTATTGAATGCAAGAAGATGGTCTCATGCAATCGGCCTCATAGGGTGACTTTCTTTTAGTTAGAAGGAAGGACATCTTGATCACTATACTAGGATTGAAGCAGTATCTTAGCCATGTTTGATATATTGGATAAGGTATGGACCTTAGTATTTCTTCAATCCCTTAAAGTGTTATTACAAAAGACTTTAGAACTTCAATGTGGCAATACTCACTGTGAACACTATAAAGATCACCCACATATAGAGTTAAAGGCCATAAATCTAAAAATCCCTTCAAAAGCAATAACAGTAGGTTTGCATTGCAATAGAGCAAATGACCTTCTAATAGCTAGCATAATCGAGGTCCGAGATGCTTCACTAGCCATCCACTAATGACCTAACCTTTTTTATCTCTATAAATTGAAGGCCAATGTTAAGCTAGCCCTTTAGCCTCTTAAGCCACTGATATGCAAAAGTTGCTAACCTTTACAACCTCACCCTCCAACATATGAGACATTCCAACAACCTTACCTAAGACAAATGTCCACTAAACCTTTCCACTTTTCCACACACACTCACACATAAATAAACTAAGTTTTCAATAATGCAATTTTAGGTTAAGTAGGGTAGAGTCTATGCATTTTAATTGTGGAAGGACCATTTATACGTTAGGTGGTGACTTAGTTAGCTTTGGAAAGCTGTGACTCTCACCATTGATCACTACTTGATAATTAAGTAAAGGTGATAGTTAATAAGTCTATAGAGTGCACAATTAAGGTGTTCTTGCGAAGGCATCATCATGCATCATTCCACTTAAGATTTTCTTATGGATCAAGTTTATTAATCTATTGTTTGAGTTTATTAACTCATGTTCAATATTTCAAAAACCTTGTTATCGTGATTAGACCAAGCTTTGATTTAAGGTTAATGGTTATTTAGTCCCTGAGTTCTAAGTGCACAACTTCATGAAGTCAGAAGTAATGGGCAAGAAGTATTCTCTATTTATCTCAAAGGATGTCATCCTACAACTCTTAAAGATGGACAAACTCAATATTTCTTCCATCCAGCTCTAGGTTAAGTGAATTTGTTTTATCTTCTTTGAACATTTATTATTTAGTTTAAACTATTGTCTAAATGTGTATTTAGCTCACACTTTTCCTATAATAGGTATTTACATGAACATTGTGCCGTATAGAAGACTACATCCAATTATGGATTCACTATTATGAAATTGTAATTTTATGATAATTAATAGATGTCAATCATAGAAAAAATAGATATTTATACAAATATGATGGCATTTTTGAAATTATTAGAATAAATAAGATGATAGTTTTAACAATAATTAATATCTATAGTTATGAAATGATATTTTTGAAATTTGCAAGAAAATATAAGATAATGGTTAAATTAAACACCACTGTGTAAAATGAATGCAAATATAGGAGCAAAATTCAGCAAAAAAAAATTAATAAGTTGGATATTTATATAATCAATTATTTAGAAGACATTTCAAAGGTTACTATGAAACACATTTTACATTTTCATGTCAATTTTGTTATGAACTAATGTGTGAATATATTTAAAAGTTTCCTTAAGGAATTTAATTGCTAGTTATTTGAAAACCATGCATGTTTTAGGTGTTGGTGTTGAGTTAATAATTGATGTTTTTAGTTTTTTCTATTGTACATTATCTCCCTATTTGAAATCATCTTGATGATGCCTTAAACTCTATTATCTAATTCTGGAATTTGTTTAAGGAGAATGAAAATAAGTCCTTTAACATTTCATCTAACACATTTCTTTTCATTATAGAATTTAATTATTGCTATTTTATCTATTGTCATCTATATAGGTTAGATAAGATGGAGAGGGGACTATTTTCTTTCTCCTTGAACACATGCTAGTGTTGGTAATAAAAGTAAATGTATTAGCTAGATCCATAATTTATCAATATTTGACTTGTAGTAATATTAGATGATGGATGCAAGAATTGTCACTAAGTTTAACAATGAGACTAGAAAATTAAAGTCCATTTTTTCATTTAATATTATTGTAAATTTACATTTGTTAATGTAACAATATCTAAAATGAATAAAATTGCAAAATAAATTTTCTTATATTTATGTCTTCTTTGTCATACTTTTGTATATTTAGGTTTAATATGTTTATTTTTGCATCATTGTTAAAAAATTATACAAAAAGAACATATAACTTATCATGAATTTCTTATGTTTAATAAAATTACATAAATATTTCTTTATTAATTTTGAAACTAACTTTTCATCTTAGAAAAATTAATGTCTTAAAACATAGTAAACCTCTCATTTTGTTTATATAAATTACTAACTTTCTCACACTTAATCTATCTCTTGGGTAGTTTATAGAATGATTGATTTGTTTTATACTAACCTCTATAATTTTCTAAAATTCAATGTGGTATTTATTTCATAAAGATTTCTAGGCATTTACAAAATGACATTGATTATTCATAAAAAATAATTTTAAAATTAAAACAATGGTTTCTATATTATAATTGATGTGATATTGTTTTAATTATAACGACATCACTTTAATGTATATGATAGTTATTGTAACAAAATTGACATGTAATAACTACCTTAGTTTAACAAGGATCTATTTTCCTGTCATTTGTTACTATAAATTAATGTAAAAAGTGGCAAAAAAAATATAAAAGTACTAGTGAGAGTGTGAAATATAATACTTTTTAGCTCTAGCACCATTTGTAGACTCAAAATTCCTCCAAAAAGAAACTCTATCTTATGAACTTCAACAAAATCGTGAAGCATAAGTCGATATTTTATTCTCTTGTGTAAATAAGATATACCCACTTAACATTCTTAGGTTTGCTTTTCTTAGGTATGTCTTAGTATATTTAACTTAGAATGTTAACTATTGAGGTTATAATGCTTCACTAAAATATTTTTTATTCTTTGTTAGCTCATGTACATGCTTTATAACCTTAGGCATAAAACATATGGAAATATTTTAGCTTTGGATATGTATAACTCTGAAATATTCTTTTCTATATGATGAGAGTTGCATTATGTAAATATATAAATGTTTGTATGCTTCAAAATTTATGAGAATATATGCAAATTCATGTGATATAATGTTACGTTAATGTTCTTATATGTATAGTTCTCACTAAATTGGATGGTCATGGATCAAAGATAGATAGACAGCTCTGAATATGAAAATAAAGTTAATGAATTCATCAAATTTGCATTTGCTCATAAAAGGAAATAATTTAGTGATAGCCTCATAGTTTGCTCTTATCTTAAATGTTGTAATGTGAAAAGGGTGACAATCATGCAAGTACAAGATCATTTATTGTAAGAAATGACTAAATATGAGGAACTAGCACCTGACAAGAAGGGTTAATGTACTTGCTTTTAACTTATCATACCTTGTCTAAAAAAAAACAAGTTTTTGTAAGTTTATAAATGAGGTTTAAGTACCCTAAGACTATGCTTCAAATATAATAAGCTTTATTTCAATGAAAAATCTAAAATTAGTTAGTTTGAAATCTCACAATTATCATAATATAATATAACAAATTCCATCGATTATCATTTAAGAAATATTACCTAAACATGTGAGACAAACTATCACAAGACTTTGTTTCTTCTTCAATACAATATGTACTAAGGTCATTGACCTAAAGAATTTGGATGACTTGTAAAGGGATATTATCATCATACTATGGCAACTTGAGATATATTTTCTATCCTCATTATTTAACATCATAGTGCATTTGGTAAGAAAAGTAAAACTATGTGGTTCGGTTTACTTAATGTGGATGAACACGATAAAGTGCTACATGAAGATCCTAAAAGGGTATATGTACAATCATAATAGGCCTAAAGGAAGTATCGTTGCGAGGTATATTGCTAAGGAAATTATTGAGTTTTATACCTCATACTTGTTAAATGCTAACACTATTGGGCTTACTATGCCTCATCATGGAGGCAAAATTTTAAGGAAAGGCACATTAGGGAACTAGGTGGAAAGCATGAATTGTGAAATGTAGGAATAAGCACACTTCTTCATCCTGCAAAATAATAAAGAGGTTGAGCTTTACATGAATAAATATATTATTCTCATAATAGAGCTTTATCATGGTAAGAATGAAAAATAAATACAAGCTAAATATATTCACACATTCATCAAGTGGTTTTACAATCGGGTAGGTAATGCAATGAAGGAAATATTAAGTGCCATTTTAGAGACTATATGATGTTTGGTCAACAAGTCTTGCATGGATGTCATATCTTATCAAGGATATAACATCAATAGATATTTATTTTACACTAAGAGATAAGATGAGAGAAGCACTATGCTAGATAATGGAGTCACTCTAGTGGCTCAAGCAATGTATATCTCTTGTATCAAAGAGAAAAATTCTATCTATATTATGATATCATATTACAAGATCATAAAAAACACATAGAAGTTAATTACATTTAACTTAAGGAGCCTATCTTTCAATGTAAGTAGATGGAAAATAATATTGACATTCGAATAGATGAGCTAGTATTCATGTTAGTGGATTTTAGTAAGGAAGGTTATAAAAGGGAACCATTCATAATGGTATCCTAAGCAAAATAAATTTTCTCTGTGTCAGACTTAGTTAATAACTAGTTGTATATAGTTCTTTAATGGAAGAGACAAATTATTGGTGGTGGGAATAAAGATGTAGCCACTAATATCAAAGAAACACCTCATTTTTCATCAAGACTACTTTTAATTATTCATGAAGGTAATTTAAAGGAATTTTATATGTCAAGATTATAAAGAAGGGATATAGATTGATGGCCTTTTCAAATAAATTTTCTATACCATTAGTTCAATGCACTAATGTCCTTTTTTTTGAAGTTATACTTATTTACATGATTGCTTGATTCTTAATTTATATAGTATGTTGAAATATTTGGTTAATGCAAGTCCTATTTGAGATATGTACATCAATAATGAATTAAACATACTTAGCCAGGATGATATCCACAATAAATTAGAAAGTAAATTTTCTTTTACTATGATAAATTTTTCTTTATAGTTATTACATTCAAATTTTTATTTGTTTACTTTGTTCTCTTGCAATTTGAAAGTGCTTTAAATATATGCTATTTAGCAGTACAAATCATTAGATATTCTATAATCCTATATCCAAATTATATGAAATTAATTAGAGGAAAAATAGGACTATTCAATCTGTTATGAATTACATATGCTAAATTTGGTATTGTGTACTATAATTAAGATAAAATGTACATTACTTTCAACTCAATATAGAGTTTGTATGTATTATAAAGTTATAATATTATGGTTTTAAAGGTTCTGGATGCATTTTGGGTTAGCAATAGTGTAGTGAAAAGTGTCATGAGACGTAATAAAGATGAAAAAGGTGTAATGAATGGGTTTTTTATTTTTTAGTTAAGCAAATGGGGTGGAATGTATTTCAAGGTTAATTATGTGAATCACCAAAGTTGTATATCAAATATTCCACATTGGTTAATGAAATAATCTGACATCAAATGCTAATTTTTAGCAATATTTATCAAGATAAAATTGATGTGTTTAAATGTGATCGATTATGGAGTCGTGTGACTTATAAAAAATTATGATAGTTTGTTTGTTATAAGAACTAACATCATATTATTTTCCATGATGATTTTGTAATTGATGCTATAAAATATTTACTGTAATGCTTGATAAAATAACCATTCAAAACTAATGTTTAATCCCCTAAATAGCAATATAAATAAGTTATTTTATAGTAATGATTCCTATTTTCATATCATATTGACCATTAGGCCTAAGGTGACATTGAAAAGAAAATGTGCTTGGAAGTAACATCCCTTGTAGCACCCAGCAGATAATGCTACATAATGTCATACCCTAATGGGTAAGTTTCATTTATGCACCAGTTGTGATTGAGTGATTTTCATATAATAATTTTGACACTTTATTGTGACCTTGTATTGTAGGCACCATTAAATGCTTGTTATGATATACCCTAATAAGAAGGTCATGTACTAGCTTGATCCCCTAGCTAAAGGATCATGACAAGGCATCAAGAGGGTACTTAAGTATGCTTTGAATACATGCTACATCTAGGGCCCAATACTAAAAGTGATAAAAAATGTACAGTAAGAGGAAGTGAAGATAAATTTTCTGAAAGACATTGTAACCTTTGCAATAATAGCTTATGCATCACTTAGTTGAAATTGATTTGTTATTCCATTTTATGTAATGCCATAAATATACGAGCAATATAGAGTGTGGTTACTATGTCATGCAAAGATGGCCAATATGCTGATGAAGATAAAGGAAGGTTGATGAAACCTACACAAGGTAATTACTTTAACTTATTTACAACTCCTCTCACATTTACTTAATTTGGTTTTGCTTTCTATATGTTAATTTTGTGCAAATTGTAGTGCTTTAAGAGCAATTCCTATTATACCTTGAAGTAATATTTGAAATTTTATGATTTTGAATGCTTAAAATATTTATTTTAATTAATAAGGATAATTAAATTGTATTTATTTATACAAAAGTGAAATACAAATATTTTAAATTTTAACTAAATAAGCATTATTATGATTTTATTTAAGGAAAGCATTAACCAAGTATATTTCTATGTAATTAATAATTGTTAGGATATTTAGAAGTTTAAGAGTGAGATGCTTATAAATATACATATTAGTTATCAAAAAATGGTTTTTCCCTATAATTGGTGAGATAATTAGATAATTATTTTTAAACCCCTAGTTTATTAAATTAGTGTAGGGATAAATTGGAAAATAGGAAAAATGAAACTACTAATGAAAGAGAGGAAGGGTAAATTTTCATATGAGTGAATGAAATAAATTAAGAATGGAATGAGTGATGCAAATGGATAACTAAGATCAATTTTCATTAGAAATGGAAAGGTGAGATCTAAAAGGAACTTGAGCTTACAGTGCACTGAGGAGCACTACATTAAAACCTATGTTTGCATCTCTTTTTCCCCATCACCCTTTCTTTCCTACCTTTCTTAATCTTTCTCTTTCTATTCCCTCTCTTTTTCCCTTCTCTCCAATGCTTCTCTTTAGCAGACCACCATCACTTCTACTCTCTAATGTATAGTGTCATCGATACTAACTATTATTAATGCATTTTCATTGTGAGATTAAGGCCAAATGCGGCCATTTGGAGCAACTCCACTGGCCTCCTTCCTCATGCTACCATTACTAATGATTCAAATCATTAGGCTCGCTACCAAAGTATTGCTCATGCCTTTTTAAAGTAATAGGTCTTTAGTGCAAAGAGAAGCACAAATCGTGGCTAAGCTTGATTAGTACAATGAGCTAAGCTACCACATGTTCTTTAGCAATCCAAACATTTTTTAGCAATGGTGACTCACCGATGACCTTCATTGATGATTGTAAGTATTTTTATGCAAAAGTTTCCTAACATTTTTTTATGATCTAGGTTGATTCGGAAAATTTATTTCATGTATATTTGAAATATACAAAGATGATTTCAAAAATATTATTTTTATGCTATAGGATGTTAATATATCATGCTTGGAGTATTTTTAGAGTATTATACCTTAAGATTATGGATGATTTGAAGTTAATTCAAAAAGCTCCATTTTTGTAGACTTTAAAATACTTGATGAAGCTTGTGAAAAATATAATTTTTATGATGTAGAATACTAGAATAATGACTACAATACTTATGGAGTGCTATATTCTAATATTTTAAATGATTTATGTATGATTCAAGAAACCCTTAGTTATATGAAATGTGATTTCTTTGAATTAGAGTTAATAATATTTGAAATTTAAACGTATGGTTTTGTAAAATGATGTAAACAGATCATTTTTAGAGTATGAGGTTTCAATATTTTGATATTTAATTTTTTTTATTTAGAGAAACCCTCGTTTATGAGAATATTTGATTTTTTTATGATAATTTTGAAAATAAAGAAAGTGATGATATAAGATAATAGAATGGCATGGATAGAACCTTTTCATAGAATTAAGTATCAATATTTTTACATGTATGGTTTTGATTCAAAATTTTCTATATTATGGCATATTTTAATTTTAAAATCTAATATTAAAAAATATAAAAAGTTGATGATTATAATATTCCCAAAAAAAATAAGATTTAAAAGGGAGATTAAAAGCCCAAAAACCTTTCAAGAATGGAAAGTGAGCTTAAATACACAAAAGGGCCCGAATTAGAAACCAATTAGTTTGAGTCTATTTGAGAGATTTTATGAATATTAGAAACGAGTTACATGAAGGTCCAAATGGAAGTGAGAAAAATAATTACTCAAAAATTTAAAAGGGAATATCAATTAGAAAATCCTTAAGTAATTAATCGGATAGCATAATTGGATGAAATTTAGGTAGATTGTAAAGAAAATTAGGATCTGCACCTAACTAGAAATTTTATGAGAAATTTATTAGAGACTAATATGAATCAAAAGGATTTGGAAATAACAAAAGGAACAACTAAAAATAATTTATCATATTTTTAGTCCGCTAAGTCAAAAATTCACCCTTTTTGAGCTTGAAACTAATATATTCAAATCAAGTAATTTCATTTTTTTAAAACTCATTAGAACTGAGTTTTGAAGGTCCACATGAAGTTTTAGAAAGGCTCACATATGTATCAAGCTTCCAAAGGAAGCTAGAATGTAAATGTCATTAAGTGAAAAGTTAAGGGTATTTTTGGAAAAATAAGTAAAAATTGAAATTTGTTTAAATTTAATTGGATTAAAAATGAAAAAAGGGCAAAAATAATGGAAAGGCATGCCAGCTTCCCTACCCCTAGCCATATTTATTAATTTATTTTTATTAAAATAAAAAGGAAAAATTTTAGCTATTTGTCAGTTGGAAGTTTAATATAAAGAAGATTTTTGCCACATTTAAAGAAAAATCTTCAGCCATTTTTCAAGAGGAGAAGCCATGGGTTTGAGATCTAAAGAGAAGCATTTTTCATATTTGAACAAGTGAAGAAATTTCAAAAGAAGATTTATAAAAAATCTTTACAAATGTTGTCCTTAGAAGTGAAATAGGAAAGTAAGAAGAGGAGGTAAGTGGAAATTCTTTTTCATCTCTAAAAATTTGATTTTAAGCATTTTTAAGTTTTTTATGGTGTTATATTATGATCTGAATTTTATGAATTTTTTGGGAAAATTTTAGATATTTTTGAGATGAATGTTCATGAACGTAGGTGGATTAAGCTCAAAACAAGGGACTGAGTTCCACCCCTTCTGCTTCTAATTTTTTTACTGGCCTATTGAAGGTTAAAAGTTGTACAAAAACATGTTTTTGAAACCTTAATATGTTAGGAAACTAATAGCATAAGTTTCATCGAAATCAAAGTTGTTATGAGTATCCAAAAGGGAAAGTTCCAAAAGCAGCTTCAATGTTGTTCGAAAATGGTAGCATTAGATGAATGAATTTTAGTGACCAATAAAAAATTGATATTTTGATGGAATATGATTTTTATTTAATTAAATAACATGTTAAAAACCTCATATATTTATTTTGCAAAATTTTGAGATCATTTGGACATTTTAAAAATTCATCTTTGTGAACACTATTAGTGTTGCGCTATTTTTTATTGTTGTGAAATAGGGATGTGTGATAGTCCCTAGAAAGCTTGAAATTATTGCAAAAAATTGATATTTTATAAGATATATGTGTTAGATATATTTTTTCCTATTTTGGGGATTTATGGAAATGACTTGAATACTGAAAGAAATTTATTGTAAAAATTGACAATCCAACAGGATAGTATTTTTGTAAAACTCTTAGAATTAATTGGTAACTATTTGGCCACACCTATGTTTGATGTTTATTGTGAATTAATACTATGCATTGTGAGGTATGATATAATATTGGTATTATGATGTTAAAATAAGTATGAAATGATTTAGAGGATCTTTCCTTAGAAAATTATTATGGGGAAGTGTAGGGGGAAATTATGTTAAAGAGATGTTAAGGATATGTTTTTGTTTACCCTTGGAATCATGGTTAGAAATTTTTAAAATTTCAATCCTTAGTATTTAAAGGTCATATTTAGTATTGTAATGATTTTATATGAAATTAGGAATTTTTAAAAAATTTTAAATGTATGAAAAGTTAGTTATAGATGAGATACTCAAAACTGTCCATTTCAAACCCTTGTTCTAGTTGCTCTTGAATTTGAACATTTTAAGGCACCAAATGAATGATAAAAATTATGAAAATTTTAAGACATTATTTTTAGGATGTTACTAAGCTTTTCTCAATGATTTTTAGGATGTTACTAAGCTTTTCTCAAAATTTGATAGCAAATAGAGTTGATTTAGTTGCCCAAATAATAGTTTAATTTTGACAACTCTAGTGCTGTCCGAATTTGATAGTTTTGAGTTTATGCTTTTATTACATGGGCAAATTCATGAAATTTATTCTAAAATACTTTAGTTATTTCTTATTTAACATGATAAGGGTGTTATATCAAAACTTGGTGGTGATTAAAGATGATTTGATTACTCAAAACAAGCTTGGAATGCAAGTGCTCCCATGCTATCTTGTTTCATATTTCCCATTTTTGGTTCTGTGTGAATAGTATCCATGGGAAGAAATGAGAAAAATTAATTAATGTTTAATGTGTAACATTATATTGGGAATGTTAGGATAAATTTTGATAAAATTTAGAATTTACTTAAAAGCCATAAAGGGTACCAAAACCATGATATATACAAGGTATTTGGCAATAGGATAATTGTAATTTCTTTGAGAAATGATTTGCATTTATAAAAGGATTGATCATATTGGAACAATGCAAATAGCTATTCATTAAAATTATATATTTCTATCAATGAATATATAAATTTTGTATGTGATAACCTTGGATACGACATTGCATGATCATAAATTATGAATGATGCTTGAATTACAATTTGCTAGTCATTCAAAGAATTGAATGCTATCACTACTTGAATGAAAATGGTTGAGTATTAATCTTGAAATGTGATTATATATGAGAAATGGTGAAATGAGATTATTTATGAGAATTATAATACAATTGGTAATCCTTAAGCTCTTTATCATGAATAAAAAGATTGTATATCAATCTCAAAGATATTGATATATGCTATTGAAGATTAAATATGTGAGAATGGCAAATTTTATTAACAAGACCCTTATAGCATAGTTGGTATTTTGATCATACCTTATATTATGAAATGCTGAAATACATGGTCAATGCCTATGTACGCTAATAGCATCCTATCAATGCTTATTATGAATATGATTACTCATTTTGTATCTGATTTGTGGGGGGGGAGATGAACACCTCTATAGAGGAAGAGAAGAGTGGTAAAGGTTAAAGAGATAATGTTGTGACCTTGTACCTAGGATAGCGAAAGATAAAGTTAGATCGAAGATATAAAGAAAAACCTAGATACCAATTATGACCATTCAGTAAATTTTTATTGATACTTATTGTAGCCATTTTCTAATCAGAAATTGTAAATAATACATATAAAAATTGTTACTAATGCATTGAAATTATTGTTTGTATATAAAAGGGTATTGTTAACATATAGGAATTTTAATAGTACTGCAAAATTATAGTTATGTATAAAAATCATAAATAGTACCATAAGAGTAAATCATTTATAAATATTATGTTATTGAAATTTATTACACAAAAATTGATTATAATGATGATTTATTTTTTATGATATATAATATGGTTTGCTATATGTTAAGTTAATCAATGATAATATTTATTGGAAATACTTATTAGAAAAGAAGGTAGAAATTTCCACTTACTGAGTATTCTATACTCACTCTTTTTACTTATGGTGTCCTATTTATAGATATAGGACATGGATCTGGTGCTACTATTTGACACATGTAGTTGTACCTTCCATCAAACCTAATAGAAAAGTGAAGTTTTTGCTATCTATATTTTAATTCAATTTGTATTATAATTTGTAATATCCCTAAGTTAAATATAAAGTTATATAAACTTTAAGTTCTGTAGATAAATTATTTATTTGGATAATATTGATTTTAAGTTTATTTTTCAGATTAAAGGTTTTGGAATATTGAAAGTGATATTTATGACAAAATACAAAATTTATTTTTAATAATAATTTTAATAAAGAAATTTCCTACAAGCTGAAAATGTTAGTAATTATGGGTGTAAGAATTTATGAAATAAATCATTATATTTAATAAATTATTTTTAAGAATTGTTAAAATTTGAAATAGATTTATTTTAAATGGCCATTATTAAATTAATGGTCATTTAAATATTTTGTGAGGATTTTCTTATAAGATAGAAATAGTAACTATGAATATGAAATTTTATGAATTAATTGTCAATAATTGATAAATTCTATTTCAGGAATGAGGGAGATAAAAGTACTTGTTTTAAAATTTGAAATTTTAAATATATATTATAAAGGATTGAAAATAATGGAATTGAGATTTATTTAACAAGATTGACATAACAAATTGTGACAATGTATGTAAATCTTTACATATTGAATTGAAACATTTGCCTAAGATGCTAAATGATAATCATAATTTTTAATATAGTATTAACATAGAGTCTAAATATCTCTATAAATATGCCATAATAAAAAATATGCATAATATATTGCAAAATATGAATATTTTATTTATATATATCTCGAGAAAAATAGTTTATATTATAGTACTCCTGCTGACTCAAAATAAAAGATTTAGCTAATCCTATACTAATTATATGATTATGATATATTCTTACCACTAAGATTTTGGTTAGTAGATCTACGAACATATGATCTATGGAAATATGTTCAATACATGTGATATGCTCGCGTACCTTCTCCCGCACAAACTAGTACTTTATATCAAAATATTTTATACTAGCAGAATTTTTGTTGTTATGAGAGAATATCATAATAGTAGTATTATCACAATAGATAGTCAAGGGTCTAGAGATGCTCTTAATAATCTTAAGACTAGCCAAAAATTACTTAACTATATAGTAGCACAAGTGGCTTCATAATACACAACATATTCTTCTTCCATAGTATAAGTTGCTATAAAGGATTGCTTAACACTTTTCTATGACATAGTTCCTCATGCCATTATAATGATGTATCCAGATGTCAATTTGTGATCATCTAAACAACTAGCAAAATTTGAATCTCAATAACATGTAACTATAAGATCTCTTAATTTCATATAGGTTAGCATATAATGTTTTGTACCTTGTAGTTACCTAATGACTTTTTTTGTAGTAGTCTAATGTCTTTCACTAGGATTACTCAAGTTTCTCCCTAATACACCAATAGTATAAGCTACATTAGGATGTGTATGTGCCTAAGCATCCATTAAACTACCAACAATCTATACATATGGAACATTTTTCATTCTTTCTATTTTAACATTATTATAAGGACACTAGGGCATAGAAGAAATTTTCTCTTTTAAAATGGGTATGGAAACTTAAGAGCATGTTAAACTTTTTCAATATTTTCTCAATATATGTTTGCTAAGACAAACCAAGCAAGTCCTAAGATTTGTTATGATGGATCTTTATCCCTAGAACATCAAAGGCATTTCTGAGATCCTTCATATCAAAACGTTTAGATAATATTTGTTTTATGTCAATTAGTAAGTTCATGTCATTACTTGCAAGGATAATGTCATCCATGTATTGTACCAAAATAATAAGACTGCTTGCACTCATTAGCATATGAATACTCTAATCCACTACATTTACTTTGAACCCAAGAGAAGTTACTACCTTATCAAACTTAATGTACTACTATGTAGAAGCTTGTTTTAAGCCATATATGGACTTTTTAAGTAATACACAAGGTGCTTTTTTCCCTTCTCTTGGAAACTATCTATCTGGTTCATATAAATATTCTCTAATAGATCACCATTCAAGAAGGTTATCTTTACATCCACTTAATGCAACTTTAAATTAAGTGAGCCACTAATGCCATAACAACTCAAAATAAGTCCTTGGTTAAAATTGGTGAAAAAGTTTTCTTCTAGTCTGTCCCTTTCCTTTGGGTTTAACCTTTAGCTACCAATTTGGCTTTGTACCTCTCAATTTCTCCTTAAGCATCCTTTTTATTTGCATTTAATTAGCTTATAACTTGTAGGAAGCTCTACTAGATCTCACACTTAGTTCTTATGCATTGATGCTAATTCATCCTTTATAGCATTTATCCAATCAAAATAGTTTAAATTGGATATGGCTTGGAAAAAAGTTGTAGGATTGGTATCATTATTAATGTCAAATTTATGCTTTTACAAATATAGAAGAAAATCATTAGGAATTGCCAATCTGTGAACTCTATCAGATCTTCTCAATGGAATTTCTTCATTTATCTTATTTGTTTCGACATCTTTTGTTATTGCTTATAGTGGATTAGCTAGTGGAATAATAGAAGATAACTCTCTTAATATTGGTGGTAGCAGAATAATTATTTTATTTTTAGTAAAATCCATGATATATGGTATTTGGCTTCCATTATTTAACTCATCCTTAAAGAAGGTAGCTTGATCAAATTCAATTACTTTGGTTATATAAGTTGGGCAATAAAATCTACTTCCCCTCAAGTCACCACAATACCTAACGGTGTATCCATTAACAATATTCGAATTAAGTTCCCTTATGAATGGAATGTATAGCTTTACTTTAGCTTTGCAACTCTAAACTCGAGAATGTCTTGAATTAGGCTTCTTATTGTACAATAATTCATAAAAGGTTTTAGACACTAGCTTACTGGAAACCTAATTTAGAATGTATGTTGTTGCTCCTAACACATCACCTTATAAGAATTCTAGTAGTGAAGTATAGGCTAGCCTACATCTCATATTGTCTATAAGAGTTTGATTTCTTCTTTTTGCAATTCCATTTTGCTCAAATATTATAGGCATAGTCTAGCTTGCTTAAATTCTACACTCTTATAAGTATCTCACAAATTTCTTTTTGTTTCATCGTACCTGCTATAATACTCACCACTTTTATTAAAATTAACATATTTATCTATTTCCCTAGTTTTAGTTCAATTATTACCTTGAATGACTTGATAACTTCCAGTGATTCTGACTTCTCATTAAGTAGCTTTATCTAATTAAATCTAGAGTAATCATCGATAAATGTGATGGAATATTTGTAGCCTCCCTAGCATTAGATGTTATAGGCTCACTAATGTTAGTGTAAATTAGTTCTAGAATATTCTTTTTTTTGCTTCTCTTTTCCTTTCTAACTCTAACTTTAAGTTTACCTTTAATATAGCCCATATAGGTTCTAAAATCCATGAAGTCTAGATCATAAAGTACTTCCTCCTTTACAAGTCTACAAAATTCTTTCTTCAAAAATATAGCCTAATCATCTATGCCATAATATTGAGGATCTTTCATTAATTCGACATTTTTTTGCTAACAACAAAGTTTATTGAATTCATGAAATTATGATCTAAATAAATTATAAATAAACCATCACACATAGAACCAATACCTACAATAGAGGATTTATAAATTAATTCAACTTTTCCATTTCCAAAATAACATGACTATCCAAAAAAATCCATAGCAACAACTAAAATTAAATTCTTTCTTATAGAAGGTGTATAAATTACATTATTTACTAATAACTCATGTCCAATCTTCAACTTTAACTTCATTAATCCTATGTGCTCCACTTTAACTTTGTCTCCATTTTCGAGTCTTACAATCAAACTATTGTTAAATGCCAATAATATTGCTTTAAGAAGTGTCAAACAATTAGAAACTTCACCAAAACTAGTGGTAGAGAGCAGAAAACTAGAAGAGCTAGAAACTAAAAGCTCTGAACATTCCAATAAAGAAAATTTCCCTTTTGAATAAGCTATAACTTATTTTATTCCATTTCTTTCTTCTAGCAAAGTTACTATTTCCAAGAAAATGGAGGAAGAAAATGAGATTTTAGAAACTTTCAAGAAAGTAAAGGTTAACATTCCATTTTTGGATGCAATTAAACAAATTCCAAAATATGCCAAGTTCTTGAAAGAGTTGTGTGCTATAAAAAGGAGGTTGAAGAGCAATAAGAAAATTTCTATGGAAGACAATGTTTCAAAAATTAGTGTGATCATTTAACTTGCTAATAAATCCAATACTTATCTAGTAGGAATAATTGAAGATGATCTAGTACAAGTCAATGATTTAATCTTTATTGTAAATTTCTACATTTTATATGGAAGATGAGACCACCACCAATCCAACCATTATCATTCTTGATCATCTTTTCTTGAAAACGGTAAGAACCATGATAAATGTTTATAATGACACACTTACTATAGAGTTTGATGTAAAGATGGTCAAATTTAATATCATGGAAGCCATAAAAAATATTGCTAAAGATCATTTTATCTTTTTCATTGATTTAGTTAATCTACTAGTGCATGAGGCTTTTAAAAATAAGTTAAAATAGGAAGAAACATTAGAAATTGCACCAAAATTTAAAGGAAAAGAAATAACATGTCCAGAAATTAATATAGTTGATCTCTTTTTCCAAACTAAAACTTATTATCTTTTATTAAGAAACCACTAGTTTTGGAGTTGGAAGCCTTGCTAGAACATCTAAAATATAAATTTTGGGAGAAAAAGAAAAGGTTTCAATCAACACAGCCAAAAACTTAGGTTTTGAATAAGAGATAAAATTAATCCAAGTGCTCAAAGATCACAAAACAACTATTGGGTGGACTATTACAATTATCAAAGGAATTAGTCCTTCCATATGTATGCATAGAATCCTATTCAAGGATAGAGCAAAACTAACCAGAGAAGCACAAAAAAGATTGAATCCTTTCAATATAGTGCTGGAAATCGCGCATCATACATGCACAGCGGAATAAAAATTTTGCACGATTTCCACCAAGGATCCATGCGAATTAAGAACGCCATAGATTAGGGATTAGGGTTTATACCTTTCGGCCAAAAATCTTTTGTCCGCTACATAGCAAATCTGATCTGCTTCTGTCCGTTTTCCAACCCAATCTACTCTCCAAATCACGAACCGGGATAGAAACCAGAAGATCATATCACCAGTGCAACGTTTAATGTGGTTGCACCTCTATGGTATCCACATGAACTCGTGAATCACCGATGAATGTCCACACAAACACCGGTTGGAATCGATCTCCTTTCACCTCGTAGTGCTAGCTACGCCTCTTCAGGGGTTTTAGTCAAAGAGAGATGCTAGGATTTTTCTATGCCTTTTTGGGGTGCGTAAATAATGATAGTAAACCTATTATTATTACCCAACAAGCCTATTTAAATAGGTGCATAGAAAAACCTAACCTATTTGGGCTTTATTCCATGTACAATTATAGGCTCACTATTGGGCCTTATAATTATAACATGAATTCCTAAATATTAAGCCCAAACAATTTGGTCCATTAATTCCAAATTCACTAGGCTCTAAGTGTGCGACCCTATAGGCTATCATTACGTTGGCAATGATCATTAATCATATTAATGATCATAAACAATGATTGGTGTCTAGCAACACATCATTGTTACCCAAGTAATGAGAAAGTCGGTGATTTGACTAAACCTTTACACGTGATCATCACTTGTGTACTTTTGTCCTATACATCTAGATTGAGCACGAGACATGGACCGTGTGATTCCCGTATAGCTCAATCTTAAGGTTTCTTGATTCTTAAGTAAGCTGACTGAAACAAATGTAATCGACATCCCATGTCATTTCATCTGAACATGGCCATGCATTTTCTCAGCTTTACTTAATCAAATGGCCCATAGATGTTACTCCTGTTATATAGGAGGGACAAATCCCATCTTGATCACACAAATCCCTCCGCATGATATGTGACATATCCAATATCTACCCTTGCATTCACTCAACCATTAGTGACATAGAATAGTATCAAAATATGAAACTCACATGTAGGGAACCTTGGTGATCTCAGGTCAAAGGACCATATTAATAATGATCACTAAGAACCACTTATGACACTCATATAATGATCCATGTAGTGTTCTTAATATGGGTCGGTCCAGTATACAAGTTCTCTAACTTGCACTCATGTGTAAACTTAATATCCCATATAAGTCTTCACACATGCTAGTCTTAACATATCAAAGCAACCTAATCCACAATGATATATGATTAGGGACATTTAAGAATACAATTATTCTAAGGTTATTATCATAATTGAATATATTACGTAGACAATATATATAATTATAATAATTGGAATTGCCATTAAAATAACATGATTCAAAATTACAATTACCAATATAATTAGTTTTAGGGCATATACACTAACAATCTCCCACTTGCACTAAAGTCAATTATCCATGTATCTAATACCTATGGATCTCACATGACTATCATGCTTTTGCTGCGTTAGAGCTTTTGTCAGTGGATCGGCGACATTATCGTCAGTCGGAATTCTACATATCCTGACATCATTTCTGTCAACAATATCTCATATGAGATGATAGCGATGGAGTATATGTTTAGATTTCTGGTGAGATCTAGGTTCCTTGACTTGCGCAATGGCTCCATTATTGTCATAATAGAGCTCTACTAGGTCAGCAATGCTAGGAACAACTCCAAATTCATTGATGAACTTCTTAATCCAAACAGCCTCTTTTGCGGCATCTGATGCTGTAATGTATTCAGCTTCTGTTGTAGAATCAGCCACTGTCCCTTGCTTTGAACTCTTCCAGGTCACAGCGCCACCATTAAGGCAAAATACATAACCTGACTGCAACCTGAAGTCATCTTTATCAGTTTGAAAGCTAGCATCAGTGTAACCATTTATAATGAGCTCTTCCTCACCTCCATAAATTAAAAATATGTCTTTATTTCTTCTTAAGTACTTAAGAATGTTCTTGACAGTTGTCCAATGACTTTCACCAGGATCTGATTGGTATCTGCTCGTCATGCTTAAAGCATACGAGACATCAGGGCGAGTATATAACATGGCATACATGATAGACCCAATTGCAGATGCATAAGGGATCTTACTCATGCGCTGTCTCTCATACTCTGTGGAAGGACATTGAGTTCTTGAAAGACTTATGCCATGTGACATCGGTAAGAATCCTCTTTTAGAATCTTGCATGCTAAACTTTTTTAACACCTTGTCGATGTATGTACTCTGACTTAGGCCAAGCAATTTTCTCGATCTATCTCTATAGATCTTGATACCTAATACATAGGAGGCCTCACCTAAGTCTTTCATAGAAAAACAATTTCCTAACCAAGTTTTTACAGACTGTAGTGTAGGAATGTCATTTTCAATGAGTAATATGTCATCTACATACAACACCAGAAAGACTATTGTGCTCCCACTAACCTTCTTGTACACACAGGGTTCATCTTCATTTTTGATGAAACTAAACTCTTTGATCACATCATCGAAACGAAGATTCCAACTCCAAAAAGCTTGCTTCAACCCATAAATGGATCGTTGCAATTTACAAACTTTTCCAGCATTTTCAGGATTTACAAAACCTTTAGGTTGTGTCATGTACACATCCTCAAGAAGATTTCCATTAAGGAAAGCAGTTTTGACATCCATTTGCCAGATTTCATAATCATAATATGCTGCTATAGCTAGAAGAATCCTAATAGATTTAAGCATGACAACTGGAGAAAAAGTCTCATCATAGTCAATACCATGAATTTGTTTGAAACCTTTTGCAACCAATCGTCCCTTAAAGGTACACACATTACCATCTATATCAGTTTTCTTTTTGAAAACCCATTTGCACCCAATGGGTTTTACCCCTTCAGGTGGATCAACTAAAGTCCAAACTTAGTTTGAATACATGGAGTCCATCTCTGATTTCATAGCTTCTAGCCATTTCTCGAAATCTAGCCCCATCATAGCCTCTTGGTAGGTTGTGGGCTCATCTTGGTCCATGAGCAACACATCACTGTGATGAGTCACGAGAAAACCATATCTCTCAGGCTTACGACGTATCCTACTAGATCTACGTGGGTTCTGTGTTACAGAAGCAGGTTCTTCCACAACTGTTTGTGGAACCGGCTCAGGTTCCATCTCAAGTTCAATATTTTCTCATTGATCTTGAATTTCTTCAAGTTCTATTCTTCTCCCACTGATTCTTTTAAAGATAAATTCTCTCTCTAGAAAAATACCAATTCGAGCAATAAACACTTTTTGCTTGGTTGGATTATAGAAATAATATCCTTTTGTTTCCTTAGGATATCTAACGAAAAAACATTTATCAGATTTGGGTCCAAGTTTATCAGAAGCTTGAGGTCTTACGTAAGCTTCGCAGCCCCAAATCTTCATAAAAGATAAACTAGGACGTTTCCCAGTCCATATCTCATATGGTGTCTTTTGAACTGATTTTGATGGAACACAGTTTAGTGTGAAAGTTACAGTCTCTAGAGCATGTCCCCAGAAGGAATTTGGAAGGTCAGCCTGACTCATCATTGACCGAACCATGTCTAACAAAGTTCGATTCCTCCTTTCAGAAACACCATTCCATTGAGGTGTTCCTGGTGGAGTGAGTTGTAATACAATGCCACACTCCTTTAGATGATTAAGGAACTCTCGGTCTAAGTATTCACCACCTCGATCTGATCGAAGTGCTTTAATACTTTTACCAAGTTAGTTTTGTACTTCATTTTTGAACTCTTTGAACTTTTCAAAAGATTCAGACTTGTGTTTCATAAGAAACACGTAACCATATCTACTAAAATCATCAGTAAAAGTAATGAAGTATTGATAACCTCCTCTAGCTTGTGTTTTTAAAGGTCCACATACATCACTATGTATAAGGCCTAATAAATCACTAGCCCTTTCACCTTTTCCAGTAAAAAGGGGCTTTAGTCATCTTACCTAATAAACATGACTCACATACCTCATATGATTCGAAATCAAATGAGTCCAAAAATCCATCCTTATGAAGTTTGGAGATGCGTGTCTCATTTATATGGCCTAAACGACAATGCCAAAGATAGGTTGGATTTAAATCATTAGTTTTGACCTTCTTTGTGTTTATGTTATAGATTGGATTTTCAAGGTCCAGAACATAAAGACCATTCATTAATTGTACACTGCCATAAAACATTTCATTTAAATAAATAGAGCAACATTTGTCTTTTATTATAAATGAAAAACCTTTCTTGTCTAAACAAGAAACATAAATCAAATTTCTACAAACAGTAGGCACAAAATAACAATTGTCCAATTCTAAAACTAATCCACTAGGTAAAGATAAATAATAAGTCCCTACAACTAATGCAGCAACTCTTGCTCCATTTCCAACGCGCACGTCCACTTCACCTTTGGCTAATGATCTACTTTCTTTAAGATCTTGCACATTTACACAAATGTGAGTACCATATCTAGTATCTAATACCCAAGATGTAGAAGTAGATAAATTAACCTCTATAACATAAATACCTGAGTTGGAAGTCCCACTTTCCTTTTGCTTCTTAAGCTCTTCCAGGTAAATCTTGCAATTTCGCTTCCAATGTCTTAGTTCTTTACAATGGAAGCATTGCCCTTCTTTGGCCACGCCACCTTTGGGCTTCAGTGCAGAGGAACTTGACTTGGACTTTCCTTCAGTCTTGTCGTTTTTCTTTTTATTCTTGGCCTTAGACTTGCCTTTTCCTTTGCTCTTTTGAACCATCATAATGGAATTGGGCTTGGACTTTTTCAAGTTCTGCTCAACAGTTCTCAACATGTTAAGCAGTTTAGGCAAAGTCTTATCAATTTCGTTCATGTTGTAATTCATGAAGAATTGACTATAACTCTCAGGCAACGATTGCAGAACTATATCAGTAGCCAATTCTTGCTGCAAAGGAAAACCCAATCTTTCAAGGCTATTGATGTACCCAATCATTTTAAGCACATGTGTAGCAACGGGTGTTCCTTCAGCCATCTTACACTGAAATAATGCTTTAGATACATCATATCTCTCATGTCTTGCTTACTCTTGGTAGTGCTGTTTAAGGTGATCAATCATATTGAACGCTTCCATGTTCTCATGTTGCTTCTGAAGCTCAGAGTTCATGGTAGCAAGCATGAGACAACTAACATCCACAGCATCTTCTAGATGCTTCTTATAAGCATCCTTTTCTGCTCGAGGAGCATTAGCAGCAGGCTCATCTGGAGTAGGTAGCTCTAGGACATACTATTTTTTTTTATGCTTGAGGACAATCCTTAAGTTTCGATACCAATCGAGAAAATTCGTCCCATTCAGTTTATCCTTCTCAAGGATAGATCGCAGTGATAAATTTGATGCATTTGATGCCATAGTTATCTACAATAGAAAAATATACAAAATGAGAATCATGTATTTTATATATTTAATAAGGTCTTTTATTAAATAATACTCCTACTATTTTTCTCAAAATAATAGCCTTCACTATTATTTCGGAAAATCGTAGCATTTGAGATTTTCTAGTGAGCCAAGATCCATATTTCACCTAGACTTAAGTCAGCTTTGGCTGATCACTTAAGTTTTGGCTATTTAGGTAGGCAACTCATTGCCAATTATATCTTATGTAACTCTTGGATAGTTGGGTGAATAACACTTGTTCAAATCCATCTCATGGACTTAAGCCCAAGTTCATGCCTCTAGGCCCCTAATCCTATTGAGATGGCCTAGTTAAGTCAAAAACTCAATTATTGGCATTTGGATATCACTATTATCCTATCGTGTCTCACCAAGATAAACTAGGCACTTTGCTTTGGCAAACCTACCTTATGTTGATCAAGGCCTTGACAAGTGTCATTCATTGGAAAGCATCACTTTTATTACTGACTTAATATTTGCATTGAGGGATTTAAATGTCTATTTTAGATCTCACCATTATTTGCCATCCATACATGCCTATATCTAACATATCATATACATTAATATAAAGCATGCAATAAAGTATAAAATAAATGTGCATAGTTATAGCCCAACTATATTGGTTTTCCCAAGCCAATGAGAAAACCAAAAGGTCAACCTAGGGTAAAGATATCTTCTTTAAGCATCTTCCACGGTTGTCCTCATATTAATTTTAGCTCCTTGTCTCCATGGCAGCAAGCTCCAGGCTTAAACATGTTGTACATTTGAAAGTAAACTATTCTAACTTTACAATACATAATGAAGGAGAAAACTCGAGTTACATTTGAGGGGAGTAAGGTGAGAGAAAGAATGTACAACTAGAATTTATAGAGAAAGGCACAACACGCAGGCCGTATTTAATTACCATAAAACCAAAAATAATAAATGAAAGATAACTATACATTATGGTGTAAGGGCCATAACTATGCATTATGCAGCAAACATCACATGTAAGCATACAAACAACCATAGGTATTCATTGAAATTGATCTTGTTTCTAATTTTAACTTGTTTAAAATTAGAAGGTTATGAAAAGATTGATTTAAAATGCAGCTTAGATTTAGGCTATCAATTATTGTGCTACGCAGAGTTAGTACGGCGGTCCCGCTAGCCGATTAGCAGGCGGGGGTCGAGGGGAGGCCGCCCCTCGTAGGGGTGAGGGGGTGGAGCCCCCTTCCCAAAAATTTTTTTATGCATCTTACATTCAAAATTTTGAAGACTTTCGGGCAAAATCCAAAAAATTTTGAATGCTTCAGTTTCTGTATTAACCATTAAAACAATCGGCCAAAATTAGAATTTATCAAGAACCCTAATTCTAGAACTGTTCCGAAATCCTACTTCTTGATGTTCCGCTATATTAACTCAAACATTAGTCCATGTTTTTGTTTAATTTAATCTCATTAAACAAAACAGAATGCATACATCACATGTATACGATCAGACATGTTTTTATTCGAATTTTAATCTCATTAAAATTGAAACCTTCATCAGCTACTTTTCCAGTTTTTAATCTCATTAAAAACGAATCATTAATTATGTATGTTTCAATCTAATTTTAATCTAATCAAAATCGATTCATCAACATACAAAATTACATTGATCCAGAACCCTAATTGCATCATGCATGATCTGATTAAACACGAATTATCCAGATTTAAATGCATAACACAGAAAACTAATCTATGGATTCGTAAGCGGCTCTGATACCACTACTGGAAATCGCGCATCATACATGCACAGCGAAATAAAAATTTTACACGATTTCCACCAAGGATTCATGAGAATTAAGAACGCCATAGATTAAGGATTAGGGTTTATACCTTTCGGTCAAAAATCTTCTGTCCGCTACACAGCAAATCTGATCTGCTTCTGTCCGTTTTCCAACCCAATCTACTCTCCAAATCACAAACCAGGATAGAAACCAGAAGATCAGATCACCAGTGCAACGTTTAATGTGGCTGCACCTCTATGGTATCCACACGAACTCGTGAATCACCGATGAATGTCCACATAAACATCGGTTGGAATCGATCTCCTTTCACCTCGTAGTGCTAGCTACGCCTCTTCAGGGGTTTTGGTCAAGGAGTGGTGCTAGGGTTTTTCTATGCCTTTTTGGGGTGCGTGAATAATGATAGTAAACCTATTATTATTACCCAACAAGCCTATTTAAATAGGTGCATAGAAAAACCTAACCTATTTGGGCTTTATTCCATGTACAATTATAGGCTCACTATTGGGCCTTATAATTATAACATGAATTCCCAAATATTAATCCCAAACAATTTGGTCCATTAATTCCAAATTTACTAGGCTCTAAGTGTGCGACCCTATAGGCTCTCATTACGTTGGCAATGACCATTAATCATATTAATGATCATAAACAATGATTGGTGTCTAGCAACACATCATTGTTACCCAAGTAATGAGAAAGTCGGTGATTTGACTAAACCTTTACACGTGATCATCACTTATGTCCTTTTGTCCTATACATCTAGATTGAGTACGAGACATGGACTGTGTCATTCCCGTATAGCTCAATCTTAAGGTTTCTTGATTCCTAAGTAAGCTGACTGAAACAAATGTAATCAACATCCCATGTCATTTCATCTGAGCATGACCATGCATTTTCTCAGCTTTACTTAATCAAATGGCCCATAGATGTTACTCCTGTTATATAGGAGGGACAAATCCCATCTTTATCACACAAATTCCTCCGCATGATATGTGACATATCCAATATCTACCCTTGCATTCACTCAACCATTAGTGACATAGAATAGTATCAAAATATGAAACTCACATGTAGGGAACCTTGGTGATCTCAGGTCAAAGGACCATATTAATAATGATCACTAAGAATCACTTATGACACTCATATAACGATCCATGTAGTGCTCTTAATATGGGTCGGTCCAGTATACAAGTTCTCTAACTTGCACTCATGTGTAAACTTAATATCCCATATAAGTCTTCACACATGCTAGTCTTAACATATCAAAGCAACCTAATCCACAATGATATATGACTAGGAACATTTAAGAATACAATTATTCTAAGGTTATTATCATAATTGAATATATTACGCAGACAATATATATAATTATAATAATTGGAATTGCCATTAAAATAACATGATTCAAAATTACAATCACCAATATAATTAGTTTTAGGGCATATACACTAACATATAGATATAATAAAAAAAAGAAGTCATGAAACTATTAGATGTTAGAATCATTTTTCGCATATTAGATAGTAAATGGGTGAGCCCTATTCAAGTAGTTCTATAGTAATCTAGTGTGATAAATGTGTAGAATTAGAATAATGAATTCTTTAAACTAGAATTCAAAATGGATGGTAAGTTTGCATTGGTTATTGTAATGTAAATGCTTCAACAAGAAAAAAAACCACTTTTCCTTACTATTCATTAATAAAAGATTTAAGTATTTAGTTAGAAAATCACATTATTATTTTTTGGATGGCTATACTAAATTCTTCTAGATTTTGATTTGATTGCATTAAAAATCATGAGAAAATAACCTTCACTTGTCCTTACAAGAGGATGCCTTTATACATTGCAATGTCCCTAAAACTTTTCAAAAGTGTATGGTAAACATCTTTTTTAATCTTTTAGAGATGTGTATTGAGATTTTTATGGATGATTTTACTATCTATGGTGATTCTTTTGTTGCATATCTGGATAATTTGATTACTGTACTTGAAAGATAAATTGAAACTAACCTTATTCTAAATTTTAAAAAATGCCATTTTATAGTAGAATACGGTATAATTTTAGGGAATATTGTATCTAAACATGGAACTAAGGTTGATAGGGCCAATGCTAATTTAATTTCTTGCTCCCCACAAGTGTAAGGGAAGTTCATTCTTTTCTTGGTAGGTTTTTCCTATAGGTTCATTAGGGACTTCTCCAAAATAATTTTACCTTTGTCCAAACTGTCACAAAAGAATTTGCAATTTGAATTCAATAATGCAAGAAAGCTTTTCACAAGCTTAAGGAGTCCTTGACCACAACTTTCGTAATTCAACCTCGTAATTGGATCTTGCTATTTGAAATCATGTGTGATGCATGTAACTATATTGTGGGAATAATTTTAGGCTAAAAAGTTACCAAGCAAGTTTTGTCATTAACTATGCTACCAAGACATTAGACCTAGCTCAATCTAATTATTCCATAACTAAAAATGAACTTCTTGCTATTGTTTTTGCTTTAAAAAAATTTGGATCATACTTGATTTGTTGTAAGGTTATTGTGCTTTTTAATCATGCAGCTCTGAAGTACTTGTTATCTAAGAAAGAAGCAAAACCTTAACTTATTAGATGGATCCTTCTCTTGCAAGATTTAATTTAGAGATTAAAGACAAGAAAGGAGTTAAGAATTTAGTGGCTAATCATTTAAGTAAATTAATCAAAGATGAAAACCTATTACCAGTCTATAAGTTATTTCTAAATGAGTAGCTTTTCAAGCTGTTAGGTAAGGTTCCTTGGTATATTGACCTAGTTAATTACTTAGTTAGAAGAACTTTGTTTGATAATATGACTAGAGTTAGGAAAAACAAACTTAAGGGTGAGTCTAAATATTATATGTATGGTGATCCTTATTTATGAAAGTTTTCTTGTGACTAAGGGATTAGAAGATTTGTTCTTGATTTTCATTTTCTATCTACTTTTTCTTTTTATCATGATTATACTTATGGAGGCCATTTTAGACCAAAAGTACTGCTAGGAAGGTGTTAGATTATGGTTTTTGTTAACCAACTTTGTTCCATGATTCTTATGCATTTTATAAAAGTTGTAAACAATGTTAATAATTAGGTGGTTTAACTTGCTAGAATGAGATGCCTTAAACTCATTTATTTTTTTAAGATATTTTATGTATGGAATATTGATTTCAAGGGTCTTTTCTCTTCATCCTCTTGATTTTTTTACATTTTACTTGATATTGATTACATTTCTAAGAAGGTGAAAGTAAGGCCAATAGAATTAATAACTCAAATATTGTTATAGATTTTATTAGGTCTAGCATCTTTAGCGATTTTAGAATTCCTTAAGCATAGATTAATGATCAGGGTATACATTTTTGTAACTAGCCAATTGAGGCTTTGCCAAAGAAATATAGGGTTTTTCATAAGTGTAATATCCCTAGATAGTATCTCAAAAAAAAAAAAATGTATTGACATTTTATAGTTAAGCGAGCTTAGTGTGGAAAAATATCGTGATAGGTAATCTTCTGGGAAGTTGTCCCAAAATGCTTAAGTTAATTAAGAAAATTATAAGATAGTTCAACAAAAAAAAAAAAAAAAAGAGAAGCCCAAATGTGAATGCAAGGACTAAATTGAAAAATAGTCAGAGGAAGTTGGGAAAAAATGGAATTATGAAAAATTGTGGGGCCAAATTATAATTTTTCCCAAAAGACTTGGCTTTGCCCAAATTTTTGGACAGAGAACTGAAACTGGATCAGCCCAATTTTGCTGCCGACTTTGAGAAAAAATCAAGGGAAAAATCTTCAAAACTCTAGAATTTTCCCCACACTTCTTCAAAAAAGCCCTTATATATATATATATAAAGATTTTTCTTGAAAATTCAAGAAAAACTCCAGCACCATCTCCTCTTCTTGCACCAGCTGAAACTCCTTGCTTCCATAGGAGGAAGAAATCAAGCTTCCAAGCTAATTCAAACACACAAATAAGAAGATTGAATCATAGAATTTCAAGGTAAACCCCTTTTCGACCTCCTTCTTCTTGATTTCTTGTAAGAATCTTTCCAAATTTGAAGATCTCATCTCCTTCCTCCTAAAACCAGAAACCCATCTTGGTAGAAAAGAGTTTGAAACTTTGAAATAACCAAGTTTGGAGGTGAGTGACAATTCCCTACCATTTCCTTAGAATTTTGATTCAAGAATTATAAGATTTTGAATTCTAGATTGGTTAATTTGTTAGCTTGATGTGAGACCATGCAATTAGGGGCATGGTGCTGTTCTTAACCTTTGGACATGTATTTTGAATGTTATTAGCATGAGGAATGCATGAGAATACAAATTTTGATGTTGGGAATGAGTGGTGAATCCAATTCATGAAGGACAATGCTTGCTGGAAAATTTCTGGAAAACCTGTAACAGTGACTTTGAGTGCACGAATTTTTCTGGGCTTCATAGGTTGCTTAAAAATTCAAAACTAAACACTTTATGGTCTCTTGTGATGTTAGGATCAACATATAATTTATTGAGAATTTTTAGAAGAAGTTAGAATTTCGGAATGGAGTCCTTCATGGGAAGTAGTCCAGATTTTCAGGAACAGAACGCCTGTGCATTTAGTCTCGGATTTCAATTTTTTTTAGGCACTATATGGCCTCTAAAAATTCTACAAAAATTCATGGAAACCCTTCCATATGTTGGTTAAAACATATAAAATTTTCGTTGCACATGTACCTATTTAATAAATTCTTAACATTTCAGGGCTCCAGTGCTGCCAAATCTGGAAACCAATTTGGGAGGGTGAACTTGAGCGAATTTCTGGAAAAATTCAGTAGGAATTTTGAGAAAACTCATAACATGAACCCTGTTTTTTTAGATGTCAGGAATAACATAGAATTTAATGGGAATTTTTAGAGTTGATTTAATTAGCCAAATAGGGTCAAACTTTTTATTGCACTCTGCTAGCCCTGTTTTGAGCCAGCACGTGAACAGTACCATAGTGTAATAGATTTCAAGCCCAAATTGGATGGTAGTTAGTTGGAATTGCCCCATTAGGACTTTAGTTAAGTAATGCAAACTTTGACAATTTAATTAGAATTAATTAAACATAAGTTGAGGGCTTAGTGAAAAAGAATATAGTATAGGATTAATAAACTTTAATTGAAACATAAACTAAGCTATTCCTTCTAAATTCTTGATATTAGAATATAAATTGTTCATGTATAAATTTAAAATGATTGTTTTGCATGTGTGTGTGTCATTGTGTGGCATGATTAGAATCGATGTTACCTAAATAGCTAATGGGTACATTTGACCTTACCATTGATTATTGGATTATAAATATGCTTATAATAGCTATTGGATTCTGAAATACTATAATATTTCCGAATCCCTCTCAGATATGTTATGTGGAGGAGTATTACATCCTTCTGAGAGAAGGAAAGGCGTGGTAAGGGTTGGAGGGATAAGGATGGTGGCTTCGGCCTAGGATGATGGGGAATAAGATTGAATTGGTGATATAAGGGGAGACCCGTACCTTATCAGCCATTTGTTAATATCCAGACTAATCATTTCATAATTGCGTAGTTAAATTTTATCTAATTAGATGCTTAAAATTAATGACACACATTATACTAATTTAAATCGAGGAAATTCATAATACATTGGAATTATGGTAAAAGTAAATTGTCATTCACTGAATATTATAAATACTCATTCTTGTTTGCATTATTTTTTCTTCCTTTTTAGAGATAAAGAACTTAGGCCGGCACCGATAGTTTGATACTTGCATGAAGATCTATTTGTCACCATATACACTATTTATTTTCCAGATACTATATTATACATTAGTATAAGTATTTAGTCTGTCAATATACTAATTTGTATCATATTTTGGTTCATGTTTGTTTGTTTCCTATTTATGTACATAAGATGTAGTACTACCCCTTTTGTGTTTAAGAAAAGTAATAGTTGTATATGTATATTTGTGTACATATAAGTTAATTGTGATGGCAAAGGCTTGTAAAGGTGTCTAATTGATATATCACTATCAATTAGATATCTTTACGCCGGTTACGATGGCTGTAGGAATAGGTCGTGACAATAAGATTCCTACACCATGCCACCTCTAGACTAATGGGCAAGTTGAAGTTTCTAATAAAGAGATCAAATCCGTCTTAGAGAAAATTATGATACCAAATAAGAAAGATTGGAGTCTTTGGCTTAATGATGCACTTTGGGCTTACAAGATTTTATAAAAAATTCCAATATGGATGTCACTGTATTGATTGGTTTTTAGTAAAATAGATCCCTATTGAACCTGAGCATAAGGTATATTTCATAACAAAAAGCTATAACATAGGTTCTAATGAAGCTGATAAGAAAAGAAAATTGCAATTGTACGAATTGGAAGAGTTAATACTTAAGGTTTATTAAAATTCCCAAATTTATAAAGAAAAAAAACTAAATCTTTCCATGACAAGATGATTTCCAAAAAGAAATTTGTGGTTAGTCAAAAAGTCTTACTATACCAATTAAGGCTTAGGTAATGCCCGGAAAGCTTTAATCTCATTAGAATGGCCTTTATGATATTACTAATGTGTTTCCTTATGGTGTAATGGAGATTTAAAGCTCAGAAACAAACAAGTTAATCAAGGTTAATAAGCATAGGATTAAGTCATTCCTTGAAAGTTTTTGAAAGCAAGAAATTAAAGTAGTGCCCACATCAAAAGTTGCAACCATGTCTAGTTAAAGACATTAAAGAAAGACTTTTCTTGGGAGGCAATCCAAGTTTTTCAATTTTTTTCTTTTTCTTTTTTCTTTATTTTACTTTACCTTTATCTTTCTTAATGTTAATATACTTTAAGTTAAAGACAATGAAAATTTTAGTTAGGGGGAGAGTGTTGGTGTGTGTCTTAGAACCAATCATATAAGATGATTAGAGTTATACACAATGTATTATATTTTATTTTAGGCAATTTAATTATTATATTTTGTTTTTATTATTATTATGCGCAATTTATAACTTAATATAACAATTATCCTTGGAATAGCTTTGCTATTCCTAAAATGCCCCTAGTCAAGTATTATTATGAAAAGGATAGTAATAATACATCGAGACTAGCATGTATAGTGACTGATGATTACGAATCATGGATATGTGATATCAAGTCAATACATGAGTACATTGCTAGTGAACAATGTACTGGACTGACCCACTATGAGAATATTGCATGGATAAACGTGTCATAAGATATTCTCATATGATCACAACTACGCATAAACCTTTGACCTGAAATCACTACGGTTCCCTACATGAGGAATTACTCACTTTAATATTGTCCTATGTCACCTTTAATCAGGTGACAAGTAGGGCATTGATTGGGTGTGTCATAAATCATGCAGAGGGAAGTGAGTGATGTAAATGAGATTTTGTTACTCTTGTATAAAAGAGAAATATCCTTGGGCCCCTTGATTGAGTGAGACTTAGAAATGCATGGCCATGCTCAGTTGAATTAATATGTGATATTAATTATTTATTTTAAGTCTACTCAGTATCAAGAAATATAAATTGAACATTGACGAGGATGACACATTCCATGCCTCCAGTTCAATTTGGATATTATTACAAAAGGGTTATGATGTAAAACGTTGATCATGTATTAGGTGGATGTCGAATCACAGACATTCTTACTACTTGAGTGGCAGTGATGTATTGCTAGATACCGCTCGCTGTCTATGGCTCAATAATAAGTCATTATCAACGTAGTAAGAACCTACAGGGTCACACAAAAGGAGTAGGAATAAGACAATAATTAATTGGACTTTAATTATATTAATATCCAATTAATTGGACTTATTTTCGTGCATATATATATTTAGAATAATAAATTCACGTTTTATATATATATATATATATATATATATATATATATATATATATTATGTGATATTATCTGATATTAAAGTAATATCAAGTAATTATCTTATCAGATATTAGATAAATATATTATGAGATAATATTATTTTGATATTTGATAACTATATGCAATTATCTAATATTAAGATATTTATTATGAGATAATATCATTATCTAATATTAGATAATTAATAGATAAGTCTTATCTCTTCCCATTATCTCTAGGATAAGGATAAGATGAGTTGTTAAGTGTGATTAGGATTTTGGAAGCATTATCCTAGTAGGACTAGGATTATGGCTTGCCTAAGTTCTATAAAAGGGGACTTGAGGGCAGCACTTAATAATCACGTTTTAAGCTTCCATATAAACCCTAAATCACTCCGAAAACATCCAATCCTAATTCTTAGAGAGAAAAACGCATCCTAGCAGACGCGTGGAGGGTGAGAGGTCGTTGTTCACTCCGTGTGGATACCGTAGAGACGCTGTACCTTCCGGCCGGCGTTTGATTCATCCGCTCTCAAGTTTTGATCAGTAGAAACACGAGTGCCCAATAGGTAAAACCCTAATCATTGACTCATGCTTTTTGCATGGATCCTAGGTAGAATTCGGATCAAAAATTTAAAATTCCGCTGCATGTGATAATCCGAATTCCCAACAGAGAGAATTTTAGGGTTTCTTTTATGTTTTATTTTAAGTTTTTATATTTCCTATAGTGTTTTAAGTTTTTAAAAAAATATATTTTTTTAACTTATGTTTAAGTCTTTTTAAGTCATTTTAATTGCTTTCCATTAATGATGATTTTGAATTTTTCATGAGTTGGATTAATTGAAGTTTGATAGGATTTGTAGCATAATTGAATAAATTACTTTACTTCTTGAAAATGTTTAGTGTGGTGATGGATTTTAAATTGGTGGATTAAATTTGGTCCCATAACTTCTCTTGTGAGATTTTAAGCCTTATATTGAAAATATGTGTTGTTCACTTTCTTTCTTATGTATGATGTTCTTCCATAACTTATTTCCCCATAACTTGCTTTGATTCTTTTTAACATTGTATATGCACATAAATTCATAAAAATGAAAAAGGCATTCTTTGTTTAATCTAGTGCTAAATAACCAATATTGAATTTTGATCATATTTGAACTCCCTTTAAGCCTAGTTGCCTTTTTTCTATTAGCCCATAAATTTCTTAATGAAAAAAATATGTTTATCTAACCTTAGGGATTAGTAAAGTATTTGAAATTTTTGTGAGATAAGTTCTTAAAAAAGCATGAAGAGGGTGTGTGTGTGTGTGTGTGTATTGTGAAAATTCATTAACTTCAAGGGTTAGATGAAAAAAAGGTTAGTTGAAAAAAAGAAAGAAAATTAGAAAAAAAGAAAGACAACAAAAAAATGAAAAAAAGAATGGAAAAATGGGAAATTTAAAAAAAGAAAAGAAGAAGAAGAAGGCACAAAGAATTAGAAAAGAAAGGAAAAAAAAGTTAATGACTATTTGAATTTAAATTTAGGTTTTTGCATTGAGTTGTAATTGTTCATAATTGGCCCATATGTTAACGGTTCAATTGCTCTATAGATTTCTTTAGTTTTTATCCTTCATATCTTCATTTTTCCTTAACCTTATTACAACCTTAAGTAAATTTTTTTTTATTTGTGCCATGCTTGTCATTTGGGTAGTGGAGATTAGATAATGGCAAGCTTATGGTAGAACAATTTCATAGAATTAACTTGAGTAAAACACTTACCCTAAGCACTTAAGAGTTAAAGAGTGAATTATATGAGAGTTTATCGATTTGATCTATCCTTTTTGAACAAAGTTGCTATGTTGATTCATTTTAAGATTGAAAAGATTTTTTTTCATGATATGTTATAATTCTTGATATCTTTGATTGTTTCTTGCTTGTGAATTTTATAATTTTGAAAATTTTGGAAAGTAAATCTTTTATTTTTAGTTTTGAATAAAGTTGTGTATACCTGATGTCATGAAAAGGCTAAGTATGCAAAAATTTGTTGAGTAAAATATTATGTATATTACTTTATCCTATTTTATATCTTTTAGTGTATTACATATAGTTAATTTTATAGAATTAGCTTTTTTATAGGATTAGGCGTAGATTTTCCAATGTTTCTAAATTGTTTGATTAATGTTAGATTTTTACATTATTTCATATCTCTAGCCATAATTTGAGCTTTGAATCTCAAAATTGGGTGATATTTTTATCATTGCAAAGCTAAAAGGAAGTTCTAAAACTTTTATGTTTTGGTCAAAACCCAATTCAGAAGTTTAGAAAGTTAAACATGATAAGTAAAATGAAGCAGTGGTGTCATCGAAGCTAAACTAGTTATAGTTTTTAGGCTTTAAATGGAGCTCTAAGTGTCCAAATTAATTCAAACCAGTGCCCATAGTTACTTAAACCTATTCTAAAATGATTTTTGTCTTACTTTGATGAAATAACATAATTTTGGAGGTATTTTAATATCATGAATGCAGATTAGTGAAAATTATTGCAATAGTAACTTAATTTATGAATTAGGCTATAACCTTTCAAATTGAGCAAGGCCCTATTACTTGTAACCCTAGGAAGCATATTTACTTGGCCTATCAAGCTTTTGTAGCTTAAAGAGTTCAAATTTAAAAAGTTTTATGCCTTTAAAAGCAAGCATTACATTCTAGATAGCAACTCTTCTCTTCCTTAGTTTTAATTCTTTTACATTAGTTCAAGTGTTTAAGTACCCTAAATTTAGTTTGATTTTAAGACTTTTATTTAATTCATATTACTTTGCTTCATCTATCTCTTACTTCTTTAATTTACTCTTGTTTTATGATTGTTTATGTGATTAACTGATAAAGCTTGTTAATTGATTACTCTTTATAATTTACAACTATATAGTTAATTGCAATTAATTCTCACATTTAGATTAGTTGTTTATAGATGTTTAATTTTCAAGTGTAAAATTATAATCACCTAAGGGAATTGAAGAATAAATTAGTAATTTCTTGCATATAGGATTGTTAATTTAGTTTTAGCTATTAATATATGATTATTGGTTGCTTTTACTACTTTATATTGATGTGTATCCTAGGAGATAATCATAAAGATAATTGTAATAATGCACAATGTATTATATTTTATTTCAAGCAATGTAATTATTATATTTTATTTTTATTTTTTTATATATTTGCGTAATTTATAACTTGATATAATAATTATCTTTAGAATAGTTTTACTATTCCTAAAATACCCCTAGTCAAGTATTATTATGAAAAGAATAGTAATAATATATCGAGACTAGCATATATAGTGATTGATGATTATGAATTATGGATATGCAATATTAAGTCAATACATGAATACATTATTAGTGAACAAATGTACTGGACTGACCCGCAATGAGAAAACTACATGGATTATCATATATCATTAGTTATTCTCACAAGACCACAATGCACGTAGTCCTTTGACCTGAAGTCACTACAGTTCCCTACATGAGAGGTCACACACTTTGATGTCATTTTGTATCACCTTTAACTAGGTATGTTCTAGGACATTGATTAGGTGTGTCATGAATCATGCAGAAGGATATAAGTGATGTAGATAGGAATTTTGTTCTTATTATATAGTAGGAGTGATGTCCTTGAGCCCCTTAATTGAGTGATATTAAGAAATGCATAGCCATGCTTAAATCGATTAATATGAGATATTGATTATTTGTTTAAGTTAGTCTATTTGGTATGAAGAAACATAAATTGAACATCAACGAGGATGACACATTTCATGCCTCTAATTCGATTTGGATATCTTTATAAAAGGGACTATATTGCAAAGTATTGTTTACACATTAAGTGAATATTGAGTCATAGACATTTTTTACTACTTAGGTGATAATGATGTATTGCTAGATACTACTCACTGTCTATGGTCCACAAGTGGGCTATTACTAACGTAATAAGAACTTACAGAGTCACACAAAAGGAGTAGGAATGAGATAATAATTAGTTAAGCTTTAGTTAGACTAAAATTTAATTAATTGGACTTATTTTCTTGCATATATATTATTAAAATAATAATATATTTTCACATAATACATATGGTATATTATGTGATATTATTTGATATTAAAGTGATATTAGATAATTATGTTATTAGATATTAGAAAATTATATTATGAGATAATATTATTTTTTAATATAAGATAACTATATGCTATATAAATATTAGATAATTATATTATAAAATAATATTATTATCTAATATTAGATAATTAATGGATAAGTCCTATCTCTCTTCACTCTCTCCATGATAAGGATAAAGTGATAGTTATCAAGTGAGATTAGGATTTTGGAAGCATTATCTTAGTAAGACGAGGAATGTGGTATGCCTTAGTGTTGGTGTGTGTCCTAAAACCAATCATATAAGATGATTGAAGTTATACATAATGTATTATATTTTATTTTAGGCAATTTAATTATTATATTTTATTTTTATTATTATTATGCGCAAATTATAACTTAATATAATAATTATCCTTGGAATAGCTTTGCTATTCCTAAAATGCCCCTAGTCAAGTATTATTATGAAAAGGATAGTAATAATACATCGAGACTAGCATGTATAGTGACTGATGATTACGAATCATGGATATGTGATATTAAGTTAAGACATGAGTACATTGCTAATGAACAATGTACTGGACTGACCCACTATGAGAATATTGCATGGATAAACGTGTCATAAATTATTCTCATATGATCACAAATAAACATAAACCTTTGACTTGAAGTCACTACGGTTCCCTACATGAGGAATTACTCACTTTAATATTGTCCTATGTCACCTTTAATCAGGATGACAAGTAGGGCATTGATTGGGTGTGTCATAAATCATGCAGAGGGAAGTGAGTGATGTAAATGAGATTTTGTTACTCTTGTATAAAAGAGAAATATCCTTGGGCCCCTTGATTGAGTGAGACTTAGAAATGCATGGCCATGCTCAGTTGAATTAATATGTGATATTAATTATTTATTTTAAGTCTACTCAGTATCAAGAAATATAAATTGAACATTGACGAGGATGACACATTCCATGCCTCCAGTTCAATTTGGATATTATTACAAAAGGGTTATGATGCAAAACGTTGATCATATGTTAGGTGGATGTCGAATCACAGACATTCTTACTACTTGAGTGGCAATGATGTATTGCTAGATACTGCTTACTGTCTATAACTCAATAAATGAGTCATTGTTAACGTAGTAAGAACCTACAGGGTCACACAAAAGGAGTAGGAATAAGACAATAATTAATTGGATTTTAATTATATTAATATCCAATTAATTGAACTTATTTTCGTGCATATATATATTATTAAGAATAATAATTCACATTTTATATATATATATATATATATATATATATATATATATATATATATATATATATTATGTGATATTATTTGATATTAAAGAAATATTAAATAATTATCTTATCAGATATTAGATAAATATATTATGAGATAATATTATTCTGATATTTGATAACTATATGCAATTATCTAATAATTAAGATATTTATATTATGAGATAATATTATTATCTAATATTAGATAATTAATAGATAAGTCCTATCTCTCCCCATTATCTCTAGGATAAGGATAAGATGAGTTGTTAAGTGTGATTAGGATTTTGGAAGCATTATCCTAGTTGACCTAGGATTATGGCTTGCCTAAGTTCTATAAAAGGGGACTTGAGGGCAGCACTTTAGTCATACGTCTTAAGCTTCCATATAAACCCTAAATCACTCAGAAAACATCCAATCCTAATTCTTAGAGAGAAAAACGCATCCTAGTAGACGCGTGGAGGGTGAAAGGTCATTGTTCACTCCGTGTGGATATCGTAGAGATGCTGTACCTTCCGGCCGGCGTTTGATTCATCCGCTCTCAAGTTTTGATCAGTAGAAATATGAGTGCCCAATAGGTAAAACCCTAATCATTGACTTATGCTTTTTGCATGGATCCTAGGTAGAATTCGGATCAAAATTTTAAAATTTCGCTGCATGTGATAATCCGAATTCCCAACAGTGGTATCAGAGGTTCTTGCAAAAATATAGTTCTGATTATGTGTTTTACCATCTTTGATGAATATTTATATGATAAATACATATCAAATCTATTTTGGTTTAAATCAGAAGTTCCACGTTTTGATGAATGTTTATGTGATAAATTAATATCAAATTAGTTTCTGTCTAAACTAGATATATATGAGATATATGCAAACTCGTGTATGATTCTGATTTCGTAAATATATATATGATATATATGATTTGAATTTTGAATCAAATTATCAATTGATGAGATTAATTGTATGAATATGATCATGCGTTTTCTGCTTCATATATGCGTAATTCTGAGTTTTTTCAAATGATAAACCCATGAATCTGTTCTGAATATGTGATGTTCTCTGCGTTTAATAGCATATAACCTAGTTAGCACAGAATTAATGTGATTAATTCTAAATCTGTAAAGACTTGTTTAAATTCGTTAAGTTGAATCTGGTCTATGAGGTATATGTATGCATTAATTTAATCTGGTCTATGATTTGAATGTCAATCATATAGTCAAATTGTTCGACTTGGGGTGTGTCAATTGTTGGCAAAATGAATTAAAATTTGAATGTCAGATGTATTCAATTTTTGGCCCAAGGGGCTCCGCCCCCCACAACCCCCAGCAAGGGGCGTTGCCCCCTTGACCCCCGCCCGCTAACCGGCTAGTGGGACCGCCGTGCTAACTCTGCGTAGCGTTCAAAAATTATTTTTGTTCTTAAGGCGCTGTTTTAAAACATGATTTTTTATGATGAATATGTTATGAAATATATATGTCAATCATCCTCTTTATCTTGGTTACATATATTTCTTAGCAATTATTACATATGATGCATGAATGTGTTGCATAGTATAGCCCTTGGAGTTTTTAATGGATGGATTTTAAAATACGACCTGCGTGTCGTGTCTTCCTCTATTTCTCTAATGTATATTCTCTTCTCATCTCAATTCCCCCCGAATGTAACTCGGGGTTTCTGTTGTAAATTTGTAATTGTAATGGAGTATTCCTTGCTTGGAACAAGGAGAAGCTAAGGAGCTATGAGACAAGAAGAAGCTAAGGAGTTAGTTAGGAATGTCATTAGAAAATAGAATTTTGGGCCATACTATGCGACATTTTGATTTCTTTATTATGTGATGATATTGATGAGCATGCATTTATTATGTGATAGAATGTGTTCCTACTATGTGATAGTTCTATTCATTGCATGATATATGATATATGGTAGTCTATTTTATTCATTTACTTTATATGATATATGAGATATGCTAGATATATTGCATGAATGAATAGGCTAGTTATGATGAGATCTGATAATAATTAAGTTGAAATCCCTCATCCAAAATATTAAGTCAGTAATAATTAATGATGCCTTCCAATGTTTGGCACTCATCAAGGCCTCGATCGACATAAGGTAGGTTTGCCAAAGCAAGGTACCTTGTTTATCTTGGTGAGATGCGACTGGATAATAGTGATATCCGAATGTCAAATGTTGGGTCCGACTTAACTAGGATATCTGAATAGGATTGAGACCTAGAGGCATAGAGTTGGGCTTTAGTTCATAAGATGGACTAGGACAAATGTTGTTCACCCAACTATCCAAGAGTTGTATATGATACAATTGGCAAGTGTTGCTTACCTAAATAACTAAGTTTTAAGTGATTAGCCAAAGCTAACTTAAGGCTTGGTGAAATATGGATCTTGGCCCACTAGAAAGCTTAAACAATATGACTTTCCGAATTAATAGTGAGGGCTATTAATTTGAATGAAATAGTGGGAGGTACATTTAATAAAATACCTTATTAAATGTTTTAAATTTAATACTTACTTTGCATATTTCTGTCGTAGATAACCAATGGCTAATACATCAAATAACTTATCACTGCGATCGGTCCTTAAGAAGGACAAACTGAATGGAACAAACTTCCTGGACTGGTACAGGAATTTGAGGATAGTCCTCAAACATGAGCGCAAAATGTATGTCCTAGAGGGACCTGTTCCTCAAAAACCTGAAGCTACTGCCCCTCGAGCTCAAAAGGATGCTTATAAGAAGCATCATGATGATGCATTAGATGTCGGTTGTATCATGTTGGCTACCATGGACTCTGAGCTTCAGAAGCAACATGAGAACATGGAAGCTTATGACATGCTTGAGCATCTTAAGAAGCTTTATGAAGGCCAAGCTCGGCATGAGAGGTTTGAGGTGACAAAAGCCTTGTTTCAGTGCAAACTGGCAGAAGGAAACCCTGTTGGGCCTCATGTACTCAAAATGATTGGGTATGTTGAGAACCTTGAGAGATTGGGTACTCCACTAGGTCAAGAGTTGGCCACTGACTTAATTCTGCAATCGTTGCCACAGAGTTATGGTCAATTTATCATGAATTACAACATGAATGAAATTGACAAACCACTGCCAGAATTGTTAAGCATGTTAAGAACTGCTGAACAAAATTTGCAAAAGACTAAGCCTAATACCATAATGATGGTTCAAAAGGGCAAAGGAAAAGGAAAAGGCAAGGGCAAAAACAAGAAGGATTCCAAATCCAAAGGCAAGCCTAAGTCTAAATCCTCTGCACTAAAACCAAAAGGGGGTGTGGCTAAGGAAGGGACATGATTCCATTGCGGTCAAACCGGACATTGGAAAAGAAACTGCAAGGTCTATCTGGAAGATCTAAAAAAGAAGAAGGGAAGTGAGACTTCCGCTTCAGGTATCTATGTTATAGAAATTAATGTTTCAACTTCTACATCTTGGGTATTAGATACCGGATGCGGTTCTCACATTTGTACAAATGTGCAGGAACTACAAAGGAGTAGGACTCTAGTTAAAGGCGAAGTGGACCTACGAGTTGGCAATGGAGCAAGAGTTGTTGTGCTAGCTGTAGGGACATATTATCTATCTTTACCTTCTGGTTTAGTAATAGAATTAGAGGATTGTTATTTTGTGCCTGCTGTCAGCAGGAATATTATTTCTGTTTCTTGTTTGGACAAAAAAGGTTTTTCATTTATAATAAAGGATAAAAGTTGTTCATTTTATTTAAATGAAATGTTTTACTGCAGTGCACAAATGTTCAATGGGCTCTATATTCTTGATCTTGAAATGCCTGTCTATAACATAAACACTAAGCGATTTAAATCAAATGATTTAAATCCAACCTATCTCTGGCATTGTCGTTTGGGCCATATAAATGAGAAGCGCATATCCAAGCTTCATAAGGATGGATTCTTGGATTCATTTGATTTTGAATCATATGAAATATGCGAATCTTGTTTGCTAGGAAAAATGACTAAAACACCATTCATTGGACACAGTGAAAGGGCTAATGATCTATTGAGTCTCATACATACTATGTATGTGGGCCTATTAGTTCACCTGCTAGAGGAGGTTTTCATTACTTCATTACATTTATTGATGATTTCAGTAGATATGGATATGTGTATCTTATGAAACACAAATCAGAATCCTTTGAAAAGTTCAAGGAATTTAAGAATGAAGTGCAAAACTAACTTGGTAAAAGTATTAAAACACTTCGATCAAATCGAGGTGGAGAATACTTAAGCCAAGAATTTGATGACTATCTAAAGGAGTGTGGTATAGTATCACAACTCACTCCACCTGGAACGCCACAATGGAATGGTGTTTCAGAAAGGAGGAATCGTACCTTGTTAGACATGGTACGATCTATGATGAGTCATATAGATCTTCCAATCTCCTTTTGGGGGCATTCTCTAGAGACAGCTGCTTTTACGCTCAACTGTGTTTCCTCTAAAACGGTTCAAAAGACTCCATATGAGATATGGACTGGGAAACGTCCTAGCTTGTCTTTTATAAAGATTTGGGGTTGCGAGGCCTATGTAAAATGTCAAGTTTCTGATAAGCTTGGACCCAAATCGGATAAGTGCTACTTTGTAGGGTATCCTAAGGAAACTAAGGGATACTATTTCTATAATCCTACTTAAGGCAAAGTGTTTGTCGCACGAACTGGTGTTTTTCTGGAAAGAGAATTTATCTCTAAGAAAAACTGTGGGAGAAAAGTAGAAATCGAAGAAGTACGAGACCTACAAAGTAACACTGAACCTATAATAGAGCCTGGAAAAGGACCACAAGATGTTGTGGGTCAGGAACTAGCTCAAGTAACACAAGGCCCACGTAAGTCTGGTAGGATACGCCATGAGCCCGAGAGATATAGATTTCTTGTAACTCAAAATGACGATGTTTTGCTCATGGATCAAGATGAGCCTATAACTTACCAAGAAGCTATAAAAGGGCCAGACTCTGAGAAGTGGCTTGAGGCCATGAAATCTAAGATGGATTCCATGTATACTAACTAAGTATGGACTTTGGTTGATCCACCTGAAGGGGTAAAACCCATTGGGTGCAAATGGGTTTTCAAGAAGAAAACCGACATGGATGGTAACGTGCAAACCTTTAAGGGATGATTAGTCGCAAAAGGTTATAGGCAAGTTCATGGTATAGACTATGATGAGACCTATTCCCCAGTTGCCATGCTTAAATCCATCCGGATTTTACTTGCTATTGCAGCTTTTTATGATTATGAAATCTGGTAGATAGATGTCAAAACTTCTTTTCTTAATGGAAAGCTCCTCAAGGATGTGTACATGACACAGCCCGAGGGTTTTGTCATTCCTGAAACTGCTGGAAAGGTATGTAAGTTACAACGATCCATTTATGGATTAAAGCAAGCTTCACGGAGTTGGAATCTTTGTTTTGATGAGGCAATCAAAGAATTTAGTTTTATCAAAAATGAAGATGAATCTTATGTTTACAAAAAGGTTAGTGGGAGCACAATTATTTTCCTTGTATTGTATGTGGATGACATACTACTCATCGGAAATGATATCCCTACACTGCAAACAGTAAAGACTTGGTTAGGGAATTGTTTCTCGATGAAAGACTTAGGCAAAGCTGCCTATATATTAGGTATTAAGATCTATAGAGATAGATCAAGAAAATTGCTTGGCCTAAGTCAGAATACATACATAGATAAAGTGTTAAAACAGTTTAACATGCAAGAATCTAAAAGAGGATTTTTGCCTATGTCACATGGCATAAATTTGTCAAAAACTCAGTGTCCTTCGACACAAGATGAGAAGGACTGCATGAATAAGATATCATATGCGTCAGCAATTGGATCTATCATGTATGCCATGATATGTACTCGTCCTGATGTCTTGTATGCTTTAAGCATGACGAGCAGGTACCAGTCAAATCCGGGTGAATCTCACTGGACTTCCGTTAAGAATATCCTTAAGTACTTAAGAAGGACTAAGGATTCATTCTTAATTTATGGAGGAGAGGAAGAACTTGTTGTAAAAGGTTACACTGATGCCAGTTTCCAATCCGATAAGGATGACTTTAGATCGCAGTCAGGTTATGTATTTAGCCTGAATGGTGGTGCTGTATGCTGGAAGAGTTCAAAGCAAGAAACAGTGGCCGACTCTACTATAGAGGCTGAGTATATTGCTGCATCTGATGCGTCAAAAGAGGCTGTTTGGATAAAAAAGTTCATTACTGAACTTGGCGTTGTTCCTAGCATTGCAAACCCAGTGGATCTCTATTGTGACAACAATGGAGCCATTGCACAAACCAAGGAACCCAGATCTCACCAACGATCCAAACATATACTTAGGTGCTTCCATCTCATTCGAGAAATTATCGATAGAGGAGATGTGAAGATATGCAAAGTACCAATAGATGATAATATCGCTGACCCACTAACAAAGCCTTTAGCGCAGAAAAAGCATGATGGTCATACTATGTCACTTGGTATTAGATACATGAGTGATTGGCTCTAGTCCAAGTGAGAGATTGTTAGTGTGTATCCTAGAACCAATCATATAAGATGATTGAAGTTATACACAATGTATTATATTTTATTTTAGGCAATTTAATTATTATATTTTATTTTTATTATATTATGCACAAATTATAACTTAATATAATAATTATCCTTGGAATAGCTTTGCTATTCCTAAAATACCCCTAGTCAAGTATTATTACGAAAAGGATAGTAATAATACATCGAGACTAGCATGTATAGTGACTGATGATTATGAATCATGGATATGTGATATCAAGTCAATACATGAGTACATTGCTAGTGAACAATGTACTGGACTGACCCACTATGAGAATATTGCATGGATAAACCTGTCATAAATTATTCTTATATGATCACAAATAAACATAAACCTTTGACCTGAAGTCACTACGGTTCCCTACATGAGGAATTACTCACTTTAATATTGTCCTATGTCACCTTTAATCAGGATGACAAGTAGGGCATTGATTGGGTGTGTCATAAATCATGCAGAGGGAAGTGAGTGATGTAAATGGGATTTTGTTACTCTTGTATAAAAGAAAAATATCTTTGGGCCCCTTGATTGAGTGAGACTTAGAAATGCATGGCCATGCTCAGTTGAATTAATATGTGATATTAATTATTTATTTTAAGTCTACTCAGTATCAAGAAATATAAATTGAACATTGACGAGGATGACACATTCCATGCCTCCAGTTCAATTTGGATATTATTACAAAAGGGATATGATGCAAAACGTTGATCATATGTTAGGTGGATGTCGAATCACAGACATTCTTACTACTTGAGTGGCAATAATGTATTGCTAGATACTGCTTATTGTCTATGACTCAATAAATGAGTCATTGTCAACGTAGTAAGAACCTACAGGGTCACACAAAAAGAGTAGGAATAAGGCAATAATTAATTGGACTTTAATTATATTAATATCCAATTAATCGGACTTATTTTCGTGCATATATATATTATTAAGAATAATAATTTACATTATATATATATTTTATGTGATATTATTTGATATTAAATAAATATCAAATAATTATCTTATCAGATATTAGATAAATATATTATGAGATAATATTATTCTGATATTTGATAACTATATGCAATTATCTAATAATTAAGATATTTATATTATGAGATAATATTATTATCTAATATTATATAATTAATAGATAAGTCCTATCTCTCCCCATTATCTCTAGGATAAGGATAAGATGAGATGTTAAGTGTGATTAGGATTTTGGAAGCATTATCCTAGTTGACCTAGGATTATGGCTTGCCTAAGTTCTATAAAAGGGGACTTGAGGGCAGCACTTTAGTCATACGTTTTAAGCTTCCATAGAAACCCTAAATCACTCAGAAAACATCCAATCCTAATTCTTAGAGAGAAAAACGCATCCTAGTAGACGCGTGGAGGGTGAAAGGTCGTTGTTCACTCTGTGTGGATATCGTAGAGACGCTGTACCTTCCGGCCGGCGTTTGATTCATCCGCTCTCAAGTTTTGATCAGTAGAAACACGAGTGCCCAATAGGTAAAACCATAATCATTGACTTATGCTTTTTTGCATGGATCCTAGGTAGAATTCGGATCAAAATTTTAAAATTCCGCTACATGTGATAATCCGAATTCCCAACACTTAGTTCTATAAAAGGAACTTGAAGGAAACACTTTAACAATACACATTAGTTGTCATTAAACCCTAAATCACTTAAGAAAATGCACTAATCCTAATCCTAGTGAGAGAGACGTATCCTAGCAGATTTGTGGAGGGTGAGAAGTCATTGATTCACTCTGTGTAGTTATCATAGAGACGTTGTACCTTTTGGCCAATATTTGATTCTTGATTCATCTTGGTGTCTCAAAGTTTTGTTCAAAAAGAATGCAAGCACATAAAAGGTAAAATCCTAATATTGATTTATGTCCTTTTGCATGGATCCTTGGTAAGATTTGGATAAAAAAATTTTAATTTTCGCTGTGTATACTAATCTGAAACCTAACACTTTATTAGGGATTGGCATTAATCTTAACTTCATTAGTCTTAGTTGATTAATTTGCAATATTAATTGGGATTACTATAAGGCATCTGGGTAATTTCATAGTTAAGTAGTTGAATCAATGGTAATCTTATTGATGTCGATGATTAGTATGTATTTGGAATGTGAAATCCCTTGACTAACTGAGATTTTATTAATTTATTTCATTTTTTCTTAATCTTACTCTCATTGTGCTTTTATATTTGCTTTTAAATCCCTTTTGTTTACATTATGTTTCCAATTATTTGCTTCATTCTCCTAGGTGCAACTTAGACTTGCCAATTACTATGGTTTGGAGCAAGTTTGGCATCAATTTTTGATGTGAAATAATGTACATCAAAATTTTAATGCCATTCTCAGAGGTTTATTAGCCTATTTGTAAATAATTTTTTAACCTTTTTGTCTAGTTTTTGGTTTTTTTAGGCTTTTAAGTGGTGTTGGTGGGCAAAATTTTTAGTGGAATTTGGGGATGATACTTGTTTATCTAAGGCTTTTTGGCCTTCTAATCAAGATGCTTACTTACACCATATTTTGTTGCATCTTTTTGGCCAAGAAACATTGTTTATTATTTTTTCTAGGTTTTTCTTTATTTTTCCAATATTTTTAGTAGTTTATTAATTTTTTGTGATGTAAACCGCAAGAAGTAAGATAAATGTTCATGATGGCACACTTACTACAAAGTTTGATGCAGATATGATCAAATTTAATATCTTTTAGGAAATTAAACATCCTATTGAAAATTATTATATCTTTTTCATTGATATAATTGATTTACTAGTGTAGGAGGCTTTTAAAAATAAGTTGAATTTGGAGGAGACATTATAAATTGCACCAAAATTTAAAGGGAAAGAAATAACATCTCTAGAAATTAATGCAACTAATCTCCTCTTTCCAAACTAGAAGTTGCTACCTTCCATTAAGAAACCACTAGTTTTGGAGTTGAAACCTTTACCAGAACATCTTAAATATGAATTTTTAGGAGTCAAAGTAGAGTTTCCAATCATCATAGCCAAAAATCTAACTTCTGAATAAGAGTAGACATTAGTCCAAGTGGTCAAAGATCGCACAACAACCATTAGGTGGACCATTATTGATATCAAAAGAATTAGTCCTTCTATTTATATGCATTGAATCTTATTAAAGGATAGAGGAAAACTAACCAAAGACATGTAAAGGAGGTTGAATCATTTTATAATAAATGTAGTCAAGAAAGAAGTTATGAAATTATTAGATGCTGGAATCATTTTTCCTACATTAGATAGTAAGTGGGTGAGCCTTATTCAAGTAATTTTAAAGAAATTTGGTTTGACAATTGTGCAAAATCAGAACAATGAGCTTGTTCTAACAAGAATTCAAAATGGATGGCTAGTTTGAATTACTTATCGCAAGCTAAATGCTTTAACAAGAAAAGATCACTTTCCTTTATCTTTCATTAATCAAATGTTAGAGTGTTTAGCTAGAAAATCAAACTACTATTTTATGGATGCTTATATTTTATACTTTATAGATTTTGATTGCACCTAAAAATCAAGAAAAGGCAACCTTTAGTTGTCTATTTGGCATATTTACCCATAAGGAGATAACCTTCAAACTTTGTAATGCTTGTAGCATCTTTCAAAGTTGTATGGTAAGCATCTTTTCTAATCTTTTAAAGAAGTGCATTAAGGTTTTTATATATGATTTCACTATCATGGTGATTCTTTTGATGCATATTTGGATAATTTGATTAATGTACTTGATAGATGCATTAAAACTAACCTTGTTTTAAATTTTGAAAAATGTCATTTCATTGTTAAACAAGGTATAATTTTAGGGCATATTGTATGTATTCATGGAATTGATGTTGAAAGGTCTAATTTGATTTGATTTCTAGCTTGCCCTAACCTATAAGTGCACAAGAAGTTTGTTCTTTTCATGGCCATGCAAGTTTTTATTGCAAGTTCATTAAGGACTTCTCTAAGATAGCTCTAATTATGTTCAAATAATTGCAAAAGTGTAATACCTCAATAGAGTAAGAAAATTTATAAAGAAAATTTGAATAGGGAATTACACTAATAGAAATTCGATAATGAAATCAAGTAAAATTCATTTAAAATCGTAAAGATAGATTTAGGGTATATCTATCTAGAATTTTTGTCAAACTTATATTATGCATTAGTATGGGTTAAAATACAATAAAAAAGCCTAATATTAGGCTTGGAAAAATTTTACAAAAATTCAATAAGGAATTAAGATCTTGAGTAACTGAAAATTTGTTCAATTTAATGGAAAATGTAGAAATTGAGCTCGAAGTTGGAATAGATCATCTGAAATTATTTAGGCTAACTTAATTTAATATTTTTGGGCCTAAACATAACCTTTGAACTAGAAAAATTCAAGCCAACAAAAATAAGGCTCAAGTTTGTAGAAAACCCTAAGTAATTTGGTAAATAAGTGCAAAACCAAGGGCATTTGTTAGAGAATATTTTAAGTCATTTTGATTGGATTTTGGGCAAAAATATTCTAAATTCCTAACAAAAAATATGATTCCCATGTGCTGCCATTATAAAGTAATTTTTACAACATTTTAAATTAGAAAACTTATCTTGGAAGCTTAAGGTTTTTAGTGTTTTATATATATATATATATATATATATATATATATATATATATATATATATATATATATATATATATATATAAAAGGTTTTAAGGTAAATTTTTGCACATTTTATTTCCCACAAACTAGAATAAAACATGCATTCTCTAGCTTCCTTTACAAGAGTTTTCAATTTCCTCACACAACTCAAGAGGTTTTTCATTTTGCCTCTTCAAATTTATCAAGGTAACTTAGGGTTTCCTTTATTCTTCTTCAAGTTTTCATGACTAATATTTCTCCTAAAATTATAAAATTTGATTTATTTCATTAGAGTCGTTCTTTTCAATTCAAAGATATTTTTATAAGTTTAGAAATTCAAAAAGTGGAGGTGAGTCACAATTACCTTTATTCTATTGAGTTTTCTTAAAATAGATGAACAAATTTGATGAAATTATCACTTTAAATGTAATATGTGTGATGATGCTGAATGTTTGGACTTTGGAGCTATACATATGTTATTATGATCATGTTATATTGGTATCATAATGTTGAAATGTGTTGAAGATGGTTTGTAAAATTTTTCTTCAAGAAATGAGCATGAAAGAATGCTTAGACTAAAGTGGTGCTGGGAAAGATTCCATGGTATGTTTCTATCTCCTTTTGGAATCATGGTTAGAAATTTTTTAAATTTTTAAATTTTGCATTTTAAAGTCATATTTAGTGTTAGAAAAATTGTAGATGAAATTAGAAACTTTTAAAAAAATTTAGATGTATGAAAAGTTAAGTTACAGGTAAGATACTTAAATCTGCTGAGTTTCAAACCCCTATCTACTTGTTCTTAAGTTTCCAATTATTTGACCCATCAAATGATTGATAAAAATTATAAAACCCTAGGAATATGATTTTTAGGATTTTAGTTAGTTTGTTCCAAAATTTAGTAGTAATTGGAGTTGATTTGATTAACTAAATGATAGTTTTGTTTTGACACCACCAATGTTGTCCAAATTTGGTAGCTCTAAGTTCATGCCCTTGGTGCATAGGTAAAACCACCAAAATAGTTATACAATACTTAACTTATTCTTTATTCAATATTTTTAGAATGTCATGGCAAATTTTTGAAGCAATTGGCTCCCATTTAGTTGATGAAAAGTGGCTTGAATTGAATATGTATGCATGCTACCCTATTTCTGGAACTTCTATTTGGTTTTAGGATGAATAATATCCATGGGAGTAAATACTACAAGATAATTGTCTTCTTATGCATAATATTATGTTCGAATGGTTAGAACAAATTTTGATAAAATTTTGAATTGATTTGATAGGTCCTAAAGGCATCAAATTGTAATATATACAAGTTAGTGACATTGTAAATGTTTAACATTTCTCTTTTAAAAAATGCTAGAAAAAGCTTGAATCAATAGAATATATGAAGATATGAGAATCATATTATAGCCATGCAAGTGAGTTATGTGTTGTTATTAATATGAATGAAGAAGTTGTATTTATATATATATATATATATATATATATATATATATATATATATATATATATATATATATATATATATATATATTAACTTGAAATACCATGATATATAGTTAAAGAAACTAAATACATGAGAAATGGAAATTTTATTAGAAGGTTGAAAAAATTGACTTCAATAGAAAAGTTATATACTATCCTTGAATATATTATCAAAGAATGGAAAAAATATAAGTGCATATAAGTTACTAGGATTTATGGCAAGTTAGTATTTTGACTATACTTGATCAAATTGCAATGAGTAATTAATGCTACAACTGGCATCTTATTATTACTTACTCTATACATGAAACGTGAGGGGGGAAGAATTACATCCTTCACAAAGAAGGAGATAAGTGGTAAGTGTTAGAAGGATAAGGCTAGAGGCTTAATGCCTAGGGTTGTAGGGGATAAAGTTGGACCAAAGATATAAGGAGAAACCTATATACCAACTATTACTGTTTGTTAGAAAGATCTTTATAACTATTATACAAAAAAATTATATTAGATATAGTGAGGTTAAATTAAATCAATACTTATTTACATTTACATTTTATATTGCTTATTGTTATGTTTTGATTTATTAAGATGAAAGCTCCTTACAAAAGGAAAGGTATAGTCACTTATTAAGTATGTTAATACTCATACACTCTATTGTTAATCTTTTATTTACAAATTTTGATGATGGTTCGGCCCAGCACAATTGATATTTGCATCAAAACCCTTCATATGCCTCCACATTCCTCATTTAGAAAGTTTAGTAACAAGATGGTTCTAATTAGGAGTCCATCTATTTTACTTTAGCATCTGTACATTAGCTTTGTATCTTCATAAAATTTTAGAGCTTTTGTATAAGTCTTTTTACATATATAAATTATATTTTGATTTTCAAAGTGCATGTGCAGCAAATTTTATTTTCTATAAATGTTTATTATTATCAATAGTAAAGTTAAGCGATAAGAGTTATATGTATTTTAAAGGCTTATAAAGGCATTTTTGCTACTAGAATCATACTAATTAGATGTCTTTACATTAATCATGATACTAGAAATTAGGTCAGGACAGAATGGATGTTTTATTTGAATTCAATCAATAATGCATGGAGGCTTTTGACAAGATCAAGGAGTCCTTGACCATAACTCCTATAGTTCAACCTCTTGATTGAAACTTGCCATTTGAGATCACGTGTGATGCAAGGAACTATGTTGTGGGAGTAATCTTGGGCTCAAGAGTTCCCAAAGAAGCTCATCTTATTTACTATGTTTCTAAGACATTGGACCTAGCTCAATCTTATTATTCCCATAACTGAAAATGAATTTCTTGCTATTATTTTTGCTTTTGACAAATTAAGATCATACTTGCTTGGTTCTAAAGTTATTATGTTTTCTAATCATGTAACTTTAAAGTACTTATTATCTAAGAAAGAAGCAAAGCCTCAACTCATTAGATGGATCCTTCCTTTATATGGATTTGATTTAGAGATTAAAGACAAGAAAAGAGCTGAAAATTTGATGTTTAACCATTTAAGGAGATTAATCAAAGATGAAGATCCATTATTACTCCAAGAGTCATTCCCAGATGAGCAACTTTTCAAATTGCAACATAAGGTTCCTTAGTATGTTAACTTAGCTAATTACTTAGTTTAAAGAACTTTACTTAATAATATAATTAAAGCTAAGAAAGACAAAGTTAAGAGTGAGCCTAAATATTATAAGTGGAATGATCCTTATTTATAGAAGTTTTATTCTAACCAAGTAATTTGAATACGTGTTCTTGATTCTAAATTTTAGTTTATTTTTTTCTTTTTGTCATGATTATGCATGTGAGGGCCATTTTGGACCTAAAAGTATTGCTAGGAATGTGTTACATTATGGTTTTTATTTTCCAACTTTGTTCTACGATTCTTATATGCTTTGTAAAAGTTATGAATAATGTTAACAATTGAATGGTTTAACCTACCAGAATGAAATGCTTGAAACTCCTTTCCTTTTTTGTGAGATTTTTTATGTATAGGATATTGATTTCATGGGTCCCTTCCTTTCATCCTTTAACCTTTTCTACATTTTACTTTTTGTAGATTATGTTTCTAAGTAGGTGGAAGCAAAGGTTACCAAAACTAATGTCTTAAAGGTTGTTATAGATTTTATCAGGCTTAACATCTTTAGCAAGTTTGGAATTCCTTGAGCATTGATTAGTGATCAAGGTATATACTTTTGCAACTAAACAGTTGAAGCTTTGCTAAAGAAATATAAAGTTTTTCATAAGATTTCTACAACATAGCACCCCTAGACTAATGTCTAAGCTAAAGTTTCTAATATAGAGATTGAATCCATCTTGGAGAAAATTATGAGACCAAACAAGAAAAATTAAAGTTTTTTACTTGATAATGCATTTTAGGCTTATAAGACTATATATAAGACTCCTATTGAGATGTCACCCTACTTATTAGTCTTTGCTAAAATATGTAATGTTCCTATTAAACTTGACCACAAGGCAAATTGGACAGTGAAGAGCTAAAACAGGGATTCCAATAAAGCTAGTGAGGAAAGAAAATTATAGTTACAAGAATTAAAAAAGTTAAGACTTAAGGCTTATGAAAATTATTAAGTTTATAAAGAAAGAACCAAAGCTTTCTATGATAAGATGATTGCTAAAAAGAACTTTATGGTTAGTTAGAAAGTCTTGCTATATCGATCAAGGCTTAAGTTAATGCTTGGTAAGCTTCAATCTCATTAGGATGGCCCTTATGTTGTTATTAATGTGTTTCCATATAGTGTAGTGGAGATTCAAAACTTAGAAACAAATAAGTTGATCAAAACTAATGAGTATAGACTTAATTCATTCCATGAAGGCTTTTGAGAGGAACAAATTCAAGAAGTCCAATTATAGGATGCAATTTACCCTTTTGAGAAGTTGCAGCCATGTCTAGCTAAAGACATTAAAGAGAATCGCTTCTTGGGAGCAAACCCAAGTTTTTAAAATTTTCTTCCTCTTTCCTTTTTATTTTATTTTATTTTACTTGTCCTTTGTCTTTTTTTATGTTAATATGCTTTATATTGAAAATAATGTAAATTTTAAGTGTTAGGGAAAGAATTTAAAGATTTCTTTTATGTTTTGTTTTAAGTTTTTACATTTTCTTTGATGTTTTAAGTTTTTGAATAAAAATAAAAAATTAGAAAAATATTTTTTCACTTATTTTGGAGTCTTTTGTTTAAGTTATTTTATTTGCTTTCAATTAATGGAAATTTTATATTTTTCATGAATAGGATTCGGTTGAAATTGGATAGGATTCACAACTTGATTGAACATATTATATTGGTTCTTAAAAGTGATTGGTGTAGTCATGAATTTTAAATTGGTGGATTGAATTTGGTACCATGTCTTTCCTTATGAGATTTTAAACTTTATGTTAAGTATTTATGCTATTCTCTTTCTTTTTTATGTGTGATGTTCTTGCATAATTTCTTTCCATAGAACTTACTTTAATTCTTTTTAATGTATGCAAAAAAATAATAAAGGAATTCTTTGTTTGAACTAGTGCTAAATAACTAATCTTGAATTTTTATCTTTGTTAAGCCCCATTTAAGTCTAATTTCCTTTTATTTATTTATTAGCCTATGAAAATACTTCCTAATGAAAAAAATGTGCATTTGTCTAACCTTAGGGATTAGTAAAGCATTTAAAATTTTTGTGAGATGGGTTCTCGAATTAGTGTGGAGGTTTATGTGTGTTGTGAAAATTCATTAACTTCAAGTTCAAAATTTAGTTGAAAAATAAAAGAAGAGAAAGACAATAAGAAAAAAATTGAAAATGTGAATGAAGAAAAGGAAAAAAATTGAAAAAAAAATGAAATGAGAAAAATAAGGCAAAAATAATAAGGAAAGAAAGGAAAAAGAAAGAAGTTAGTAAGGGTTTGAATTTGAATTTGATTGTTGTTTTGAATTATAATTGTTAATAATTTGTCCATATGTTTATGGTTCAAATTTTCTATTGATTTCTTTAGCTTTTTATCTTTCATATCTTCATTTTTCCTTAGCCTAATTATAACCTTGAATGAAGTTCTTTTGATTTGTGTTATGTTTGTGGGTTGGGTAGTAAAGACTAGATAATAAGCAAGCTTTGGTAGAGTAATTTTATGGAATGAACTTGAATGAAATACTTACCCTAACCACTTAAGGGTTGGAAAGTGAATTATGTAAAATATTACCAATTTAATATATCCTTTTCAAATAAAGTTTGTATGTTGATTAGTTTTGAGTTTGAAAAGATTTTTTTTTCATGATATGTTATTATTTTGATATCTTTGATTGTTTCCTGCTTTTGAATTTTATGATTTTGAAGTGTTTGGAAAGTAAGTCTTTTGTTTTTTTAGCTTTGAGTAAAGTTGTGTTTACTCAAGGTTGTACAATGATTAAGTGTGAACAAATTTGATGTGCAAAATATTATTTATATTATTTCTCCTATTTTATGCTTCTTAGTGTGATGCATATGCTTAATTTTATAGAATAGGCCTTATTATGTGATTAAGTGTGGATTTTCTAATGTTTCTAAATTATTCAATTAATGATAGATTTTTAAATTGATTTAGATTTTTGTCACAACTTATGTTACAAATGTTGAAATTGGGTGATCGTTTTATCATTGGAAATCTAAGAGGAAGATTTAAGTCTTTTATGTTTTAATTGAACCTAACTTAAACATTTGGAAGGTTAAAAATGATTGTGAAGATGAAGCAGTGGTGTTTGTCCAAGTTGAACCATTCACAATTTTTGAGCTTTAAATAGAGCTTTGGAGGTTAAAATTGGCTCAAACTAGTACTTAAAGTTTCCTAAAACTAGGGCTAATATGATTCAAGTCTTACTTTGATGAAACAACATATTTTTAAGGGTCTTTTAATAGCATGAAGGCAAATCAGCAAAAATTACTACAGTAAAACACTATCAAAAACTTAATTTGTAAATTAAGTTATAGGCTTTAAAATTAGGCAAGACCCTATTTTTTGTGACCTTATGAGGTATATTTACTTAGTTAGAGAATTCAAATTTAAAAGGTTTTGTGCCTCCAAAGGCAAACACTACATTCTAGACAGCAACTCTTCTCTTCTCTAGTTTTTTTTGTTTTCCATCATAAATGGTTGATTCTTCTTGATTAGTTCAAGGGTTTAAGCTCTCCAAACTTAGTTTGATTTTGATACTTTAATTTAATTCATATTACTCTTGATTCATCTTTCTGTTACTTCTTTATTCTACTCTTATTTTATGATTATTTGGATGATTAATTGATAGGGTCCATTGGTTTATTACTTTTTATAATTTGTAGCTATATAGTTGATTGCATTTAGTTCTTGCATATAGATTGGTTTTTTTTGTCATAATCAATGCCAATTAGTTGCTTAATTTTCACATGTAAAATTATAATCATCTAGGAGAATCAAATGATAAATTGGCAATTTCTCTAATGTAAGATTGTTGATTTAGTCTTAGCTATTCATGAATTGGTTGCTTTTGCTTGTTAATTAGCGAATGGATCAATATTAAGTTAATTTGTATTAAGTAATTAATTTGCCATATTAATCGGGGTTACTGTAGGGCGTTAGGGCAATTTTGTAACTAAGTAGTTTAATCAAAAGTAATCTTGTTGATATTGATGATGAATCTATATTTGGTGTGTGAAATCCCTTGAATTCAGTTTTTATTGTTCTATTTCACTTTATCTCAATCCTACATTTATTTATCTTTTAAATTTTCTTTTAAAACCCCCTTATTTACATTGTATTTTTTGTTATTAGTTTTTATTGCCTTGGGTACAACTCGGTCTTGCCACTTACAACAGTTTGGAGCAGGTTTGGTATTAGTTTTGGTGTGAAATGATATGCATCAAATTTCCTATTTATTAAACAGTTCAATTTATTACTATTTGTATCTATTTGATTATATAAGAAAATATCATAATACAACAAATATCATAATGCTACCAACCTATAAAATTATAAAATTTTAACTTAAAGACAAAATGGAAAATAATTTTGGTTTATAATGCTAGTTTTCATTTAATAACTAAAGTTTAAAATTTTAAAGTTAAATGACATCTTTTTATTATGCTTATTGCTTTTTTTTTCTTAGAAATCAATGTGTAAACTTAAAATAGTTTGAAAGTAATGGTGTGAGATGAAAATAAAAAGAATAGAATCATGAAGCCATTTGTAAATTTTATCGACAAACTATTCCAACTCTAAAATGATTCTCTTTCTACCAAGGTATGTTCACATTTTAACCTTAAGATAATTCTTTTCAATTTTCATATTTATGATTATTAATTGTTTTGTAGAATTAAAGTTTCGTTAGCCCATTAGAAAACCTATTAGGTTAAGCACTCACTGGAAAAGCATTAAATATAATTAACTTTTGTGTTTTATCTTGCAACTTAGTTTTTAGTTTCAAATCGAATATGTCTTGTTGCCTTTTCTTTTGATACGGGCTTTATAAATTGTACAGGTTAGAAATTTAATTTCATTCTTCTTTTTTTTTATTTAGTGGTATTATTTATTATTTATTTATATGAAATGTGTTTATATATATCAAATTTTAATGAATATTTATTGCATTTACAAATCATGGACTCAACACAATCTTTTTAGGGAGTGTCAATCTCACATATTGACTAACAGGTATTAAATATAAAGTTTCACAATTTTCATTCTTATTTTTTATTTTTTAAAATTATTAAAATTGAGATTCTAAAGTGTTATTAAAGATGCTGCAAGTTAGAAGGGATCAAACAAAGGGGAACAATGAGAAAGGATTTGTGTTGGGAGAGGAATTACAAAAAGGGGATAAGGGGAAGGATATACCATGTGGGGTATTTAAAAAAAATTATAGTTGAATATTTATATTTAATGTTGGTTATTTATTTATAACCAATATTTAATATTATTATTATAAGTAGATTGATTGTATTTCTAACAAAGAAACAACGATGATTCTCTTTTACATAAAAACCAATGTTATTGTATTTTTTTTCATATTGGTCATTAATTGATGTGGAATTGTATAATATACAATAACACCCATATATACATCAGTTAGCAACCAACATTGAACATGGGAAACAATCGATGTTAAAAGGTAATTCAATGGTAGTGCTACATGCTTTTTAAGAGATTAAAAAAATCACATAATGCACAAAAATAAGAAAAAGTATTAAGAATACTGCAATACATAGAAAATAAAAAATGAAAGGGAAAGAAATGCATCAACCTTGCATCTAGAAGCTTTTACAATATGAAAAAGAGAAGAAAGGTACTCTATTCATAATCATGATGTTAAACTTTTAGAGTTTCAAATCAAATCAACCACAAAAATTATCCCAACCATTTGACAAATAATATTATTGGATTCATGAGGTATCTAATCCTAATTTCATAATAAATAAATAAATAAAATGAAGAAATAAGAGGTGTGAAGTTAAAGTAATAAATGCATCATAGTAATTAAGATTATGCAACATAAAAGTGTCAATCTCAATATTACAAGAAAAAGATGAAAGGGTAAAAAGACAAATCAACCTCAAATGTTATTACACAGATGCATATAACTCTTAAAGGAGAAATAGATGATGATGATGATAATTAACAAGGGTATCATTTAAGGTGGAATCTCAAAATAATGTATGAAGGTATAAATATTAAGATAGTGATTATACAAATTCAAATAAAAGGAAGTTATAGCTAACCTAAGCAAATAAGTTTCTTAAATGTGAATAGATAATGTTCACAAAAAAAAAGATTACTTCAAAAAAATTGTGAAATATAAAACAAAATGAAAAACTTGATCACTCATATGAAATTATGTTTAAGTTTATAATTAAAAGTTGATAAGACATTTAAAGAAAAATAAAAATTAATTTATTTTAATTCCACCTTATAAATTATAGCTAATAAAAAAAAGCTATTTATTAATGCTTAAGATCCCACATGAAAAATAAGTAGGCCCCAAATATGTCTTTAGTAACAAATTAAATTATATTATGTGTGCATAATAACATACATAACATAGATGAATCAATCAAATAAATATTACATATTTATAACATCGCTTAATAAACAAGAAGTCACCATATCTCATTATGCACCATCCCAACCAATAAGAAAATTTTAAGATAATTTCCTTTTAAACAAATTAAAAAGTGATAAACATTGAAACCAAAAAAATAAGATAATTATCTTTGAGCATTCCCTAACAATTCTATAAATAGAAAGCTCACTTGTACCATTTACAATAGCAAGTTGTTAAAAGAAGAGATATGAAGTTCCGAATCTTTTGTAAAGCTTTACTAACAAAGATCAATACATTTGAAGTCTGCAACTTCAATGAAGAACATTTCTTCTGAGCTAAACACTTCAACAACATTTAAGTTCTTGAATCTTTTTAAGAGCAAAGCCTTTGTGAAGATTTAACATTCAATTGAATATAAAACTTCTTCATAACCCTCTTTCAAAATCAAGATTCGACCTTTGATTAAAGATCTAGTTTTTTCAAAACCCTTCTTTGAAGTCAAAATTCAACCATTCAATTCAAGAACAAGCTTCCCAAATCCCTTGATCAAAATTTATTGAAGAGAAAAATCATGGGATTAATTTATTCTTTTTTAAGAGTAAAAAAAAATTAGACATTATACTTCATATTCTTATAAAATCAACAAAATTATTTATCCTACAATTTTCTTGTATAAAGAATTTTTATTAAGAAATTTGTATGTGCAATAAGTCTTAGTCAACAATTTTTGTAGACTTGTCAACCATTTCAATCACTTTAGTTATTATTGTCCCTATGAAATAAATGTCATAATAGGCTAATTCATGAATAATTATTTATTTCATTTATATAAATAAAGAAATTATCTTATACATTTTTCAAATCAATATTATAAATAAATAAAATATAATATTAAATTATCTTACTAATTTATTCACAAGAAAATATATCTTAATACTTTTAAATTAACTCTCATCTAAAAAGGTAAAGTCAAATGTAGCCACTTATATTAATCTTAGTTTAATATTATATAGAAATGAAATTTAATAATACAAATACATGATTTTGTTGAAAAACTATATTGTGATACATTTCAACATGATCTAATAACTAGATTTTAAATTAATCAACATGAAAGGAAAATTCTATATTCTTTTACTATTTTGGATTTTGTTTATTTTATTGTAATACCAATTTTGAATTGAATAAATTTTATTTAATTTATACCAATGTTAGATTATTTGGTCGACTATATTTAATTTTATAAATTTCAATTTTAAGAAATATAGTGTTAAGAAAATGCTTATTTATGTTACTAAACAGAGAGAAAAAATTAGAATTTTATAAGAAAGAGTGAAAATATAGTTTAAAATTTTTAATAGTAGAAGTTTGTTTTAAGATGGAGGTGGCAAATATAACTTAGTAAAAAACTATAATATCAACAAAAATAATAGGATATAAAATAATAATAATCTAATTAATAAATAGATAGATTACTGTAAACCATATATCTAGAGTCATAGGACATCTACAACTCATTTAAAATTTTATATTGCAGACATAAATGAATAAGTGAGTCAACAATAGCATATTCATTTTTTTTACCTAATCTATATTCATCTTAACTCATTCATTTGCTATCTTTAATTATATTATAAGGTCTTAAATACCTTATCGATGTTAGATCATACAATATAATACTATGTATAATTACATAGTTTAATGAAGAAAAATTAGAAGTATGATTAAAGTGAAACATGCATTAACATATTGAATTCTTTTTTTTCCTCAACTAACTTACTTATGTAATTGAATTTTATTAAGATAATAAATATGACAAATTATAAGGATTGGGTTAATCTGTTAATAGCAATTAAAATTCTATTTGGTAATCACCAATCTTGATTTAGCAATTAAGGAAGTGAAGCCCATTATTGATGTTAACTTTACTACAAAATAGAAGAATAAACATGAAGAGTGGACCTATACAAATAGAATGTGTCTGATAGTGATAAAATATATAATGGATAAGACTATCAAAGAGAATATACTTGAAAATGAAAATGCTAAGTCATTTCTCAATTATGTAGTTGAGAAATATGTTAAATTCAACAAAGATAAGAAGGTACACTATCTCTTGTTACTTGAGAAAATGATATATGATAGGGTTAAAGGAATGTGGAAGCCTATATTGAGACTAAACAATTACTACAATAAGCTAGAAATATAAAGGTTGAACTAGGTGACAATTAATTCGACATGCACTAGAATCTTTACTAAGACAATGAATGTTCTAAAGACATCTTACAATACTTAGAAAGTTAAATGGACTATCAATGAGATGATCTCTATTGTTAGTTAAGTCAATAAAGACATGAAGAAGGGAAAAGCTAATGCTATTAACTTCATTTCTTATGGTTTGACTTCAAAACAAAAGGGGAGGTCGTGTTAAGGAGATAAAAGTCTAGTTATGAAAAGAAAAAAGGTGAAAATAGTGAACAACATTATAAGCCCAAGAAAGCTTAGTTTAAAGGAAACTATAAATTCTATAAGAACTATAGGCACAAGTTGATTGCTTCAAATGCAAGAAATAGATCAATAAGAAGAAAGGTACATTTTTAGCTCTAGTGTGTTTCAAATCAAATATTGTTAATGTGCCATTTGGTGGTTAGATATTAGGCCTACTATTCATGTAACAAATTATTTACAAGCATTGAGAAACTTGAGAAAACAAAGTGAAGGAAAGCTAGTTGTTCAGCTTGGAAATGGAGATAAAGTGCAAGTAAAGCACATTGGATTAGTTTATCTAATTTTCTCAAATGGATATGTGTTAGAATTAAATAATGTTCTTTATGTACCTTCCTTAAGAAGAAATTTAATTTTAGTTGTTGCCTTGGATAGTATTGGATATTTATGTCACTTTGAAAATGGAAAAGTAAATTTATTTTTATAATTTTTCTTTTATTAGTTTTGATTGACTATATGATAGTTTGTATAGAATTGATTTAGATTCTAAGTTTGTAAATTCCATAACATAGTTGCTAGAATGAAAAGAGGTAGAATTAATTAAAGATCTACCATGTAGTGGCATAAACATTTAAGACATATTTCTAAAAAAAGGATGCAAAGACTTATAAAAGAAAGGGTTTTGCTTAATCTTGACTTTTCTAATTTTGACTGATGTATATGCCACATCAAGGGAAAAATCATTGCTAAAAAGCTAAAAAAGGTAAGAGAAATAAAAAATAAAAGACTTTAGAGCATATCTATACTGATATTAGTGGATCCATTATGCTCAGAGTAATGGTTGGATGCAAGTAAATTATCACCATCATTGTTGATTATTCTAGATATAGCTAGGTGGAACTACCTAGTGAGAAACAAAAATCCTTAGAAGCTTTTAAGTCTTGAAAGTAGCAATTGAGCTTAAAATGGAAAAGAATATTAAATGTGTCAATTTTTACAAAAAAGGTGAATATTATGGTAGTTATGATAAGATCAAGAGTAACCTTAGTCCTTTTGCTAGATACTTATAAGAGTGTGGAATCAAAACAAGTTACATATTGCTTGTGACTCAAGAAGAAAATGGAATTGTAGAAAGTAAGAATTAGATAGTCAAGGAAATCGTGAGGTCCAGTTTAGCCCATTTGTCATTGCCAAATTTCTTGTAAGGTAATGCATTAAAGACTACTACACATATTCTAAATCAAATTCCTAGTAATTCAATACCTAAAACATCTTATTAGTTATTGCATTGTAAAAAGCTTAATTTGTCATATTTTCATATTTAGGATTATAAAGCTAAGATGAAGTCACATGTTCTCTAAACAAAGAAACTTGCCTTAAAAATTGTTGGTAGATATTTCATTAAGTATTGCAATGGCTTAAGACATAACAAATTTTATTGTCTAATTCACTCAACTAGAGTTATTAAGTCAAATTAAGCCAACTTTTTAAGGATAAGACAGATAATGGGAGTTAAGTGTCAAGCATCACAAATTTCACAAAAGAAAGTATGATATTCCATTAATAATAGTGTTAGGTAAGTTATCTTTTGCTATCTTATAAGTTGATCTAATGCAACTGATGGTAAATGATGTAGAACAAAATGAAATAGCTAAAGAGATTCCTTTGAAGAGATTATATAGATCTCATAAATTGATGATTTCAAATAATTATCTAGTTTATCTATAAAAGTATAAGTACAACATTAATAATGATATTAATCCCACCATATTTTCATATATGGTTTTTAGTTTAAACTTTTTTGAATTGATCAATGTTATGAAGGATAAACTAGCTTGAATGCATAAGAATGAAGTGTGGGATCTAGTTGAATTACCCATACAATACAAGGTGGTTGGATGTTAATAGTTCTTTAAGACCAAGAAGGATACTAAAGGAAAAATTGAGAGATACAAGGTCAGATTAGTGATCAAATGCTAAAGACATAGACTACAAAGAAGTTTTTTTTATCAATTTTAACTAAGGACACATTTTGAGTTATTTTAGTGATGGTGGCTCATTTTAACTTGGAGTTACATCAAATGGATGTCAAGATAGTCTTCTTAAATGGTACCCTGTCAGAAACTATTTACATAAACAGTTCGGATGGTTTCCAAAGGAATGATAAAAGAAACCTTATGTGTAAGTTAAAAAAGTTCATGCATGGCTTAAAGTAGGCATCTTGACAATAGTTCCTTAAGTTTGATAAGGTAGTGACTTTTTTTAAGTTCAAAGAGAATGATGTACACTAGTTTATCTATATGTTGATGAGTGCAAGCAATTTTATGATATTGCTACTATATGTTAATGACATTTTCCTTGCTAGCAATCATGTGAACCCACTAATTGATACAAAATAAATATTGTTAAAGTATTTTGATATGAAGGATCTTAGAAATGCCTCATGTATACTAAGCATAAAGATCTATTGTGATTGATCTTGTGATTTGCTTGGTTTATCTCAACAAATATACATTGAAAAAGTGCTTTTAAAGTTTAATATGCCTATATTGTCATGACTAAAAACTAAAGGCAATGACCAACGCATGACCCTAAGGGAAAAATATAACCACATAGGCCATATAAACCTAAAATATCATAGAATAATTTATAATGTATTTCAAACTTAAGTAGGTATATAGCCATTATACATTCACTAATTTTTCATATGCACATAGTCCATACAGACTTTCTCATTTTTCAACATTCACATATTAATCCATATATTAACAAATTATCCATATCATTTAGTAACTAGATAGTCCATCATAATTTATAACAAAATATATGATTATGAATATCAATAGAAGCATGCTCTGCCTATAGGTTTAATGGAACACATCTAAGAGTATTCAAAATTTTACAACTTTCAAAATATACTAAAGTTTTACATCAAGCCCACTCGAATAAAATATGAAGCTCACCATAAAAAAAATGCTTCTCTCTCTCTAAGGAGTTGCGATGATGGACTCGAGGCCAAATCCTTATCTAAAAAACATTACAACAAACAGAGTGAGTCATTAACTTAGTAAATGGATAATATGAATTCCTTACGAAAATGGGATAAGCCATGGCATTAGTTTTTCCCTTAGAAAGAAAATAAATAAGCTTTCCAATACAAAATGATATCATAAGAGTTATATAATCATATTTGATAAAATACCAATTGGAATGTTTACTAGAAGTAGAATGCTAAAACATGAGTTTCAAGCCTAAAAGTAGATAGTAGGTTCTCTAAACATAATATAGGAAATCATCTTGAACATAGATTTATGGTAAAAATTTCAATACAATATTTTCATAATAAATAAATAATCAAAATCAAAAGTTAATAAATTTAAAAAAAATACATAAACCATAAAAAATACACTTTTGGGGTAGGAGATTTCTAGTCATGATTAATAAACATGAGCATTCCTCTCATGAAATAATAATCTCAAAAAAACTCTTAGCTCTAAGGTAACACATCAAGCTACCATAAATTAATCCACATGTGTTAGTAGACACACAGGGTTAGTAACTCCCCTGCTAACCAGGGTTCGAACCAAAGTACACCGAGACTAACATCATCACTATTGTTAGCTATAGTTTTCAACTAGTCTTCTCCTAAAACAAGTTTATAAAAACAACAGAATGCCATACGTATAAGTGATAGTTATATAAGAAAGTCATTGGTAAATAAACAATTTCATATATCAATGGTTTAAATCAATCTTAATCCATACTTTCTTTTAACTATGAATAATTCATCAAGGTCTCCAACCTTGGTAGTTAACATTTCCAATATTAAATTATTCCAAACTCATCAAATAATTGGCTTTACAAGCACACATGAAAATCTAATATATTATCATTTCATTCGCAATAACCTTTTTAAAAGAACATTATACAAAAAAGTTCCATCAATACATTATTTCAAAATAAATGACATTAATCAATTTTCTCATCGTAGTGTTATTGTAATACCATTCTATATTACTATAACTTAAAGAAAATTTTTAGGTGCTTTTCCTAAGAAGACCTAGTGCTCTAATATATATATAGAATTAAAATATATGGAAAATAAAAATAATTAATAAAATTAATAAAATTAATATTTTAAAAGTATAGAGGGGGTTGGAAAATATATAAAAATATGGGAATATACATTATCTACTCACAAAATAGCTAATATGCTTGGGTTTGACTTCTTCCTATTTTACGAATCACCATTACTAGTAGGAAGTGTTCCTTAACCTTATACAAGCAATCAAACAATAATTCAAACACAAATTAACACTAATTTGTAACATTAGGTTCCCTATTACAAAAATCTTAAATTTCATATTCTAAGCATAACCTAAGAATAAGTTAATCTTTGTCATCTACTAACTAATCTAAGCCAATCTAACTCCTAAACAAGAGAATGAAGCTTGGGATTACCTTATCAAGTAAAAGAAAGGGGTTTTCGGAGCATGCTATCTAAAATCCCTAAAATTTTGAAGCAGCAAGAACAATGAGAAAATAGAAGAAAGTGCATGAGAATGTGGAAAAAAAAAAAGTTATCTAAAGTAAGTAGAAGTGGAAGAGGAAGAAAAATAAAATGAGAGCCAAGAAGAGAAGGTTTTAGCATGTCTAGTGCGTTGGAGTGGTTCTAGTTCTATTTTAGTTTCAGGCACGCTAGTTTTGTTTTAGGGTAATAGGGTTTTCTAGATTTGATTTGGGTTACTAAGTTTGGGTGGTCATGGGTTACTAGGTTTAAGTTATGGTTCAACACCTAATTTACATTTTTTCCATTTAAGTGAATGTCCTTATTTCTCATTTGTCATTTTACTCTCCATTTACTTAAGATATAAATGTAAATAAATAAATGGAGAGTAAAATGACAAATGGAAAATGAGCACATTTACTTAAAAAAATATCGAAATGGGAAATAGCCCCCATTTGGATTTTAAAAAATAAAAAAAATTAAAACTCTAAAGAATAAAAATATAGATTTTGTATTCTAGTTCAAAATGTTGAATTTTAGAAAATTTTAAAAATAGCAATTTCTTAAAATGGTCATTTTAGATTCTCAAAAAATCATTAAAAATCACTTTTTGATGTAAAATTATAAGAGCAATAAATATTGGGATTTTTATTTTTCATATAATACATATTTCATATAACCTTTTAAGAGAGGTATTCTAAACTTAGAACAAATTTTTAAATTCTGACAGACTCAACTTTATTTGTAGAATTAAGCTAAACAATAGTATAAATCAAATTAAATTCTTTTAATAAGTTGGAAAGAAATGGTTTGAGCCCATTTGAGATAATCCCAAGTTCATATAAAAAATATCTAGTTGTATTTTATACTATAATGATTCTATATTACCTATTAACGGCGGGGCTATTACATATATACTCTCAAGTTTTTATACCTTTTAAAAATGTGAGATCTTTTCAAATTCCTAGTTTTTTCTGAATGATGATAAAAAAGAAAAGATAAAAACTATCCTACATACATTGGTCATAGGTAGCCTAATGTATGCTCAGGCATGTACATGTTTTGATATAGCTTATGTTATTGGTATACTAGGGAGGTACCTGAGTAATCCCTATTGGAGACATTGGACTACTTCTAAAAGTGTTATAAGCTACTTATATAGTACTAAGGGCTAAATATTGATTTATAAGAGAGTAAGAAATTTCACAATTACAAACTACTTAAATTCAGATTTTGTCAGCTTTCCAAATGATTATAAATCAACATCTTGGTACTTCTTTATGATGGCAAGAGGAGTTATATTATGGAAAAATTTCCAGTAGTCCTTTACAACAATCTCTATAATGGAAGAAAAGTATGTTGCATGCCATGAGGTTACTTATGAAGCTATGTAGTTAAGGAACTTTATTATTGGTTTTAATATTTTTAAGAGCATTTTAAGGCCTTTAAATGTATATTGTGATAATGTCATTGCTATGAACTTCTCTTAGAACAATAAAATTCCTACCCATATGAAACATTTTAATAAAAAATACCAATTTAAGCTAAAGAAAAGACATGAGAATGTTACTTGTATTAAACATATTTCCATAAATTATATGCTCACTAATCCACTAACTAAAGGCTTAACTATTAAAATGTATCATGATCATGTGATTAATATGAGTTTGGCTAAGTTTTATGATGCTTTAGGTTAGTGGGAGTATTTTGATGTGATTGTTTATCTTGAAAATTACATTAATAAAATGTTCATAATGAATATTCATATTTTGCCTTATATTATTACTATACACATTTTTTGGTATTACATGTTGATAAAAACATTTAGAGACATTTAGACATTTACATATAATCACATTCACTATCATGTAAATGTTATTATGCACATTTTATGTTAATATCCTTTTGGATATTAATAATATTTTAGTTAATGAGGTGTAGGTGTACAATATGATGGCATTGACATCCTTATCAAATGCAATGTTCTACATTATTGAATGCTAATTATCTCAATTTACATGTATAAATGTAATAGTGCCTTGACTTACTTTGACATTTATTAAAGTGGCTAGGCTTTCTAAATTATGTAGTCCAAGTAGGAGATTGCTAGATTTTCAATAATAATAGACCTAATAATTTAGAAAATAATTAAAATGTTAAAGCAAAGTAACCCATTAGTGATGATAAAGTTAGGCTTTTATGATGGCACTTTTGCTTGATAAGGTTATTAGGTTGGTTTCAATTATAATTTGGTTAGATATTATTTAATAAGGCTCCTACTCTAAGAACCTTAGCTTTTATGCATTCCCCTTAGTGTATAAGCTTTCCCTAAAATTTCATATGGCCTAGGTTAGATTGTTACACTAATTAAATTTTAAAATGTTTTATTTGAAAACAAATTATTATTACAATAAATATGGAAATGATTTAATTTTTAGAGAGTTGGCTTACAAATGAATAAGTAAGAACAAATTAAAGTTAAATAAGGTTAAAGGTGAGTATATGTGTTGGAAAAGACATAAGGAGAGTTTTTTCCATTTTGCCTTTCAGCGCTATATTCCCTAAAACCAATCTAATCTTTCATTTTACCAACATCTTTATCTCTCTTCTCATTTTCTTCTCCCTAGCCATCACTTTAATCTTTTTCCTTAACCTTTCTTCTTTTAATCTCAGTAAGTTAAAGGTTCAACACTCCAATCTTTGTAACATTACTCTTTTACTAATTCTTTCTTATGTTTAGGGTTATTTATTTAAACAAGAATTTGAAACCTTAACCTCAAGGTTTTTTATTCTAATGTTAGGAACAAGCTAACCATTTATTCCACCATTCATGGTCTCCCCTATAAGTAATTAGTGAACTTTTTAAATCAATTTTGTATAATTTTGGGTGAGTTATGATAGTCTAGGTTAGATTATTCCTTATTTGTAAGGTTGGAAGAATTTATGATAGAGATTGATATTTAAGGTAGAATTTGTGCTAAAATTACAATCCATAAGTGATTGATTTGCATGATATTGCATAAAGAATGAGTTGTAATGAGTTTCCTTAGACATGAATAATGAATTTTTGGTAAAAAGATAAAAATGCAAACATGAATTAATTGACTAAGCCCAAAATGTAAAATTTGCAATGTTAAATTGATTAAAAAATGATTCACCTCTAACACAATTGAATTTAAGGAAATTAAATCGATTGGTGAATTAATTTAGTAAAGGTTAACAATTAACTTACCCTACATTGAATTAATTCACAAATTGATGCATGCCTTCCAAAGCAAAAAGTAAGTAACTTAAATCGATTTCCCAATTAATTCAAAACTTCTGGAATTGCATTAAATGACTCAAATCGACTCTATAATTGATTCATGCCATATAAAAACTTGTTAAAAGTTAAGAATTGAATCGTTATTGATTTATGAAGCATAAAACTTGATTTTTATAGTATGATCAATCAAATTAAGTTGTTTATGATCTAGATATGTGATGAATGCATTAGAATGTTAAGGTTAAATTATGCCCATACTTTAAAAACATGGATGATTATTTGATATAATTTTTGTAGGAATTTAAATATGATCCTTATGAGTTAAGTTGATAATAAGTTAATAATGGGTTAGGGTGATTCAATGATACTTGTGATTATACATTGCTAGATTCAATAATTGCTTGTGAGGGACAAAAATGACATAGAGGGAAAAAGATAGGCTTATGAAAGATAAAAATGGATGAAAGTCACAAAGGAATTTAGGTTTTTTTATTTTATCATGTTATATCAATTAATAATATTATGTCTTGAATTAAATAATGAGCTATGAAATTTTATTATATTTTCTTTATGTGAATTGCATACACAACTAATGTTTTTGGTTAGTTAGTTTTATAATAGGTTTAAGTGGAGTAATTTGGTTGGTATGGCTTAGTTTATTATAAATTATTTTACTTTTCTAGAATTTTTGCTTACTAAGTTAGGGACTTACTCTTTCACATATTTTTTTGTAGATTCACAAGTCGATACACCACCACCACAATAAAGATAGGCTTTTTGGAACTATATCTACTTAGCACAAGCAAAAAATAGATATTTTAACTATAAATTAACTTAACCTCTTAAACCATTCCTCAAAGGGCCTTACTTTGTAAACATTTTATATTGGGATAGACAATGTGGTTGTTAGTTTATTTTTTTTTGTTAGAAAGCTAGTTAGACTAACTTATTCTTGAATAGTTAATAAAAATTATAAATAAGTCTAACTCATTTATTTGTGTTAAAACCAATTAAGTTAAATGACAATCATTAGTGATATAATTATTAGTATATTTATATTATTATGAACTTTATCTAGGTCATCTAAGTAATTTTTTAGCATAGATAAGTAGGCAAAAACTAGTACAATGGATTCCACATTAGTCTTGACCTAGGGAGGGTTATTACAAAGGTGGTATCAAAGCATGGTCTAGGATTTTTTTAGCAGGACAAGGCACTAGGATTAGTTGCTTAGGATTATATCTATTTGCTATCTAAATAAGTTTTGACCAAAATTATGTTAGTGCTATATATGCACCCGAAATCATGTACCAATTGTACCATTTTGATTAACCTTATTACACTTATGGAATATTGGTGGTGGTGTTCATAGTTTTTTGAAATTCCTTGTTATTGAATTATTTCTTGCTAAGTGTTTAAAGATTTTTGTGAATTAGGTAATAGTGAATACTAGAAGCCAATAAGCTGACAAACCTAACAATGAAGAATCATCTATATGTTCTTAAGCTCAAAGTAGTAAGCATAAGGGACAAGAAAATGATAAATAGATCCTTCATTGGGCTACAACATTTGTACACTAAGTTTTGAACTAAGTAAATAGAGTTTTTGATTAAGGTAAAGAGCAAGAACGAGATAGGAACCATGACGATCATGATGAGAACTAGGACTATGAGCGTAAATGTGAGCACACTCCTCTTGAAACTAGTATAGAAAATAAGTGCCATATTGTTTATGAATTCCTTAAGTTAAAGCTTCCTCAATATTTTGGTACTAATCCCATGGTGTATCCCTATTAGTTTCCTAATCATATTGAACAGTATGGGAAAATGTTATGATTCCTAGAATTGCTACTAGCGGACTAGTTAGTTATTAATTGGATGATGTTGCACACTACCAAGTCTGTGAGGAAAGTAGAGAAGAAGGATTCACATCTAGTACCCTTGACTTGGGTAACATTTCAAGCAAATTTCATTGATTAGTTTCTACCTTCAAGTGTATGACAAGCTAGGATTTGAGAATTTGAGTATTTGAAGCAAGTGACTTTTTGCTTTAATGAATATGATGCTAAATTTACCTATTGTTTTAGTATATAGGCTTTTTTTTAATTCCCTATGAAAGAGTTAAAGTTAAAAGATCTATGCAAAAGTTTTGAGATTATTATTTTAAGTGGATCCACTTTAGTGATATCACTACTTACTAGTAAGTGCTAAATTAAGCATTAAGATTAGAGTTTAAAACCAAGGAATGGAGAAAGTGCAAGGCAAAAGCTTATCCTATATGTGTCTATAAAAAAGTAATGCCCTCCAACTTAATTTTGTTAGAAATAATGGGCTATAATGTGATCCTAGGACTAGGTTGGTTGTTTGAATATCATCCCTTTGTAAATTGTTTAGATAAGTTTATTAGTTTTTCCATGGAAAAGTCTTCACCAATTAGGTTTCAAGGAGAGGAATTAATGGATGTCATTAGCTTAATCTTAAATGTCAAAGCTTAAAGGCTTATTAGAAAGGGTTGTGAAACTAATCTAATTTTAATTGGAGACCTAAACTAACTAGTCCTAAATATTAGTAATGTCCTTGTCGTGCAAGAATTCCATAATGTATTTCCAAAAGAGTTACCTAGAAAAAGAGATTGAATTCCATATTGATTTGGCTTTTGGTATTGAACCACTTTTCATTCTGCCATATCAAAAAACTCTAGTTGAGTTGAAAAAATTGAAAGAGTAGTTATAGTACTTAGTAGGTAAAGGTTTTATCTACCTAAGCTTATTACATTAGAAAGTTCTAGTACTATTTGTTAAAAAAAAGGATGGGTCCCTATAATTGTGTATAGATTATCATCAATTAAGCAAAGTCACTATCAAGAACAGATATCTCCTTCTTTACATAGATGATTTACGGTTAAACTATTATTTATTGAGAATCTACAAAGAAGATACCCTAAAAATCATTTTTTAGACATATTATAGCCATTACGAATTCTTAGTTATGTCTTTTAGGTTGATTGATGGCCTAACTGCTTTAATGGACTTGATGAACTAAGTTTTCAAGACTTTCCTTGATAAATTTGTAATTAGGATTATTGATGATATTTAGTTGTATTTAAAAAGTGAAGAGGAACATGTTTGAGACATCATAACCATGTTATAGTCCTTGTATAAGCACCAATTGTACATTAAAAATTTCAAATGCAAGTTTTGGATAACTAGTTTTAAGTTCTTAGAGCATGTTATGCCATGGAAGGAGTTTAGGTGGATTCTCAGAAAATAGGAGATGTGGAAATTTGGCTAAGACTTATAACTATCACTAAGATTTGAACTTTTCTTAGTTTAATAAGTTAATATAAAAGATTTATCAAATATTTCTCCAAAATTGTTGCATTATTGACTAAGCTAACACTAAAAGTGGTTAAGTTCGTATAAATAAATGCATGTAAAAATATTCTTCAAAAATTGAATGCATGCTTGACATTTGCTCTATTTCTACCTCCACCTTCTAGTATTAGTAGGTATGTGATATATTGTGATGCTTTCGGTGTTAATCTTAGGTTTGGCCTAATGCAACATAATAAGGTGATTACTTATACCTCTTGGTAATAGAAGCAACATAAGTAAAACTACTTGACTTATAATATAAAGATGGTGATGGTGATTGTTACCTTAAAATCTAGAGGCATTGCCTGTATAAGGAAACTTGTGAGATCTATAAAAATTACAAAAGTTTAAAGTACATCTTTAAGAAAAAGGACTTGAAATTGAGGCAGAGAAAATGGACAAAGCATGTCAAAGATTATAACTGATTAATCCTTTATCACCTTGATAAGGCTAATATGGTAGTGGATGCACTAAGTAGAAAATCTAAAAGAAAAATAATGAAAATACCTTCTAATGATCAAGGTGTGCTTTTGGCTTTATGACAATTCAATTTACTTTTTAGTGGAAAGAATCAAAAAGGCTCAAAAAGTCAATCTAGATTATTCTAATCTAATAAAAAGTGCAACTAATGTCAAGGTAGATTTGACCTTCGATAAAACTGGACTAATTAGGTATCAAAGGTGTATTAATGAGAAAAATGAATTAATGCCTTAAGCTTATAGTTCTTCCTATGCCATAGACCTTGGAGTAGCTAAGATGTATCATAATCTAGGGAAGGTCTTTCTTGAAAAGGGATGAAAAGAGATGTACTTAATTATGTATTGAAATATGTTACATGCTAGTAATTGCAAGCAGAACATCAATGACTAATTAGGATACACTATCTACTTCTAATCATGAAATGAAAATGAGAATGTGTGATAATGTATTTTCTTACAACATTGCCAAGGAACCAAAAGGGGTACAATTTTATTTAGGTTATTATTAATTGATTAACTAAGTTAATGCATTTCATACCAATTAAGACCACTTTTTTAGTGACTTAATATGCCAAGGTATATCTTGATAAAATAGTACCACTACATAGAGTATAGGTTACTATCGAATCTAATCAAGACACATAGTTTACAACTCATTTTTTGCAGTCATTCAAATAGGTCTTAAGTACTTAATTGTGATTTATTATGGCTTTGCACCCTCAATAGATAGGTAAAGAACAAACTATCTAAATCTTGGAAGTTAGGTTCAGAATGTGCACTTTTAAGTTTCAAAGAAATTATGAAAAATATTTACCATTGATGGAGTTTATTTTTAATAACAACTACCAGTTAAGCATCAAAATGGCTTTATATAAAGCATTTCATGGTTAAAAGTGTAGACCTTTAGTGAACAAGTTTGAACCAAGAGAAACAAGGCTTCTAGAACCTAATTTAGTAATAGATAAATTAACAAAGTTTTAAATCATTAGAGATTGATTGAAAATGGCTCAGGATTGGTAAAAAAACTTATGTGGATAAGACAAGGAGAGAGATGAAATTTTAGGAAAGAGACGTAGTCTCCCTTAAAGTTTCACCTATGAAGGGGTAATATAATTTAGAAGAGAAAGGAAGTTAATGCCTCATTTTATCTACCTTTTCTAATCACTAAATGTTGAAGGGCAATGACCTACCATTTGAAAATACTAGATAGTTTATGAGCCATTTATATGATGTTTCAAATGATTAGACAAGAACCACTATGATAAAACTCCAAACTATCACATAAGAAAAAGACAACTAAGATTTTAGATTGACAAGTCTAGAAATTAAGGTCCAAGGAAATGTCATCTGTAAAAGTTCTCCAAGAAAAACATGAATAGAAGAAGCTACTTAAGAACTTATGTTGAAGATGTAGCTCAAGCATCCCCATTTTATAATGAGTGATAAAGTTCAATATCACCCGAAGTTCATTTACATTTGCCAAGTTAACAAATGTCTTAGGAGTTCAAGGATGAATTCTTTCAAAGAGGAAAGTATTGTTACACCCATTAAATTTTAAAATGTTTTATTTGAAAGCAAATAATTATAACAAATTTGTAAATAATTTTTTTATAATTTGCTTATAAATGAATAAGTAAAAGTGTTTTAAAGTAAAATAAAGTTAATGGAAAGTATGTGGGTTTGGAGGAGACTTAGGGAGAGTATTTCCTATTTCATCTTTAAGGCCTATATTCTTTAGAACTAATGCAATCCCTCATTTTACTAACATTTTCATCTCTCTTCTCATCATCTTTTCCCTAGGCATTACTCTAATCCTCTTCCTTAACCTCTTCTCTTTCAATCTTAGCCAAGTAAAAGATCCTTACTCTAATCTTTGTAGCATTGCTTTTTCACTACTCCTTTAGTCTTCTTTAAAGATTAGGGTTTTTGATTTAAATGTAAATATGGAACCCTAACCTCAAGGTTTTCTATTTTAATACTAGGAATAAGCTAGCCATTTATTCCACTACATATAGTCTAGTCTATAAGAAATGAATGAAAATTCTAAAATAATTTTGTATGATTTTGGATAAGTTATGATAGTTTAGGTTAGGTTATTCTCTATTGTAAGGTTTAAGGAATTTATGATATAGATTGATGTTTAAAGTGAAATTCCAACTAAATTTATAGTCCATGATGATACTATCATGTTGTATAATGATCAATTTGCATGATATTGCATAAAGAATGAGTTTTGAATGAGTTTCTTCGAACATGAATAGTAAAATTTCTACAAAAATGCAAAAGTGCATATGTAAATTGATTCATCAAGCTCAAAATGCAAAAATTGCAACCTTGAATCAATTTATGGATGATTCACCTCTTACAAAACTAAATTTAAGAAAACTAAATTGATTGATGAGTGCATTCAATAAGGGTTAAAGAATAACTCACCCTGCACTGAATTAATTCATGCCTTCCTAAACGAGACTAAACAACTTCAATCAATTCTCTAATTAATTCAACGCTTTTAGAATTACATTAAATGACTTAAATCAATTCCATAATTGATTCAGGCTTTATAGAAACTTGCTAGAAGTTTTAAATTAATTCCTTAATTAATTTATGATGCATAAAACTTAATTTTTAGAGTATAGTCATTCAAATTATGTTATATGTGATGAATACATTAGAATGGGTGGTTGAATTATGCCCTCACTCCAAATGCATGGAAGATGATTTAACATGATTTTTTTTGGAATTTTATTATAATTATTATAAGTTAATTTAAATAATGTGTTAGAGGTGATTTAATGATACTTGTGACTATGCACCAAATTTAGTATCTGCTTGTGAGAGATAAGGATGATCCAGAAAGATAAGGTAAGCTTGTGATGAATAAGAATAGATGAGAGTTATAATGGGATTTACATACTTTTGTTATCGTGTTATATTGATTGATACTACCATGGCTTGAATTAAAAGATGAGCTATGAAATTTTATTATGTTTTCCTTATGCAAAATGCATGCATAACTAATGTTTTCAATTTTTTAATTATGAGAAATGTATGATAGGTTTAAAGGGAGTAATCTAATTAGTATGGCTTTGATCATTATAAACTGATTTACTTTTCTAAAATGTTTATTTACTAAACCCTAACCCATTATTTTGCATTTATTTTGCAAATTCATAAATTGATGCATCACCACTATAGTATGCTGCATTTAAAGATAAAATAATTAATTTTATTAGAAATATTATATTGATTAGTATTAATTAATTATTAGAATATTTATTTAAGTAATTAATTTTATGTTTTAATATTAAGTATAGAACAGATTGGGCACTAGTTTAATGTGTATGATCCGTGATAGGTTAAATCATGCATAAGTCCATATGGGTAGAGGTCCCAACCTACAGCCCTTTAATGGTCAGTAGTTTCCTATCACAAGTCTAACCTTAAATAGAGAGATCAGGGTTATTATTTTCATATTGAAAAATAAGGATTCCCACTCTAAAATTTTTTCTCTCTCCATTTCTCTCTCTATCGAGATAACCTAAGAGGCGAAGCAGGTTACAATTTTATTCATCATCATCATTCAGATCAGTCATGGCTTCATCAAATTATGTTTTAGGTACGCTCATAATTTATTATGATCAATTATATATTTTAGGATTTTAATTCATACTTCCAACAATTGGTATAAAAGCAATGTTGATAGTATGAATCATCTGATTATAAGCAATTTTAAATCTCTTGGCAAAATTCATAAATTTTCTTTGTTTCTTTCTTTTTCGGTGTATGAAACCCTTGAAATTGAGATTTTTTGATTCTGAGATAATTTGGATTAACTTTCTTTCAATTAAACCATGAATTCTAATTGTGTGGATGTGTAAAATATCATGTTATTGCTGGATTACATTTTAATTTTATGATCATTATGAGACGGGAGAGATTGTATTCAGAGTAGTAAGAAGCAGGGATAAAATTAAATACATAGGATCATTTTCTTTCTTTATGTTTATCTTCTGGACACTTTTAATTTGAATTATGTTATTTCAGTACCTTTTTCAAGAAGAAATTTGATTTCTAGTTCTATTTTGAATAATTGTAGTTATTCCTCTTGACAAAGAAAATTTATTATGGTTTTGCTATTTTAGGTATGCCACCTTACAAAATGATCTGTATTATTTGAATTTGAAAGATTATCCTGTTGTATCTTCTGATATTCCCATCAATGTTATAATTAGGCATAAACAACTTAGAATGAGTTAGAATTCTTCTATTTTTATAGGATCAATTTTATGTCATTTTCTAAAGAGAGATTAGAAAGATTAGTAAAACAAAGGTGTGTTGTTAAACCTAGATTTCTCATTTTTTGAAACTTTTAAGTGTGGAGTTCTAAAGAATAGATAAGACCATATAATTCCTAATTGAAGAAACTAGACTCTAGAATAATCGGTAGGTTCTTCATTAGGCACTGAATTGGATTAAAAGGTTGTAGATTTTATCATCCCACTCATATTACCAAGATCATTAAGTTTGATTGGACATTCTATTTTAAGGATAACTTGGATAGTGGGAGTTTGGAGCCTAGAGCTATCAATTTATGTGAAAAGGCCACCATTCTGCCTATACTTGTTCCAATTCCCTCACCATTAGAGAAGATAATGTTGACAGTCCAATTTATATAAATAAAAATCCTCATGTTGAAGAACCTGATCAGCTAGCCATTGAGTTCAGACGAACTCAAAGAGTTCAGAAGCTTGCAATACCAAATGACTATATTATGTACATGCAGGAATTTTAATAAATTTAATGGGGTAATTTTGTCATCTTAGTACTTTATATTGATAACGTTTTGCTAGCTAGTAACTTAGTCCTTTTCTAGATAAGTCAAAACGTATGTTATCATGTCATTTTGATCTTTGGCAAAACATCTTTTATTTTGAAATTTGATCCATCATGACAGAACTCATAGTATTTTGGGTTTGTACCAAGCCAATTTGATTGAACGAATGCTTGAAAGATTTAAAATGGATACCTACGCATATAGTCCAATGCCTACTTAGAAAGACAATACATTATCTCAATCATATTGCCCTCAAGCTGATATTGAAAGGGTTGAAATGGACAAGATTCCTCATATTGCCCTCAAGCTGATATTGAAAGGGTTGAAATGGACAAGATTCCTTACACTTCCGCTATTCGTAATCTTATGAATGCACAGGTCTATATTTGTTTAGATATAGCTTTTGCTATTAATGTTCTTGGAAGATACTTAAGTGACCCTACAATGGATCATTGAAAAGCAGCTAAGAAAGTAATGAGGTATCTTTAAGATACTAAGAATGTTGACTTGTAGATGATCTAATTTACTCAAGGCTATTGGTTATTCAGATTCTGATTATGCTTTATATATAGATGATCGTAAGTCAACATCTGGATACATCTTTATGATGTTTGTAAGAGCTATTTCATGGAAAAGTGTTAAACAGACACTCACAACCACCTCAACTATGAAAGCAGAGTTTATTGCATATTATGAGGCTACTTGTCAGGCTATATGGTTAAGGAAGTTGATATCTGGCATGCAATTAGTTGATTCTATATTACGACCTTTATTGATTTTATTGCGTTAATTCTTCTGCTGTTTGCTTCTCTCAAAACCACAAGAATTCTAGTCGTACTAAATATTTTGATGTTAAATTCCTGTTCGTTAGAGAGAGAAGATTGCTGAATCTTATACTCGCATTGAACACAGCCCTAGTGGAGACATGCTAGGGATTCGTTGACTTAAGGCTTACCTATAGGAGTATTTTAAAATTAAGTAATTCATATGGGTCTTGTTAAATCTTTTGATGAAGCCTTAGTTTAGTGAAAGTATGAGATATGCTTATTTTATTTTGTTGATGTCTATAAACAGTAATTGCTCATATTGAAACATTGGTGATATGTTTTATACATATATAAATCATTTGCTTCCCTATCAGATTCAATGATTTTGAGTTATTTCTCTTATGAGTTATGATCAAAAGACTAACCTTATATATATCTAGTTCCTTTGGGATTATGAGATATTAATTTTACATCACTTGTCTCCCTATCGAATTTAGTGATTCTGTATGATCTCATTCCACTTTTGCAACCATTTCTCAGTTTGGATATTAAAACATTGGCAATATGTTTTATACATATATATATAAATCACTTATCTCCCTATCGGATTTAGTGATTCAGTGTAGTCTCATTCTCTAAATTAAGTTTATGACTTAATGTATAACTAATTACTTAATTATTGATATTTCAATTATTCCATATAATTAATTAATATTATCCAAGTGGGAGATTGTTATATTTAAAAATAAAATAATTAATTTTATTAGAAATATTATATGGGTTTGTATTAATTAATTATTAGAATATTTATTTAAGTAATTAGTTTTGTATTTTAAGTATAGAACAAATTGGGCCCTAATTTAATGTGTATAATCCATGATAGGTTGGATCATGCATAAACCCATATAGGTAGAGGTTCCAACCTACAGGCCTTTAATGGTCAGTAGTTTCCTATCACAAGTCTGACATTAAATAGAGAGATCAGGGTTATTATTTTTATACTGAAAAATAAGGATTCCCACTCCAAAAATTTTTTCTCTCCCTTTCTCTCTCTATCTGGATAACCTAAAGGGTGAAGTAGGTTACAATTCTACTCATCATCATCATTTAGATCAGTTATGGTCTCATCAAATTATACTCTAGGTACGCTTATAAGCTTTTTGGAACTATTACTAGCTGGCACAAGCAAAAAGTAGATATTTTGACTACAAATTGATTTGAACTTTTGAACCATTCCTTAAAGGATCTTAGTTTGTAGACTTTTATATTAGGGTAAACAATGTGAATGATAGGTATTCTTTAGTAAAAGAGCCAATTAGACTAGCCTATTCTTGAATAAGTAATAGAAATAATAAGTTAGTCTAACTTTTTTTGTGCTAAAACCAATCACATTAAATGATAGTAATTAGTGATATAATTATTAGCATATTTGTATTATTCTAAACCTTATTTAGATTGTTTAGGTAATGTTTTTGCATAAATAGGTAGGTGGAAATTGGTAGACCATATTACACACTAATTATAGCTAGGAAGGATTGTGACTTAGATAAAAGAAGAAATTTTTGTGTGATTCTGAATGTGATGATTGGAATATGAGCAAATCAGAAGATTGTTTGTGATTGGGAAATTAGATGGCATAGGGTTCATGATTCATTTCATTTAAGAGATTGTGACAAATCTAATATAGATGATATGACAATTTTATATGTGTCATATATATCATTTTATTCATTATATTCATGTATAATTCATACTTTTTCACATAGTTTGATTGAGTCGTTTCACGAAAAATATTCAACATATACTTCTTTCAATTTTTGCACAAGAGATTAAACTTTATGTAAAAAAAATTACATAAAGACACATTAAACTGTAAAAATATTTTGTGTCATTAATATTGGTTTATGAGAATTATAATTTTTTGAATACTAATTATATAATGTTCATAAAAATAATTTTTGAAAAATTGTGAAGGGTAAAATTTTTTTATACATATGAAAAAATTTGTAAGAAGGATAAAGCTTGAAATGAGAATTGTAAAATTTTTTCATAAAAGTTAACATAAGTTTTAAATCTTAAATTATTTATCATTTTTATTAATTTTAAAATATATAAATTGTTCAAAATATCCTTCTTAATAATTGGAAAAAATATTCAATTTACCTTTTAAAGTTTGTATTTAGAGTAATTATTCTCATAAAATTGGCATTTAGGACAAAATATCCCATTTCTCATGATTGTTTTACTTTTAAAAATAGTTTGTACATGTAGAACTTGGATCTCTTGAATTTCCTCAAGAAATTAAAGGTGTAAATTTATGAGAGATTGATATAGAAGTCTTTTCCAATAGGTTCCAGAAGAGAACATTATGTCTCTATCTCTCTAAAATTAAAAGAAATTGATATAAAAGTAATGAAAGGGATCCAAATCAATAGAGATGAAGTTTCTAACTTTCAAATTTAAGGGAGTGATTTATTCTAAAAACAAACTTTATAGGAATAAAATGTATTTTCCCTTAAAAATTAAAATAATTGTAAGTCATTTTCAAGCTAAAATGGTTCAAAGGATGGAGGTGTAAGTATAATAATAGAATTCCAAAGTTTGGCTTGGTAGAAATGAAAGAGTAAGTACTCCTTTTTAGAGTTTTCTAAGTAAAGCAAAAGGATTGCTCAAAGAGATTTTAGTGCCTTATGTGACTTTCTTCCTCTCTAACATCATGAGATTTATGAAGGGGTATTTATAAAAGGAGAAGTCAATAAGAGTACAAAAGATAAGGCTAATAGTTTGTATGAAGGATTAAATCATTGAGCTAAATGGGGATAAAACATACAAGATAAATAAGCTGGTTCAGTTTTAGATTAGGTTAACCTCAAATTAAAAAATTGTATGTCAAGTCAATCCTAAGTCAGGTTGGTATAGTACCATTTCGAGCCTCAATCCTAAGTTAACATTTACGAAGCAGTCCTATATAGGTTTTTACAACCCGTTAGAATGTAATATTTCCTTATTAGGGAAAATTACATTTTATCTACCTATAGTTTTGCACCTTTTCACTTAACCCGCTAGTAATTTTAAATGTTGAAATTCACTCACCTATGCTTTCAAATGGTTAAAGCTTTCCCCACTTAAATTATTTTCTATCTAAAATTTAATAAAAAAAACTCATGTGCATTGTTTGGGATCTTTATTTTTTTAAATTTTGACTCAATTTGATATTTACTCAAAAATAATTTACCCCTAAAACCTTATTAATCCTTCGTATTCAATAATCACAAATTAAATTTTAGATGACAAATCTTCAATAAAATTATGATTTTTTAGGATAATTTAGTTCTAAGTGAATTTTAAAATGAATCAAAATTTAAGAAAGTAAAGATCACAAGAAATATATATATGATATTTTTTTTCTAAATTTTAGACAAAAATTAATTTAGGTATGCAAAGTGTTAAAGATTTGAATGCACAATTGAGTGAATTGCAATATTTAAAATTATAAGTGGGTTAAATAAAAAAAAATCATAGGTGGGTAAAGTCTAATATATTCCTTTATTACTACTACTACTACTTCAAATAACTAATTAATTGGAATAAAACATAATTATATTATTATTACTATTATTATTATTATCATCATCATCATCATCATCATCTTCACTAGCATTTATATCATTATTATTTCAAAATTTCCTAAATTCCTAATATGTAATGTTGCAATATTACTAATTAAGATATAATTTATTTAGTTCTAGTAATTATTTTATGTGTATATAATTACAGTAATTACTTCATGCAAGTATCATTATACTAATTTTTAATTTTTATAAAAATAAAATTTTCACACAATTTTATTTATTAAATGTTTAAATGTAAATTTTAAATTTATAAAATAAAATATATTTATTTAATAATATTAACTTATTAATTTTAATATTAGAAGTTATTCAATGTTATATATATTTATATATACAGAGAGGCATAAATATTAATTACTTAATTAATTATTTATTATTTATTATATATTATCTAAAAAGCGGGCTAATCAAAATGGATAACTTTTAAGTCCAACAAAATCAAGGTAATGAGCTAACACTTATTAGTTCTGATTTCTTATTAAGTTAGGCTATTTTGAGTCAATTCTTTATCAAGTTAAATCACTATTATAATTTTTTGTATTGATCCAAATTTTAAGCTGATTAAACTTATAACGATTTTAGATCAACTTGTTAGACCTAGCTTATCTTGACACTGCTAACAGTCTAACGTGAACAAAGTTTTGGCCTTGCAATTTGGGATTAAAAATTTTGATTTTGTTGTGTCTCATACACTATTATGCAGTTAAGTGCATCACTCTCCCTTTCTCTCTTTCCCTCTCTCTCTCTCTCTTTCTATATATATATATAACTAGAAAAATATACATGCATGATTTATTTGTAAAATATAAATGCTAATTCATATAAACCATGTTCAAGGGCTAATAAAGTTTACATAATGTATGTTTGTAATAACTTTGAAAATATAAATACTTATTGCAAATGTAAAAATCAAAGAAAATAATATTTATTTATATGTTATCTTCTAAAATACTTAAAATTATGTTTCATTATGAGCCCTAGACATTGCTTTGGTACTACCTTTATCATGACCCCACTTGAATCATGATTGATGAAGGAAGTTGCCACTAATAACCACCCATAAGCCTTACTAAATGCACAATGACATGCTTAACTTGTTGAATTGCCATAAAGAATGTAAAAAGGCCTCTGAGACTTCATCCTAATTTGCCATTATGCAAGTAATGCAATTACTTAGCTAACTATCATGTTACTTATTGTTATGCCATAAGGATTTACAATGCAAGCCACGTTCAATCAATCTAAGAAATAACTAGGTACCTAAGGAGAAAAAATCCCTATGAAAGGGAAAAGAAAGAGATATATTGAGTTTACTTAAAATGAGTAATTTTTTAATTAAAAATGTAGAATATAAATTTAAAATCTTAAGAATTCATTATTTGTACTTTAAAGGAAACTAACTAATGTCTCTTTTATGAGAAAGTAGAAGATTTTCATACCTTAATAGGGGTACATGTCAACATTGCATAAAATGAACTCAACCTTACCTTATAGTCTTTCAAGAATGCCTAGAGTACATGCTTGCATTTTCATAGTAAGAATGTCCACTATCAAATGCTAAAATAACAATACCAATTTAAATTTTGCTCCATACGTTATTGGTTATATACATAATTTCACACATTAATCATGAAAAGCACTCAAACAATCCCAAAAAAATTTTAACCATAACAATTAAGTAAATCTCTTTGTCATTTCTTTCAATCTTACCCTCCACAATCCCAAATTTGTCCTTTTCGGGTCATCTCATCCCCTTATAAATAGGCATGCAAATTCTATGCATGAGCTATAACATAAGTATATAAACACCTTTATCATCATTATATCTAATACAAGGTACCATATGTATGAATCTATAAATAAGTGCCACAACTAGCACTTCAATTTTATTTCTAGAACAAGTGATAACATTCATAATAATCCATGAATGCTTAAGAAACTTTCAATATCATTTAAACATGAAGGAGTTCACATGCCATCTCACAAGTGTTATGTATATAATTGGTTTTAATAACAAATCAAATCCACATAATTCAAAAGTAACAAACCTAATCTATTAACTCATCACAAGGAAAAAACATGTAATGTATTCATGTAGGAAGCAAGGTATATTTACTAAGCTAATATATATAATTGTAGCATAGCCAAGCCCACAAGTTGTAACAAATCTTAAACTTCCAAATATTCATATTTTAATCAAACAAACTTATATCAAACATTTATAGAGATTAGACTTTACTTTAAAACCTCTACATGTATAAAATTACAATGAATGGCACTTGGAGTTAATTTTGTAATATATTATGCTATAGATTACCTCAATTTTAATTTTGGTCTTGTATAAGGGTAATTAATTATGCAATGGAATATGTCATTTCAAATTCTAGTTTTATGAGAAGGTAATCGATCACCTTATTTTTTTCACTAAGGAAATTAATCATCTCATTTCAAATTTTAGCTATCTAAGAATGCAATTGATTATGTAATTGATTACCTTGTTGTTTTCACTAATGTAATTGATTATCTCAAGAAAACCTATAAATTCCATAGATTTTCTTCATTGTTCATTCATAATTAATTCATCTAAACCTTAAATCTCAAGAAAAAGTACTTAATTGAACCACCACAATACAACAACATAACATTATCTTCCTTGTATTCAATAAGAAATTTATAGTAAGTAACACTTCATATCATCCTACTTCAAATTGCATAAATAAGAGGAAGAACCTAACTTTAATAAATCTAAATTAATTAAATGAATACAAATGCCAAATTGAAATGTTACTCACCTAATTGAAGGAAGAAGGTTGGGAGCAAGATTATTCTAAAAGGTTGACCCATTCTTTAACAAAAGAGAGAAAGTTAAGTTAGGTCATAAAACCCCTTTCAAAACTCAAAATCTACCTTCTACTCAATTAAATCATGTATAAGTCATATAAAAAGGAAGCAAAATTAGTGAAGTTGTTATACTTAAATTTCTTAAAGATTGAAGATGTGGAATCCTTAATTGAAGTGAGAAAATAGAAAGAGGGAGCTTCTTTTTAAATAACTCTTGATGAAGATGAGGGAAAGATAAAATGAAGAGGGAAGGGGAAAATATAAAGAGAAAATAAGGAAAAAGGCTTCCCTTAAAGGCAAAAAAGGAATTGAAAAAATGTATGGTTCATACCCTTCCCTGGGTTATTTCCCAAAACTCTTGCATTTCCTAAATTTTAAAGCCACTCTAAGTGGGGTCATTGACATTACTAGTGACAAAATTTCAATAGAAATTAGTTAGATTTATAAAGCTTCCAAAGTAATAGATCTTACCTATATTGGGTCACGATGACTACCTTTATACTAAAATCAACGATCTCTATAAATGATAATTGTCTTAAGTGCTAAACCTCCTAAAATATCCTGGCCACTAATATACATACACTTATATATCTATATTTTTTTAAAAAAAAATTCTACTCTTATCTTTGGAATTATAATCCATGTAAATCTTTATTTCCCTTTCTTCAATTACCATTATAGGGTTAATAATTTATCCAAAAATTAACTGCATATTCTCTAAGGTGTAACATGTTTTAATACCACATTTTAGTCTAAAAATTATATTGTACTCATATGTTCCCCATCTCATCAAGTTGCTACTTTATGATGTCATAATGTAATCATTTCCACTTTCAAAAAGATTAAATTGTAATCAACATAAAAATTGGTCATGAACAAATAAATCCTAAATCAAAACTATACTTTACATAGCATATCAAGCTAATATCTAACCCAAATAATCATCTAAATTCTATACATACCCATATAGCATCATATACAAGTGAAACAATTGATTTGGAAACCTTTAGAAACATAGAATAAGTGAATTGATTCAAGCTAAGCAGAGTGTCTCCAAGCCTAGTGGAATTGGTTAGCTTAACATGTTTTAAAGGTTAATCAATTTAGTAGTTGATTCAAGAAGAAAGAAATAATTTCAAGCTCAATAAATGATTGCCTTATGAATAGTTGCAATTTTTATGCAAATTTCACTATTTACCCACCCCCTTATGGCTTTAATCACCTATAAGACTAGAACTCATAATCAAATTATAATATATCATGAAAAACTCATAATAGCATCAACATCCACCATCCATTTAACAAATTTCTAGCTTTCTATTGAAATCTACCTTAACCCACATTAGACCCATTTTTATTAATTTAAACCAAAATAAGGGCTAAATTCAAAAGAATAAGTGGGAGATTACTCACCTAATCTTGAAGGCTAAAGTTAATGCAAAATCTCATGCCAAAAGATTGGTTTATTTTTCATTAAATGGAAAGAAAACCAAGTTTAGGCATAAAAATATTCAATACTCAAATCTTAAATTTTTCCTTGTTAAACCTTAATTTAATTACAAAGAAAAGACAAAAAGGAAGAGAACCTAAGGAAGATTAACATACCTAAATTCCTTAAAAGTTAGGAGTGTGGAAAAATTTCAAATCTTAAAGAAGATGATAGAGAAAAAGTGAGCTTTTAGATGGATCAAGGGAGGGAAGGAGAGGAAAATGAGAAAATGAAAAAGATTAGGTGGAGAAAAAGGGAAGAAAGGATAGTAACCCTTAGCTATATTTTTGGAAGAGATAAATATATGACTTTCATTTATCCTTAGGCTATTTTTTTCAAGCCTTTATTTCTCTAAGACTTTGAAACCACTCTAAATGGTTGAATCATTGACACTCACTAGCAACGGAATCTTGATGGAAATTTGTTAAATAAACATGGATAATTATTTATCCATTTCTTCATAAATAACAATCATTCAACAATACATCTTTCATAAATTCCTAACCTATAACATACATATAAATTAGTGTACTTATTATTGTTATTATTATAAAATTTCTAACATCATTTTTAAAGTTATGATATGAGGACATCCTTAAAATTTTTTAGAGACTAACTAGATATTTTCTAGAGAATAACACAATGACTCCACCATTGATATTTCTAGAGAATATTTTCATATCAACCTATTATAAAAAGTCTTAATGCTTCAACTGAAGAAGATGACCATTATAAAGTAGATAACAATCAATTTAACCTAGGGCTACTTGTTCAAAACTAAAACAACATGTCAACACCCAAGATGAAGAAATAGGTAATCTACAAAAAATGTGTTTTAAGAGTGAATTTGGAAGTTAAAATTGCACATTCAGAAATGGGAAAATATATTTGAAGAGTGATGGAGATAAACAAAGAGTAGATAAAAGATGAGAATATTAGAAATTTTCTAAACGTGTTAAACTAAATAAAAATCTCATATTTACTTATTATGTTAGTTTTCAAGAGTCATCACAACCATTAGATTTGCAAACCTAAAAAATTAACATTAATCTAACAATTAAGAAAAAGTCCTATCGATAGCATAATTAACATTGTGCTACCAATGGCGCAAAAAAAAAAAACATTGTGCTACCAAAGTCTCCATCTAAGTAAAGATATTAACTAAAAGTATAAAAGAAAATCAAATCAATTAGTTAAAAGAACTAAAGCACAATTTAGTGCCAAAATGGAGGATTAAACACTTAAAATGTTGAATTAGTATTTCCTCATTTTTTTGCATTATAAATTTTGTTCAAATTTGCAAAAAGAAAAACACTACTATACACAAGGGTTTATAGTCTTTTATACAATACTCGCTAATAAATTTTTGTATTTTCATTTGTTTAAACACGACTACATATAAGAGATCATAATCTTTGTTGCCTTTTTTCCTTCCAAAATTGTTAATAATATATACACACACACACACACACACACACACACACACACACACATACATGAATGACTCTGCCAATGTATCTAAATAAATGTTAATATTGAGCTTTTATTCCATTTTTATTTTTATTTGTATTTCTTTTTTATTTCTTAGGTGAAACACTAACAACATAGTCAAAAGTAGGTAATATGCCACCTATTGTCATTTATCTTAGTATTTAAAACAATATTGTCATTAAAGATGCCTCTTCTTGGCATAACAAGTTTTTTCTAATAGTAGTTTTTAATAGAAGTAAAATCATTCGCAAACTTTATTGCTTCCTCTACCACATTTAAAACACATGATCAGGTAATAGTTTAATAAATTTTATACTAGCAATATTAAAGGCACTACAAGGCCACATCTAGAAGAGTTCCTATTCCTAAACTTATAAAACAACATGTTCAATTTTTAACTTAGTCTTTCTAAGCTTTAAAGATCATAAAAGTGGTTTTTTCAAATGCAACCTAATAAGGCGCTAGGTTAAGATGGTTTCACTATTAGATTTTTTCCAATAGTTTTGGGAGAATATTGGGCAACAAACTCAATCTATAGTACTATCATTTCTAGGTAGGGAATACTTATTAAGAGCCTTAAATCAAACAAATCTTCTACTAATTCTAAAAGGTTAATTTCAAGAGACATATGCTAACTTTAGACTAATTAGCTTGTGTTATGTTGCATATAATGTTATCATAAAAGTTTTGGCTTAAAGATTACAAAAATAATGTAGGATATCATTTTCCTAACCTAAAATGCATCTGTTAAAGTAAGGATGGTTAGTAATAACAATATTTTTCTTACAATTGAGACAATACATGTAACAAGCCACTTTAAGGGCAAGCAAAATATTTAGGCTACACTGACAATAGACTTTAAGAAAGCATATGATGCAATAAAATGGAGTTTTATTTAGTAGGTTATGAATATTATAGGGTTCCCCTAGCATTAAATATGAATGAAAATGTGATGCATAACTTTGATAACATATAAAGTAATTGTAATGGAGACAAAATAAATGAAATTAAACCCAAGAGATAATTCAAACAAGGCAATCCCTTCTCTCCTTTTATTTTTACAATGTGCATGAATATTTTATCTTCCATGTTATCATATGAGAAATGGGGAGTTAAGGCTACCAAACACACTATGAGAATTAATCATGCACTATATGTGGACTATCTAATTTTTTTTATTTAATCCTACATCCCAAGCTTGCCATCACATTTTAAAAAAAAAATGAATCTTGTTCCATTTTTTAGGTGAATAAAATGAAATCAACCATATGGTTTAGTCCCAATACTCTAATTCTTATGAAAAATAAGTTAGTTGTTATATTAAGTATTAAAGTAGCTAATGTTATGGTTAACTACTTGGGTTCATATATAGATGGACCAAGATGTAAAACAATTAATGGAAGAGAGGTTTTAGAAAAGATCATGAAGAAACTACAAGGTTGGAAGGCTAGAAATTTGTCCCAAGCTGGTAGAATGGTTCTATACAAGTTATTGCTTCAAGGAATACCTAACTCATAATACTCGGTAAAATCCTAGTAGATAGAAATTGATAGAACCAAGCCAAATAGTATTTGTTAGCAAATAATAAGTAGAAGTACTTATTATTGGAAGTAGAAATATTTATTAGTTTTGGCAAATAAAGATTCATTAGAAGTTACTTAGAAAATTTTGAAAAAGTTTACAAGTATTAATAAGGTCTAGATTAATTTAATACTTTTACTTAAAAGCATTCTAAAATAATCCTAAGATGGCAAAAATATAAATTTGTCATCACTTTGAAGGATATAGACATCTATAAGGGAAAAAAGGGAATTTAGTTTAGTTTAAGGACTTTAAAGTAATATAACTTAACTTTAGGAAACTAAAGCAAATATTAATTACTTAAGGATTTATTAGCAAGTTAATGGAGGATTAAATAGTAAAACTTGGGCACAAAGAAAAAATATGGAATATTCTATGGAAGGTGGTCATATGATAAGATTAAAAATGAATATGTTAAGTATGATGCTTAATAATGAATATTCCTTGCATTATTCCATTTTAAGATTAGCTTAGGAAAAAATATACTAAGTATCATGCCAATGAATATTCTAAGTATTATGCTTAGATAAGAATATTCTAAATAAATATACTAAAGTGATAAGCTTAAGGTAACTTGAGTTTATTTCCTCCCAACCTAAAGAAAGAAGCCATGGTTAGAGTGAGAGGGAAGAAAGGAGTAAGTTCTTGAGTGCTCTTGCTAGTTTATGGTGAGGTTCTACTAGTTCTTTAAGTGTTCTTAGAAGATAGTTGGAGAAAGAAACACTCTTGATCTTTTACTGGAGGTATAAGCTCAAAACTTCCATGAATTCATCTTTTTTTCATAGGTTTTTCTTTAGAATTTTCATAACACTATGTATTTTGGATGCTACACTTTGGATTTTAAGCAAAGGAATCAAGTTTTGCAAGTATCCTTAAGTGAGTAGAAATCCACTCTTTTTCTTTGTATTTTTCTTTCTCGATGATGTTTATATAAGATATGTACATATATGTTTATAGTTAATGGTGTGTTGAAGTCATGATTATTCAAAATGAATTATTTGTTATTCTTATTCTATGGTTGATCATGTACTAAAGTCGTGACTGTTATGGTGAATTAGTCTTGAAATGTTTTATAATGAAAAGTTGAAAGTGATGATTTTGAAAATTATTTCTTTAACATAGCAAAGTTTTGAAAATTGTCAAGTTTTGAAAGGTGATTTTTACATGGAATTGAAAGAAAGATTTTAATGAAAAAATGCTAGTAGCTCATGGTTTTCTTGGTCTTAAATAACCAAAAATTCTATTTTTGATAGTCAAAAGATGTTACTCTATGTTTTGAGATGATATAATGCATGAAAATCAAGTCTAAAAGACAAAAATTGGCTTCAAGATAAGCATATGTAGTTTATAGGTTTCTTGCTAGTTGGAAAGGGAAAATTTTACCTTTTTCTTATTAAAAATTTAGTAAACACTATATTATACTCTTGTATAGATGTTTTAGAATGATTAAATTAAAAGTTTTTGAGCAAAAAAATCATTTGAGTCAAGTTTTACAAGCTTTTGGGTTCCATACTATTTTCTTTAGAAAAATTTTATTTTTTGTTAAAAAAAACTTACTATATTATATTCTAAACCATTTAATTAAGGTTATTAAATATTTTTACTATGATTTTGTAGCAAAAGTATGATTGAAATCACACTTGAATATTTATGCAATTGTGATGAAAAACAATTTAAAATTTTATAGTTTGAAGAAGTAACTAGTTTTTCTACAAGTGCTTTTCACTAGTAAAACATTTTGAAAACCTATATAACTTGTTTTATGTTTAAAGATGGATGAAAAATGATGTTTAACATGTTCAAGACTTGACTAGAAATTTTCTAAAATTTTTACAAAAAGTTGCATTAAAACTTGGTTTTTCAAAAAGATCTAATACTTTCTTTATAATGGTTTGATACTTGGCTAATGTACTATGTTGCTTAACATGTTTTGAGAATGAAAAGGGTTTGAAGTTATCATTTAAGTGTATGTTCTTAATTTTATAAATTTTTAGAAATTTCCACAAAGAATTACACATAAAAGGGATTTTTGACAAGTAAGAAAGCCATTTAAAGTGTTTTGATAGTTAGATGTGTGGATAACTTGTGTCATTTGTTTTGAGCTTGAAAAAGGTTGCAGAATGAGCTTTAAAACCCTTGTTTAAATTTGGAAATTTTAGGGAAAACATAAATAATTTTGCTATTTTAAGTTGAATTTTAAATTAGAAGAATATTTGTTAAAACTTAGTACAATTTTGTAATTGTTTTTTTTTTACCTTTTACATGTTAAGGTATGTGAAATTATGTAGTTTAATATTGTTGGAAAAAAAGCATTTGAGCTTCATTAAATAAGGAATAATAGTTTTCTTAACTACTAGAATAATACACAAGGAAGATGATTAAATCTGCTTAGAAAGAAAAATTGTGAAACTTAGAAAATCCAAGTTAAGAACTCTATGATTTTGTTGAGCAAATTGTGAGTTTAGTTATTAGATTAAAATGATATTATGCTTGTTTAATAGCATGCTAATGTGCTAAAAGTATGCTAGATTGATGATAGCAATTCTATGAAAAAAAGGGCACTACTCTATAACATTTCAGAGTGTAACCATAAGCCTATTATGTGATTAGTGCATAAATTAACCTATGATTAGTACATGCACTAGTGTGATTATATGTGAGAATATTTGTGACTGAAGTTTGATGTTGATGAGCTCTTGAAAGCAATATAGTATATCCGATGGTAATATCAACAATGCTTATGGTTATTGGAAAAGTGACAAAGTAAATTTATGATTTTCTCTTGTTAGATTATTTACATATTTTGGTTGGCATTTTAAACTTACCCTATATATGTGACATAGGCTAGTGAGAGCCCATGTGAAATTGGTTTTATATTGTATGTGAAATTATGGCTATATATCAAATAAGGGCTTTTATGTCATATCTAGCATTATTGGCTTGAATGTTGTATGTGACATTATGGAAAGTTATATAGATTAGCTTGGTGCCTTGTATTATGTGTTGTACAAAATGACATAGAGTAAAAAGGAGACATAAAGCTGGGATATGCATGGTTATGGTTAGCCCAAAGTTACAAGGAAAAACCTTTTATGTCTTCATGCAATTTGATGATTGTTCTAATGTTTATATTGTGCTATGACTGAATTGTATGACTAATTTATATTTTGCTTAAGTGTTAAAGAATAGAGTATGCAAAATTGCCTAATAAGATATATTTTTTAGTAAGAAAAGGTTTTTAATAAATTCCTTATATGTACATGTTATCAAGATTAAAATTAATTAAAAAATGTTTGTAATATCTATCTCACTGAGTAATTTTATTACTTACTTTACTTGTGGATATATTTTTTACATACTTTAAACTTTATGGCATTCTCTGAAATTGCAGATATATAGTGGCACAGTTATGAAACTTCTTATGGGAGGATTAGACTTTGTTTCTTTCATATAAATATAGATGTATGCTTGTCAAAACCTGACTATGCCATAAATTTTGCTTCAATCTTTAAAGCATTAGTAGGAGCACTTACACCAGCATTACCAACTACGCCATCATAGTAGTAGATGATTCACTATACTTTCTAGCACATGAAGACCTTGTTACTTTTAACTCTGAAATAAACTACACTAACGATTAGTTAGTTGATAAGTATTATGTTTATCTATTTTTAAAATTATTTAACTCACTACATATTCATATACTTATTTTGAAACTCTAACAATTAGGTTATTGCTTAACTAAAGTACTTTTGTATAATTGTAAATATATGATACATATTATTATATGTATATGAATTTGGTATTATTTTGATTATCTTATGAATAATAGCAAGTTGCTCTTCATGGAATGTCAGAAGGAAAGGGAAAATGGCTTATCTACATCAAAGGTAAATTTGTATTTTTAAATTTAAAAATATTTATTAAAATAATAAATAGCTATGTATTTTGAAAAAGACTTGTTTTTTAAAAAGATATTTCTAGCTTAATTTTTGAATTTGATGTTATCTCCAAAGTATTTTAAAGAAAAATGAGATCTTTTGATTTTCCAAGTTTATTTAACCAGTTCTATTCTATTATGTCCATTTCATGATTTGAACTTCTATTTTTGAAAGGAATCCTAATTCTTTTTAATGATTCAAAATAGTTCTTTAAGGGTTTTTTAGTTTCTTGAGAAAGTAGTATTTTAGATAAAGTTTTATAAACATATTTTTAGGTTTTTTGAATTTGTATTTGACAAGTCATCCCTTTAAAAATAGTTCTTGGAAAACTATTTATTGAGATACTATTGCAAGAATGATCATTGTTTTATAATAAAAATATATTTTTCTCAAACCATTTCACTACTGTTTTACATTTTTCAAATTTATTATGTTTTAATTATTTCCTAATAAAAAAATAAAACTCTTTTAGTTTAACTTGGACTTCAACTTTAAAAGAAATTATTGCATTTATGATTTCAAAAATTATTTTAAAAAGAAGGAAAGAGAGGGAACAAGTTTTTATAATACTTTTGATTATAAAAGAAAAAAAGTTCTCAATTCATGGTTTTTAGATGAGGTTTTATCTATTGATTCTAACAGTTGCCATAAAATTCATTTTAAAAGATTGAACCTCATTAAATAGGGATAATTATTCTCTAACTTGAGTTTTATATGACATTATGCATACATAGAGTTACAAAAATTAAAGAAGAAAAAAAATTATTATTGAATTTTCTAATCTTCTGTTTCTACATCATGCATATCTTTTTAATAAGAAATAATTAATTAGTTAATTTTAAACTGATCATGATGATTCAAAATTGGATTATGACATAATTAACATATGGCAAATATGAAATTTAGCAAGAAAGATATTGCATAACTTGAAACTCAAATTAGAAAATTCTGGTAAGGTAAGGTCGCTAAATAGAGGAAGATTCATTTATTAGCTTAAGAATAAATCAAAAAGCCTTATGTACAAAAAGGGATTGATTTTATTAATCTGGATTTGTTTAATAATGTTATGCTATCAAAACAACTGTGGAGAATCATTTCAAATCCAACCAATCTTATGGATCATATCTTTGTTCAGAAGTATGGTAAGTGTGATTTAGAAAATCCACTTGACAAAACATTCAATCCAAGTTAGAGATAGAAGGCAATTTAACAAGTTGGGAGCTTGTTTATTGATAATTTATCTTATCAAATCGGATCAAGATGGCATATATCCCTTCAGAGTCATTACCAAAGGTTATGTACCAAACTTCTCCCTCAAGATTTTTAGATAGTGGTTGATATGAGAAAATGTGAACAAGAATATAGGTTAAAACCAAAATGCAAATTACTTATAATCCAAATGAATGCAAGTATATTCTAAGATTAGATTACCTCTGCATAGTAATAACAGCAAGGATTGGTTAGCATGGAAGTCATCTATATAAGGTGAATATTTTATGAAACAAGGATATCAAACCTTCTACCAACTAGTATAAATTAGTCCTTAAATTTTTTCCCTTAGAGGTAAATATGGAACATCCTACTACTAAATAGAGTTAAAGATGTGTTGAGGTCATTCTTGCAAAAGATGTTCTAATATGTAAGCATGTACAAATCTAACTATTAAATTAAATTTGATTGCTCATAGAAGACTATAAACATGTGTTGGTGTATGCCCTGAGAGCCGATCATATGATGATTGTATAAGCATACATTGTATTATATTTTCATTATTTATATGAGGCACTTTCAAATTATTATTTATCTGCGTTTAATAAATAGATATAGTAATTTATCCTTAGAGTAATCATTTCTTAAACAATACTCTTAAATGTCCCTAGTCAAGTATCATTGTGAAAAGGATAACAATGATGCATAGAGACTAGTATGTTAGTTGATTGATATGAGATATTAAGTCAACACATAGGTACATGTTAGAGAACAATTATACTGGACTGACCCACCATGAGATTGCTACATGGATCATCTTATGAGTGTCATAAGCAACTCTCATAGTGACAGTGACGCATATGGTCTTTAACTTGAAGTCACCATAGTTTCCAACATAGTTAGTTATATGCTTTAACACTATCTAACATTAACTTTAATGGGTTGACTTTGAAGACGGTGATTGGGTATACAACTAATTATGAAGAGGAATATGAGTGATGTAGATAAGATTTTATCCCTCCTTCTAAAGGAACGATATCTATAGGCCCCTTGATTGAGTTTGACTATGAAATGCATGGCCATGCTCAAATGAGTCAACATGTGATGTTGATCTCATTTGCTTCTTTTTGGTTAACTCATGAATCAAGAAACACAGAGATCGAATTATAAAGGGGACGATACTTTCCATGCCTTGAGTTCGATCTAGATATCTAAGATAAAAGGGGACTTGATTGCATAGTCACTGAAAGATTATGTCAGATCACTGACATTCTCATTACTTAGGTAGCAATGATGCATTGCTAGATGCCGCTTATTGTTTATGATTCTAAAATATGATTTTAGGATCATTGCCAACGTGATAGGAACCTATTAGGTCACACATAAAGAATGAATCAAAATTAGAATTGGAGCAACATAATTAGAAATTCTAGTTGGACTATAATTTCTAATTAATGAAAGGACCAATTAGATTGGGCTCTTTTGTTAATGTTATATTGCTTAGGGGCTAATTATTAATTAAGTCATAATATTGGACCTAATTAATAATCAGCCCATAATACTCACCTCTCATTAGGGTTTTAGTGGGTGTCTATATATACAAGATGCTATTCACGCTCAAGGTAATCAACATATAATCTGGGAGGCATTTTTTAGAGAGAAAAAAAAATAGGAGACCTTAAACACCCTAGTTTGCTAGCACAAACTTGAGAGGAGAGAAATTCCATCTAACCTATCTTTTGGCTGGAGTTTTGAGATTGTTCTATGTGGATACCATAGAAGTGCAGCCACATCAAACGTTGCACTTGTGATCTAATTCCTCTGGTTTCAATTCTGGTTCGTGATCTGGAGTACGGATTGGATTGGAGAACTGGACAGAAGCAGATCGAATTTGCTATGTAGCTAACAGTAGATTATATGCCGAAAGGTATAAACCGTAATCCCTAATCTATGGCATCCTAAATTCGCATGGATCCTTGGTGAAAATCGTGCAAAATTTTTAATTCCACTATACATGTGTGATGCATGATTTCCAGCAACATGGCTGAAGGTTTTAATGAAGGAACCAAAGATTAATCCTAGCTTAATTATGGACCTAGTTTGTCCAATGGTGGCCCTATTATATGTTATTTGGTACCTAAGAAACAAAGGAATTTTTAATCAAGGAAAAATGGATGTCCATGAAAGGTTGACTTTAACTAAAAGGAGGATGTAAGAATGTAGGGCAATATTTCAAAATCAAGGTCAGAAATTAAGCAAATAGTAGGTTCAGAGGAAAGAAAAAGAAGGTGATTTGCAACTTACCTGCCTATACTAGATTGAAGGAATCAAAATCATGTTTATGTCTCTCAAAAGGAACATGTGCATGCAAACAATATTTTGAATGACAAGTAACTTGACTTTGTATACTATAACAAAATTTGTATTTAGCAATGGAAATTAGTGACAAATTTAGAGATGATTTTTTCATTGGTAAACAAGATTCAAAAGTCATATTTGACTTGTGAATTTAGTGATGGGTTTAGTAACAAAGCATTCTACCCATCACTAATTCTATAGTTTATTTTGTTAGATTTCTAGAATTTTCTCATTTAAAGCTTTATTTGTTACTAATTTTGTTAGTACAATTTACTAACAAAAGTATTAATGGATTTAAAAAATTAAGGCACAAGTTACTAATAGATTTTTGCATAAAAATTTAAAATTTTGATTAATGGAGGATTTTTCTTTTTTTAAAAAAAATAATAATAGATTTAGTGACAAGCATTCATAAATTTATCGCTAATTCCATTAATAGTCTAAATGTGCCATTTCATTAATTATTATTTAGTGACAAGTATATCCATCACTAATTCTATCACTAAATAAGATTATATATCAATCCCCGATGCCATGTCTCTCATTTTTTTCTTTCTTCTTTCTCCCTTCTTTTCTATTACCATAATGCCTCCAACTGTCGTGTCTCCTTTGTTGCCATTGTTACCGCTACTATAGCATTCTCATAGCTTGAATAAGCATTTTAACCAATAAATTTTCTTTATTTCATCTTTACTTGTTAATTTTTCAAATTTTTTATTTTTTAGATTTTAATTTTATGATTTGTGATAACTTGAAGTATTTTAATGATATTTGTTTTATTATTGGATATTTTGTTGATTGATTGTTATATTCATGATTATATTTAAAAAAAATTAACTTTTAGGGAGTTTATCAATTTTTCTTATTTTTTAGGTTTTTAATTTTGCAATTTATGATAATTTAATGTATTATAGTGATATTTATTTCATTGTTGAATATTTTAGTGATTGATTGTGGTATTAGTTTTTATTTTTTTAAAAAAATTTAACTTTTAGGGAGTTTTTCAATTTTTTTCATTTTTTGGGATTTGATTTTATTATTTGCGATTAGTTAATGTATTATGATGATATTTGTTTCATTGTTGAATATGTTAGTGATTGATTATTATACTAATGGTTATTTTGTTTAAAAAATTTACCTTTTATTGAATTTTTCAATTATTTTTTTATTTTTTTTGTAAATTAGTTTTGTGATTTTTAGTGTATTATAGTGATATTTGTTTTATTGTTAAATATTTTGGTGATTGTTTGTTATGTTAGTGGTTAATTTGTTAAAAAAATTGACTTTTACAGAGTTTTTCAATTTTTTTTATTTATTGTGATTTTGTTTTATGATTTGTAAATACTTTACACCTCTATAGTGATTTTTTTTTTTGTGAAGTTGAATATTTCCAACTCACTTAGAGATAGATTTAATGCTTTCTTTCTATTTCTACTCCAGCTATAACAATATTGATGTGTTGCAAGGTTAGGGTAAATCATCCTAATATAATGGATTGTACAATTAAGGCGATTCATTTTGCTATTCCTTGATTTTTAATTAGTTGTTGTTGCTAGAATGCTTTCATTCTAATGTAACTTGTATTGTAATGAATATGATTATTGTATGTGTTAGTGTATATGTCCTAAAACCAATCATATTGATGATTGTAAATTTGAATTATGTTATTTTAATGACAATTTCAATTATTATATTTATATATATTATTTGCATAATATATTTAATTATAATAATAACCTTAAAATAATTGTGTTCTTAAATATTCCTAGTCATATATCATTGTGGATTAGGTTGCTCTGATATGTTAAGACTAACATATATGGTGACTTATATGAGATATTAAGTTTACACATGAGTACAAGTTAGAGAACTTGTATACTAGACCAACCCATTCTAAGAGTACTACATGGATCGTTATATGAGTATCATGAGTGATTCTTAGTGATCATTATTAATATGGTCCTTTGACCTGAAATCGCCAAGGTTCCCTACGTGTGAGTTTCATATTTTGATACTATTTTATGTCACTCATGGTTGAGTGAATGCAAGGGTAGTTATTGGATATGTCACATATTATACGAAGGGGTTTATGTGATCAAGATGGAATTTGTCCCTCTTATATAACAGGAGTAACATCCGTGGACCCCTTGATTAAGTAAAGTTGAGAAAATGCATGGCCATGCTCAGATGAATTGACATGAGATGTCAATTACATTTATTTCAGTTAGCTTATATAGGAATCAAGAAACCTCAAGATTGGGCTATATAAGAATGATACGGTCCATGTCTCGTACTCAATCTAGATGTATAAGACAAAAGGATATAGATGATGATCACGTGTAAAGGTTTAGTCAAATCACCGACTTTCTCATTACTTAGATAACAATGATGTGTTGCTAGATACCACTCATTGTTTATGTTTATTAATATGATTAATAATCATTGCTAACGTAATGAAAGCCCGTAGGGTCACACATTTAGAGCCTAGTGAATTTGGAATTAATGGACCAAATTGTTTGGGCCTAACATTTGGGAATTTCATGTTATAATTATAAGGCCTAATAGTAAGCCTATAATTATACATGGAATAAAGTCCAAATAGGTTAGGGGTTTTCTATGCACCTATTTAAATAGGGTTGTTGGGTAATAATATCATGATTCATGCATCCCCAAAAAGGTATAGAAAAATCCTAGCACCTCTTCTTGATCAAAAATTCTTGAAGAGGCGTAGCTAGCACTACGAGGAAAAAGGAGAACAATTCCAACCAGTGTTCGTGTGGACGTTCATTGATGATTTGTGGGTTCGTGTGGATACCTCGGAGTCTTCAGCTAAAAAGAAGCTGAAAAGGTGATCAACAATTGAATTCTTGAGTCATCATCAAAGGTATTGAACGAATCTTACATTCTAATTTAATATTTTACATAGATCCATTAGCTGGGATTGGTTTATTTCACTGTGCTTGTTTAGCTCCCGATCTCAACAGTATGGTTAAGGCAAATATAAGTTATTTTTTTATGAAATCATTACAAACTAACAAATTTTTTTTTGTTTATCATGATGTTTTTCAGTTTTTAAATTGACTGTTTTAGTGAATGAGTCGATATGTGGATTTAGGGTTCTATCCTCTAAGGTATACACACATAAGTTCTTAGGAAATTGGTTTAAGTTTAGTTTGTGTATTTATTATCAATGATGTTTTATATACTCTCATTTCTAAGATCTATAAGCCTAGGTCAAACATCAAAAGTTTTGAAAATAGACAATTACATCATTAAATAAATTAACATTTTCATGATTCAATTGAAAATGATATATATCTCTAGTATATGTCAAAAGTCACATAAAATTGGTTTTGAACCATTTATTATGATAGCTATTGTATTTATTGTAAGGTATTAAATTTCATTGAAAATTCTATACATTGAAAATATGATAATGTTGCAATATTAATAATTTCATGTTTCAATAACAAATGAAAATTCCTAGTCATTTAATTAGGAATTAGAAAATATTTTTAATTTGTAAGCTTCATAGGTCTTCTATATATAATAAAGTAAAAAAAAAAAGGCATTGGTGAAGATCTATGAAGCTTACAAATTAGGAATCCTTTCTAATTCCTAATTAATTACCTTAAATTCTTCATTTGTTATTGAAAGACAAAGTAATGAGTTTGCAACACAATCATATTTTTAACAATGATGATTTCTAATGAATTTTATTTATTTAGGCAAACCTTATTATAAATACAACAGCTACCATAATAAATAGTTTGAAACCTAATTTTATAAGAAATTGACATATACTAGACATATATACCATTTTCAAAATATAATCCTAAATTTAAAAATTAAATATAAAAAATCAAGCCCATTAATTATAAGTTCTTGGCTTTACCAATGGTTGCATATGATAAGACATACAATAGATTCTTTATTAGTGTATGCATTTAGTTCTTTTATCAATTCATTTACTACTAATTTAATAGAGTGAATTTGATATTAATACTAGTAGGAAGAAAACGTCCATATTTCAACTAGGTTCGCTAATAATAACTATGTTTCAGTTCATTTATTGCTAACTTAATGGAGTGAATCCAAGAGTACCATAAAGTAGAATAAGTAGGTATTTTTACAAGGGTTTCCTAATAATGAACTTAAGGATTAAAATAGTGGCAATGGACATGAAAGTAAAGAGCTCCTTTAAGGATACCATAGCTAAGTTCAATTTGCATTACTATTTATTTTGTCTATTATGTGACCACTTTTGAATACTCATTTGTTTTGCATCTTTTCTTAAAACCTATGAGACCTATACCTCCTTCACTATTTCTTCCCTCATTCCCTGCTTTTTACTAGGAAAAGTCATCTCAATACCTAGTATTTCCAAATCTAACAGAATAGGTTCGACTTGATTTGGTTCTTCTAAAAAGGAGATTGTACTTTTGCTAAATTGTGCTGGTAAAGATAAAAGCTAATCTAAAATCATCTTTGTGTTACTTTCAAATTGCCTTTACTTCTCAATAATTGAAAGCTTATCTTGTTAGCTACTAAAAATGATTCCAAAGTGGCATAAAAGATCTTAGGTTAGCTCTTCTTCCTACTACCACCAAATTAGGTAAAGATGCAACCTTTTCTTCACAAGAACCAAATAGGAAAGAACATGTATCGTCAAATATGGAAATACTAGGTATTGAGATAACTTCTCCTAGTAGAAGACATAGAATAAGGGAAGCAATAGTGAAAAAGGTATGGGTTCTATGGCTTTAAAGAAAAGGTGCAAGATAATTGGCTATTTAGAATTAGTAATAGAATGGAGGAAATAAATAGTGATGAAAATTGAACTTTGCTATGGTATCCTCAAAGTAGTTCTTTACTCTCATGTCCAAGGCAATCATTTAATCCTTAAGGCCTTAAAAATTACTAAAATTTTTACTATGGACATAAGAATAATGAGCTACTTTGAGATTTCTATAATGTAAGGGAAATTTTTATCACTTTTAATATCCTCCATGAAGTAACCACTTCTAAACACCTAGTTATCTGTATATTTTATTTAAAGTTATGAGACCCACACTAAACTCCTTGATTGCATGTGTGATAGGCATGTAGAGGTGAGATCTCCTCTTATAATTAGGAAATCATTAAATAATCATACTCAAAATTATGTACTTCTTAGTATTTCCATATTTTGATTTCCTAAGATTTAAACAAATGAATAAATATAAATTGCATGCAAGCAAGCCGCAAGAAATAGTATATTTATGGTAATTATTTTACAAGATAAAGTGATAATCTTTGCTTTGCTAACCTATTTAAACAAAGTAATGGTATTTACATGCACATTACACCTTTCATATTTTTCAAAAATGTCCACATTTTTATTCTTCAAATAAAAGAGACTTGTAAAAGAAAAGTTAAGTGAAATTGAGCATGAGATAGAAAAGAAAGTTTCATGTTGAAAAAGATTTAGAAATAATTGTTTTTATTTCTAGCTCAAATTTGATTTCCTTCTTTTTTTCACTATATCACTCTCACTTAGAATTTCTTTTGCAAGCCTCTGTTATTTAGGGAAAGTAGACAGACATTTTTGACAAATTTAAAGGGTGTCATATACATGTAAGTTTCATTACTTTGGTTAAATAGGTTAATATAGTAAAGATAGTCACTCTATCTTTTAGAATAATTTTTGTAAGTATACTCTTTCTTGTGGTGTACTTGCATGCAATTTATATTTGTACATTCATTTAAATCTTAGGAAATAAGCATGTGGAAATACTAGTAAGTACATAATTATTGAGTATGATTATTTAATGATTTCCTAATTATAGGAGGACACCCCACTTCTATATGCATATAACATAAGTAGTCAAGGAATTTGATGTAGGTCTCACAACTTTGAAGACAAAGTGTAGACAATTAAGTATTCAGAGGTGACTATTTAATGGAGAAAATTAACAATAGTATAGTACCCTCGAAGTAATTCCTTACTTTCATATCTATTGCAACCATTTTAATCCTTAAAGCCTTTATTAGCAAACTTTCATGAAAATACATAATTATGATTCTTAATGGTACTTTTAGATTCATTTCATTAAGTTAGTAGTGAGAGAATTGAAATAGGATTGTCTTTGTCTATTTTAAAATAATATTTTGACACAGATTATGGTTGAAAATTGATGATACCCTAAAAGTAGTAATTTGCATCTTAGCAATTGATGATTAACTACCATGAGTGCTACGAATATAAATATAATATCAATATTCAATTTTATTTTATGAATCAATTTCATTTTATAAAATTTGATTGAAGTGTTTGATTATTAAAAAAGTCTAAGCATTATGAAATTTGATTAGGTAAGATGTTTGCTATTTTGATTGTTACAAAAGCAAATAAGACATTAACAAAATGCATAATATTAGTAACAATACTTTGAATATGATGTTGCAAGTTTTCTAGGAAAGTTTCAATTTAATGACAAATTTACTGGCAATTCATCATTAGTGATGAATTTTTTTGTTGCTACTTTTTGTCATTTAGCAATGAAAAAATTCATTACTAATTCACATTTTAGAGATGGAGATTTTATCATTGTATATAAATTTAGTGATGGAAAATATATATCACTATTTCCATCCCATCATATGTTCCTTCTATCATCATCCTTGTAAATTGTGATAGCTCTAGCAATGGAATTTAGCGATAGGTGAAGATAATTCATTATTAATTAATTACCGACACACTGTTTACTAACATCATTTTTAGTTACTATTTCCATCACTAAATATTTTAACAACAAAATTTCTCTAATTAGCAACAATTTTTTTATCACTAATTAATATTTTTTAATTAGAAAATGATAATTTTTTACATAGTTGCTTTGTTTTTAGAAGAAAATGATAGATTATATGCCTCTTAAGTCTTAAATTGCTAACAAATTGTTATATATATTTGTTAATTAATAACAAGGTTAACAAGAAAATGGTAAAAATATTTCATTAGAAGGTTCATTTCTAACTTGGATTTGATCTTTGATTTTTAAATATGTGTGAGTTTAGTGATTTTGTTACTTTTATTTTCATATAACATATTCAATTTAGAACTATTAAAACAAAAAAAAAGTTAAAAATCGAGTGAAATCATATAAAATATTTAATTAATAATTTAATCTTAATTTTTTTGATAAATTATATTTATTTTTTGAGATTTAGTCTAATTAGACACCTTTCGTTTTTCAATAATATATACGTTCACCTCTCCCACACTTAAATTTCATTAGAATCATTATAAATGCACTGATTAATTTGCACCAAAAGTGCACCCAACCAATGGGAAAACAATGTGGCAATAGAAGAATGGGTAAATTAATATCGATGATGTGGAGCTCATTAAAAAACTAAATCAAGGTGCTCATTAGGCTTGGTAGACCAGATAATTTAGGCCTGCTTTTTTTATAAATTTATTTTTAATCATGAGCCAATCCATCAAACTTGCGAGTTTATATCTCAGTAAGCACCTAGAAAACTAAATTCGCATATAGCACATAATTTTCTTTAAAGCACTTCGGTGCAAATTATTTTGGTTATTTAACATTACTCATTTCATTAATGTCTTCTTAATTTTCAATTTTTCAATTTCTTAGCTTCTTAATTTTTCATTTTTTTTTAAACTTCCCTATTTCAGGTGACTTCCTATTTACTTCTGTTTTTATCCTTAACCCCCTGCTTGGTACCAGTGAAAATGGAGGAGAAGTGAAAAAGAGGGTAGAAAACTACAGAAAAAAATGCAATTTCACCTGCTTGGTTAGGCGGAGAAAATGGAGGAGAAGTGAAAAAATAGGAGAAATCGTACAGTGGGTCCCACAATTTATTTTCACCTCCATTTAGCGGTGAAAATCGGGTGAAGAGTGCACAGTGCAACAAAAGTTCCCCGCGCTGGTATGCCCTTCCTCCTGTGCTGTGCTGCTCCTCCTCGTGCCACGCCTGTGTCTGCACATCTCCATTTCCGGTGCTGCTGTTGAAGACTCTGGCAAGATCTGTTGCTGCTCGGTGGTCGTCATCTCCCTTCCGGTGCTGCTGTTGAAGACTCCGGCAAGATCTGTTGAGTCATAAAAAATACTGAAACAAGATTTTCTCAATTCTTTCATATGATCAGTTTCTCTCCATGAAGCTTTCAGCAGCAAGTATGTATTTTGATTTCAACACTGCTGAGATGGAAATCGCAGAAACCGTGCAGGTAGGTATCTGCCTATTACAGGTCCTTCATGAGTTTAGAATTCGGACGATACGGTGAATTAAAAGTATGTTTGTGTACAGTTTTTTCAATCAATTTTTTATTTTTTAAAATAAAAGAACTTATTTGATAATTTATTTTCAAATTTTATTTTTAAAAATTGTAATCTAAATATGTAAATTAAAAATAATTTTTTTATATTTTATTAATTTATAATTTTATTTTTATGCTAATTTTATAATTCAATAAAATATTTTTTTATTTGGAACATCAATCATACTAATTTTTTAATGATATAAAGAAAATTGAACACATCAATATATATTAAAAAATGTTAATCTAAATTTTACTTATAAAATAAAGTTAATATTAATTTCCTAATATGTTCTAAATTTACATCAAAGGAGGTACAAAATTAATTCTCCTTATATTTTATAAATTTCTATTTTCTCTCATAATAAATACAGTATTTTCTCCTCTGTTTTCTCTCCCCTCTATTTTCTCCTGCAACCAAGCAAAGGTGGAGAAAATAACTTCTCCTCTAATTTCTTTCTCCTCTGTTTTCTTTCTCCTCTATTTTCTCCTGCAACCAAGCAAAGGCTAAATTTTTCATTTTTTAATTTTTTGCAAAATTTTCTATTATAATACATCCCTAAATTTTCTTAATTCACACAAACTAAACGCAACAAATAAACATAGCTTCTTAAATTTTTTATCAATAAAACCAGCATCTTAATTATACATATTTAGTAACTAAAGTAACCAACATAATATTTTAAATATGCAAGGGTAACTTTCATAATGTGTTTTGTAAAGATATCTGAACACATGCACAATACTATAGGAGAGAGTTTATTGATGGATTTAATTTCAAAATTTATATTTTTAATATTTTAATGTACCAAATATTTGAGTAATTATTGTAATTATTTTTGGGAAGAATAATATATCATTCAGTTTATTTTATGAGAAAAAAAAAGGAATTATACTCATCTCCTCTAGGTTTAATGTAATTACACCCATTTTTTTATTCTAAAAATTACACATTAATTTTTTTTTTCATATACTCTTATCTTCTTTGCTTTTGAAAAAGAAAATATGTAAGTATATATTTTTAAAAATAAAAAATATAATTTGGTTGAATTTTAAGAAAAGTGAATATAATTTGTCAAAAATATGAACAATCATTTAGTAGGGGCTTGTAGGAGTGCATTATATCAAAGAGTTTTTCCAAAAATAAAAGAAAAATAAAACTGAAAATTTTGAAGGGAATTTAATTTTGTAAAAAATAAAGAAAAAGTTAATAAAAGATTAAAAGAAGTTAAATAAAATCTACATAAATAAGTATATATTACTGAAAAATGGGATAAGAGCTATCAAATGTATCCGCTCAAGTATCAAAGAACTAGTGTAATATGCCCGATATTTTTCTATAAAAATTGAGAGGTAACATGTTCCACCTTTGTTATTATCCTTATAGCCACTGTGTAATTACTTGCAAAAGGCACATCTTTGCTGGCTTTAGGCTTAAATGCAAGAATCCCATCTCACACCTATCTGTATGCACATGACTCCCACCTTTTGACTCCACAACCATCACACTCAAATTCATTGGCATTATCTATCACCAAACTTTAACTAACCAACTGTTCCCTTTTTTATAAATAAATAAATAATATTTTTAACTAGAGATTGGTCACCTACTTTGCACTGTCCCCAAACATGTCACGTGCTCTTAGTGTTATTGTTTTGCTTTCTTATCAATTTTGGCTTTAGAAACTTCAACTCTATTAGTTATGTCGTAAAGGCAATACTAGCTTACAATATAATTGTGAATCATTTTAGGGCAAGCGGAGCTGCGGAGGCCGTATTGGTGTAAGAGGTGTGGTTCTAACAACCATTTTGTAATTGTGGGACCCAATTACAAGACCCCATGCCCCATGCACCTGGCTCATATATCATTTTAGTGATATTAGCATTAATCACCGTTTCATAATTAATAAAGTCCACTCAATGACCTCACGAAAGCTTGCTATTATTAAGCAACCATAAAGTATTAGGTTATAGCCTTGGGAAGACCTGCACTTTAAATAGTGCCCACTATTTGGGCTATGGAAAAAAAATTATATATAAGGGATCTTTTGATTGAGAATAATCAAGAAAAGAAAAAAAGAATTATAAATTTTTATTTCCTTTATTTTTATTTAATTCAGAAAAAAATATTCACTTTCTCTATTTTTCTTTAATGAGATTACTTCAATTAAGGGAATTGTGATTCCCTCCAAATCCTTAAGGAATCTCATTCTCTTTCTTCATCTTTAATATGATAATTAATATAATAAATATAATAAAATATTTAATAATATAAAAATATAATAATATTAATAAAATATTAATAATTAAATAAATAATAATTTTATTTTTAATAATAATTATAATATAATTAAATAATATTTAAATAATAAATAAATAATATTCTTAAATATTAAATAAATAATAAATATTATAATATTATTTAATTATAATAATATTATAATATTTTTAATAATTATTATTTTTAATATTATAATATTTATTATTTATTAATAATTAATAATATTAATAAAATAATAATAAATATTAAAAATAATAATTACCTCTAATTTTTTTTCCTGATTACATTTCCTTTTTCTAGTTTGAATTCCTTAAGTTTTAATAATTCCATTAATTGCTATGGTGCTTTACTTCTTTTCTTTTTATTTTAAGGAGAAAAAAAAAAAACGGAAGTAGGGATTTAAAGTTAAGGATATAAAGGAACTGAGGTACTGGAACTTGGACAATGATGGACAGGACCTCAGTTCGATTTTTTAATATATATTTATTAAAATAAATTTATTATATATTATATTCACGCTGAATAAAAGTAATCTCATATTCAGTAAACAAATATATGGAGATTGTTGGCATTTGTTTGAAAAAAATAATAAATCATTATTTCAAAAATTGAAGTAAAATTTTGAGATATAATTATTGGTATATTTATATTTTTTAAAATAAAAAATTGTAAAATTTTAAAATAAAGAAGCATGACATTTAAAAATGCAAAGTTATATTTTCTAAACTGAAATTTTGTAATTTTTCTAAATGAAATTTTATATTTTTTTCAAATTAATAGTTTATGTCTTTTAAATGGAAATTTTTTTGTCTTTCCAGATATAAGAGTTATATTTATTGAATAAAAACCTTTCAACTTATATAAATGATTCAAAATTTCAAACTTATCCGAAGAGGAAGAATCAAGACATTTATTTTAAATATATTATCGAAGTATTTATTTATTTATTTATAATTTTTATCTCAAACGCTTGGAATCATTATAAAATTATTTCATAAAAAATATAAAAAAAATTTAAATTTTCTTTTATGCAATTTTTAAATTTTTATTGTATTCTAAAAAGTAATTTGCACATTATTTTTCCAAAACAAATTACTTAATTTAAATGAGGGCGGATGCTTTTTATACCTAAAAAATTCTGATTTCTACCCGCAATTTTTCCCCCAACAGACACTTAGGTGTAAAAAAAATTATTGATATATAAGTTTTAATAATTTTATTAATTACTATGTGACTTTACTTCTTTTCTCTTTATGCTAAGAAAAAATGCTGGTAAGATTATAAAATTTAGGATACCGAAGTAATATATTGTTGCATTAATATTTGATTTAACTCAGAGCTATTGCTTAAAGGATAAGATTGTAAGTATAATCCCATTAAAACCTTAGTGGTTTAAAAGACTTTACATCTCTCCAGTGAGTACAAACTAACACTCTTTTGTTTCTAAGCTATACGACCTATAAAATAAGACAATAATAAGAACCAGTAAGGCCAATATATAACATACTTTACTTATTACTTTCTAGAGTGAGATATGTAGAACTTAGATTGTGTCCGAAGAGATTTTAACAGACTCAAACATACTTCACGATTAAATGAAAATTTTAACCTCTGTTAAAAAGAGAGATTTGAAGAATTATAATTATATGTGACTAAATGATTCACATGTTTTCTTTTAATATTGTTAATATATTTCTTTCTTAATAAAATAAGAATTTTTTATTTACTCGAATGCATATCATGGACGTCATTATTAAAAGATCAAAATATTTTACGTATATTTCTTTTTTTAATAAAATAAGAAAATTCTTATATATTATCATACGGGAATTTGCCCTTTTGTAATCACCTAAAAAGATTATTTTGAAGAAAAAAAGAGGCAGTCACTTGAAAAGGGACAACATTCTTTTGGAGTTAAAAAACACCAGTTTTAATAAATAATTTTAATATAATAATTCCAGAATTTGTCAAACTTTTAAGGGTATTATAGCAAAAAAATGACCTTATAAGGCCAGACTGGAAACGTCTGCCTTCCATTGAATGGTTGAAAATAACGAAGAAAATGTGGCAAAACTAATAAATATAGATACTTTTACTGGAGACCGCAGAAAAGAAATTGAAAATTGCATTAAAAAATAATTAGAAATAATGGAAAATTGCTGTCCAAGATACACAAGTTTCTCACCGTCCGCCATGCTTGCTTCACCATTGCCCTTATCTTCACACTTGAACCCAAGTTAAAACGTACGCGCGGCACACCCGGAGTGATATACCATGAGTTGGATTATTAGATTTCAGACCAGATTTTTCATGTATATAATTGTATGAAATATATGGTTTAAATTTGAGCTTGATTTATTTAATTTTTAAAATCCGATCTATACCAATTAATTTTATATATAGTTCGAGATTTAAGCCAAAAATTAAACTATTTTTATTTTTATTATTATTTTGAATAAAAAATAAATTTTTTATATAAAAATATATATTTAAATAAATAATAAAATATTTAAATATATTAAATTAAATTTTTTGATATTAAAAATAATTAAATATAATTATTTTTATAATATATAATTATATTATTAAAAATAAATATATATAATTGAACTGAGTTGGGTCGGACCAATTTATTTTTTATTATTATAATTCGAGCTTAACCTAAATATGTTTCTGAATTCTCCTTGAATCCATAATTTTTTTATATTTATTATTTTGTTTAAAAAATAAAAAATATAATAATAAAAGATAAATGAGAAAGAGAAAGATAAGGGCATGCAGGGCAAAATTATAATGCCTTATTTGAGTTTTTGGAAAGTTAACTTTGCTTTGGTGGCGTTAGATAGTTTTTCTCTAAGACTATTTTATTTTTCCTAGTGGCACTAGGATTCCGTTTATATATATATATATATATATATATATATATATACTGCCTGCCAAACAGAGGTGTGTGGAGTAGAATTAAGAGACGTTTTGATCGACATGCATGTGAAGAAAGTCTTTTAGCTTTGTGAAGTCAAGTAGCAATAGAAACAATTTTTTTAGTTTTTGAATGGCACAAAGACAAGGTGCATGATATTTTTTTGTCAAATTGTACTAGAAAGTCAATCACTATATCTACTTAAATTAACATTAAATTTGAGTATGTTGTTACTAGTAATTTGAGTCATATTGTACATATTTCCTTCTAATTTTCTTCTTTCTATTAACTAGTTTTATACAATAATTTGTATTAATTATTGTGTTAATTTTATTGAGAATTTCACTTATTTTGATGAAAAATTAGTATACAATTGTTCATTAAGATTATTGAAAAGATATTATATCTATTATTTTATTCGTATATTTTTTTGGATTAGATCCCGTGATTTTTACTCTTATATTAATGAGTTTTTTACATTAAAAATTATTGGCCTCCTAATTATTTTTTTTGCAATATTTTCTAATGATATATTTTATTATACGTGTGAAAAAAATTGATCTAAATGAATAATTTAATTTTTCCACTGCATGTGGCTCTAGTAATATTTTTCCCAACAGAATATTAATCAAACTATGAAGAAAAATCAATACACATTTGAGTTATAAAAAAAATTAAAATTCTACATATTTTTAGGCTGAGCCTTTCGAATCAGGCGACCATGTACAAGTTTAACCCTGAGAATGAAAATGAGATAGTTCCGGTGCATGCATGTTTGAGCTTGAAATTAATAATAACAACCGAATTCGGGTTCCAACATAATGAATCTAAAAATTTTACATTCAATTTCGAATCAAATATAAATTTAAATAAATTTATTTGAATTTAAATGAAATACATATTATTTAATTAAAATGTTTTTCTCTTGTTACAGAAAGGTAAATTACTTTCTTTATTTAAAAAGTATTATTATACGTACAAATTTATTTTTAAAGCTAAGTCATGCAATAATTATTTTATATCAGAAAAAAAATTATAACAGGATCCAACAAATCTTTACTATTAGAAATCGGGATTGCAATGTGTTTTTTATTAAAACAATACACAAGTTAATCATTTTCATCATAAATTTAATTCATATTCAACTAATTTTAACCAAAATTACTAATCACATTTGTCAATTCTATTTAATTATTCATATACCTTTTTAATATGATTATTGAATATCATCCTTTGTAAGGATGAAAGGAGAAAGAGAAGAACAGAAATAGGAGATAGAGTATGTAGATGTATCACTTAATTTAATTGTTGATATACTATATTACAAGATATTAAATTTAATTTTTTAAAAAAGTAAATTTAATATATAATTAAATTTAAAAATATATCACATTATATCAGTAATATATCATAGTCCGTAATCCGTTTCAAATAAGAAAGAAGCAGTGAAAGAAAGTAGAAAGAACGTAGAGAGAAGGGGAAAAAACAATGAGAGCCAGATCATTGATCCGTTTATCTGTGAGGAAAATATTCTTTTAGACAATTTTTTCTAACTTCTGTATGTTTTGATCCATTAAAAAATTGGTTAATAAAAAATAAATTTTATAATAGTGTATTTAGAAGAAAATGAGTCCCCCTTCCGATTAAAAGAAATACTTTTCGTAATGACTTTATAATAATTTTTAGCAAACACTCATATTTTATCCATGTGAAATGTAATTTATACCAATTTTTTTTTAGAATTTTTTTATCAACTTTTTTCATTCATTCAAAATTTTCAAATTTCATTAGTCTGCATTTGTGTGTGTCAAATTGATAATATAAGTAAATAAATGGGTTGTTTATTACTTAAAAAATGGTGATTCTTATATGTGTGTATTTTTTGGTAGGGTTATCAATAAGTAAAGTTGACTTGATATTAACACAAACTTAACTTACGTTAAATTTTTTTATCTCATGATTTGACTTAAGTTTAATTTATCTCAATTTTTAGTTGAAACTCAGACTTATCTTACAAGTGATTTAACTCGATTCGTTCAACACAAATCAATGATAAATTGTAAAGTATTTTATTGATAATTTAATTATAATTCTAAAAAGTTATGAAAACAATGTTTAAAACCATAGAATAAATAAAATAAATAAATAAAGGTAGAATTATGATAACATTAAAATTATGAATTTTTTTATAATATTATATTTGTACTAAAAATTCAGTGTTAATTTTATACAAAGATTATTAAATGTATTAATTTTCTAACTCAATAATTAATCTCCTTAAAAATAGTTCATTTTTTGTCAAAAAATAAATAATTTTTTATTAAATTAGATTGTTGAGTTAAAAAAAATATAATTGACAACATTTATATAAAAGCAGTATTGAGTTTTCAATATCAATGTAATACTAAAATTTTTTTGTTGCAACTAGATATAAAAAGATGACTTCGTCTGAATTTTCTGATTCTTTCATTGTTACATCTAATTTTGTTGATCGACTGCAAATAATTATAAACCTTATTATGAAGTTTATAAAAAATGAGAATGATATATTTAAAACACTATACAATGTGTAATAATATAGAGTTAATATGAAAAATATATTATTTTATATTTTACATTACAGCGAAATATTATATATAGAACTAAATATTTTATATATATTATTATTATTTAACTTTTGCGGATAAAATTCAAATCTAATTTTGAATTACGAGTACTGTACGGTAGTTTAAGAAGTTAAATGTATTTGGGCGATGCTAATGTATTGAAATAACATTGTTAGGCCTATTATCACTGAGAATTCCGTAGTAGCAAGTTAGACGTAGTTTATTTGATATAAATTATCGTCAATGACCTAACTAAGGGCCTAATTGGAGATATCTTAAAACCAGCAACATGTAATACTAATACAGTTGGCCAAAGCACCCTGCCCTGAATACGAAAAGCAGGTTGTTGACCGCTTAATTTTTAAGAATTTATTCCTTTTCTGGCTTGTAGTCTAATGCCAAACCTCGTTTTGATTCACTTAGCTATCCCCCTGTCACTTCCTACCATTTTCTTCTCATTACCAATAACAACTAACTTGTAATCCCGAGACTCTTTATGGAAAGTCCATATTAATTAGTTCGAATAACCGGATGCACGGTTGATTGATTGATATTCAATCTTTTCGCAACCAAATCAAACAATATCTACAATTAAAATGTTAAAAATCAGAGCGATTATATAGGCTCAGATTCTCAAATCAATACGTGAGTTTGCAGAAAATTACTGACTGAAATTTTTATAGATAGAATTCGTACATAAACGATTTTAAATTGATCTAGCTCGTTGGGTGCATATAGCACGGATTGGGCTAATAATTCGGGATTGGTTCACATTTTTTATTTTTATTTCTATTTCTTATCTTGAAACTAAATTAGTCCATTAACTCTTGACCCCAACTAATCAATAGAAAGTTCAAAACTCAATTCCTATAACATTCAATCCAACCCATCTAAATCAAATTTTTTAAATTAATGATTTTGTTTTAAATTAACTATTCAAAAGTAACTTATTTTCTATAGAGAAATTTTTATGGTACATTACTAATACAGTGATATATTAACATATGTTAAATTTAATCATATATATTATTGTATGATATGTGAGATTTGATTTTGAGAAAATGTAAATCAAATGTAGTGATCAAATTCAATAGTATAATAGTACACCACTACGTCAATAATGTATTGAAGTCTCTCTCTTTTTATAGTAGTTTTTTAGGACTCGTTTAATTTACATAAAAAATAAATCCTTATAGAAAGTTAAACTTCATAAAAAGTAAATTTTCTTATAATATTCCCGTGAAATACTTGAAGTTGTTTACTTGATACTAAGGTAGCATTAAGTTTGTAGAATCAAACATTTTCAGGAATTTAATTCTTGGGAATATAATATTTCTATGTTTAGTTCAATTAGAAATATTTCTAAAGATATTATAATATTATATTTTAATTTATTTTAATATTTTTAAAATATTGTTTAATTATAAAAAATATCCTCATAAAAATTATGTGATTATTGATCGTATGATAGATGACGATAATCGTCAAAGATAAGTGGTGGTGGTAGTGGTAATAAATGATGATTATGGATAATAGATAATAGATAGTGGTAACAGATAATGGTCACTGACAATAAATAATGATTAGTGGTGGTCAACGAAAATGAGATGTGACCAATGGTGGTCATTAAAGATGGTTGGTAATTGACAGTGATCACCAATAATGGACGTTAATTGACAATAGGTGATAATTGATGGTGGTTACTAATAATAAGTGATAGTTGACAGTGGTTATTAACGATAAGTGATAGTTAGTTGTGGTTATCAACAATAAGTGGTGGTAATCGATGGTGGTTAGTGATAAACAATAGTTATTGATGATAAGTAATAATCTATAATAATTATTAGTAATAGAAAATAGTCAACAGTAATCATTAAAGATGGATGGTGCTAGACTGTGATCATTAACAGTTAGTAGTAATGAATAATGATCATCAGTAGTGGATGGTAACTAACAATAGTCATCAGAAATAGATAATGACTAGTAGTGGTGGTCATCTTTGATAGGTAGTGGCTGATTGCAGTTAGTAGTGAGATGGATGAAATAATAATTTTATATTAATTAAAAATCTAATATTATGGGAATATAAGATATTCACCGCTTTCATGAGAATATTTTTAGGAATATTGGATTATAAACATTTCCAAAAGTGTTCACATTTTCAAAAATGGTTTTTAAAATTTAAAATAGATATGAAAATCTCACGTTCTCTTAAAATATTCTAAAAAATGTAAAAACGATTTCACAAACTAAACATTAAGGAAGTCTTAATAATATAACTATTATATCCTTTATAGTATAAAAAGCTTAGGAATATTAATGAATTTGAATTATTTTTAGTTTTTTGTTAAATGATGTGTCTTGTATCTTTTGAATCACAATATTTTATTTTTCATAAAAATTAAAGTTAACTTAATGAATTATACATAAAATATTAAAATGACTTGTCTCTTATATTTTTCTTTGAAATTTATAATAATTATGTAAAACACATATAATTCTAACAATTACACATAAAACATATTGTATATTATAAAATACTAAACATCTTAAATATTATAGAACAGTTAATTTTTCAATTAGTTATTCCCTAATGAGTGAATAAAAAGTAATGTTGTCGTTAGTTATTATTAGTAAACATATTTCTGAATTTATTTTTATAAAAGATACAATAAGTCTAACTTATCAAGAAAAAGTGAATAAATTATTTCTTATATTTTGTGCTTCCACCATTTTGACATTTTAGTAGCCAACCAAATAACCTATTCAATTTTTATTTGTAGGAAAATTGTATTTTCTATAGAATTTCTTGTTAAGTGGACATTTCTTCAATCTTAAATTGTTATTTTGATTTGAAAGTGTTATAAATACTAGTTTTGTCCCATGCTATGCACAGGCTAGAATATAAATTTATTATTTCAACTATTTATTAAGTATATAATTTAACTCCATAACTCAAAATTAAAAATTTATAAGAAACATAAGAGAAAATATATTACCAAAATGTTATGTGGATTTTTCTAAAAAAAGGGAAACTAAATTCAATTAGCAAATTAAACTTATAAAATTAAAATATTTGTGAATTTTAAAGAAAAGGGGTTGAAATTTACTTTGATATTGAAGATTCGCAATGTTTGAAATTGTTTAATAACTTCTAATATGATTAACTTAATTTATTGTTAAAATCGAATATAACTTATGAATTATTTTTTAATATTTTTCTAGAATCATATTATTATTTATAAGCATTATAATTAATTATGCTTTACACGATGATTTTAAACGAATTTTCTTTCAACAAACATGTATAAATATTTATAAATGAAGTATAGAGAATAAAGAAGGAAAAAAAATGTTGAAAGATGGAAAGAAAGAGAAATAAAAATAGGATAAAAAGAATTTGTATCACAAAGAGCACCTACAACTTCATGTATATGAAGACAAAATTTACATATATTATAAATTTGCATTTTAATCTATTGATAAAAGAGGAAAAATAAAAAAAGTGAATTAGTTTTATATATGGATTATGTATAACATATTATGATTATTATTATTATTATTATTTATTTTTGTTATTAGATTTATCATGAAGTTCAAATTCACCGCCAAATTTTGTTTGATGTATATTCGATTTCAAATATAAACTTGGAGACTGACACAAAGGAATAAAGAAAATGTTAAAATAAATATATTTGATTTGATTTTTTAATATTTTTATATGAAAATAAATAAATAATTATTTTTATTAATAATTTTTATATTAATATTTTAATTTATTTAATATAATTTTTATAATAGAAATAATATATCATATTATATCTATAGTATTTATTGGTATTAGTATGGGAATCATAAATAAAGAAAATAAACATAAAAATTAAAATAAAAATAAAATAATATATATCATGTCATATGGCAAATAGCTGCTTAATATCATTAATCTTATGTCTTGTGTTATGCGGGTTAGGAGTTAAAATTTAGAATTTGAATATATAATTTATTTATAAGAAAATATTGCTAATATAATTTGATGTGAGTATCAAATTATATGTTACAAAATTTACTCCTATACGAAGACAAAAACTTATATATGTTATAAATTCTTACTTCAATTTACCAAAAAGAAGAGTAAAAACATAAAAAGGAGAGTAAAAATGTCATATTAGCAGCTACGTAATCCAGTAAAATTTAAAAGTAATGTCCGCATATTTAGAATGTTTTCTATGTAAATAGATTTTAATGTAAAATATCAATTTATTTAAAATATTTCTATAATAAAAATAAAATGTATCATATTATCATAATTAAAAGATATTATAATAAAAATATTTTATATTATATTATGTTACTCAATGATATTGATGTCTAAATTATAAAAATAAGAGGAATAATGCATAAAGTTATAAGTGTTAAGATTAAAATAATAGTTAGAAACAAAATAGAAGTGGGTATGAAAATTCATCGGGATTATTTTAATTAATATAATATTAATAGATCAAGATTATTTTATTTTATTCTTTTTATTTTTATAATTCAACAGAATTATTTTAACTAATATAGTTTAAGTTAATTAATATAATATTAATAAAAAGTACGTCACATTATATGTTGGAGTCTAATCGTAGACATACTTATTTTAAAAAAGCAAAATGAAAAGAATATTTATATACCTTAATCATTAACTTATGTTTGGCATGCATATTTTTAAGAATAATAAACAAAATTTATACTTTTGTGAATCTTAATTATTAATTTATTTAAGTAATTGAAAGTTTATTTTATATAAAATTTTAAATATTAGTATTAGTAAAATAATTATGGAAATAACCATTTTTCATAAATAATTAAAAACAAATAAATGATAATTAAATTGTATAAAGCATTTATAATTGATAAATCAGAAAATTTGTAAAATAATTGTCGAAATAATTTTACCTTTATTAAAAAAATTGATAAATAAAAGAGTAATTTACTTACATATAATATAATATAATATAATATTATTGCTATTATTATTATTATTATTATTATTATTATTATTATTATTATTATTATTATTATTATTATTATTATATTCAGCGTGAACTAGAAAGTTATAGTAAAATTTCAAAATTGATGTATGTTTAATTTAGAATATAACACTTATAAATTTATGTAAAAAAATAATGAGTAAATATTTATATACAAATTTTAAATATTTTTGTTTGAAAATAGAATATGTGATTAATTAATTCAATTGATACCTTTTACATTAAAATTTTAACTTATTTTAAATATTGTTAATATAAAAATAAAATATATTATGTTATATCTATATTATTTAATAATATTATCATTTCAATATTAAATAATAGTAATGGACAAAAAATAAAAAAGCAAAAAAGACACATTCAATGAAACAAATAAAAAGAAAAGAAATAATATGCGAATTATAAAGTAATAAGAGTTGAAAATTTAATATCTATCAAATAATTTAATTAAATTAATATTTTATTTTATTTAATGTTTTTTAATAAAAATAAAATATATGAAGTGCCAATAATAAAAATGTACATAAAATATGAGAAACATGTGATATATATATAAAAGAGAAGCAGTACGTAAATTACAAAATAATAAGAGTTAAAAATAAAATATTTTGTTAAGATAGAGCAAATAGTTAAAAGAATAATTAAATTAAATTAAATTCTTAAATTATTTAAAAATTTAAGATAAAAATATATTTATTATATTTATATTACATAATAATATTTTTATTATATTATTTATTGTTATTTATAAATATAAATAAATATAAAATAAAAAAGCAATGCCTCACTGCTTGGAAGGCAAAAGAGGCAGGAAAAAATTTCCCCCCAACAGAAGGCTATATGTCAACAAAGGATATAAAAACAAAAATGTACAATTTTGCGACTTTATATATAGATAGATAGTTAAATGTGATTTTTATAGTGATTTAAAATTATTTTAAAAAGAAAAAAGTCAACAAATTAGCTCGTTGAATTCATATACGTCAAGTTTCAAGATTTAAGCTTCTACTTTGTAATTTTAAAAGACAGTAAATCTATCTATAATGGGTTTATTAAACGAAAATGAATTAAGCTATATTTCATATAAATAGTTGATAAGTTAACTAATAATTAATAAGTGATAAATTAATTAATAACTACTAATTGATAAGTTAATTGATTATTTAAAAAATATTTTATAAAATTAAATATTTAACTAGTTGAAATTATAAAATGATATAAAAGAATATATTAGTAGAAATAAATATATAATTAAAATAATTTATATTTATCTAAAAATTAAATTATATTAGTATAATTAAAAATTTTAAAATAGAAATATAATATTTAATATTTAATTAATTATATTTTATGAACTTATATATTTATTTACTTACATAATTTTTATTTTTATTAGTTATAATAAAATTATAATTACTTAAAATATAATTAAATATATTTTATAATATTATTTATTTACATCATATTTTTATATATTTATAATTTAAAGTTAGGATATAATTATGTTAAAATTAACTTAATTATATTTTATAAAAAATATTTAAATTTATATTATAAAGGGTATATATTATAAATTAATAAAAAAAATCATAAATTTAAAAAAATTCAAAGAGGTAGTAATTTATAAATTATATTATTAAAGAAAAATATTAATTTAATTTTTACTAATATTATTAAAAAAAACACATCCACGCGTTAAGACATCAAGAACTTTTTACCCACAAAGAAGAATCATGAATATAATTATAAACTATCTTTTTAGCTTAGATATAAAATATTTTACCCAGGAGAAATTATGAATATAACCCATCTTTTTAAAGTGTTTATTATGATATTGGTAGGATTTTAAAATTAGACCCTACGAGAAAAGTACATAAGTTATTAAATTATAATTATTATTTTTTAATAATTTTGGTCAGATGTTATCAATTTTAAAATTATTATATCATTTTAAATTTTAAAATCCGACTATAATAATATAAAATCCACCGACTTATACTTTAACCTTTACTAATTCGTCTATTAAGTAATTCCCTTCTAGCCTCACCAATCCATTAAAGAAAACTGCAAATCTTCAAATTCACACCAAAATCACGTGATTCCATAAAATCTTTATTATTATAAATTTTGGAAATGAAAATCAACGATCAAAACTCTTAGTCAGTACATCAATAAAGTTTTTTGGGCAATAGTACATCAATAATTTTTGTTGGTAAGAGACGTAAATCTATTGAAAATTACATATATGAATAAAATTTAAATATAATAGAAAAAGATGAAATTTACAATTCCAACTGAGTAATGAGTAGTGAGTACCGCCAATGACAATACAATGACACCATACTCACAAGCTAATTATATTTTATTTTATTATTTATATTTAATAATTTACAATAATCATATCAAGATAAAGAAAATAAACTTCTAAAAGGGAAAATTATCCGTAGACCACATGTAGACATTCAAGGCAGGACGCAAAAGGAGAAAGTAGTGATGATACTTATCCAACTATTTTTGTTTTACTTTAATCCAAAGAGAGATGGACAGTTAAATTTTATTATTTTCCTACAGACGAAGGAAGAGTAATTCGGCTAACAGATACCTTCAACTTAGCCCAGCTAAAAACAATGGCAATGATTTGTCATAGATATACCTATCATCAAACCTAACGTTGTCTTCAATTTCTGAAAAAATCTTAAGAATTCAAAGGTTTACGATAATATCTATTAAACAAGTTATTCACGTTCTGCTTCTGACAATTACTGCATAATTCACCCCTCTCAAACCCCAATTGGCAACATAAACACACCGCCACCGCAGCTTGAGCGTCCGCCGCCGAATGCGTCGTCGCGAATAGCGGCAAAGGGAGTTTTGAATCGGCCGAGTTCCCCGACACTCCGCGAGTTGACTGGGACTGGAACGGAACCAGACCGATTGAGAGTTCCAGATTGAGTTCTTCTCTATACAAATCTTGCTTCAATGGCAGTCCTTCCTCGCTGGTCGTGCCACTGCTGGAGCTCGTGTAGTTCAAATCTTCAATTGATTCTTTTCTCGATCTTAATTCGGGAGTAAAATCTATGCAACTGAAACCTTTGCTCTGTTTTACGAGGTTGATTTCCGTGACTGCAAAAGGAGGCGGTGAAGGATTATTGAAATTCAACTGAGTAATGGTGGCGGTACAGGCGCTTACGGTGGTAGCGGTAGCGGTTTCATTAAGAGGACGATGCGTTTGTGGATCGATTCCACGGCTGATAAGCTTACGCTTGATGTGAGTGTTCCAGTAGTTCTTGATCTCGTTGTCGGTTCTACCCGGTAATCGCGCCGCAATCAAAGACCACCTGAATTCAATTAGAAACAGATAGAAAATTAATTACTCTGATTTGCCAGGGTTTTCTCAGCAGCCAAACAGAGAAGGAAATAGATCAAGGCAAAGAAAAGGATTTACTTGTTTCCAAGCAAACTATGAAGCTTGATGATCAGTTCATCTTCTTCCTCAGCGAAATTTCCACGCTTGAGATCAGGACGAAGGTAGTTTATCCATCTAAGTCTGCAACTTTTTCCGCATCTAAGCAATCCTGTTTGAATTCAGAAAATTCGAATTCAATAAACAGAAAACAGAAAATGAAGAATCGAGCAAGATAAGAAATCAAGCATGGAAACAGAGCGTACCAGCAGCTTTGGGAAGAGAACGCCAACAGCCCTCGCCATGAACGCGGATATAATCGATAAGGCGTTGGTCTTCCTCTTTGGTCCAGGCTCCTTTGTTCGTGTGAGCTTTCTCACAACAAGGTGAACGTCCCATCTCTATCTTCTCTCTTTTTCTGCGCCAAAAACTAACAAACTTTCAAGTTTATGCTCGGATGACTGTTTGATGAAAAATGGAATTCCGCCTTTTGTTATTTTATCCGCACGAATCTGAAGGAAAGAAGATAAGAAGAAAGGCAAGGAAACGGGATTGTTATTTGATTGATTGATTTCTAAACAAGCCGAAATGGGAGAGGAGATTTATATTTTGGGGGGAGAGAGAGTGATTTGACCAAGTTGGTGAGAAAGACAAGTGGTTAGTGGCTACAAATCAGGCAAAGCTTGATTAGGTAGGTAGCTACACCTTTTACGTCACATTTTATGTTATCCTTGTGGGCTCTTTATACCCCCAATTAAATTGGGCGGAGTCTAACGTGCTCCGGCGGTTTTGAAATCCGGAGTACGTAGCAAAATATGAAATATTTAATTTTTATTTTATTATTTTAACCGTTTATATAAATAATTTATTTTTAGTTAAATGATAAATTTTAAAATAATTACTATTTATTTCAAAATTTTGGAGTGACCCTTAGTAATCAATATCGGAGATTTTACATATTGCTGACTCGGCATTTATATAGAAAATGTTTGAGTTTCACCATAATAGCCATTGCCAGACTGTGAAGAAGGATAGAAGAAATTGATTTGGCTAATGCATCGCAAATTGCAAGACCCAACCAATATTAGGATAGAACGCTTATATATCCCCTGTTTTTGTTCTCCATTTTCTTCTAAAATGCTTTCCAAGTCTTTGCCGAAAGCCACAATGTATGAATTATAAAGTGCAGTTATAAAAATTTCTACGGAGATTCAGAATGCTAACCTGTTCTAGCGACTTGCTCGTAAACAATGATATTTGAGTAACTTCGCATGACCTTGGCTATAACCGAAAGCAATAGAAATAGTGATTCTAGGATTCGGGCAACCTTTAATTTGGCCTTCAAGTCCCCAATTTCTGCTCAGCATTCACAATGAAAAATAATGGGTTGATGATAGAGAGTTGCATTGAGAATGATTGGAGCAACATTCCAAGTCATCAATTAAATTAAATTGGGATTATTTTGTAATTATTCTCAGAAGAATTTGCCTATAAAAATTTAATTTTTTCTGCCACATATCTATGTGGCTATATTACATGCCAACACATGTTCTGGGTTTCTGGAACCCAAGCTTGACTAAAAACACCGTAGTCTTCAGCATTAAATTATCTCTTAGAGTTTTTACTTTTTACATTAACCATTTTTTCCCCTCTTTTATGGATTATTTAATATATAAGATTTAATATTTGATATTAAATTTTATAATTTTTAGATTAAAGATATTTAATTTAATTATTTATAATTCATTAATATATTAATGAATGAAATTGATTTTATTTTTGTAGGTTCATGATTTCTAGGTTTGATTTCTGCTACAGTTTGATAGACTTTCTTCGATTGAGTTGTTGACTTAGATTGTACAAATGTAATACCGGCTTTAGTCCAATTCAATTTGGATTAAAAAGGTACATGTAAATATAAGGTTAGGAAGAGGGTTATACTTCAATGCTCGCTTGAGAAAATTAAGTCAATATGATGTGTTTTTTTTTACAATTTTTCTTTAATAAAAAAATCTTCTTATATGGATTTTTTAAAATATTGCAATTTCTTTTATATATTGACTAAAATGAATCAATAAAACAAGTGATTAATTAGGGCCTAAATAAACAGACTAGAGTATATTGAAGGGTTCACATAAGCAGAATACAGTAAGATAGGGATTAAGAAGATGATGCAAAGTCATAATGAGACTGTTAGGGAAGTAGAAATGCCGGAGTTGAACATATAACATAAAGTCTGTGCCAAGTTTTGCAAAGTAATTAAGAGTCTAGATTCCGGTGGGCTAAATGGGCATTTCCCAATGGTTGTGCTAGCTAGAAATTATGTGGGGGAAGTTGTTAGAATGTGTAATGATAATACTGCATGTGCTTCATCGTTTGTTGTTGAATTTCTAGCTATTCATAGGCCTATGGTTTCATATAACTTCTGTAACCATGAGGTCCAAGTCGAGGGTGATAGTAAAGTTGTTGAATTTATGGCAAGTCCGTCCTTTATTTCAGTCTGCTAAGGCATTGTTTATAATTACACTAAATGTTGGGCTTTTATAACGTGAAATTCTTATATATATATATATATATGACTTGTTATTATTTATATTCGATAAATAAATGACAATTATTAATTTTATAGGATTCATGTATATTAAAAAATTATATTTTAAAAAAAATTTAAGATATTAAAAATCATAAAATTGGATAATTATTTTTCATTGATTGAATATAACTTAAGTCACATAATATAGTAAAGGTATATAAGAATTTCTCATCCAAAATAAAGTAATGAGATTACACATGAAACTCCTCACAAAGAGTGTCTCAATGAGGCTTTGAAACCGTATGATTTCCTTTTATCTTGCAAGGTAAAGTATGTCCTAAGTTTTCACTCTAAGAAGAATGTTGGAGATGGGATGACAGGACTTTACTTTGATTGTAAATCTCTACTCTCTCTCTTACTCTCTCTCTCTCTCTCTCTCTATATATATATATATAAACACACACGAACACATATTTGGTTATTTTAATATTTTAATCATTTTAAAAAGTAAAAAATTGAGATTCAGGTAAAGATAATAAAGGGAGAAAAGGATAATATATTGCTAAATATATATCAACTTGATTTTTTTAAGATCCAATTTATTTAAATCAATTATGTGTGTCAAAACATATTATTATACATTATGTCGAATTATGATTTGGAATATTTAAATTTAGATTCTTTTCTTTTTACTATATTTTTAATTTATACTAATATTTCTATTTTCTCTATGGGCCATAGAGCATCACAGGGTGTGGGGATGAGTTAGCAATATGCCCAGGATGGAAGAAGGATAGATTAGGGAATTGAGTTATAAGAATGGAGTAAAATGTGTTGCCTCACTCTTGCTCCATTGCCATTGATGTGCAATATATATTTTATATTAGTTTTTTTCTATTTTATATCTCTTAGTATATTATATATACTTAATTTTAAAGAATTGACCTTATTATGTGATTAGGTGATAGTTTTTCAATATTTTTAAATTATTCGATTAATGCTATATTTTTATAATATTTCAGATTTTTTACTATAACTTGAGTTCTAAATATTGAATTTGGATGATTTTTACATCATTGGAAAAATAAGATGAAGCCTTAGAACTTCCATGCTTTGGTTGAAGCACTATTTGAATTTTTGAAAGCTAAAAAATGGTCATGAACTTGATGCTTTATTTCTATCCAAGCTAAACTAGTCTTATTTTTAGGCTATAATTGGAGCAATAAAAGTTCAATTGAGACGAAACCAATACCCAAAGTTGACTAAGATCTAGCCTAATAGTTTTCATATTTGAAGTTTAGTAAAACTATATCGTTTTGATAGTTAAACATGGGTTAAAAGCTGATCAATAAAAATTACTATAGTAAAATACTATTAGTAGTTTAATTTGTAAATTAGGATGTGAGATTCTAAAATTAGCAAAGTCTCATTCTTTATAACCCTAAGAGACATATTTATTCGGTCCATTAGTTTTGTAATTTAAAAAATTAGATTTAAGGGTTTTGTGCTTCAAGAGCAAACATAACTCATTTTAAATGGTAACTCTTTTTTTCTTCTAGTTTTTTTTTTCTCTTCCACTATAAGTAGTTGATTTTCCTTCAAGGTTCAAAGGTTTAAGTACTCTTAATTCAGATTGATTTGAGGGTTCTTTTGTCTATTCAATTTGTTTATAATTTATTCATCTCTTGATTTTCTATTCTTCATTGATTATAATTATTTTGTGATTAACTAATAGTACCCATTAGTTGATTATTCTTAGTTATCTGATGTTATCTGATTGATTATTGTTAATTCTTGCTTGTAGAATTAGAATTACTAATAGATATCTAAATTTCGCTTGTTAATTTATGATGCCTACAAAATTCAAAGAAAAAACTTAGTAATATTGCTTGTGAAATTGTTAGATTTGGCTTAATTTGGTTCTAAATGCTTGAAACCATTATTAATTGAATTTAGTCCCTTTTGAATTGATAATAGAGGATTAATAGTCACTTGTTCAAGTTATTTTGCATTTACAATTTTTATGACTACTGTTGGCTTTGGGGTATTCATTGATTAAGTATTTAAATTATAAACTAAATTATTAAGAACTAATGATAATCTAAAAATTAGAATGTGAAAACCTTCGAACTTGATTTCTCTCATTTGTTATTCTATATCTAATTCTGCTTTAAATTACTCATTTAAAATTACTTTTGAAAAACCCACTTGCTTTGTATTCTTTTTTTGGTTATTGACTTCTATTCCCTTAGCTATGATTCAAACTTGCCACTAATTATAGTGTTGAGTAGGCTTGGTATTCAATTTCAGTATATGCAATGCACATCAGCCATCCCTAAAATCTATCTCAGATCCCTTCTTCTATTGAGATTTTTTGTACTTCATTATTATATTTATTCTATGTAATAAAAATATTATTTTCATTAGCAAAAAAATGTGTATTTAATGTACTTAATACGTTAACCTATAATTTATTAATCTAATCAATGAACTAAATTCAAGTAAAAAAGTGTTTCATGCATTAATATATTGAAGAAGAAAAAGCTTTATTTTCATAAATTTCATGGAGTAATTAATAACTTATAACTTCTCAATCTTTTTTTTTTTCATATTTTCCTACATTTTTTGATCAATTATTAACAACCTATATTCCAATAATGTAAACCTTACTCTATTTCCTTTCCCCCCCTAATATATTATTGTTCATTTTCCACAAAGGTAAGAGATAAAAAAAAAGAAGAAAGAAAAAAATAGCTATGCATTATTGCATATTTGGCCTAAACCCATTAATTTAATACAAATAAATAAATATGTTATATCATAAAATGTAATTAGTTAAATTTAAAGCAACTATATTTTTATTTTATATATTCTCATTACATCAATATAACTCAATCTCAAAATAAATACAAATTAATTTATTTAATATATTTATCAATATTAACATGCTCTTTTATATCATTTAATATTCATGAGCTAGTCTAATAAAATAATTAATAACTAATTTATTAGTTGCTTCAATCAAATAAAAAAGGCTATAAGTAGAGTTTAGAAAACTCAGTATGGATTAATGGCCTTTAAATTAGCAATATTAAAGGGAAGGGAGTTTAACCAATTCCTTTTTCCTTTCTCTTTTTTTCTCTTCCTTTCTCCTTCTTTCCCACCTCTGCAATGGAAGAAGCTATTAAGAAAAATAAAGTTTGTGCTTTCATGTTCTCATGCACATTACATAAAGTTTAGCATAATTGAATAATTCTTTATTGTTATTATTAATACGTATCATGGTAATATTGTTTCATCCAATCACAAGAAACTAAATGACATGTTGGTTTAGTATATCTAGTTTGTTATACAAAAGTTACCAAACACCATAGTATATAGATAATGTTGATCATGTGCATATTTGTCTTAACTCACAATTATTATGTCATATGTAGTAAATTATATTTGAATAACTAATTTTCATTATCAAACTATAAAAGGATAAGAAAATTCTCTTATAATAATAACTACTGCTAAAATGTAAATATAAATTGGATATTTAACTAAAATAATGTCAATTTTCAACCAATGTCTAAGCAAATGTTGTCATATAAAGCATTTTCATGAGCCAACAAAGTATTTGTAAGGTATGATCAAACCAATATGGTCTTTTATAGAATTCCACATCTGCTATTACTATATTTGCTATTACTTTATAACCATTGTATTATACAACTTACACCTTGATTTTTTGTAAACAATTGATGTATTTTCTAAGCCTTAAATTTTTGTATCAGTTTTTGTACATTAGTCATTTAGACAAATTAGCAGCAATAACCATAATACCAATTTAAACCATTTCTAGTTATCTACCTACCAATTGGCAACAACAACGGAAATAAATATTGTATAAGTGAATGAATTTTTGGCATCTTTTAGAAGTCTTTGGCTTTTTTTAAATAACTAGCTCAATAATTAAAGCATAATCTTGACATAATATTGTGTCTTCCTCTTTAACATGTTTTTCATATATCATAGTACATGTATGTATATATATTTTACTTTGCACAAAGAACTAGAAATTTTTTTTTTCAAATTCAACCTCTAACATTAAGTTAATCATCCATTGTATTAACTTGAAATTATTTATGATTATATAATATCTCAAAGTACCATTAGATTCATATTTATACACAAAAGGTTTAATCTTAAAGATATTCATTGCTTTCAACACTTGCTCGCCTTTAGAAATATCCTTGCAACAATATCAATCACTTCAATGGCCATGTGGATCATTTATAATTCTTTTTAAAAATTTTGACCTTAGCAATATATTTTTTCTTAGAGGTAATCATGTGACATCCTTATTTTTAGGAGATTAATGCTTTCATGATTGTGACTATTGATATCAATTTTTGTGTTCATGATAGTGAAGTTTTTCATTACTTTTCCATTGACATAGATTTTCAAGTTTTTTAGAGATGAAGATTTTCATGGTTATGCTGATCAAGATTAACTTTAGAGATCAACCATATCAAAAATCACATAAGTCAGTAAGAATTTCAATCTTGGTGACATTTATATTCTTAAGGATGAAGGTTTTGCAATATTTTGTAACTATTTTTTTTAAGATGATCATGCAACATGCTTGTTTTTGAGAAGCTAACACTTTCATGATTATGATCCCCAAGACTGGCTTCTAACTTTTATGACTATGCTTATTGAAAATAATGTTTTTACTCTACTTATCGAAATCAATTTTATCATAATGCCTATTTAAGAAAGACTTTCATAACTATTCATATCAAAATTAACCTCCATCACTTTGCCTTATCAAGATTTGCCTTCATTATTATGTTGATGATGATAGACTTTTATGGTTATATATATTAATACTAACTTCTATCATTCTGCCTATTAAGATCATTTTCATCACTATGTTGATCATGACAAACTTTCATGAATATGCTCATCAAAGCTAGCTTCCATCATTTTTCATTTTTCATTCTACATTATGTGGTGTTAAAGCTCCAGTAATAATCTAAGGTTTGAGACTAAAGATTTGAGATGGTAACTAGCGGTAACAACAAAGATAAAGACAACTTTCTTACTGATAGTGATCATTGGCTTAAAGCTCTTTGGCAATGCAAGCTCAAAAGATAACAGTATGAGCTCAAGAAGAAAGAATAACCTATAAACTTCATAAGATTTATGATATGCTTGCTAACTTAATAGTTAGTACAAATAGGTTTTATGAATGTGATAGAGACAATTATAATGAAAATAGTTTTTATGACTGACTTATCAACCATCATAATCTATGTAACCATAAAAAGTTATTGAAGATTTGCTTCACTCTAGCTATCATAATTGTTTTTTGTCATTATCCTTTTTAAAACATGGGTAATACTTTATGACAATCAAGCACCTTTGATCCTAATAAAGGATCAACTCAGACATAGTTCAATTTTATTTTTTAATTTAGTTATCCACAATTTATACTCTTGAGCTAGGAGTTGTACATATATTTTACTTTAGATTTTGCCATTTACAATTTATCGTCATGCAAGCTAAGAGTAATGCATACTTTTTTATAAAAAAAAGTTGTGTATGGTTTGTATACTTGTGGAATAGGAGTATCATGAAGTTTATTCTCATGCAATTAGAAGGATTTTAGAACTTCATTAATGTGATTTAATTTGTCATAGTTTTAACTCATGTAAACTAATAATAATGTGTAGTTTAGCCTAGTGCAATCAGGAGAATTTTTTAACTTTGTTGAGTTAATTTGATTTAATTTGTCATAATTTTAACTCATATGAACTAGAAGTAATATGCATTTTAACTTTATATGATTGAGATGATTTCAAAACTTTATTAATTTAATTTGAATCATCATAGTTTTAACTTATGTGATTAGGAGTAACATACAATTTAACCTTGAGCAATTAAGAGGATTTTAGAGCATTGTTAACTTAACTTGTCATCATAGTTTTAAGTCATGTAAGCTAGGAGCAACATACAATTTAACCTCGTTTAATCAAGAGAATTTCAAAACTTTTATTGATTAGATTTGTCATCGTCATTTTCACTCATGCAAACTAGAAGTAACATGTAATTTAACCTTATATAATTAAGATGATTTTAAAACTTTATTTGATTGGTTATCATAATCTTAACTTATATTAACTAGTAGTAACATGTAGTTTAGCCTTGTGTGATTAGAAGAATTTTTGTAGCTTTATGTGGCAATGTTTTTAAGAATTTTGAATGAGAATTATCTTTGGCGTAGAATTCTTTAATTATGTCAATGGTGATTTAAACACTTTTCTATAATAATGGTTAAGTAAATTTCATTTCCTCAATTGGAATATCTTGATTATTAAAATTTGTCATAGTAACATGGTAAGCAAAGGTAATCTTTTCACCTTTAGAAACTTTATTTTTAATCTTTGTAATTTTCTTTCTTATGTTTGCTCTAGGGATGTATGCCTAATCTTTTTCTTATTTCTCTTATTCGTGACAAAGGTCTATCCTTCTTTCCCTTCTAGGTTAAGATCTAACTCATCATTGTACTTGCCCTTAATGATATAAGAGGTTGCAATAATCCTTGGAAGCTCAACTTATTTTCCAAGCATTTTTAGCCCAAGCATAACAAATTGGATCATTTGAGGAAAATGATTAATGCTAAGTAGAAATAATTCTATCATTGTAGAAATAAAAGATTTTACATTCCAAAAACTTTAAAATCACAAATCCACAAGTAAGAGATAAATAGAGGGTAGCAAGAAACATAATACATCATGAAGAAAAATTTTTACAAACTTGAAACTAACCAACATAGCAACTTCATTCAAAAAGAGTAGATCAATATGGTAGATTCTCACAAGATTCACTCTCCAACTCTCAAGTATTTAGGGTAAGCATTTCACTTAAGTTCTTTCCAATAAATTACCTTACTATAATCTTGCTAATCATTTAATCTTTACTACTCAAATCACATACACAACACAAATCAAAAGAACTTTATTCTACATTGTAATGCAGCTAGGGAAGAAGGAACAGGAAAATGGGGATATGAAAAGGTAGAAACTAAAGAAATTAATAGAGCATTTGAATCAAATATATATGGGCAAATCATAAATAATTATAACTTAACATAACAAGTCAAACTAATTCAAATACTCATCAACTTCTTTATTTTTTCTTTCTCTATATTCTCTTTTTCTTTTTATTAATTTCATTTTGCCTTATTCTCTTTTTTTCTTCAATTTTTTGTATTTTTTATTTTTATCTTGTTTTGACTTTTTCTTTTTCTTCTTTTTTTTATTTTAACTAACCTTTGAACTTGAAGTTGATAACTTTTCACAATACATAAACTCACACAACCCATGCTTGCTCAAAAGCCTATTTTATAAAAGCTCAAATGCTTTACTAATTCGTAAGGTTAGATAAAGACATTTATTTTTCATTAAAAAAATGCTTATTGATTAATCAACAAAAAAGTGCAATTAAGCCAAAAAGGCTAACAATGATAAAAATTCAGGGTTGACTATATAGCTTTAGCTTAAATAAAGAAAGAATACTTTTATCATTTTTATTCATGCATATACAAATTTAATCTCAAAAAGAATTAAAACAAGTTCTAAAGAAATAAATCATAGAAGAACATAACACAAGCAAGTAAGAGAATAGCATGAATTTTCAACTTAAGGCTTAAAATCTTACAAGGTAACTCATACTATCAAGTTCAATCTACCAATTGAAAATCCATCACTACATCAATCAATTTTAAAAAGAAAAATCATTGATTCGATCATGTTATGAATCATATTTAACTTCAATTGAATTCTACTCATGAAAATACAAAATCTAATCAATGGAAAGTAACTAAAATGACTCAAAAACACTCAAAAACTAAATGAAAAACACATTTTAAAAAATATTTTTTATTTTTCTATTTTTTGAAAAGCATTAAATAAAGATATAAAGCATAAGATAAATCATGAAGTCTCCTTTACACTTAAATTTTACATTGTCCTTAATACAGAGTATATCAACATCATCAAGAAAGATCATCAAGAGATATAAAGAAAGATAAAGGACAAAGAAAATAAAAGAAAAGGATAGAGAAAGCAAATCTAGATGGCTTGAGTTGCCTTTTAAGAAACGCCTTTCTTTAACATCTTTGACTAAACCATGGCTTTAATTTCTTTAATTAGGATCTATTTAGTGATTAGCTACCTCTATTGCTTTCAAATTTCCAACCTTTATTTCATCAAAGTTATTTGCAAATTGGGATCATCCACCATAAATTCTTCAAGTGTTATTCTTAAATTACTTTTCCTTGAGTATTCAAAATCATCCTATAATACAAATTCAACATGATCAATAAAATAAGTAGAAGGATCAATATGAAAACACTTTTTTTCTTCTAAAGGTGGAATATTTCCTTCCTCATTATTTTTTTTGCAAGTTTTGAAACAATACTATTTTCATCATCTAAAAATGCAAAAATTTCAGCATATATACTACATTTAATTTCATTATCTTTACAAATGCATTCATAGTTATCTACACAATTTATAAATTCAAAAAGTTCAGGAAACTTTTCAAGTATGTCATCATATGTATCATTAACATGTAAATCAAAGTCAATAATTATAGAACTAGTAGCCTAAAAAATAGAAACATTAGAATTAGAAACATCAAAGTTAAAAACAACTTCAAAAAATTCAAAATGAGGAATATCATGGACTAAAGGCTCTAAAGTGGTAAGAAAGCATATAGAATTAGTTTGCATGACCTTAGAAATATCAAACTTGGCTATAACATTATCAAACTCCATGGTTAATGTTCTATCACAAATATTAATCATAATTTTTTCTATCTTCAAAAAAAGTCAACTAAGAATAATTGGTGGAAGGACTTCGGATGTCTCATTTTCTATTTGTAAAATGTAAAAAATTTGCTAGAAAGATAAGTCCATTAACTTATAATAGAATATCTTTCACAATATTGATGAAAAAAATATTTACTATTTTATTTTCCTTATTTTATATCTTTTAGTAGGTTACACATGTTTAATTTCATAGAATTGGGTTTATTTTATAATTTTTGGATGATTTTACAATATTCTAAATTTATTCAGTTAATACTAAATTTTGATACTATTTTTATTTTTTAGTTATATTTTGAGCTCCGAATGTCAGATTGATGTGATCTTTATATTATTAGAAAGCTTAAAGTGATATCTACAATTTTTATATTTTAGCCCAAGCCTATTTCAAATATTTTGGAGGTTATATATGGTTGAGAAGCTGAAGTTATGTCTTTGTCCTAGCTGAGTCCATCTCTATTTTTAGGCTATAACTGAAGCTATAGAGGTTCGATTAACTTGAAATTAGTGCCTAAATTTTCATAAGACATAGGCTATAGTTTTTATGTTTATAGATTACCCAAATTACCTTGTCTTAGTGGTCCTAAACTGGTTAGAAGTCAGACCTACAAGAATTCACTGATATAATTGTTAGAGTTAATTGTCTTGTTAAAAATAAGTCTAGGCTTCTAAAAATTAAGAAGACCCTATTATTATAATCCTAAAAGATACACAATCCTAAATCTAATAGGATTTTAGCTTAATTAGGTCAAATAAATAAGAAGAACTTATTAGACTATTCAGACTTTTACACAACATTGAGCAACATAACTTTTCTTCTTCTTATTTCTCTTTTGTTCTTCATTAATGGAAGCTTAAACTTGTGATTGATTCAAGGAGTTTAAGTCTCTTTTCTTATGGATTATGAGGTCATGAATTGTAATATTGACTTTCTTTAATTAATTTTTCTCTTTCCCTATTTACTTGTGTTAAATTTTTTAGATTAAATGTGTTGGATATTGATTTGGTATAATTGATGTTTATCCTTGTAATTTTTTTATTTCCTTGCTATTTTGATGTTGAATTATAGTTGACAAATCACAATTTTACATATAGGGGTAGAAGGTTGAAAGATTAATTTGAAGGTTTCTAATTTAATATCTCAATTCAATTGAATTCTATCTTTAAATCAATTTAAATCTACCATAAGAATTATAGCAATTGCTTAATCGGGTAATCTTAATTGATCAAATCCTAGATGGTAATATAGCTTAGGATTCATGGATTATTTTAGGGGTTTTAGGTAATCCAAGGTTGAAAAATTAATTAGAAAAGTTAAATCCTAAATAATCTATGATTAATCCATATTAGAACTTTCAATTCCTTGAATTAGCTATTTTATTACATTGATTTTCTTACTTTCTATTTGCTCTACATTTTTATTTTACTTGATACATTCAATTTAGTTTAAATTCACAAACCCCCCATTATAATTCTGTTTTGCATACTACATATTACTGCATACTAAATTTTGTTATTACATTTTGCATTTGCATTATGTTTGCGTTAATTTCTTTCATTTTTAGTGCATTAATAATTTAATAATTATGTAAATATTATTAGTAATTCATAGTAAAAGATAATATCAAAGGATCACTAGGAGTATAACCTAGTTGTTCTACTATACTACATTATTTTAAAGAAACCAACAATTGTCTATTTTGGTGCATAGCAGCATTATAATTAAACACCTATCGGGTAAATGTTAGATCTATTTTCTAATTGAACAACTAATTTTGTTTCTTTTCAAACTCCTAATTTTAAAGTATTAAAAACAAAAAGAGGGATGACATTAATTGATGCTCCTAAGTTTAACATGGCATGCTCAATTCTGGTTTTTCTTATAACACAGAATGGTAAATATGCTTGAATCTTTACATGTTCTTGGTAATTTTCTTTGAATGACTATAGACACATTTGCCACCACACTTACTTTCTTATCATCCCTATGTTTTCTCTTATTAATGCATAAATTTTTTAAAAAGTTAGCATACCTTGGAATTTATTTTATTAAATCTAACAAAGGTACATTAACTTCTACTTTACTAAGGGAATAAAAAATCTATTTCTCATCCTTAATTTTTTTGGACAAAGAATGGTTCTTAGAAAAGGAAAATGGTAGGGCAATCAATGGAAGGAAGGGGAGTAGGGAAAGAATTGACCTCATTGTTATCATGTTAAATCTCTTTTTTTAGGTTGTTGCTTGTTTTTTTTCCTCTAGTTTATTGCTTGTTTCTAGTTATTGCTTAATTCCAGTTGTTTTCTTGCAAGTTTAAGGCTTGATTTTAGTTTTGATGATAAAGGCTCATGCATTTGATTACCATTCTTAAGCATAATGGCATTCATAACTTCTTTATTTCTTGTATTGCTTGAAAAAGATTAGCTGTAATCTTATGCTTTAAGCTCACTTAATGTAGAAGTCAATTGGCTAATTATGCTTGCAAATTTGTAATGGTAGCCTCTGTTCTTTGCTAGAAATGGAGGTTATTAGCTATATTTGCTTGACTGATCTTCAAAAGATGAATGAGAAGATGTTGAATTTGAATGGTTAAGGAGCAAAATTTGGTTGTATTTTGGTATATGTTAAAGGAGGATACTGATTCTGGGTTAAATTATTATTATTATATTTGAAACTTTGGTTAGGCTACTATTATTGGTATGGATTAGGCTGCTACTGGTATTGTGGTCTACAAGGAAAGATAGCTACTGCATAAGTTTGAGGGATTGATATTCTTCATCTTGCAGTGTTGGTCAACTATCATTTAGATCATTTTTTTTAATGTTTAATGCCATTTAATTTATTTAAAATGCAATTATTTTAAAATTTTCTTATTAGTTAAGATGATGCACCATGATACATAATGACTTTTTATTAGTCAAATGATGTCATAAATGCATAAGTTTTATTTGATTGGTTGACTTATGTCATTGTACACAAGTGACATAATTTAATTAATTATTAAGACATTTTTTCAAGCCCACTTATTTTTCATATTAGATCTTAAGCCTTGATAAATAGCCTTTTTTATCTGCTATAATTTATAAGATGAACATAAAATAGATTAATTTTAATTTGTCTACATTCATAAATGGTGAGTCTATTTAAATGTGGACTTGAAAGAATCCAGTCCTTGACTTGTTTGAACTAGACCAAATGGTCCCTAGATAGGTCCATAATCTTTTTTTTTTTACTATATTTTCACCTTCGAACTAAATCAATATACTACACTAATATTAGCTAACTAATCCAGTACTCACTCCTAATCATAATTCTTTATCTTTCAGTCTAACTCAACCTATCTAAATTATTTCTAAGTTAATAACTTTGTTCATAAATTAATAATTTCAAAGTTAATTAATTTTTGTTATAGTTTATTTAGCCTTGAATTATTAATTTGGATAAACAATGCAAAAATATGTGATTTTTTAATTTAAATTTTTTATTTTAGGCTTAAAATTGCTTTAAAATGTTTAAATTATTTCTTAAAAAAACAAAAGTCCACAGACCTAGTTTATGAATTTATGGCTTACAATCATTAAGACTCAAACTCTTAACTTGATGGTTTATAATTTTCATGGACCAATCCAGTTCGATCCTTTTATGGTCAATCCACACAAATTAAACAGGTCCATTTAACAAGTGTAATAATAATCCAACCCATATTGACCTTATAGCTAATATAGATGGATATAGATGAATAAAAAAAGGTAGATTCAAATAGGTAAATGAATATGTGTCATAATCACCAACTCTAAATATAACATAAGAATTAAATACTATATTCCTAAAACCTAACTCTAGTAGATTGTTTAAAATTTTAAAAATATAATATTTAATCCTACATTCATGTTATCACCAATAGATTATATCAAAAATTCATACCAATATGGTATTTAAACCTGATTAATATAACACTTTTCTGAATCCAACCAATATTTTATTTTTCATTAATAAAATTTAATGCAATTAAGGCCATGATAGGTAGGTCCACAATTATAGAAAATCTCTATTACACCTATTGAAATTTAAATTACTTTTATGAAAATAAATAACTATAATAAACCATAAGTAAAATTTTCTTTTATTTGAGAAATGGCTTGTGAATTAATAAGTAAAAGTGATTTAAAAATAAAAATTGTTAGTATGGGTTAAAGGATATTTTAGGGAGTTATCCTATTTAGCCCTAGGCATATACTCATTATATTTCCTAAAACTCCCATAACCCTTGATTTTTCTTCCTTAACACCACATTAACTTTGATCCTCCTCTTAACCTCAAGCAAATCTTAATTCTTTTCATCCATTTCTTTCCTTTTCCAAGTTAAGCACGTAAAAATCTCCATTCTCTAACTTTTGTAACATTTCCTTCCAAGTTCTTCTTTAATTTATAATGATAGAGGTTTTGGTTGGAATGGATTTTTGAAACCTTAACCCTAAATATTTGGTTTATTAATGACTAAGAGCAATTAACCTTCAAGTCCATCATGTACTAACTTATTCATAAGTTGTGAGTAACATTTTACTTTATTCTAGTTTTAATATTTACCAATTGTTATGCTTATTGGGTTTAAGGTTTACTTAGGGCATTGTAGATGAAATTTGATGTTAGGATGTTGATTGGAAAATTATAATGGATCTAAGAGATTTGGTGTTAAAGTGATGGTATTTGGTGACTTGGTTAAGTGGGGTTTCTAAAAGAATGAGTTAAGGATGATTTTATGCTAACTCAAACAATGAAGATTTGCTGAATTTCAAAGGCAACCCTTGATATAATCAATTATAAGGGCATAAGTTCATTTATGCCTTCTTATAATCAATTGCATAATCGATTACCCTTGCAAAAATGAAGGCATAATCAATAACATAGTGGATTATAAAGGTATGAGTTCATTTCCATCTCCTTATAATTGATTGCATAATTACCTCAATATAAAAGATGATATAGTTAGTTTCATAATCTATTATCATTGGTGGAAGTTATCTCTACCTATCCATAATTGATTGTATAATCAAATATACTCATTTATTTTTAATTTAAACATTTTCTTAAGAAATTTAAAGAACTTAATTAATTCTTTGGTCATAATGAAAGTATGTGTGCATTAATAATAAGTATTATGAGGCCATGTAGAGAAACATGGCCATGTAGTAACTTATAAATTATGTTATGAATTGATTCTATAGCAAATAATCTTATTTGATATTCTTCTATATGTATTTATGTATATATATCATATGGTGTCTAATTTATTTTTGGATAGATATATGAAATGAGGCATTGACCCATATGTGTGTGTGTGTGTGTATATATATGTATGTATATATATATTTCTAAGTGATATTATAGTTATAGCTGGACATTTAAATACTAGATGAGGCACTTGCTGATAATTTGTTAAATTGTGTTATGAATAAGATATAATGATGCTGGGGCAATGGTATTCACACTATTGCTATATGCATAAGATTTGTGTACTTGCTTGTGAGGGACAAGGATAAGATAACTTAGAAGGACAATGATAGGTTTGTGAAGAATAAGTATGAGTGGAAGTCACAAGGAGATTTACTTACTACTTTGTATTCATTACTTGTCTATATTGTGTGGAATCTAGTTCATATTTAAATGAATATCTAAGGGGAGGCATTTGCTTATTTTTAGTATTTTGCTCATCCTTTTGAAATAGGTTGTAGATTAAAAGAACTCTAGTGGGTTTTTGATTTGTAACCCTTGTACATTTAAATTTTCTTCCCATCAAGGTATATGAACATGTTTCTACTTGTTAGTGGTTTCAGTTAATTATTATTTTTTATTACTCTAGTTTATTTGATTTTTATGATTTGAACCAAGTGTGATGTTAATATAATTCTCTTGTTAACTTTTAACTGCACATTTAATCACATAAAACTCATTCCCTTCCCTTTCTTTACTTTTTGTAGAAATAATCTTTTTACATATTTAATTAGAAGTAGGCTTACTTGAGAGCCTTAGTGTTAAAGAAATAATTGGACTAGTTGGATAAGCATGTATAACACTTTACTATGAATTTAATAATATATTTTGGAGAAATTTATATCCTTTTTTAAGGAAGCATGATTATATGTGAAATGTTGTAGTTCCATGTAATTAGTTAAGGTTAGTGATATGAACCAGTCCAGCACTTTGTATGAGCAAACCCAAGTAGAGAAAGATTTAATATTAAGTGAAGGCCCAATGACAAAATGAAGGCTCAAAAGGATACAAAAAGGAATTAGAGCCTATGTGAATGCATTCCTGGCCCAAGAAGCCCAAGTAGAAGAAGCAAGTAGAGCTGAAATGTTGCTTATCCGAGCCCATGAAATATGAAGATATCCGGAATGCAACGAATCTAGACACATTTTTCCAATATAGAGCATGACAAATTAGGAGATAATTTTCTAATTCAGAGTCAATGAACTTAGAAATATTTTCCTAATATAGAGTGCAATGAACCTGGACATATGAGATAATTATGAGATAATTTCCTAATATGGAGCGCAACAAATGTGGAAACATTATCCTAATATGGAACGCAATGAATCTGTAGATAATTTCCAAATATAGGATCCAATGAATCTAGACATGGAGTGTAGCAAATCAAGAAATATTTTCCTAATCGGGAATATAACAAATTAGGAAAATTTGAGAATTATTTTCATTTTTAATTTAATGATAGTCAAAGCTTTGTATTTTTCCAAATATGACATTTACTATTTGTATTTTCCTAAGAGTAGTATAAATAGGAATCTATGTAACTCAAAATGAGGCGGTTCATGAATAATACACAAATTTGAGTGTTCCTTCTCCAAAGTGTGAGAATATTATCCTCTTTTGCTTTTGTGAAACCTTGCTTTGTCAATCTTCCTTTATAAGATTGATGATTCAAATTCATAAAAGCCCCCAATTTGTGCTTCAACCCAGATGTGTTGTTGTGTGAATTGGTCAATTCGTGTTCGTGGTTGGACAAGTGGTCTAAGTACCAGGTCGCATTCTTTATAGCGTTAGTTGGCTGCTTGCATTTGTCAGGTCATCGAACCACCCAAGTCAGAGCTTATCACTCCCAATTTCCTTCCTCATTTCTAGAGTGTGGCGCTCATATCATTCTTTTACATTATTTTTTATTTACTTTATTTGCTTATGCCGTAAAGATCAAGACACCCCTATGGAATTCCTTATCAGTTAGTAAGTTATCACTTATAGCAACTCCCTACGCCAATCATGTGTCTTGGCATGGGTTGTGACAATTTGATGGTATAATAAAAGCACAATTGATACCTACAAAATTATCTTCTTTATGCATATATTCATGTAGAATTAATTCAATGGCCAAATAATCTCAAAAATCTTTCCACAAAAGTTATATGTGGTAGCTTGAATTATAGGAATCACATACCAAAATTTTTAGAACCAAAGAAAATTAAATAAAAGTTCAAATATAATATACAAAAAGTAACTAAATTACATTTAACTTAGACTAAACACATTGCCCTTGAGAGTGAGCTTCATGTATGAAGCACTATTCCTCATCTTCTGACTTCAAATGGGTTTATAACTAGGTTAACCTAATCCAGTTGTAACCCATTTTGACCTAAAGCTTGTTTATGTCATTTTAATGCATTTTTAACTATGATTTTGCTTTAATTTGATTCTAAATGTGTTTTAATATAAAATAATGCAAAACTACTAAAATGACACCTAAAATTATTTGTTTGAATTTTAAAAACTTTCTAAAAAAATTTATAAATGTTTAATGTTTTAAAAATGGCAAAAGCATGGTTTTTGCATTCTTTAATTGCATTTCATAAACAACTATCAATTTCCATCCAAAAAAAATTCAAAAAATTAATTGAAAATAAAATTTGAATTCGTTTAGAATTTTTCTAAAAATTTTGATGGTTTTAAATGATAAAACTAATAGCAATTAAATTGGCAACTCAACCCAACATCAAGAAAAATCAAACTCAATTGTTAACTAAAGTTTTTATATGAAAATAAAAGCATTAATCTCTTCACAATTTATTTTTAGTACAAGCTTACTAAAGATCATAACCAAAAATGAACTTACAACAATTCCAAATAATTTTTTTAAAAAAAAATGTAAGTCCCAATTGCAAGATAAAAAAAAATTAAACCTCAAATAACTTTTTCTAGAAATCATGAAAGGCCAATTACAATGTCATATGGTTTTATTATAAACTTTCAACTTTCAATACAATAAAAAGGAACACAAAAACTTGCATTACTAAACTATAATTTATTATATTGAAAATAAACCTTTTCAATGCAAGTTTACCATTTTGTACTATAAATAGACATTTCATGGATTTATTGTACAAATCATACAATTTATGATTCAAGATATAAAGCCATAAACATCTTTTTCATGCCAATCATATTAAATAGATTGTGCATAAAACTTATGAATAATTTGTGCAGATCATACATAACCATATAATCAAACATCAAATTTGAAAATAATATAAAGTTGTGAAATAATTTAAAACTTATAACAAAATTTTTATTCAGGTAATTTTATCATCATAGATTATTCAAAATTATTATTTTGCAATATTTTTTTAAATTCATATATAACCTAACCATAATTACACAAGTTAAGGCTCTAATATCAATTATTGAATATTTTATGTGAAATGGCCTAATTAAATTGTATAAAAAGGTGTGAATTATGCACAAATATAATCAACAAAATGATATATAAGACATAATTAAATTTGTCATATTATCCATATTAAATATATTCACGATCTCCAAAGTGAAAATTAATCATCAAACTTGGACAATCTAATCTCCTAATCATGAAAAATATTCTGATTTGGTCACGATCTTATGATTATTGCTTAAAATCACATAAGGGACTCTTCTCTTGTCTAACCCTAGCCACATAGAATTTTTGGGAAAGTTTGTACCCTAATGGGAATACACAGAGGCTAAGGTTCCAAAAGTAAGGGCCATATTAAGTAATATTGGAACTAGGTTGTAAATTGAACCATAACTAGGGTTAACCTAATAACCACATTGGGCTAAATGCCACCATAAAATCTTAACTTTATCATCACTAATAGGCTTTTATATTTTAACATTTTAATTAGTTTTTGAATTATCATGTCCAAATATTGTTGAATTCTAGTAGGATGAGATATTTTTACTATAAAAAATGAGCATTTTAAACTACTACAAGTTGCATTAACAAGAGTTAAACTAACTACTAGCAATAGTTAATCCAAATTGTTGTAGTTCATGTTTTGTCAATTAGCAGTGGTTTCTAACTAGACCTAAACATCTTGCTTAATGATTTGCTTTCATTGTTAGGTGTGATATGTGACCATTGTGAAACTACATACTAAATTTTGGAATTCAAGTTAGTAGGCAATTCAAAGCCACCTCCATATTAGTTTTAACTTTTTTTTTTGACAAAAATGAAGGCAATTAGGTTAGAATTTTAAAAAATATTGATTCATGCATTTTATGTTACATATGCTTAGCTAATACTTACTACCACCAGTAGGAAAATCTAGCCATTTTGCAACTTGTCCTATAATGATGATAATAGCTACACTCGTAATTCTATAGATATAAGAACAAAAAGTTAAAACATTTTACATTGTTGTTCAAATCTAGCATTTTTTTAAAAATATATAAGAATTTCTTTAGAAATATGTGTGCATTTCTTAGCCATAATATGCATTCAACTATGTAAGCTCCATAATCATATGGCATGATTCGGAATTTGCATATTTGGCTTATTTTGTACCACTTTCTAGTAGAATAAAAAATGCTTGTAGTAGCACAAGTAGTCATTTTAACCATTTCCTCATTATTATAATTGTCTTCTAAAAGTAGGTCTACCAACTCTTAGAAGTTACCTTCGTCTAGTCCACAACCTAATAGTGGTCAAGATTGCTCACCACAAACATTAAGAACAATAGTTTCAAATGTTAAACAATTCATTCAAGTTAAGCCACAAGATAACAAAATGGACTTTTCAAAATAAGAAAGAAGATTAACTTATATATTGTACTAAACCAGTTTACTAAGCTATGTTCCATGGCACTGGTGATATCCACTAATCATTTTCTAGTCATCATTTCCAATAGCATGGTACCAAATAAGAAAACATCAAATTTCTCTATCAATTTTTAACTTGTTGCATATTTTGAGGCCAAGTACCAATGTTGCCATACCAAGAAAGAGTGTAAGTTGTGTAATTTTATTTAAAATATGCAATCTTGCAAATTATTTGGTCTTTTAGCATCTTACATATGAAAATGAGAAGGCTAATAGATAGAGAATTGAGATTTTGTATTTAAGTGAAATGCTTCACAAAAAGTTAAGACTAGCCTTTAAATCTTATATTTAAGTGCTTATATTTTTACTTACTTTTAGCTAAAAAGAATCATTACCTTAATTTTTACAAGTTTACAGCATTATTCATAGGAGCTACTTATTTATTATTTTACACTGAATTGTTCTACTAAAGCTTTAAGAAACCATTTGAAAGGCCTTTATTTCAATATTGATATTATAGCTAAGACAGAACTGTAAATTTGGTATAATCTAATGCATGAAGCTTAGATAGGGAATTAAAAATATAAAAGATAATTTTCTATAATGCTTTATGAATCAAGTATAATTTGATGCACAAATTTGTTAATCTAATCTTACTCTTACAAGAGTTAAATCCCATTAGTACTGCACACACGCACAAAATTTGCTTTAGTAACAAGAAATTCTACTAGTGAGTGACTAGCTAATTTTGTATTTATGGTTAGACATAATGAATTTTTCAAAACTATATAACCTATGTAAATATCTTTTCTTGCTATATAATTCTCAATACACAAGTTCACTTTCTTTTTAAATCTTTAGTAATCCATGATTCTTAATAATAACATCTTCTTAGAGATCCCAATTTACCGAAAAACTTAATAATCAAATCAAATAAATCTCATATAACAAATTTCTAACCAATTCACTCACTTATAATTCTAGGAAATTAAACCTTCCTTAAGATGCCAATTTGCCCAAAAACATGATTGATAATTGTCAAAGATTAAAAATTAGTAGTTTGATGAAAACTTGTAGTATAAAGCAATAAGTCAGGTTAAACTCCTAATGATTCATTTAATACATTCTTTCATATTAATTTACTAACTATGATTACAAAATTATTTAAGCCTTTTGTGTAAAAAAAAAAAAAGAAATAGATGCAACAGTTATAAAAATTAAGATTGCATAGTTGAGGTAATTATGCAAATAGTGTGCATGTAGAATGTAGGAAAAAAATTGAATTAAGGGGTTTTGATTTGAAATTAAACAAAATGCAAGATTAGAAACAAAATATAGGATTATCAAGAAAAATAATAGTGACACATTATTGATCTAAAAAAATTAAAAACTCTGATAAATTAATCACATATCACAACATGATAATTGCAATTAATTTCTTAGCTTACAATCATCCAAATCCTTGCAATGATTCATGAATTCCATGCTAAATTACAATCTAGGATTTGATCAATTTAGATTAGTAGAATTAGGTAACTATTATATCCCACAAAGCTAAATTTGAATTAATTTAAATATTTAATTTAGCTAAATTAAAGGATTAAACTAGAAACGTTTAATTTAATAATTCATTCCTCTATTCTCACATGAAGAATAATGACTAACTAATCAAAATTTAATATAAAATTAGATAGAAATCATATATCACATAAATGAACATAGATTATATCAAATCTACATTTAGTCCATACAAATATAAAAAATCAGATAAGAAAATTAGAGAATGAGGAAAATCAATTAATAATGATCAAAATTACAAATTAAAATCTAATAATACAAATCAAATTGAGCTTCAAAATCCTTGAATTAATATAAAATTTATCCTTCCATGGATGAAACAAAGAAACTTGGAGAAAAAAAATAAATTTGTCTACAATTGTGTACTCTTTTCTTTGGAAGTCCAAACCCTTAAATCAAATTTTATATATTACAAAACCTAATAGGCCAAGTTAATATGCCTCCAAGGGTTATAAACAATAGAGCTTTGCTAATTTTAGAGGTCCATAGCCTAATTTATAATTTAATCTATAAATAGTATTTTATTATAGTAATTTTCATCACTTAGTTTCCAACCCATGTTTAAGCATAAAAATGACATAGTTTCACTAAACCCTAAATATGAAAGTTATTAGGCTAGATCTTAGGCAACTTTAAGCATTAATTTCACCTTAATTGGACCTCTAAAACTCTAGATATTGCTCTAAAATCGAGATTGATTTAGCTTAGATAAAAATAGAGTATCAAATTTACAACCATTTTTTATCTTCCAGATGTTTGAACTAGGCTTTAGCCAAAACATGAAACTTTGAAAGCTTCCTCTAAGATTTTTATTGACATAACAATCATCCAATTTTGTCATCCAAAACTTAAGTTATGGCATAAAATCTAAAATGATATAAAAATTTAGCATTATCTAAATAATTTTAAAATATTAGAAAACTAACACCTAATCACATAACAAGATCAATTCCATAAAATTAAGCATATATAACACATTAAGAAGCATAAAATAGGAGGAAATATTATAGATAAAATCTTACACATCAATGATCAATAAATAAATTTCATAAAACTAATTTCTATACTAGCATATATAATTTTGTAAAAATCCAATAAACCTAAAGGAACATCATCACACTCAAATTAATTAAGCTCATATATGGCTAAACCAAACCTTAAAAACCACTTTACAAAATAAATCAATAAAATCTAGATCCTAATTAAAAGATCTAATTAGATATTTATCAACAAAATAACAAAAATGAGTTCAATAAACACATATAACCTTGCAAAAATCCAATAAACCTAAAAGAACATCATTACACTCAAATTAATCAAGTTTAGATATGTCCAAACCAAACCTTAAAACTCCTTGACAAAATAAATCAATAAAATCTAGTCCCCAGTTAAAAGTTCTAATAAGACATCTATCAATAAAGTAACAAAAATAAGTTTAACAAAATATTAAGATGTAGCAGAAATTTGAAAGAAAGAGAAAGTTTTTGAAAGAATAGAGAATGGCAAAGAATACATGAGAAAATCTAAATCAAAATTGCAAAATTGTAAATTGGAGAAAAATTAAAGAACCTTAATGCAAGATATGGAACATATACCTATTGTTGAAAAAATTACATGGTTTAAGGCTATGCAATAGTCTTCTATGCAAAATGGTGGTTGTACAAGCTATGTCAAAGTCAAAGGCAAAGAAAACTAGAGGAAAAAGACAAGAATAGAGGTTTCTATGCTACAAATGAAATATCTAATTATATTAAAGTTCTTATGCAGTTAAAGCTAATACCTCTTTTAAATCATTAAAAATTAGTACGATTACTTAACAACTACTCCTATCTTATCAAATGAATGAATAACTTAGAAGCAGTCAATTTAATTGCATACATCCTCACATTTGAAGGCACTTCCAAATGATTACTTCCAACTAAGCACACCTAAATACCTATTTTTTTATAATGTTTTGGCATAAATAAAATTGATTAATTACAATCCACAAATAAATCATAAAGTGACATTTGAAAAAAAATTTATATATCTATACCATCAAGTTATGTTATGATAAAGTTTAACTAAGGTCTTAATTCCAAAAGAAAGAAAATATGATTTTCCTCCTAAAGTTTGCATACTGGACTAATTACTCCCCTAAAATTTATGTGTATGATAATTATCCTTTTTTTATTAAACTTAAAATTCAATTTACCTATTTCATTAGGTGTGGGGTTTTAGATCTTTAGTATAACAATTATGAGTGCTTATTGAATTTAGTGATAGAACTACATATTAAGGATTCATAAGGCTATCCTAGTCACCACCAACTTTCTTGGAAAGCATGTGCTAATGGAGAATGATCGTAACATAGCTACCTAGGCACTTTTAGGTATAGTGGATTGCCTTTGAAAAGGATTTTTTTGATTCTTGAAGAATTAGGGGCAAAAGGATTGATCGAGAAAGATTCTACCATACATTAGACTAGCAAAGTGCCTATAAGAATGCAACATGGTTGCACATAAAGCAGTTAAATGGGTAGCTCAAACCATTAAGTGCAACACAGGCCATTTGTTTCAACTCTTTTTGGTCTAGATAACCTTATTATTCTAGATGTTATGTCACTTATGGGGTGACTAGGATAAAATAATTCATATGGCAAATTGTTATGTCACTTATGGGGTGACTAGGATAAAATAACTCCCATTAATAAAAAAAATAGCTATTTCATTTTTCATAATAATTCATATGGTAAATTGTTAGATTTTAAACTTTAAATGAATAATTTATCATAAACATAGACGTCAAAAAGATAAAATGTAAGGTGAAATGCAATTTACCACTTGAAACTTAATTAAGTAAAAAAAATGGTACATGAACTTTAAAGTCTTATACTTTACCCCCTAAACTTAACTAAATGAGAAAAATAATACATGAATTTTAATATCTTATACTTTACCCTATTAAATTATTAATTTTAAGTTAAATCTAATGAAGACCTTTCTTAACTTGACTATTTTAGTAATATATGAGGTAAGTCACCTAGAAAACATGAAGTGTTGTGACTATTGTTGGAATTTCAAATATATATATAATGTTAAAGTTTGATCCACTTGAAATTGATAGAAGTCTCTTTTTAAAAAGCCTCTAAAGTTCATATTCATTAAATATTGATGAATTATATTTGATTTATAGATTTAAAACTAAATTATTTGACCAACATAGTTAAGAAATTTTATAAAAGTTTTTTTTTAAATTGTTCCTATAAATTATTGTCTAAAATGTTAATGTATAAATGGCAATTTTGATTAGATGGATGTATAATGAATTTGAGATTTGATATTTGATTTATTTTACACATTCTTAAAAAGTTGAACAAAGTGGCATAGTCAAAATAAATATGGTTAGAGAAAATATTACTTTAAATTTTAAAAGTGATTTTAAACTCTAATCTCTTAACTCCTCTTTAATATTCTTAGAGAATTTATCATCAAACTTGAATTTTTTTTCTCTGTCCAAGCTAAAGAATAGCTTAACATAATGGAAAAATAAAAGTTAGTAGATATTACCATTAAACATAACTCAAAACTAATTGTTTCACTTTTTTTGAATGTTAAGGGGGTGAAGTATAAGATTTTCATTCATATATTATTTTTATCACTCAATCAAAGTTTATAGAAATAAAATGTAAAATTTTAAAGTTCATGTAATCAAAGTTCATGGGTTAACTTATATTTTTTCCTAGATTTATTTTTTTAAAAATTTTATACTAAATTTAAATTTAAATAATTATCTATACAAAAAAAATTTATAACTCATTTATATATTGTGGCATCATTAAGAAATTAATTAACTCTTTAATAATAATATTGTTATTATTATTATTATTATTATTATTATTATTATTATTATTATTATGTGACATGTTAATAATATAAAAACTTTACATTGTCAATGGATGAAATTTAAAGTCATTCATGCAAGTTTTGTTGCAAACAATAGAAAACTAATTTTTAACCCATGCAATACATGGATTTTATGATAACTAATTAATTACCAATATAAAAAATTTATTAAGAAATTTATTAAATGTTGATTATTATTATTTTATTATTATTATTACTACTACTACTACTACTACTACTACCACTACCACTACCACTACTATTACTACTACTACTACTACTTGACGTGTTCATTATATAGAAACTTTACAATGTCGGTGGAAGAAATTTAAAGTCATTCATTCAAGTTTTACAACAAATAGTAGAAAACTCGTTTTTAACCTTTGTGATACATATACTTTATATATTGTGACATCATAAGAAATTTATTAACTCTTGATTATTATTATTATTATTATTATTGTTACTACTATTACTACTACTACTACTTGACGTGTTCATTATATAAAAATTTTACAATGTCAATGGAAGAAATTTAAAGTCATTCATTCAAGTTTTACAACAAACATTGGCAAACTAGTTTTTAACCTTTGCGACACATATATTTTATAATAAGTTAATGAAAACTATAATAATAAAATTTACAAATTATTCTATGGACATGATTAATAGTTGGAATCAATATCATTTGAACTAAGCTAGTTTTGTGAGAATTATATGAAATATATAAAGTGAATTCTATGATGCCCCAGTGCTATGTTTAGGTGGAGTATTTATTAATTACATAGAATTCTAAATGTCAGCAATTAAAATGCATCAATTTTAGATTCTAGAATTATTCAAATTCTCAAACTAAATTTGTTGTATTATTAAAAATTTTGTATAAGATGATAGTCAATTAAGAGGCATAAATTTAACATCAAACTAATTGATAAGTCTAGCGAGTAAGCTCCCCTATATAGAATGAGAACAAGAATTTGCTAAATTTCGCCTCTATTGGTGCAACTTTGAAAATCATTTTTTAAGACTTAACAAATCCAATTAGAATTCTTCTACATTTACAAAATTCTATAGTGTCTTAACTAAATGGAATATTTATAATTTTCAATGATAGAAACAAATGAAATTCCCACTTTAAAGTTTTCATCCAAACACATACTTAGGATTTCAAATTCTTGGGTAATATGGCAATCCCAAGAACAATTAGACTAAAATTATTTGATTGCATCCACTAAAAAATGAATAGTTATGATTAAATAATTTCACTCTAATAGTTTTAGAACTTATCATGTCACTCTAGATTTGAAATAAAAAAAGTACCATAGCAAGCATCAAAATATAATTATAAAATTCATAAATTATTCTATGAATATGATAATAAGATAAAGTCAAGAATGTTTGAATCGTGGAGAATTTGAGAAGATTACTTAGTAATCAATAAGAAAAATATTTTCAACATCCTAAAGTGAACATTTCAGTCATAAAATTAAAGGTCTTATGTATAACATAAATATAAAAGGAATAAAATCATATAACACAAATCATCTAGCATGTAAAGTACCTTGTTGAATCTAACTCCATTCTACCTCTACCTTAAGGACCTCATCAATTGCTTTGTACATTGTTTTCATTACCTTTTATCCCAAAATGTTTCCAAATTGTATCATAAAGAAAGCATGTTGTCAATTTGTACTTGCTTAGATTTTAGGAGTTTAGATATTCTTAAAAATAAAAATAAACCTAAAACAAAGCTAAATTGCAGTTGATAAGAACCTTGAAATAACATAAAAGATTTGCAATCAAAGTTTGGGGGGAATAATAAAAGAGGAATGGTAAACCCAATTGTTAAGACTTAGGAAGATAGACCATAACTACATAAACATAATAATAAATTCTAAAAGCTTATCTAGTTAAAAAGACTATAATTGAGTATAGAATTAAATTATAGTTATAAAAAATTTCTCCTTTTCTTAAAACATGCAACACACATAGAACAGAACAGTCTTATAACATAAATTTAGCCTCTTATTAATTCATTGAGACCCAAAAACCTACAAAAAGATTCCTACTTTCGAAGTAACACAAGCATATTAATAATGTTATTACGTTATAAATGCTAATTATGCTTCAATGTTAACATTTTACCATAAAATGCCATTTCAAACTTCAAACTTATTTTATTTGCATGATTTGTTGCAGTTTATGCTTCAATGTCATCCCCAAATTTCCTTAGATTGAATTAGAGTATAGTGATATCAAACTAATAGGATAGCAAACCTCTTACCCAATTTTATATTATTAAATTTAACCTCACAAATTCCTATTAGTTTAGCCATTAAAATTGTAATAATTGGATATAAACTACTAAAATTATGTGATCAATGAGAGAAGCATTTAAACAACAACCATTATGTTAGAATATAACTTGCATTAGTAGTAATTTGCTATCAATGGATATAAGTATATATCAAACTAGTACCTCAAAATTTGAACAAATGCATCATCATAAAGAATCATATTTTTCCTTAACTTTCAATTTCAGTGATAAGAAAATAACTTGGTGAAGCCTCACCTATAAAGCTTTTTGTAGAAAGATTTTGGACCCAAGGAAGCTTTTCATTAGGGCCAACTTTTTCCTCCATATGCTTCTATAAATGATAAAGTACCATAATCATACAAATTAAAATATAGTTAGGCAAAAGTTACATATTTTTAAGCATAAAAGCAATATATCAACAAAAACTTTATTTATCATACCAGAAAACTTGTTACAAAGAGAATGGACACTTGAGGAAACAATGCTAGTAGCTTATGCATCAGATACAACATATTTGCTTAGTAGCTCATTACATTATCATTGAAGAGATATCATAGGAATATTTTCCCATCTGATGTTATAGTTTGTTAAAACTTAAGCCATCTTTTAATTAAAAAATGATATGAAAGAATAAGTTAAAAAATAATGCAAAAAATTTACAATGATCTAAAGGAAAAAATTAGAATTATGTATTTAATTATAATTTATGGAAATATATATGTACTTGATTTTTAATCATGCTTTGATGCTATGTTCTATGTAATTTCAACAAAAATACTAGGGAGTTTTTACTTTTGTCCACGGTAATTACACCAAACTTATAGAGAGAAAAAGAAGAATACTCTTTTTTTTTCTTTCTAGAGAAAAAGGTTAATTTTTTACTTAAAAAGAAAAACTAACTAATAAAAACTTAAAAAACTCCACATAATTAGTTATAAAAAAATTGACCTTATCTTTTAGTTATAAAAAACAAAACTGACTTTATCTCTATTTTTTAAAATTAAAATCATGATGACATGGGCGACCCATTATGGGCGACCCATTATGGGCACCCACAGTCATCATCTCCTATTCGTACATAATAGATGAACCACGTATAATCTTTCATCTCTCTTTAGGTTTTCACACCTAGTGCATTGTCATAATTATATAGGCATGATGTCATCATCTTTGGTGTCATTGTACTAAAAACCCTTTCACAAGATCAGCATAAAAACAACCTTATCCTTTGTATTCATATTATGCCTCGAATGCCTTAAATTTACTTATACACACTTTCCATTAGTAAATCTAACCCCTCATGAGCTTAATTGGAAGCTTAGATTGCCATTCACATATGCATAACATCCATGCTTATGATGTTACCAAAAATAACTTCATAACAGACATGTCTTAGACACTAGCACAATTGTGTATATATATATATCAGGAAATAGTTGCTTTCCTAGCATTATACTTTTTAGAGCATATATACTATGATTATAGGATGTATACTAAGGAAGCTAACACTACATCATTTCTCCATGATACCATCAAAGTTAAAAGGTATCCATGAAAAAGAATTTTCTTTTCTGGGACTCATATAGCAATAACCAGGGATCTTTCACTTGCTTTTTATTTACAGTTCTTTATACATGCAGTATGAATTGCATGCTATATTGTTTCCTTTATATCACAAAGGCATATGTCGATTTTATTATTAACACCATACAGACTTCAATTTAGGCACACACAATACCTAACCCAAATTCTTCCAAATCACTCAACTCTTTTAGACATTAACATTTGGAGAATTTACTGTTTGGTTACAAGTATTGTGAAAAGTGGGGAATCCACAACTCGATCCATATGTATGTTTTGGATCTCATCTTGACTCTACCTTCCTTTTTGTCAAGGCAACATGTTTCATTTTGTGTTTCTTCTCTACAAAAACAATATCCCTTGTTGTTTTATTAGTCAACACAAATGTTTCATCTCTATCTTCTCTTCACGAGTGTCAAAGGTAGTTGTTCATATGAGAGAACCAACCTTATCAACCTATACTATATACTAATCATTGTACACTCATACTCATATTATAATAATTATAATAGTATAAAATATACTTAATTTATTCAATTGGAAATGTTTGATTACATTCTTAGCATACTAAGAGGTTTTACATGCTCAATATAAATATCTCTAGGTATTGGCTTAGTAAAAAGATTTATTATCATCTTTTGTGTAAGATTGTATTGAATAATGACCTTTTTCTGTGTTATGGCATCTCTTACAAAGTAGTATTTTATGTCAGTGTGCTTAGTCTTATTATGGTATTTTGGATCCTCCGTGTAGGCAATGGTTGTTTGACTATCATAGTGTATCAAGATAAGGTTTAGATTTTCACCATAAATCTCTAAATGTTCTATAACCTCTTCAGCCATATAGCCTCTTGTATTGCTACATAACATGCTATGAACTTTGCTTCCACTGTTGATAATGTAATGCATGTCTGCTTCTTGCTACATCATGGTATGTTGCCACTATTTAGCAAGAATGAGTAACCTAAAGTGGATTTTTACTCATCAAGATCTCTTGCCTAACCCGTATTAGAGTATCCCACTAAGCATGAATCACTTCCTTGATAGCATAGCATATAATTAACTACACCTTTCAGATATCTTAAGATTCTCGTAATAGCTTTCCAATGTTTCTGTCCAGGGTTTGACTAATATCTACTTACAAGTCCAATGGCATAACAAATGTTTGGTCTAGTATACATTATTTTATACATTAAACTACCAATTGCACTAGAATAAAGGACTTTTTTCATCAATTTTTTTTCAAATTCATCTTAAGGACACATCTTTTGACTCAATGGTTCATTCTTTTTATAAGGGTTTCCATGGATTTACAATCTTTCATGTTGAATTTCTCAAGAATTCTTCTTATGTAGTTTTCTTATGAAAAAGAAATAAATTTCTTGGAGTGATCCCTAAAGATCTTAACTCCAAGAATATAATCTACCTCATCCATATCTTTTATTTCAAAATTTGAAGATAGTCATTCCTTAATAGTCACAATTGAATTTAGATTATTCCGACTAATAGTATATCATCTAAGTAAAAGGATAATATCACAAGATTATCTTCAAACTGCTTAATGTAAACACAATGGTCTTCCTCAATCATTTAGAAATTGTATGATGTTATCATTTTGTGAAACCTTATATACTATTGTCTGGATGATTGCTTAAATCCATAAATAGACTTTTGGAGTTTACAAACTTTCTTCTCCTCTCTCTTTTGTATGAAACCTACTGGTTGTTCTATGTAAATTTCTTCATCCAGTTCACCATTTAGAAATGCAATTTTGACATCCATTTGATATAATTCTAAATCTAAACTTGTTAATATTGCTAGGATTAATCTAATTGAGTTAAAATGCATAACAAGTTATAATGTATCCTTATAATCTATACCTTCCTGTTGTGTATGCCTCATTGCAACTAACTAAGCTTTGTATCTCTTAATTAACCCATTTGATTTTCTTTTGATTTTCAGAACCCATTTGTTCCTAATTGTCTTTCAGCTAGATAATAGGTCAAATAGCTTCCAGACATGGTTAATTTTTATTAAGTCTATTTCTTCTTCTATTATTTTCTTCTAATGTTCCTTAGCAAGGCAGGATAGAGCCTCTTGCATTGTTTTGGGCTCTTCATTATCTTAAGGAGTAACTATAAGAGCTAATTTCTTAATTGGGAGATATCTCTTAGGTACACTCCCTCTTTTACTCTTCCACTGTTTGATCCCCTGTACTGAATTATTTCTAAGTATGGGATTCTCATTCAATCTCTCAAAACTCCCACATGGATTGGTAGGTACTCTTTAAGACCCTACTCGGATGTATCAAATAAGTTTCTATATTATCTTATTGAACTCGTATCTCATAAAAGGATACATTACAATTGATCTTTTCCCTACTAGGAAACTTAATTTCTATAAATGTGGCATCCTTTGATTCAATTTCAATCACTGTTCCATCCTCATTTCCACCAATGAAAACATAACCCTTTGAATATTCTAAATATCTTATAATGATACATTTCTTCCCTCTTGGATCTAACTTTTCATATTTATGGGAAGTATCATAGACATACGTAGCTAACCTCCATGGTCTGAGAATGCTTAAGTTCGATTTGCATTTTGTCCATAGTTCATAGGGTATGGATGTGATAGACTTTGAGGGCACATAGTTAAGTAGCTATTAATAAGGCATCTCCTTAATATGAAAATATAAATTCGCTTATGTTATCATTGACCTAACCATATCCAATAATGTTCTGTTTTTTTTTTTCAGCTATTTCATTTTGTTGTGGAGTGCCAAGGATTGTTAATTGTCTAATTATCCCTTTTTTTCTCACAAAACTCTTTAAATTGATTAGATAAATATTCATGCCCATGAACGATCCTAAGTGCTTTAATTTTTCTATCCATTGGATTTTCAACTTCATATATGTATCATTTGAAGCATTCTGATGCTTTTAATTTATGTGAAATTAAATAGATGTGACCTTATCATGAATAATCATTAATGAAAGTGATGAAACACTAAGCCCTATGTTTTACTCTCACACTTATAAGACCACATATATCAGAATAAATTAATTGCAATAAAGTCTTTGCCCTAATCCCCTTTTAAATGATTTTCTAGTTGCTTTACCAAGTAAACAATGTTCACATAAGAACATTTCCAATTTTGAAATTAGACCTAGCAATCCTTCCTTTGCCAGTTTAATCATTCTATTTTGATTTATGTATCCTAGTCTAGCATGCCAAATATCCATATCAGTATTTAAATTAGAAGTAAAAGCGGTAAAGTAATTGTAAGCATAGCTATCATTAACAATATCTAAAATGACAAGTTTATGAGAAATAAATCTAGAACCATAATACATATTGTCTTTTGAAATTTTAGCAATGTCATTATGAAAGTTAATACAAAAACCAAATTGTTGCAAGGAACAAACTGAAACTAAATTCTATTAGATGTCAGGTGCATAAAGTACATCCTGAAGGATCAAGATTCTTCCACCATGCAAATCTAATTTACATGTTCTAATGCCTTTAACCTTAATCCTCGCATTATTCCCAACATATAGCCATTTGCTTTGATTTAACAACCAATGATATTTAATATAGGATCCTTGATCTTTACTCACATGGTTTATGACACCTAAATCCAAAATCCATAATGAATGAGATTCTGTTAGTAAAATAGTACTAGAAACATGAAAAATATGTAAATGGAGAATCTAATAATATCTTATTTTGCTCATTTTGCGAAGTGCAATCACGAGCAAAATGACCCATTTTCTGATAAGCATAATATTTAACTTTTCTGAGGTTAAAATTCTTTATGCTACCCTTTCCTTTCCTCTTCTTAAAGATTTCTTTCCTTTTTTGAAATTTAAGCTAAGCCTCTTATTCTGCTTCTAAAACTTCTTGTTTCTTTTAGATTTAGGCTTAGAACTAGAAGGTCTAACTCTTTCTACTATGTACGATTATCTAGAAGATTTATAAGCTTTCAAACGTTCATTTTCAAGTTCCAAATGTCTTGCCATATCATTAAAAGTAACAATGCTTTTGTTATGAGTCAAATTAACTTTCATGTGTTCCTAACTTGTAGAAAGTGACTTAATCATAACTTGCACTTGTTGCTCATCAGAAAGTTCATACCTAGTAGTTTTCAGCTCATAAATTATATTTGACATTTTATGTAAATGTTGTTTCATCGACATATTAGGCCGAAGTTTATAAGTGTCAAACTTAGTTATAAGTCTCCTCAATTTTGTGGCAAAAGTACCACCATATTTTTCTTTGAAGGCAATCCACATACCTTGGGTAGTTGGGTATTTCTCATACTCACACATGAAGTTATTTGCTATTGCACTCAAGAGTGTAATGCGAGTAATGCTATTTTTTTCTTTTCCAAACAACATATATCTTAGCATCTTTTCTATGCTAGGTTGTATTCCCATACTTAGGTTCTATCACAATATTGGTCCATGGTTCAAAAGCATCTTACTCTTCTAAAATGTAAGATATTTTCCAATGCCATATATCTCAATTGTTTCCATTTAACTTGTCACCTTTGTTAAGTTCAGTAATAATATTCTTGCTAGCCATTTTGTTAAAAAAATAGTACATGAACATTTCTTATGAGTGTACAACGTCACTTATTTGCAAAACTCTAGTACAAAATTATGGTGACACTATTAGGTTCATGATCGAGAGTTTACATTTGTCATACTCCCATCACATGTTTTCTAAATATTATGAACATTTTCTATTAAATATTTTTCATGCAAATATCATCCTTATAACTCTCAAAAGACTCATAATCTAAGAGCTCCCACTCAAATAAAGTATTCCATAGGATAAATATATAAATAAATTATGCATTCATAAAATAAATAAGTTTAATAAAAAAATCTTATGGAAAAAGAAAACAATCTTAACATAAGCAAAAATTACATGTGAAAAGTTTCATAAACTAGACAACTAGTTCTCCTATTTGAGCCTCCTAATCGAATTTAAAGTCTTCAATTCTACAAAAGGTTTGAAGAATTTGGGTGGATTGTTGGAGTGAATCGGTCCAAACTTATATCTATTCATAACTTTAATTAAACCCTTCAAATGCATTCCCTTTTCTAATGCACTGTGCCCAAAGCACCATGCACTTTTTATATTTGGGAATTAGAACAATAGAATCATCTTACTCCAATTTGATTTGACGCAGTGAATTTTTTGGAGTTTTAATTCTTCCATGCATTTTTCCAATGCAATGAATTTCACAACTCCTAACTTTCTATCTCTACACAACCATAGATTCTTTTTTATTGGGCCCTATAAATTGTCACCTGGAACTATGTTCAATAGTGTAAACACCCAAAAAAAGTTAGGGAACATATTTCCTCTATGGTTGAGGTCTACTTTGAAAGCTTTTACTCTTATCAGAAAGGATTCCATAGGATATGTTTTCAACGTATTTCTTTTATGTAAGTGTTTCATCATTCTCTCAAGGTTTTTAAGGTTTTCTATCTAATTTTATTCTTTAGGGTCTTCACTTATCAATTACAGGAAGCCATATGGATTATCTTCCTCTAAGAACCATTGTTCCATGATTGTAGATAAGAAAATAAATTTAACTCACAGTTAAAACATATTAGTATTGCCACTTTAAAAAAAATAGTGTCAAACATGCTCCAAAAACATGCAAATTATATATACAAATGTGAAGATCTCAATTTTTTTTAATTAAGTACCTTAAAATAAGGCCTATGTGCCTAAGAAAAGCTTAAATTCAAAAAAAAAAAGAAAAGAAAACCAACAGTTCTCCCATTCTTATTGATAGTATATGAGATCTATGTATTGCCATGGGAAGCTTTTCTTGGCTATAGTGTGTTAGGATCAAGAGCCAAACAAGTGCAGCGGAATAAACCAATCCCAGCCAACAGATCCATGTAAAATATTAAGTTAGAATAAGGATTCATTTAATATCTTTAATGATGACTCAAGAAATCAGTCGTTAATTACCTCTTCAGCTTCTTTTTAGTCGAAGGCGCCGAGGTATCCACACGAACCCATGAATCACTGATAAACATCCATATGAACATTGGTTGGAATTGTTCTCCTTTGCCTCGTAGTGCTAGCTACGCCTCTTCAAAGGTTTTTTGTCAAGGAGAGGTGCTAGGCTTTTTTTATGCTTGAGATGCATAAATAATCTTTATTATTATCCAACAAGTTTATTTAAATAGGTGCATAGAAAATCCTAACTAATTGGGCTTTGTTCCATGTATAATTTTGGACTTATTATTAGGCCATATAATTATAACATGGAATTCTCAAATATTAAGCCCAAACAATTTAGTCCATTAATTCCAAATCTACTAAGCTTTAAGTGTACAACCCTATAGGTTCTCATTACGTTAGCAATGATCATTAACTATATTAATGACCATAAAGAATGAGCAATATCTAGTAATACATCATTGTTACCTAAGTAATGAGAAAGTTGGTGATTTGACTAAATCTTTATATGTGATCATCATCTATGTCTTTTTATTCTAAATATCTAGATGGAGCGTGAGACATGAACCATGTCATTCCCATATAGCCCAATCTTAAGATTTTTTTATATATAAATAAGCTAACTGAAGTAAATGTAATTGACATTCCATGTCAATTTATCTGAGCATGACCATGCATTTTCTTAACTTTACTTAATCAAAGGGCCCACAGATGTTACTCAGATTATATAGGAGGGACAAATTCCATCTTGATCACACAAACCCCTCCGTATGATATGTGACATATCCAATAACTACCCTTGCATTCGCTCAATCATGAGTAACATAGAATAATATCAAAATATGAAACTCACATGTAGGGAACCTTGGCGATCTTAGGTTAAATGACTATATTAATAATTATCATTAAGAATTACTCATGACACTCATATAATGATCCATGTAGTATTCTTAGGATGGGTCGGTCTAGTATACAAGTTTTCTAACTTGTACTCATGTGTAAACTTAATATCCCATATAAGTCACAACACATGCTAGTCTTAACATATCAAAGCAATCTAATCCACAATGATATACGACTAGGGATATTTAAGAATACAATTATTCTAAAGTTATTATCATAATTAAATATATTACACAGACAATATATATAAATATAATAATTAAAATTGCCATTAAAATAACACAATTCAAATTTACAATCATCAATATGATTAATTTTAGGGCATATACACTAACATAATGATCGACAAAGGAGGAAGAACTCTTTTTTCTCTTTCCATTGGAATATCACACGTGGCAATTGGCTTCCGGGGTGAACCATACTTTATATATAAAACCTTGATATATATATTTTATAGTATTCATATCTAAAAATATTATAAACATACAATAATATTATACAAGGGGTTCGACCATTTTTAAAGTGAGGGGAGGCCATATAGATAGCCTACTTTTTCACATATTATATCTTATATGTCTCATACATCATATAAATAAAGCATATGCTATCATATAGTAAACACATACATATCAATATTATTGCAAATATTGAAAATTAAAATGTCACATAGTATGGCCCTAAAATCCTATTTTTTAATAATATTCCTAAACTAACTCCTTAACTTCCTCTTGTGCCACCCTAAGATACTTTATTGTGAATACAATTTTAAAGTAGAAACCTGAAGTTTACATTCAAAGGGAGTAAGATGAGAAGAGAGTATACATCAGAAAATAGAGGAAGGCATGACTCGCAAGTCGTATTTAAAATCTAGCTACAAAAAACTCCAAGGGCCATATTATGCAACACAATCATGCATCATATGCCACAATTGCTAACAAATATATATATAGCAAGAAAAAAAATACATGCAATCCTCAAAATCTCAATTTGTATATCATGCTTCTCAAACTCTTAATTTTTGTATCATGTTTTCTTAAGAAAATTTTGTTCACATATATGTACATGAAATTGGAACTATCATGTAGTATATATAAAATATATATATAAAGCATACTAAAAAAATATAGTATATGCTTTACACAAAATTTAATACTGGGAAACAAAGACAACAAAGCAACTTAGCTCTAATACCAATGAAGGAAAAATTAGAACTATATATTTAATTATAATTTATGAAAATATATATGAACTTGATTTTTTATCATGCTTTGATATTGTGTTCCATGCAGTTTCAATAAAATTCACCGAGAAGTTTTTGCTTTTGTCCATGGAAATTACACTAAACTCATAGAAAGGAGAAGAAGAATACTCTCTTTTTTTCTTTCTGGAGAAAAAGGTTGATTTTTTTAACTAAAAAAGAAAAAATAACTAACAAAAGTTTTTAAAAAAAGGTGGTTATCTTCACATAGTCAGTTATAAAAAAACTAACTTTATCTATTAGTTATCAAAAATAAAAATGACTTTATCTCTTTTTTTTAAATTAAAATCATGATGACATGAATCACCTATTATAGATGCTCATGTCCATCATGATCAAACATAAATTAAAGCTTTAGATCAAACTAAGAATGGTTGAAACAATAACAACTTAAATTAAAGTATTTGAACAAAGAAAATTAGGGCAGACTATTGGCAAAGACCAAATAAATTTATTAGAACTCTTACAAGGAACTTATCTATTCCAAATTGTGGCACACATAACTTTTGCTTCTATTTTCTTTTAGTTTCTTCATCCCCCTCTATTTTCTTTTAATTTCTTCATTCCTTGTAAATTATAACATTTAGTGAACTTGTGATGTAAGCTTCTTTATTATAGCTTTAAGGGTTGACACAATTGTTATGTATACACAATAAAACCAATATATATTATCACTATCATCCTATTTTTAAATAGCTATGTAGTAGCAATTTTGAACTTTAGGATACTATGGATAAAATCCTAATCCATAGCCTTTAAGTACTTTACTTATCATAGATAACACTATAATAGGAGCAAAATACTAACTTTTATTAACATATTGCATCCTTGGTTCAAGAAGATTTAATTTTGAAACTTAAGAACCTACCATCTATAAAAACTCACTATAACTTAATCCTTAACCATAATTCACTTCACCATAAAATGAACATTAATATCATTACAAATTCAGACTTTTTTTAAAAAAGCTGACTTATGTGCCTCTTTCCTCACCTTTTTATGGATTCTCCAATAAAATACATGGACCAAAAGGCTAAAAACATTAAACCATGAGATGAAATGAAAATTATAATAAGATAGAAGGGAAATAAAAAGCTAGAATTAATAATATCTAGAATTGTCCCCACAAAGTTCCTCAAATCTAAACAAACAAACACTAAGCATAAATCATACATCTCTCAATTGACCAAAAAAGAGTAAATTTCTAGTTCTAAGGTTGTCTTCAAAAGCCAACACTTCAGCTAGTTCACCCTTTTAGCAAATTGTTATTCATCCAAAATTTACTAATATTCACACCTTAAAAAATAAGCAAAAGAAAATTTCATGAGAAATATAAACTAATCACATAGCAAACTAACTCCTCCTATTCTTATGTGATGTCATCATATCCATATTCCATTAAGAAAAAAAAGAAAAAAGAAAAGAAAAGAAAACTAATTCTATAACTCTACTTACTGAGTATAAAAAACTAAAAGTAGCTGATTATGAATTCATTGACAATATCAACAATAAATTTATGGCATAACAACTTAAATGAATGAATTTGGATAAGCTTACTTAATCTTAAGCAAAGAACTAGAAATAGCATTGTTAAAAAAAGCAAACCAGATTGTTTCAATTTTTGCTTTCTTGGATTGAACCTTAAAAATAACAATGGAGCAATTATGTTATAAAAACAACTATAATAAGAAACAATATAAAATTACTATTAGGCAAGCAACAAATGTTTAGTAGTCACATTGAACAACACAAAGAATCAATAAAATGAACTACAATTCATATTAAAATTTATGCTACTATCTAGTTGCATGACCATCAGGGAATAGAACAAAAAAAATCTCATTTGCAAGTGATCTTGCTTGAGATAAAAGACCACAACAACCTAAAAAACCATACCTACTTTGACAAAAAAAAAGTAATCCTGCTTGAAATAAAAGACCATATATCACAACTGCTGTCAAAACAAAATATTAAATGCAAAATTTCTATTAGTAATTCAGCATGCATGACATGACTCACTTTCCACTAGTAAAAAATGATATCACTTTGCATACGTTTTTTTATAAAGAAGGATACTCTAAAAGCAAGAGCTTAATTTGCAAAGTATGTCCTTGACCCCATTCTCCCATTAACAATTTGACATCACTCTAGTTGAATGTACTCTGTATGACCTTTGAACCTTCTAATAATAATAATAATAATAAAGGTTATTGGTCTATGTTCCTTCAAGGCTACAACTAAAGTAAGTGAGAAGGTGGAAAACGTCAATACAAGTAGTTCTTTTTCAGTTCTAAGAATATGGAAGAAAAAGGTAAGGAAATTAAAAAATATTTAGGTCCTAGTCTATACTTGAAGTTCACCCTCAACCAAACATAGACATTCTATTTGGTTAGTAGGTCATAGAATTATTAAAAGGTTATGTGCTACCTATCCTACTTCCCTCTCATTCTCTTCTATTTGGAAAAAGGATGTTAGAATATTATTAGTCTAAGGGGCAATTACTCTTGGCTCAATATTACTAAAGTTGTTACGCATCTAAATTATGTTAATTTTTTATCTCATATTTCTTCTATTATCACTGCTGTAGTACTTGCTATTAGAATGTCATATTTTAAAGGCTTTGGGAAAAAACATGGCCATGTTATTTTAGGCATTATCATTTTTTTGATTTTTTTCAGTTTGATTTTGGTATGTTCCTATACCTAAACTATTTTTTTCACTTATATTTTAGAAGGTAGAACTAATAAAATTGACTAGTGAGCTTTCAATATGCTATGTAATTATTGTGAAATACACAATTAGAGCCTATTATGTGTAGATACATGATTCTAAAATAGCAGAATTGAAAAGTTTCCATTACAACAAAAAAAAGCAATTTTTTATTAATCTAAAAACTCCCCATTACATAATTCCATAACAGTTGAATTGAAAAGTCACCGTTACAACCTCAATCTTCAAATTGTGAATTTTACAAATAATGAAATTAGAGATATCAACCTATGATAGCAAAAGGTTTAGGGACACTGCCAAACTGACGCTCGTTACTTCTATTAGCGTCGGACGCTCATGCAAATACTTATGCTTGCTATTATTGTTGGCATTGAACTTGCACTTGTGGAGTGATCAGCTAGACTTGTAAAAATAAATGTAGGAAAAGAAATGAAGGTAATAAATTAAGGAATTGTCTAAATAGAAAATTGAAAATTTTGATCTTTTATCGTGGAAAGTGACAAAGCACTAGCTCTTGTAGTGATGAGTGGTGTGCATGTTAAGAGAAGATAGAAGATAGAACAGTATAATGGTTGAAGAGAAAAAATCATGAACAATATATAATTAGGAGATAAGAGGTTAAAATTCAATTCTTTTATGTATTAAATTATCATATATATTGAATATTTAGTATTTCATATTAAATTTTATAGTTTTAAAAAATATTAAATCTAATGACTTAGAGTTTAACAACAAATTCAATTCATATATACCTAAAGTTTTACTTGTAGAATTGTGCGACTTTAATTAGCAGTTGAACTTCGCATGTAAGTTTTTTCGCTCCAATGGAGTTTTCAGTCAAATCAAGCTTCTTTGCGATTGAGATTACCGCATTGATGAATAATTAGGTTTCTTACTCTTATACTTCATCTGTTATTGACTCTTATTCACTAACACGTGGGCCAATAAAATGAACCCCTAGAAGATATTGATAAAATGGAGAAGGTACATCGCATCATGTACATACATTTTTAATTGTTAATTTCATAAGTACCTTTTACTTTACAAATGATCATGTGCGAGATGGATAAAGTCATTTGCTTTATGATTATTTTATAGTAATAACAGCAGCTTTTTCTCCGCATACGGCATCGTTGCTTTTTTATAATATAAAATAAAAATAATAAATCACTCAATATACATAATCTAATTTTACTTATTAAAATTAAAAAAATTTTAAATAATATTAAATATCGTTACATTACTTTACCTAGGCTATCACTTCGTTTTGTGTGTTATCGACATTTGACAAATAAAAAGGCATTAACTATGAAGCTTCCTCCTTAATGATCTTTGGGTCAACGCATGAATTGTCAATTAGACAACATATATAGTTGATTGGGGTGTGAACATGCTTAGTTTGCTTCCCACTTCAATTTGATTATAAACTCCACTACTATGAGCATGACGTCTACCCTGAAGGATGTTGATATGACTATATATAAAATATGGAGGCCCGTGCCGGCACGGTAAAAATAATGTAAGTAATTAATTAAAATTATTTTAATAATATATAGTTATATATAATATAAAGTTGAATAAAAAATAAAATTGAACGAAGTAAACGTTATTAACATCATTTGACTAAAAAATTTGATAGAAAAGTATTAAAATAAATATAAAATTAATCTTTAAAACTGCATGCAAAAAAATTTTAAAAAAATTATAACCTCTGATATAACTAATAAATAATAATATTATTAAAAAATTTTAAAAATGAAATTAAGTAAATGTACTCATACTTTCTTTCTTTTATAAGTAAAATAAGATAATATTAAGTGTTTTACAATATATAATATATAATATTTATTAGGTTCATAATGGAAAATTTATTATATGCTTCCTACAATAATAAAATTTTTGAACATCTTTTAAAATATTGCATTTTTCAATGTGTTTATTTGTCGACTGTTATCATCATATATCTATATTGTTATTAAAATTGTGACTTTACCAATTCACCTAAAAGAATCTTTAAAACCTATTAATATCAATTATATATATCCTATCACATTATTTTCTTATTCCTAATTTATTTGTCTATAGTATTAATATATTTTTATTAAGATCAAAAGAAGATATTATGTAAATAAAATTTGAACACATTAAATGAAATATCTAAATTAATATAATATATATTTATAAATTCATAGCACCTATCGTTAAGAAATAAATTATGTAAATAATTTTTTAATTAAATATATATTATTTCTTAATTAAATATATATATTTAAGTATAAGAGTAAGAAACCTATTTGGTCAATTTAGCAGCTAGAATGCTATCATTCAATATATTACATGACCAAAATTATAATTAAAATTTTTTACTAATGACTTTAGTTAAGAAGTTATAATTTTATTTTAACTTTTTATTAAAAATTAAATACATGTATGAATTCTTAAAAATATTGTAATTTAAATGTCGGATAAATATTCTTGTTCTTGTCTTCTCTTAATTAAAAAAGAAAAAATAAATAAATTCAATGTGTGATAATTAGCTCTTGCCTTCACTTGTTTTGAAAATTAAGATATAAAACCTTAAACTATGGATGGCTTAAAATTTACGCTTATTATCTAATTTATTTGGTTATGTAATTACTTCTAAAATTTTAAATAAGTAAATTAATATTAGGAATTTTAATTTATCATATTATTTTTCACATATAATTTTTATATTATATAATTAATAAATTTGAATGATACGTACAAATTTTAATTCAATAAATGAAAAAAAGTTTAAAATTATGTGTGAAAGAAATGCCATTATAGACCAACATTTAATAATAGCGTAATTTTTATTTAATTTTTTAAAAAATATATTTCATCAAATAAAGTAGTTAATTGAGATAAATGAGTAATAATTTATAAAGTTTGTATAGTTTAAATTTAAAATTCTAATTTTAAATTTTTTAAGTACGTGGGGCAAAATTAAAGGAACTCTTTTTCCTTAAAAATGTGCATTAGATAAACATAGAGTTTATATACTTTCGTGTGCACATATTATTGCATTTTTTTTAAAAAAAAAGTAACCTAGATTATTACATGCAAAAACGATATTACATTGCAAGCTGATCCCGCGGCTACAGTTTTGTCTTGTTTGCAAGGGTGCTTAAACCTGAGGGATAAACGCGCGGGATCGTGAATTCTACGTGCGTCGGATTAAAAAAAAAAAAATTCCCTTAAAAACTAAGTTTAAATGGGTTTGATTAAGTTGCAAATTAATGGATTATATCTAAATAGATTTGGATCGATCTGCAGGCCTATTTCATTTCTTTCTAAATTTTTATATTTAACAATTTAAATAATATTTATATTAAAAAATAATTTATTAATTATTTTATATCATAATTTAATATAAAATATAATTTAATTATGAAAAATTAAATCTAATTATTCAAAATAATTATACATAATAAAAATAAAAATAAATAATAAAATTAATAAACACAAAAAATATAAAAATAAAATATTAAATTTAGATAAAATAACATATAATAAAAAATAGAAAAAAAAATATAAATCATCTTATAAATTAGTTCAATCTATTGTAAAAATAAATTGAATTATCATATAATAAAACTATTAAAAAATAAGTCTAAATAAATTGAATTTAATCAAACTTGATTCATGCAAACTTTAGTTCAATTTGATCTAATTAATCTGTTAAACACCCTCTACTTGTTCGAAGGAGGGTTTTTTCAAGCCTTCTATTCACTCATTATGATGAGTTCCCGTCCATTTCACAGTGAACTTTCACATATTTCAGTATAAAAGCTAAGCTATTTGTGTTGGACTTCGTAAAATTACAGATGCCTTTAAAATACTTGTATGGAAGTTGATAACTTCTAACTTAAGTCACATTTAACATCTTTTGGAAGTTTCATACTTTTCTCTATATTTATAATTTAATTTCCCAGTATTATCATGCATATATTGAAATTTATCGATGAATGACTACTTAGTTTACATAAACTGAGAAACATAATAAATTATACTCAATAACAATTGTGTAATAGCCAAGAATTTTTATCTCAAACGGTATTTTATATCCATTAAATACTTTTTATCTTTCATTGCAAATAAGGTTTGATTTTTTATTCTTGCGTGTAAATGCCAGATGCTTTAATTACTCTTATTTTTATCAAAAAAATGTATAATATAATCAATTTTTTTAAATTATAGTACTTACAATTTGACATATATTGTAATCAAAATTATATATTAATTACAACAATACATAATTTTTTATTTATAATTATTTATTTTAATATTTTTACTAACCTTCCAATCTTGGCTCCACACTACTTCCATACATGATTTTAAAAAAAGTTACAAATTTTATGAAAGTGAAACAAATAACTCACAAAATTTGTAATTTTTTTGTAAGTTTTTGCAATTTTTTTTATAAAAAGAGCTATGAGTGTATATAAATTTTACATATAATAAATGCAAAAAAATTATAATTTATAAATTTATAATTTCTATAAAAAATTATAATACTTAATAAAAAATTACATAACCTTTTTAGTATGAAAGCGTAACCTCGGCTGCATCTCAAAGAGCGAAAGAAAAATTACTATACAGAAAGCTCACTGAAGAACCTTCCGGAGATTGGTTATTACACACCGACAAAAGTCTCTTTGATTCCAAATCTAACTCAGTTGTTTAATCTTTGATCTTCAATTGGATTTATTGAATCTGCTTGCAGCAGCTTAATACTTTTCCTTTTGAATCTGATTTTGGTGTTAACGGGGACTGATACTAACCAAGTTTGCGGAATCAGCTGGTCTGAAAGCTCGGATGCCGATAGTGCTTATATTGGCAATTTGGAGAATCTTCAAGCTAGTCTGCCATTTCGTCCTTGTCGTGGTCCAATCTTGAGTTTTAATCCTGAAGCCGTGCAAGCTAGCAGAGATCGATGGCAGTCTTGCTTAGTATGCTATCTTCTTGATAAGAGGTATCTTCCTGCGAACTCACTAGATAGCATAGTACAGTCAGCTTGGAGACTTAGAGGTAACCTTAAAGTTGTGGGAAGGGCGGGGAAAACCCTTATTATACAATTCCAAAGGACGGATAACCGTGATTATATCTTTTAATGGTAAATACGGCTTCCTGAACTTTATTTGAAATATGTGTTAGTGTTCATGTTTATTTTAAATAGGTACTAATTTTATAAATTATTATTATTATATTCTTAAAATATTTTTTTTAAATAATGAGAATGCGATTATAAAAGATGAATTTAGAAAAGGCATAACTTTATAATTAGTTTATCAATTTTTATATATGATTACTTGTTTTCATTTATTTTCTCATAATCTTTTAATAAAAAATAAGAAAATTTGAATTTGGCATGATCCACCTAATTAGAAATGTGTAAATTAAACTCAAAACTTTAAACATCTATAACTTTGTACTCGACTATCTGTTTTGAGCAAATTTTTTTTAATTCCATATAATTTTTCAAAATTTACATACTTGATTGCTCTGATTGATGAAAAGAGGCCTTTTTCAATTACCTTTTTAATTTTTTTTTATTTTCTTGTTATTTTTTTAATTTTGATCACATTTTTATCAATTCAAATTCATTTGAATCCCACATTAAACTTTTGCTCCTTAACTTTTTTGGTATTTAGTAGTGTCATAACAACTTTCTTAACAAATAAAACTATCAAAGAATAATATACTATTATTTACATATCAAATAATAACATATTATTATTTTATCTTCAAACAGTAATATTGACCAAAACTTAAAATAAATTGATAAATTAAGTTTAATTAATAATTAAATTATCAAATAATAGCATATTATTATTTAGTCTTCAAACAATAATATATTACTGTTTTATTTTCAAATAGTAATATGAACAAAAAATTCAAAATAAATGGATAAATCAACTCTTATTAACAATCAAATTATTAAAGAAAAGTATGTTATTATTTGATTTCTAAATAGTAACATTAACTGAAAATTCAAAATAAATTAATAAATTAAGTTTCATTAACAGCTAAATTATGTTACTTTCTGTTTAGTTTTCAAATAGTAACATGTTATTATTTAGTTTTTAAAATAGTAACATTGATTAAAAATTTAAAATAAATAAATAAATTAAGTTTCATTGACAACCAAATTGCCAAAAGAAGAAGGTGTTACTGTTTCATCTCTAAATAGATAAATCATGTTACTATTTAGATATGAAACAGTAACACTGATAAAAAACTTAAAATAAATAGATAAATTAAATCTCATTAACAATTAAATTATCAAAATAAATGGGTGTTATTGTTTAATCTCAAAATAGTAACATCAATTAAAAATTTAAAATAAATGGATAAATTAAGTTTTATTAACAATCAAATTGCCAAAAAGAAGAAGGTGTTACTATTTCGTCTCCAAATAGTAACATATTACTATTTAGTTTTAATACAGTAACACCGACCAAAAATAAAAAATAAATAGATAAATCAAGTTTCATTAACAATAAAACTATCAAAATAAGAAAGTATTATTATTTTATCTCCAAATAATAACACCGATTAAAAATCTAAAATAAATGGATAAATCAAGTCTTATTAGCAATAAAACTATTGAATAAAAGGGTGTTATTATTTCATTTCAAGACAATAACATATTATTGTTTGTTTCAAAATAATAACATCGACCAAAAATTTAAAATAAATGAATAAATCAAGTTTCATTAATAACTAAATTGTCAAAATAAAAAGGTGCTACTGTTTGCTCTTAAGACAGTAACACTAAGACAATAACACTGACTAAAAATTAAAAATAAATGGATAAATCAAGTCTTATTGACAACCAAACTGTCAAAAGAAAAGGATATTATTATTTTGTCTCCAAATAATAAGATCGACTAAAAACTCAAAATAAATAGATAAATTAAATTTTATTAAAAATAAAACTACTAAATAAGAGGGTGTTGTTATTTCATCTCTAGATAGTAATATATTATTATTTAATTTCAAAACAGTAACATCAATCAAAAATTTAAAATAAATGAATAAATCAAGTTTCATTAACAACAAAAGTGTTAAAATAAAAGGGTGTTAGTATTTCGTATCTAAATAGTAATACTAATAAAAAATTTAAAATAAATAGATAAATCAAGTCTCATTAACAACAAAACTGCTAAATAAAAGAGTATTACTATTTCGTCTCCAGATAATAACATATTATTGTTTAGTTTCAAAATGGTAATAACGGTAAAAAATTCAAAATAAATTGATAAATCAAGTCTTATTGACAACCAAACTGTCAAAAGAAAAATGTGTTACTGTTTCATCTCCAAATAATAATACTCACAAAAACTCAAAATAAATTGATAAATCAAGTCTTATTAACAACTAAACTACCAAAATAAGAGAGTGTTATTATTTTGTCTCCAAACAGTAATATATTACTATCTAATTTTAAAATAGTAACATCGACAAAAAATTTAAAATAAATGAAAAAATCAAGTTTCATTAATAACAAAATTGTTAAATAAGAGAGTATTAACATTTCGTTTTCAAATAATAATATGTTACTATTTAATTTTAAAATAATAATTCATATATAATAATTATTTTTTTAAAAAAAAAGTAAAAGAAAGAGACTATTTTGGATACCAAATAGTAGTTCATATATGATAATTATTTTTTACTTATTTTTACTTTTATCTTAACTTAAAATTTATTTTAATTCCTAAAAATTAAATTTTTATTAATTTTATATTAATTTGATTTTTATAAAGTTAAAAAATTTTCATTTTTAATTCTTATAAAATTTTAATTTTTAATTTTTAATTTTTATAAAATTAAAAATTCTTCGATTTTAATATATAATAAAAGAGATTTTTATTTCGGTATTTTTAGTCTTTTCAAAATATGCTGTAAGTATTTCGTTTTGTCTTTTAGGCATTGTAATAAATTTCTATATGCGGTTGCATTTAAATTATAAAAAGTAAAGTTATGGTATTTCGCTGTAATAAATTATAATAAAAAGTACCAATATGTTTTTTTTCCTATTTCTAGAAATAAACCTTCATCAATAAGAGGGCCCTTGCTTATACCTAATATGTGGGAGCCCGACATGAGACTTGAAACAGTATACGTAGAAACCTTTTCGATTTGGGTCCAGTTGCGGGGGTTGCCATTAGAATACAGGACGGTTTCTTTTGCAGAACATATGGGCTCAATGATTGGCGATGTACGGTGGATTGACTGGCCTTTAAGCTATCCTTGAAACTTTGATTATTCGTATGAGGATCAGAATTAAGGGCCATGAGCCGCTCTTTATGGGTTTCCATTTGCGACTGGATGACGACTCTTTTATATGGGTTCAATGCAAATACGAAAGAATTTTTAACTTCTGCCTTACTTGTGGAAGAATTGGTCATTCGGTTGAGAGCTGTACTCGTGAATATGATCAGATAACAGATGATACTGAAAATCAAATGCATTCTATCAGAAATAATCAGCAGGTGGAAACAGGGGTAGTCCTTGAACGTTCCCATTTTGTGGCAGATGCTCGCGCTTTTGGAAATAGCCTACGAAGAAGAACAACAAAGATTAGATTGAGATTTGAACCTTTTGGACGTTCATTATTTTTCAGTCGATGTGTGTAGAGCACATACCAATTCACATTAGGAACAAGTTACTTCTTTTGAAGATGAACATCATGATCACATAATGGATACATCTTCGGATGATGAACCTTCGGAGGAGTAACAATTTGTAGATGATGTCCTGACTCTTGCAACATTGAGCTAAATACTAATCAGGAGTATATAAAAGAACCTGTTCAAAATGAGGAACAAGACAATATAAATTTTTCTCCAAATATGCCAAATAATGTAAATTTGATAGGTTTTGTGATGCAGGTGAATGCTAGGGACTCTGATAACATGCATTTGGATTTTCCTTCACTTCATGCTTTATCTGAGGAGGATTTTTATCTGACACAACAAAAATAAAAAATAAAATAAAAGAGCACTTCAGTACTTAGCTATTCCTGGGGAGATGCCATTTCTCACAAGTGCTCAATTTCTTTCCTTCAAATCATGAGGAAGGAGAATCAGGCAATGCTGCAGAGTTGAGAGCACGCAGCTTGCAATTTACAATGGATACTGATGACAATCAAATTGTTGTGAATACTTTGCCTATGCTTCCTGAACATCAGAATCAATTTCAGTATAACCGTGAGCAGTGTTTGTCTCTTGGAATGTTTAAGAGCTTTGAGAAGGAGACTTCAAGTGAGGAATGCCACAGAAGTAATTGCACGAATTAGAAGAAGTGTTAGAGAAATGAGTTTGCCAAGTATGCCTGAAAGTTTGCAGGAATCAGAAGTTAATGTGCAAGAAGACATTTCAGCAATTGCAACAGCTCCTGTGAACATGACTGAAACAGATGCTATGTTAGTACATACACCATTTTCACATGAGCAGATGTTAATGCAACATGAGAGGATGCTCTGGATTTGATGCTTTATGAAATACTATTTTTTTTCACATTGGGATGCCAGCAGCATAACTGCAATTTGAGAAGCTTAACTAGAGATGAAAATTCAAGGAAACGCATGCATGATTTTCAAGGAAAAACTGAGAGTAAAAGGAAGCTTATTATAACAGAAATTTCTGATGAGGAATTTCAGATGATTAAGCCTCAACAGCAGCAATGTCTCCAGAATTCTGCTGATTGGGAAGGAAGTTCCAGATATGTACCTCATAACATGAATTGTGGAGAAATGTCAGGAACCCAGAAGATGGAACCAGTCCAGATGCGTAATAATAATGAGTTACAAATGGGAGAAGAAAATGCAAGGAAAAGGAAACATGATATTCAACATTTATAAAAAAAGAGAAACACCAACTGTGATAACAGTTCATTTGCAGCATGTGCTTCTTTAAGCCGGCAGTTTTCTCATATAATAATGGATGTTGATAGGGGCATACTTGAACAATCTGGTATTTTGATTGATGATTTATCTGAGAGCTTAGCAACAGTATCATAAGATTTCCAGGGGGGTGTACCTTGTTGGTCCCCAGGCATATATGAAACTTATGGCTTGGAATTGTAGAGGTTTAAGTTGTACCTCTACAATTAAACCTCTACAATTTGGAGACTTAAACAGCTTGTGGATAAGCCTTGCCCAGACTACGTGTTTTTAGCAGAGACTTTAGTTTCTATGGAAAAAGCTCAGACTATTTAAAATAAGTTGGGTTTCAACTTTAAAGTGGGTTTAGCTACTGATGATCGTAGTGGAGGCATTGTGTGGGGTTGCAATACAACTTTTATGGTTGAGCCAATTCAGGTGACCAACCACTGGATTCACTTGAAGGTGGCTCATCCATTTTTTGGATCCGTCTTTGTGACAGGGATCTATGGGCCTCCAAAACAGCAGAATAGAGGAATATTATGGAAGTTTTTGAAATAGACAAGTGAACAACTTCAAGCACCTTGGCTTCTTGTGGGAGATTTTAACCAGGTTATGTTCTTAAATGAAAAATCTAGCTCATGTTCACAAATAGCCAACAACAACAAGAACAACAATAAAACCTTATCTCATTAAGGGAAGTCGGCTATATGGATCACACTATCCGTTGGGCTCTATCCGAGACCAGATTGTTCACAACAAGCCGTGCCACACAATTTCAAGAGGTTGCCACACAATTTCAGGAGGTGCCACTTTGGCTTCTTGTGGGAGATTTTAACTGGGTTTTGTGCGGGCTTGCAATACAACATTTATGGTTGAGCCAATTCAAGTGACCAACCACAGGATTCACTTGAAGGTGGCTCATCCATCTTTTGGATCTGTTTTTGTGACAGGGATCTATGGGCCACAAAATTTCAGGAGGTTGCCACACAATTTCAGGAAATGCCACCTTGGCTTCTTGTGGGAGATTTTAACCAGGTTTTGTGTGGGGCTGCAATACAACTTTTATGGCTGAGCCAATTCAAGTGAACAACCACAGGATTCACTTGAAGGTGGCTTATCCATCATTTGGATCTGTTTTTGTGACAGGGATCTATGGGCCTCCAAAACAGCAGAATAGAGAAATATTATGGCAGTTTTTGAAGCAGATGAGTGAACAACTTAAAGCACCTTGGCTTCTTGTTGGAGAATTTAACCAAGTAATGTTCTCAAATGAAAAATCTAGCCCATCTTCACAAATCGCAGGTTCCAGACAATTTCAGGGGGTTGTAACTCACAGTAAACTAATGGAGTTAAAAAGCAAAGGAATATGGTTCACCTGGGCAAATAATAGAGTAAGAACTGCTTCTATATGGGAGAAACTTGACAGATCTTTATGTAACGAAAAATGGCTGCTGTCTTTTCAGTATATTTTTGTTTCAATGCTCCCGACAGCAGCATCGGACAATGCTTCTTTGATTGTTCGAACAACTAGGAACATACATATAAGAAATATGTTTTCCATTTTCAAAATTTGTGGTTAGATCATCCTTCACGTCAGGATGTAGTTTTGCATGCTTGGTAAGAACATCAAGGGGGCTCAAATGCAAATCAGTTATTAAACAGATTGAGCGACAGCAGGAAAAAGTTAAGGGATTGAGATAAAGTCACATTTGGGAAATTAAATACTAGAATTCTCGAACTGGGAAAAATGCTACTGGATATTCAGAACAATCATATACATCTGGATGTTGACAATGAACGAATGATTAGGAATCAATTAGAATTTTACCTTCATTGTCAGCATGTCTTGCACAGAAAGCAAGGAAAACATGTTTAATTGATGGAGATTATAAATACTAACTTCTTCCATTTAACAGTAGATAATAAGCAAAGTAAAGTGTGAATGGAGGCTTTACACAAGATGGAGTACGGCAACTGGCTGTCAGACCCGCAACAAATTAAAGACTTGGCAATAGACTATTTCACAACGCTATGTGATAATTCTTCTTTGAGCAATGGGTTGCTGGATCTAGAAGGCTTTCAGATGCCATGTTTATCATGCAAAAATATTGATTTTCTTCAGGCAAACTTTGATGTTCAGGTTATCCAGAAAGCAGTTTTTAGCATGGAACCGGATAAAGCCGCTGGACCGGATGGATTCACTGCACATTTTTTCCGAAAGTTTTGGAAGATTGTCGGGGTTCAAGTCCAGAATATGGTGATTTCTTTCCTGGAAAGAGGTTATTTGCTTAAGGCCTTAAATCAAACAAATATATGTCTGATACCAAAAGGCAAGGAGCAGATGACAATGGTTGATTTTCGTCCCATTAGTCTTTGCAATGTTGTTTACAAAATCATTTCAAAAGCGTTAGTTAATCAGTTGCAGAAAGTTATGAATGAAGTTAGTCTTCCTCATCAGAATGCGTTCATCAAAGGAAGAAATATTTCTGATGACAACGTCTTAGCAATTGAAATGACACATTACATGAGGAGAACTCGAAGTAGAAAGTGTTTATGAGGGGCTCTATAAGTAGATTTTAAGAAAGCTTATGATGAAATTAGTTGGAGGTCATAAGGCAGGTTTTAATGCATATGAAATTTCCAAGGAAATGGATTCAAATTTTGATGGAATGTGTTTCAACAGTGAAAATACAGAAAAGATTAAGCCAAACAGAGGGTTAAGGCACGGAGATCCAATACCCCTATATAACTTTTTATTATGTGGGAATGTACTTTCAGCAATGATACAACAAGCAGAAGAGAACAAGCAAATTCAAGGAATCAGAGTTAGTAACAAGGCTCCAAGGATCTCTCATTTGTTTTATGCTAATGATTTAATTAATTTTTCAAGGCTACTCCACAGTCTTGCAAGTTTATTAATGAATCATTAGCCAAATTTGGTGAGTGCTTAGGATTGCACATTAATAAGCAAAAATCGGAGGTGTGGTTTAGCCCAAATACTCCAGATAATATGAAAAGACATCTGGCTCAGTTGATAGGGGTAAATTTAGTTGCTAAAATGGGAAAATATTTGGGTTTGTGGATTGATGATTACAGAGGGAAGGATGTTATAGGTAAGAATATCATGGAGAAAATTTCAAAGAAGCTATAAAGTTGGAAGGCTAGAAATTTGTCTCAAGCTAGTGGGCAATTCTATATAAGGCTATTTTGCAGACTATACGTTTATATCATGTGGCTACTACTAGATTGAGGAAAGATTGTATTCAAAAAATTCAAGCAACTGTAATCCTCAGGTGTAAAGGAAAAGACGAAAGTGAATAAAAAAGATAAAGCAAGGTATTGCATGTTGATAGAGATGACCCAATGGGATATTGCTTGCCTGGAAGTGCGCAAGAGATGATCCATGGGACGTTATGAGAAGCGCCCTGATGGATGGATAGAGATTGCAATTGCTTTTGTTTCTTTTAAATCAATCAATTTCGGACAAATTTTTCCATCCTATTTTAAATGCTTTTCTCTTTCTAAGATAGTATTTTGCTCAAATTTTTTATTTATTATAATTTTATATGAAAAAGTTCATTTTGTTTGTTTTATTTTCCATTTTTTACTCAGAAAGTTCGTGAAAAAATATTTCATTTAGTAAATAACTTAAATAGAAGACATTTATTAATTCTAATATTTTATATAATTTAAATATTTGATTCTTATATTTTAATGCCAAAGAAAGTACAATTCAATCACTCTTAGACTGAAGGGTGTTTTATATATTTGAAACTTTTAAGAGTTTAAATTTTGATTTATTATCGGTATTAAATATTTTATATTATTAATAGATAAAAAATATATTAATAAAAAATAATTACAATAAATTAAAAATATTTAATTATAGTAAATGAGTACTTATAATTTTTAATTGATATAATAATACATGAATAAATGATAGTATAGAATTAATTTATATTAATAATAAATTAAATTTAAATCCAATTTTTAAATGAATATTTTAGAAAAATTTTCAAAATTTATAAAAAAGGTGTTTTAAAATCTTTTTTTTAATGAAAAGAGCCATTACATTATTAAACGCATACCCATACAAACTATGAATTAAATTTTGAATATAATAAAAAATATAAAGTTTTTAAAAAATATTAAAAATAATTTGAACCAAAAACTCTTGAAAAAAAAGAGATATTTTATTGAGTTCTATAAAAGATACTTATAGTTTATCCTTGCAAAATATTTATTGTCAATTTTTTTGTGTTAGAAAAGGGAGAGACTATAGTACACCATTGAAAAAATGGTTTCAATGGTGCACTAGTGTATCAAGATATCTATGGTCAAGATTTATTGAGATGATGGAGATGTGAAGGAAAAATCTAAGATAAAATATTTATGAAGTGATCTTAATAAAATCAAAAATTATAAATGTGGAACTAGCCTATCAACTTGCTGTGCAACCCACTACAATAAAAAAAATGGAAGTTTTGTTTTCAATGGCAAAGTTGTAAATAAAATGAAAATATCTTTCGACTTTCTTCGATTCCACTCCACTTACCCATTTTTTAGAGCTCTTCACCTTTTCCTATTCTTTCTTTAATTTAGTCATTGTATGAAGTTAAAGGTGCTTTGAAAAAGTGTAATGCAGAAAAGGATATCTAGCAAGAGGTTATGGAATTTGAACAATTAAAAGGAGAGGAACAAGTTATTGCTAAAGGTGGCAGAGTTTGCATTGTTTCTAGGAGTGGGATTGCCATGGTGGATGTGGTGGTGTTGTTGGCGAGCTTATCAGTAGTGGACTTACCGATGGGTTTGAAGCGATGGCAGTTCTATCGCATCATCTCTTTTTATCTCTAACCTTTATACCTTCTTTATTTGAAATTTGCAAATGGATTTCTTCCTTATTCATTTTCTCCAACACTAAATGCATAATTCCAACAAAGGAGGTACTGTTGCACATCATCTCCATTAATAGTACCTTAAGATAAAAAATGAGATTCAAACATGCTAAAAAAATTTCTTCATTCAAGAATTGTTCTCATATCTGCAATAGAAACCTTTCATCCTTGTTCTATTTCTTCTATTTAACACCAACAATAGCATTATCCCCTCTATTCGACTACCGTCTGTTTCTACGTGGTTATCATCTATCTTTGCATTGCCGTCATCACCTAATTCTATTGTTAATTCTTGATTCAGTTCTTGATCGGTGTGGAAGGACTTCTCAGCATCAAGTAGTATGACGAAGATCGACTTCCAGATTTCAATAGTAATGTTTTTATCGTTACCTTCCAAACCCTTGTCACTTCATATGTTATTTTCTTAAAACAAAGAGGTCAATATAGAAATACACAAACTTGGTAATAAAAGTTGTTCAAAACCTGCTGATTTCTTGCACAACAACATCTCAGCCATTAATTAAATGGTGCACTGGTGCACCACTAAAAAAGTGGTGCATCATAGTCTGGTCCTTTAGAAAATATACAATGGAACAAGATTTGATATTAGCTTTGGAGCTTGTTATGGGGAATAAAATTTATGTAACTTATTATTTATGGCACATTCTTCATTTTTCACTCTTTCTAATATAATAATATTTGATATTATTTAAAAAAAAAATATTTTCATCATATCCTACGTTATGTCTTAAATTTAAATTTAATATTTTATATGCATATATAAGTGATTTGTGATTCCTAAAAATATAAAAATACATATTGTATATAATCATTTTTATATGTTTTAAATAAATAAAGATAATTATTACATAAAAAATATTAAACAGTATTAAATATTGCTTTTGTAGCAGTATTTGGGGTCAAGAAGAGTGGTGTATGGACGGACATGAGAAAGCTTTTGTAATGAGAAGCGTACCTAATCCTTTTGGTGCATTGCTCCCTCAACGGCTGGGAGGCCTTTTTGTCTACATCGTGCGTCGCTGTTGTGATAACGCCGCTCCGTCAAACAAAATTGGTAGGCATTGTCTTAAAGGTACCTTGCTGATGCAGGCCACCTGATCCAAATAATCTTGGTTTGTTGATCACTGCAATAACATAAAATTTAATGATTTATAATTATTGATGTATCATAAGATAATGTATTTTAATATTTTTTTTAAATTGTTAATAACATAGATGCTGTGACAATTGGACAATCTATTTTTTTGGTAAAATTAAATTTTAAGTCATTCTATATTTTTTTATTGTAATATATCTTTTGTAAAAATATAATTATAAAATATAAATTTAAATTTAGTTTACTCAGTATAAATTAATTTTATACTGTCACTTACTTTTGTATTATCATGTCACTAAAAAATTGTTATAACTCTCTTACTACTAATAAAAATTCTTAATTATTAATACTTTTTTAATAATGTGTCATTTTCATATTCACTTAGATGATGCATCAAATTTAAACTTATAAAATATTAAAATAATAAAAAATATTCTATTTATTTAATCTTAATTATAGATAGAATTGTTTTTCTTTCCCTATCATATCATTGTTTATCATAATATTTAAATTACACACACACACACACAAATGACATGTTATTCATGAAATTTTTATTCAATATGCATTTTGAGTTTACTTTTAAGGTTTTATATATATGAGTTTAATAATTTATATATATATATATATATATATATATATATATATATATATAGGTTAGCAACTTTCACTCCTTTATTAATTAATTTAGGCTCCATTTCATGTAACAAATAAATTAACTTATAATTTATTAACTTGATTAATAAGATATAAGCTAATTTTTAAATGTGTTCATGTATTAACTTATTAAAAAAATAAATTTTGATTTAATAAGTTATATTAAATAACTTATAATTAATACATTTTCAAATTTGTTTAAATTTATGTTCATTCTTTTTATTAATTTATGAAGTAATAAAATATAATTAACTATATTTTAAGTAATTATATTTTTATAAATAATAATAAAATAAAATTATATAAATAAATATGTAAATTCATAAAATATAATTAATTATATATTATATTTTTATTTTAAATATTTTAATTATATTAATATAATTTGATATTTAGAGAAATATAAATTATTTAAATTTATGTATCTATTTCTATTAATATATCTTTTTATATTATTTTATAATTTTAATTAATTTAACAACTAATTTTATAAAATATTTCTTATATAATCAGTTAACTTATCAACCAGTAACTATTAACTATAAGTTATTCATTGACTTATCAGTTATTTGTGCAAAAAAAAATCTTAATAGTAATAAAATAATAAAAAATAATTTTATTAAAAGAGAAATATTAATTTAAAATATTTAAACTCTCTCATCTTCATAATAAATACACTTGTTAATTAAAATTATTAAAAGTGGTATCAATTTGATTTTAATACCCTTTATTATTTTATTATTTTTTAATTTATAGTATATTTTTTTATTCAATTAAACAAGTAGATATTGCTAACATTCATATATAAATGTAATAATTAGTAATCTGATTCACACACACATACACACACTATTTCTCCACATTCATTCATATGATAGAAGTTAGTAATTTTTACTCTTTCATTTAAACGAAAAAATCACAATACTAATTTAATAATAATAAAATAATAAATAATATTATAATTAATTTAATATTACCAATGTATATTTTATTTAATAAGTGTATTTATTACTGAGATAAAAGAGAATGAATGCAATTGACATGAATATTTTAATTAAGAAAAATGCAAATTACCCCCATCAAGTATAGGGCGATTGGATTTTATCCTATACAAACTATGGATACAAATAAATTATCTTTAAAATAATACAAGATTTGGATTTTACACGATTATTACTAAATTAATAGAAATATTAGGAAAAATTAAAAATTATCCCCACCAATTTATAGGTGGTTACATTTTCCTTCTATTAACTTTAAAAAATTATAAATCAAATATTTTAATTATATACACCTTGCAATTAGCATTGACTATTTGCTTAATTAACCATTTATTAAATTATATAATTTTTTTAAAAAAATTGAGCATGAATTATAATATTATTATATATTAGATTATCGCATCATTTTTTGTGCATAATTTTTATATAATATAATTAATAAAAATTAAATTAAATACATGGAATTTTAATTAAATACTTGAAAAGAAGTAGCAAAATTATGTATAAAAATAATATAATAAATTAATACACAATAATATTATAATTCATATTTAAAAAGTTAATGAAAAAATTACATAATTTTATAAAAAAATTAATTAATTTAATGATGAATGTTAATTATAATTAAAATTATAGGAAAAGATAATAAACTAAAGTAAGTTTTTTAAACCATGAACCAAAGATGAACTTAAAATCAAACATGGGAGAATTTCACTGTGTTAGAAGCGAAAAATAAAATTATTTTATAAACTAATTTTTTTAATAATATAAGTAAATTAAAATTTTATCTGAGATAAAAGATTATATATAACAAGTTTAAACTTGTGACAAATTTATAAAAAAAAAGTGTTTAATAAATAAAGTAAACTTATTAACTAATATAAGTTCTTTTCTAAAAATAGTTATATGAGTGTAATATCCCAAGTTAAAACCTAAATATTTTATAAATTTTGATACTTGTAGATAATTATTTATTTATTTTATTAATATTTAATATTGAATTTATTTACCATATTAAAGGCTCTAGAATATTGGAAATGACACCTATCATAATATTTAAAATTTATTCATTTTTATGTATAGCTATTATCAACTTAAGATTAGTTTAAAATAATATTTTAATGAAAAAATTTCTTACAAGTTGAAAATGTTTTAGTAATTATGAGTATAAAGCTTTATGAATTAATTATTGGTGATTGATAAATTATTTTTAGGGACTGAAAAATATTAAAATATTTATTTTATTTATTTTAGGATTTTAATTTATCAAATTTTTAACATGTTTATATATATAAAAAAAAATATTGGAGATAATGAAGTTAAGATCTTTATTTTTAAGAAAATTTAAGTAAGAATTTATAAAGAAATTGAATTTTAAAAGAAATGAATGGCTAAAATTTAGGAAAAGAAATTTGAGTATTTAAGATAAATGGCTAAGATTTTTTAGTGTAAAATAATGAGTGTACTTTAGCCACACAAAATAAAAATTCATAGTTCCATATTTTTATTTTCCCAGCCCCTCTTTTTTTGCCTGTGTATACATGCTCCACCAACTATCTTTTAGCTTTTTCTCTTTCTACCAGCTTCTCTCCATAACCTTGCTCCTTATGGGCTAGCTGCCGTGTTGTGCCTTGTTCCTCTCACCGTTAGTACCTTCTCCCGCTGGCCGAGTGCTGCTGCCATGGGAGCTTCCGTTACTGTTGTGTTATTTGAATTTGTGAACTATTGACCCAGCGACGGTGATGCCTACTAGTGAGCAATAAGAAGAGGAGGTTGTGAGCTCTGCGCAATCGTACCTCCGATTAGCATTTGCTGTCTCCATTATTGTCACCTACTCGTCCTTGGCCAACTGCTGCTATGGGTGGCGTGAGGCAGTGAAGGAAAATGGAAAGCAGGCAATGTTGCTCTGTGAATGACTGAATAACTCGATTGTCGGTGTTCCAATGAGTTCATCGCCAGTGAGCTAGTAGCGAGCTTCCTAAATGGCGGTGAGGTCTTTTATACAACAAGCTGCCTTTATTTTTTTGCTAGTTTAGACAAATTGAAGAAAAAAACCTATTTTATGTGTAATTGAAATACATGATAAGGGTTTTAAAAAATAAATGATTTATGATATAGAATGTCATAATGATATATTTAGAATACTATTAATGAGTTATATTCTAAAATTTTATGGATTTGAACATAAATTAGGAAGACCCATTTTATATATATTATAAATTTTGAGTACTATGTTTAAAAAATAATACTTTCATGTTATAGAGTGATAGTCTAGAGTGTTATATTATGGAAAATTTAAGCTTGAAACAAAGAAAAAATATTTTAAGAGACTTTTGAATATATGATGCCACTTATGAAAAATATAATATTTATTTTTATAATATACAATGTTGGAATAATATATGTAAAGTGTTTTTGAAATATTATATCTTAATATTTTAAGGAATTGAACTGGATTTAGGAAATCTCTATGTTATCATCTTATTTTGAATTTCTGGTATAGTATTCATAAAAGAAAGATTTTATACTCAAAAGTATTAGACTAGTGCGTTTTAAGTATATTTGTATTGTCAAAATCTAGTATTTTGATTATTTTCTACTTTGATTTAGAAAATTTGTGATATAAGAAGAATTTTCATATTTGAAAATAAGTGTGAAAATAAAAAAAGTGAGGATCTAGAATTATTAAGTGGCATAAATGGATTAACAGTTAACATCAAGAAATATAAAGGACGAATGATACAAAACGCTACTATATTATAATCGGGTTATGAATATGTAATAAATGAAAAGGAAATAACTAATGTGTATATAATTATAATTTATCTTTGTAAATGATGATAATAAGAGAAAATTATGAAAAGATAAATATGGATGCTTCGAAACTCTCAATGGTGGATCAGCTTTACGAGGTGAGTATATACCTCACCACATCTTAATATTTTAGTAAAAGATATTTTAAATATTATGAATTATATTTTTTTACTTAATAGTAGAGATTTCCTATTCCTGCATATATATTTACATGTAAATTCAATATCGTGGAATAAGAATGATTAATTATTTAAGTAAATATTAATTGATCAAAGTAATTAGCAAAGACATGATAGTAATATTTATAACTATTAATGGGTTATGATTGAGTCTCATTGGCATCTGTATATTAATTACAAACCTTGCCATAGATGATATTGGAAATTATAAACAGTTATAAAGCAATGCTTTGAAAGCCGAATGCTTATGATTGAGTTCTCTTGTTACTTATATACAAGGGACTATGGTGTGGATTATGCTATGAGTAGCATTGAATTGGAAATGGGATGGGTTCAATAATGTGAAAGACAGATGGGGAATTCCCAACAAATAGTTGTGAAGGATATAAGATTGATCTGATGATCAGATGAGAAATTTCCAGTAAGCAATTGAGAAGAATATAGTATTAGCCTAGAAATAAAAAAGTAATTATAAGTATGTTTATTGTAACTAGATGTGCGACATAATATGATATTAAAAATTATCTATGGTTGGATATCATTGCTTGATATGATTGTTTGACTTAATGTGCTTGTAAGAATTCATTTGTGTTTAAGCTCTAATGGTTGTTTGTGATTACGATGTTTACCCAAAATGGGTAGTGTGCGATATGATAATAATATTGTGTGCTATCAAATATTTGAGACTATCATGGTTTATGTTGAAGAGTATAGAATTTAAGTTGTGCACAAATGAATACTCGAGATCTAGTTTCACATATTCAAAAACTCATAGAGTTTAGATTGAAATTTATTTCCCTAAGTAAACTCTAAGCTAGCATGAAACTATTTAATATAAATGAATTGAGATTCAGTAATGGTAGATATATACTTACTAAATTATTGTAACTCACTCCATTATATCTTCAATGTTTTTAGGTTGTTGTGATCATATTTAAGCTAAGTATCATGCATGGAGGATCAAAGACCGATTGATAAAGGATTTGACAATTAGGTTTTATTTGGAATTAGAATTAGCATTAAAGATAGAGATGTGCTAATTCGTATGATGTCAAATTGTTGTAGGTGTATAAAATTGAAATTGTAATGTACTCTGTGTGTGTTTGTCATTGTCATATTTGGAAATAAAAGATGTTTTATATATTTAGAGCATGTGACCCTTGGAAAGTGTCCAAAGACAAAAGAGACTTTATTTGTTTTTCTATAAAAATTTAAATTAAATTTCAAGTCTCCTTCAAAGTTTGAAAACTCCCATTGAATAGAAAAATTAAAAAGTGTTAAGGCTTATGGAAACCAGTTTCGGGATCCACGCCAATCATAATCGAAAGTGGATTATAACAATTAGTCTAAATATGAGTTTTACAATAACTTATAAATTTTAAAGGAATAAAAAATTTGTAAACTCTATAATTATTAAATTTTAAATAAAGCATATTATAAAACAATCTTAGGGCTAAATAAAATTATTGTTTATCAATACCATGATTGTTATAGTATTAAAATTAAATTAAATATAATAGTATTAAATGAAAATGATAATGGTAAATTTTTTGTTTCCAATTATGTAGCACAATATTTGTATTTACTTCCCTTTTTCACTTAATATTTTTAATTCATATTTTATGGAATGAATGGCTAATTCAAAGAAAAATTTGAATAATGATAATCAATATTGAATAGTACTAGTAAATATGAATTACAATATTATTATGTATTAATTTATTATATTATTTTTTTACATAATTTTGTAATTCATTTTCAAGCATTTAATTAAAATTTTATATATTTAATTTGATTTCTATTAATTTTATAATATAAAAATTATGTACAAAAAAATGATATGATAATCAAACACATAATAGTATTATAATTCATGCTTAATTTTTTTTTTAAAATACGTAATTTAATAAAATAATTAATTAAGTAAATAATGAGCATTAATTGTAGGTTTAATATAATTAAAGGATTTGATTTGTAAATTTTTTAAATTAGTAGAACAAAATGCAACTACCCTCTAGTTAGTGAGAATAATTTATAATTTTTTCCTAATATTTTTTATTAATTTAGTAACAATAGGGTGGAATCTATTTTTTTTACTATATAAAGGAGTAATTTGTTTATTTCCATAGTTTATGGGAGTAAAATCTAACTATTTTATAGTTACGACAATTTGCATTTTTCCTTTTAAATTAAATTTTTTTATTTAAATTACTTAAATGCTTTTTATTATTTTATTATTATTAAATTAGTATCATAATTTTCTAATCCAAATGAAAGATTGCAAATTGCTAACCTTTACATATCTTTACATACACACAAACACACACACATATACGTATATATTGCTGATTCCAAAATGCTCAATCTTCTAAGGGTGGTTGAATTGATTTAGCAACTTGCATAAGGAAAAAAGTCAAATGTATATAACGGAAAAGGATCCATTAAGTATGCATTAATGGCTAAGTCAGCATGTAAGCAAGCTAATGGAATAGAAAAATATGTCCTGGTTACAATAACAAACCAGGGGTTTTTTTTATAGAACTTAAGGCATTTATGAAGGTGTTGAAATTTAAGCTATTCTTCAACTCCTATTAATTAAGTTTATGATTATGCCTTATGGCTAGTATCAAGACTTAAGCTAAGTTAATAGGATTAGTGTCCTAGTAGTTGCTAACGAGGGTAACAAGATTTAATGTGGGACAAGTTCTTTCATTAAGATCCTGTTTGGAAGACTAGTCCAATCGAGATAATTACTAGTATGATCAAGTTTAGTTTGGTCGACCAATTTGATATTTGTCACTTGCTTACCTTTTGTTTAAGAGATTTTTTGTTTGACATTTAGAATATCTTTGTAATTATAGGTGCAAATCCCTATATTTTGAACTTGAAATGACTTTTTATTAGGATTGCAATCTTAGCCATTTATCCACATGCCTTTTTAACCGTTGAATGTAAAAATTTTCTATCTTCCTAATCTTAGCCTTCCCATTTTCTAACCATTAGATTTTTTAGCAGTTTTTCTTTAGGATAATCTTAGCCATCTAAGAAAGTGGTTTCATACCCTTCATCCAATGCCTTTTCCACTTTTAAGCCTTTGTCTTCTTCCTTTTATTCTATTGCTACTCAGGTTCTACAACTAATCAATTTCTGGAGATTCTTGATGGTCTTCTATTCCAAGTATGTTGCTTTTTATCAAAATGCTTTTTATTTCTCTTTATAAGTTGCAATTTCATGTTTTCTACGTTGATTTTCCTAATATTCACCACTTTATGATTTAATTGCTTCTCGTTATGTTTTTGTAACTTCTATGTTTCCTAAAAAGCTCTTCATTTCTCTTTATTTGATCCAAATGATTGTCGTATATTTCTTATATTTGTGTTTGTGTTTTAATTTAGGATTTATTTTCAAATAACCAATAATGCCTCATTCTTTTCTTTTAAGATTCCATTTGAATCCCCATAACCTTTAATTTGGTTTTCTTAAAGGTTATACTTTATTGTTTGATGTCCTTTCTAATTCATTGTTCTTCTAAGATACATACAGCTTCATTTAGGTCGACGAATTTTGCACTAATCCTTATAGCTTAGCCTACTTTTATGATCCCTCAATTTCAACTTGGATCCTTGATTTCCTTTTTATCCATTTCTAAACAAGAAAGGTTAATAACCGACTTCTCTAGAAATGTCAAGGCTGAAGTGTAACTCCCTTATTTATCAACACCTTAACCCTCATTAAGTAGGTAATTAACGCATACTACTTTGCCTTCTATTCCAAACTACTCGGGATATCTCAAGCTTGCGTATTTCATACAACATGATTAAAAGTCATATAATTATACAAAAGAGTTCAATTTACAATTCGTACATCCATTATGTACAAAATCACTAACTATATAGACATATTCTTGTTTTTATCACATTTACAACCTCAAGACATCATTGACCTTTGTCATGAGAGCCTTTGGAAGCATCACCTGGAATGGTTAGTAACAATACAGAAAACATAAGAAATAAAGTTTCCCAGTAGCTAGCTATTGCCATAAAAACATTTCAAGCCATTCCAGATCCTTAAGCAAATAAAACGTACATTTCGAAATCAATCAATCATATGTCACCTCATTCATTACCATTGTAAGAAATGTGCATCACACATAACAATCAACATGCCCATTCAAGGACTCTTATCAATATCTAGATGGCCATCACAAATAATCGTACCTAAGCCTATATACAACATCACGCTGTCTTTCCGGGGTACTCGAGCCAAAAGGCCTAACACAGTATCACACTGTCTTCCCGAGGTATCGAGCCATAGGTACCGCACACAGCAAATTCATACACATTCCGTACAATGGCATAAAATACAGAGAATCATATAAATAGAAAACAGCTTAAGGATAAAGCTAGCTACCTTTCACAAGCTTCCAATGTGATGTTCCCTTTGCTCTCACTTAAAAACTCCTTTATACTTCCTCTTGCCTTTGCAAGTTAGCAAGTTGTCACTCTTTAGTCTATACAAATACACATCATAGCTTATATTAGAACATTATTATTTTCCCTAATCCTCATGTATTCTTTACTTTCTCCACTTAATTAAATGCATACTTAGATGCTCTATACTTTGTTTTCAAGCCTTGTGATGACACATAAGAACATTAGAAAAGGACCCAGGGATAAAGCCATGCAAAACATGAAGAATTAAAGCCAAAAAGTTCACTTAACAAAGAACACGGGGGTCCCATACCCCGTGTTCAGGGCCGTGTTCCGGGCCGTGTTCCTTACTGGTTCACTACTGGGCTAATCGACAAAGAACACGGGGGTGAACACGGGCCGTGTTCTACCCCGTGTACCTTACTGCCCTTCAGTCCTGAGATAAACACGGGGAGTGTTGCACCCCGTGTAGCACACTGATCAGCTTCGACGAGGAACACGGGGTACAACACGGGCCGTGTTCTACCCCGTGTACCTTGGTGATCCTCCGAAAACCCATTAAACACTAAAACTCCTTCCTTCCTTCTTTTGCATTTCATGGTTTTGGCTTCTCAAAATGAAAAATACACACAAACACTTTCATAACTTCAAAGTTTCATCTTCCATGGGCTTCATCATTCATAAAACTTATTCTAACTTCACCAACTTAGCCAAGTTCTAAACATATCATGCCCATACTACACATGCACCATTATACCTCTAAAACCCAGGTGTGTAATCATGGTTTCTTGTTGTTTTTACACCAAACCAAAGCCATAAATCGACACTACAACATCTAAAACACCATCAAACATGTTCAAATCATCCTAAACTCCATGTTCAATCACCCTTGGCTACATCAACCTCAAGATTTCAAGAAACTAAGAAGAGTACATCAAAGAGCTCTTAGAGGAGATCATTTTTACCTCTTGGTGCAACTTGAGAATCCTCACTTGGAGCTCCCAAAACTTGATCAAACTTGGGCTTCTCTTCAATCTAGGGACATCAATAGATAGAGCTTGATGAGAGGAGCAATTTTCCCTTCTACACCTTAGCTTGAATCTTGGTATTTTGGGGTGAAAAACTCAAAAGAAACTTTCTCTCTCTTCCTTCTCTCTCTCACACGTCCAGCTTGCTTTCATGGAGGATTTTCTGCAGCTTTTTGGAGAATGGAGAAGGTAGTAGAGTTTTCATGAAGCTTTAGGGGTATTTTGGTCATTTTTGAGATTTCCAAGGGTATTTTAGTCCTTTTTTCACCAAAAGTAAGGCTATTCTTGCCCTAAATTTTCTAACAATGACACTTGTCATAAATCTATTGGTCACACTATTTAAAATCACATGTTGCACCCCAAACTCTTAGTTATTCATATTAGATCCCAAATCCTTAATTATTTTCACTTTAACCACACCCGATTCTACACTTTTGCAAATTAGTCCATAGGGTTCCTGTCTATTTAAAATTCCTTACACTATCAGACTTAGACAACCTCCCTTTTTAGGGTTTTCCAACCTCCTCTGATCATTCATACTATTTAGGAAAATTAATTATTTCCCTACTATCCTTTTCCTTCAAAATTTCATTTACCCTTACACTTAATTCCTTTCAACTTGAGATTCACCCACCAGGCTAATTCAAACATGCTCTTCGTTTCTACAGCCTCAGAAATTAAAGATTCAAATAATAGAATTGAAAAAAATTCGGGACATTACAGTTCTACCCCCCTTAAAAGAATTTTGTCCTTAAAATTCGAGATACGTACCTTAAGTAAAGAGATGCGGACACCGATTTCTTATATCTTCCTCAGTTTCCCAGGTTGCCTCCTCCTCTGTCATGTTTCTCCATAATACTTTCACTAAAGGAATACTTTTATTTCTTAGTTGCTTCACCTGTACATCCAAGATTCTTTCTGGTTCTAAAGTGAATGATAAGTTTTCATGTATTCTCAATCCTTCATAATTTATGACATGGGTGGGATCCGGATGATACTTTTTCAACTGAGAAACATGAAACACATCATGCAATTGTGACAAATTAGGAGGCAAGGCAATTCTGTAGGCTAAAGGTCCCACTCTCTCAATGATCTGAAATGGACTAACATACCTGGGATGAAGTTTCTTAACTCTGAGTGATCTACCTATACCCGTAACTGGAGTTACTCTGAGAAAGACATGATCTTCCACTTCAAATTCTAGGAGTCGTCTCCTCTTATCCGCATAACTCTTTTGACGACTTTGTGCTGCTAGTAATCTTTCCTTGATGAGTTTTATCTGCTGAGTGGTTTGATCCACTAGTTCTGGCCCCAAAATAGTTCTTTCATTCAATTCTATCCAGCACAAAGGAGATCTACACTTCCTACCATACAAAGCTTCATATGGTGCCATTTGTATGCTAGAATGGAAACTATTATTGTAAGCAAATTCAGCCAATGGCAAATATGAATTCCAATTCCCTTTCATTTCTAGCACACAAGACCTTAACATATCTTCCAATGTCTGTATGGTTCTTTCTGTTTGTCCATCTGTTTGCGGGTGGTAAGCAGTACTGAACCTTAGCTTCGTGCCCATTGCTTCCTGTAAAGCTCTCCAAAATCTAGAAGTGAACCTAGGGTCTCTATCAGATACAATACTATTAGGTACCCCATGTAGTCTAACTATTTCATTAATATAAATTCTAGCTAACTTATCTAAAGAATATGTAATCTTAATAGCCAAGAAATGAGCAGATTTCGTAAGTCTGTCTACAATCACCCAAATACTATCATTCCCAGCGGATGATCTTGGAAGTCCTACAATAAAATCCATGGCTATACTATCCCACTTCCATTCAGGAATATCCAACGGATGCAATAATCCAGCTGGTCTTTGATGTTCTATTTTAACTCTTTGACATGTCAAACACTTTGACACAAAATGGGTGACATCAAATTTCATTCCCGGCCACCAAAAATTTTTCTTTAAATCTTGATACATCTTAATAACTCCAGGATGAATGGTATATCTACTTCTGTGCGCCTCTTCCAAAATTTCACCCCTCAAACCATCATCATCAGGTATATATATTCTATTTTTAAATCTAAGTAATCCATCTCCAGACATGCTAAAATCCTTGGCTTCTTCTTACCCTAACTGTTCCATCCTTCTTTTAGCCAAAACATCTCTTTCTAAAGCTTCTCTAATTCTCTCTTCCAAGTTACTGACAATTCTAACTTCACTAACCATCAATGCCCCAGATTTTTCAGATATATTCAGATTTAAATCCCTGATTCCCTCAAGCAACTTATACTCTTCCACCATCATTGACGCCATATGTATGGATTTTCTACTAAGTGCATCCGCCACCACATTTGCTTTTCCTGGATGGTATTTAAGAGTAAAATCATAATCCTTCAGAAATTCTAACCATCTTCTCTGCCTCATATTCAGCTCTTTCTGATCAAAGAGATATTTGAGGCTTTTGTGATCTGTAAACACCTCAAACTGTGTACCATACAAATGCCTCCAAATCTTTAATGCAAACACAACAGCTGCTAATTCTAGATCATGTGTAGGATAATTCTCCTCATGAGGTCTCAACTGTCTGGATGCATATGCAACTACTTTTCCTTCCTGCATCAACACACATCCTAATCCCTTTTTAAAGGCATCACTGTAAATTGTAAACAGCTTACTAGAATCAGGAATTACTAGCACTAGGGCAGAAGTTAATCTATTTTTCAGCTCTTGGAAACTTTGCTCACATCTATCTGTCCACACAAAAGGTTGTTCCTTCCTTGTTAATCTGGTTAACGGCAAGGCTAACTGAGAGAAACCTTGGATAAAGCGCTTATAGTACCCTGCCAGGCCAAGAAAACTCCTTATTTCTGTCACTGTTCTGGGCTTTTCCCACTCCAGTACCACTTCCACTTTATGTGGATCAACAGACACTCCATCTTTAGACACTACGTGCCCCAAAAATTTGACTTCAGGCAACCAAAACTCACATTTACTCAACTTTGCATATAGTCTCTTTTCTCTCAAAGTTTGCAAGACTATATGTAAATGAGTTTCATGTTCTTCCAATGTCTTAGAATAAATGAGTATGTCATCTATAAATACGACTACAAATTGATCTAGGTATGGTCGGAAAATTCTATTCATGTAGTCCATAAAAATAGCTGGTGCATTCGTCAATCCAAAAGGCATAACAAGAAACTCATAATGACCATATCTAGTTCTAAATGCAGTTTTTGATACATCTTCATTTTTAACTTTCAATTGGTGGTATCCAGATTTCAAATCAATTTTTGAGAAAACAGTAGCACCCACCAATTGATCTAACAAATCATCTATTCTAGGCAAAGGATATTTATTTTTAATTGTCACTTTGTTTAGCTGCCTGTAGTCAATACACAACCTTAAACTCCTATCCTTTTTCTTAACAAACAAAACTGATGCACCCCAGGGAGATACACTAGGTTGAATGAATCCCTTTTCCATCAGCTCTCCTATCTGCTTTTTGAGTTCCACTAACTCGGCGGGAGCCATTCTATATGGGGTCTTGGAAATTGGGGTCGAACCCGGCACAAGGTCAATTGCGAACTCCACTTCTCTATCAGGGGGCAATCTACGAAAATCCTTAGGGAATACATCAACATACTCCCTAACTACAGGTATTTCCCCTATATCTCCATCACACTCAACTTGTGCAGCAAAGAAAATCATAAACCTTTTGGCATCACTTTCCAGACTACTCTCTGCACGGATATAGTTTAAGAACATATTTTCCATAGATAACACAGAACAAGATATTTCCATATCCGCAGGCATGTCAGAACATACAGATACAGTCTTACTAGAACAGTCAAGCACAACACGATTGGCGGATAACCAATCCATACCGATAATTACATCAATGTCATGCAATGGTAGGCATATCAAATCAAGAACACTGCAAGTACTCTCATACTGTATCACACAGTTCAAACAAGCATCTGAGGTTACTACTCGGTTTCCTGTGGGGGTATTCACAACCATATGATATGTCAAAGTTTCAGGAATCAGATTCAAACGTCCCACACATTCATAAGAAATAAAGGAATGAGAAGCACCTGAATCAAACATAGCATTCACTAGAGAACCACATAATGTTATTATACCTTGAATGAGTTCAGGTGATTTTCTAGCCTCTTCCTTAGATAAGGCAAATACTCGACCCTGGGTTGGGGGCCTTCCTTGGCCACCACTTGATCTTGATTGGTTGGGCCTAGATGACACAGCCGGGCGAGATCCTGAAGAAGACTCTTCTTTCCCAAATCTACAGTTTCTAGCAATATGCCCCGGTCTCTTACAATTATAGCATACTTTCACAGAACAAGGTTCGTTTCCATGAAATTTACCACATAAATTACATGGCCTATTGCTAACAAAAGATTGAGGAGAAGATTGAATTGGAGGCCTAAAAGCGAAGGATTGACTCTTGGAAGGTGGATTGAAAGTTCGCGGCCTTCTATCACTCCAGCTCCTACCCTTGCCCTTTTGAAAATCGCCGCTGGCCTTTTTCTTAGATGTATCACTCTCCAAGGACTTCTCCTTTTTCAAGGCAGCGTCAATGGCTCTAATGGCGCTTATCAATTCTGGATAACTTCTAATCCTTTGGCCGGTGATAGAAATGGCTATTTCAGGTTTAATAGCTCTTTCTAATCTCATGCACTTCCATGCTTCATTGTAATGATCCCTCAAATATCTAGAGAACTTAGACATCTCCTCAAACTTGGTTAAAAATTCTTCTGTGTCCATATCCTCGGCTTGCTGCAAATCTAAGAATTCGCACTCCTTCTGGTCCCAAATAATTTTAGGTAAATATTGTTCATAGAAAGCTGCAGTAAAATTTTCCCAATTCAAGGGCTGTTCTCTATTCAACATCATCTGTTTAGTACTTTCCCACCAATACTCCGCCTCCTCACATAGTTGGAAAGTAGCTAACTGTACTCTTTGCTCAGAGTTGCAAGGCACCAGGCCAAAGATCTTCTGGATTTCTCTAATCCAGTTTTCTGCTCCACCGGGACCAACTTTTCCATTAAAGGTGGGAGGGTTCATCTTTCTGAATTGGTTCACCAACTTGGCTAATTTGTTAGCCTGCACCTCCTCCTCAGTTTGAGTAGGTCCAATCTCTTGGGGTTGACGTGGTTGATCCCCTTGATCAAACCTTTGCTCAAGCCTTTGTAGCACTTGAGCTATAGAGGCCATAGCATGGGCCATCTCATCACTCCCCCCTTCACTTGCATCTTTTCTTTTCCTACCTCTACCAGCCATGCTTATCTGAAATTTCCACTATTAATATACTTCCATTTACGCAACAACCAACTCCAATTAGTAAAACAGATATTCACACGTATACAACAAGGCCCTAAAACATGCTCTGATACCAAAATGTAACTCCCTTACTTATCAACACCTTAACCCTCATTAAGTAGGTAATTAACGCATACTACTTTGCCTTCTATTCCAAACTACTCGGGATATCTCAAGCTTGCGTATTTCATACAACATGATTAAAAGTCATATAATTATACAAAAGAGTTCAATTTACAATTCGTACATCCATTATGTACAAAATCACTAACTATATAGACATATTCTTGTTTTTATCACATTTACAACCTCAAGACATCATTGACCTTTGTCATGAGAGCCTTTGGAAGCATCACCTGAAATGGTTAGTAACAATACAGAAAACATAAGAAATAAAGTTTCCCAGTAGCTAGCTATTGCCATAAAAACATTTCAAGCCATTCCAGATCCTTAAGCAAATAAAACGTACATTTCGAAATCAATCAATCATATGTCACCTCATTCATTACCATTGTAAGAAATGTGCATCACACATAACAATCAACATGCCCATTCAAGGACTCTTATCAATATCTAGATGGCCATCACAAATAATCGTACCTAAGCCTATATACAACATCACGCTGTCTTTCCGGGGTACTCGAGCCAAAAGGCCTAACACAGTATCACACTGTCTTCCCGAGGTATCGAGCCATAGGTACCGCACACAGCAAATTCATACACATTCCGTACAATGGCATAAAATACAGAGAATCATATAAATAGAAAACAGCTTAAGGATAAAGCTAGCTACCTTTCACAAGCTTCCAATGTGATGTTCCCTTTGCTCTCACTTAAAAACTCTTTTATACTTCCTCTTGCCTTTGCAAGTTAGCAAGTTGTCACTCTTTAGTCTATACAAATACACATCATAGCTTATATTAGAACATTATTATTTTCCCTAATCCTCATGTATTCTTTACTTTCTCCACTTAATTAAATGCATACTTAGATGCTCTATACTTTGTTTTCAAGCCTTGTGATGACACATAAGAACATTAGAAAAGGACCCAGGGATAAAGCCATGCAAAACATGAAGAATTAAAGCCAAAAAGTTCACTTAACAAAGAACACGGGGGTCCCATACCCCGTGTTCAGGGCCGTGTTCCGGGCCGTGTTCCTTACTGGTTCACTACTGGGCTAATCGACAAAGAACACGGGGGTGAACACGGGCCGTGTTCTACCCCGTGTACCTTACTGCCCTTCAGTCCTGAGATAAACACGGGGAGTGTTGCACCCCGTGTAGCACACTGATCAGCTTCGACGAGGAACACGGGGTACAACACGGGCCGTGTTCTACCCCGTGTACCTTGGTGATCCTCCGAAAACCCATTAAACACTAAAACTCCTTCCTTCCTTCTTTTGCATTTCATGGTTTTGGCTTCTCAAAATGAAAAATACACACAAACACTTTCATAACTTCAAAGTTTCATCTTCCATGGGCTTCATCATTCATAAAACTTATTCTAACTTCACCAACTTAGCCAAGTTCTAAACATATCATGCCCATACTACACATGCACCATTATACCTCTAAAACCCAGGTGTGTAATCATGGTTTCTTGTTGTTTTTACACCAAACCAAAGCCATAAATCGACACTACAACATCTAAAACACCATCAAACATGTTCAAATCATCCTAAACTCCATGTTCAATCACCCTTGGCTACATCAACCTCAAGATTTCAAGAAACTAAGAAGAGTACATCAAAGAGCTCTTAGAGGAGATCATTTTTACCTCTTGGTGCAACTTGAGAATCCTCACTTGGAGCTCCCAAAACTTGATCAAACTTGGGCTTCTCTTCAATCTAGGGACATCAATAGATAGAGCTTGATGAGAGGAGCAATTTTCCCTTCTACACCTTAGCTTGAATCTTGGTATTTTGGGGTGAAAAACTCAAAAGAAACTTTCTCTCTCTTCCTTCTCTCTCTCACACGTCCAGCTTGCTTTCATGGAGGATTTTCTGCAGCTTTTTGGAGAATGGAGAAGGTAGTAGAGTTTTCATGAAGCTTTAGGGGTATTTTGGTCATTTTTGAGATTTCCAAGGGTATTTTAGTCCTTTTTTCACCAAAAGTAAGGCTATTCTTGCCCTAAATTTTCTAACAATGACACTTGTCATAAATCTATTGGTCACACTATTTAAAATCACATGTTGCACCCCAAACTCTTAGTTATTCATATTAGATCCCAAATCCTTAATTATTTTCACTTTAACCACACCCGATTCTACACTTTTGCAAATTAGTCCATAGGGTTCCTGTCTATTTAAAATTCCTTACACTATCAGACTTAGACAACCTCCCTTTTTAGGGTTTTCCAACCTCCTCTGATCATTCATACTATTTAGGGAAATTAATTATTTCCCTACTATCCTTTTCCTTCAAAATTTTATTTATCCTTACACTTAATTCCTTTCAACTTGAGATTCACCCACCAGGCTAATTCAAACATGCTCTTCGTTTCTACAGCCTCAGAAATTAAAGATTCAAATAATAGAATTGAAAAAAATTCGGGACATTACATGAAGACTTGGCTTCACGCTTAGTAAGTGGTCCTAAAGATTTGAGTTGGGTGAATATTGATGTGAAGTATACTTGTGCTTTCTGTCAACGGGTTAATCCTAATGTTGTTTTCTAACCTCCAAAAGCATTGTCTAATTACAGTTGACATGGGAATTAAGCTCTTACCTGCTAAAAGAGATAAATGTGCTTATAGTTATGAGATGAGCTTGACCTTTATGTTTTATGGTGATATTATTTAGCGGGTTAGTATTTCTCCTCCTTTCTCAATCTTCTAGCAATGCATAATAAAACATTTGAATATTTGTCCAGCCCAATTGGCCTAAAATGCACGATAGCTTTGGGTCTGCTTTGAAACTCTTTACAATAAGATAAAACTTGAATCTTGCAATTCCCACTTACTTTTATACATTCTCTCATCAAATGAATGGAGTATGAACTCACATTACTTAAAGGTCCAATTGGCTTTTTTTTTTTTTTACTAATTTGATTTTTAACGTGAGAAGTTAGAAAAGTAGCATTTGTAAGATGCAAATGGTAGGAGATGCCTAGCCATGTTGGCTCTTGGAGGGTAAGTAACTTTACCTAGTTAAATAAATTAAAGGTTGTGAGCACTTTGCCTTTCCAAAACTTCAGAGTTTTAATGCTAAGGACTAAGACACAATCATTTGTCTTCTATGTTGTGTCTAAAAGAGGCTCCTCAATAATCAGCTTGTTCATAGTGTGTATTTGTTAGAAGTATATTATAGTTTCTTTTTATTTGATTATTAGTACTTTCTTTTCCTTTGTAGAACATTAGTTATGCATGGGAGATTTCAACTTTTTGCCTTTCACCATAGATCCTATTAGTATAGGGCTCGATTAGGAGACTTATTTGGAAAAGCAAAAAAAGAAAGGATAAGTTTGACTATGTTTGCCAAAGTTCAGGAGTGAGGTCTAATTGGTGATGTTGCAATTGGTATTATCATCATCATATCAATCATTTAAGAAGCTTTTGAAATTCAAGTTTTGAGGGAGACATGCGTTGCTAGCCTATTAAAGTCTACTCCAAAAGAGAAAAAAGCAAAAAGAAAGCATAACATTGATTTGGCTAGTGAGAAGTGTGATACTAAAGTTATGGTTGATAGTGTTGATGTTCTTAAAATAAGTGATAGTATTGTTTTCAAGATAGTGCCTATTAAAGCTGCTCCATAGGTCAGTATGCCTCTAAGTTTCTAGTATAACAATGTGGGTTCCACCCTATAGACACAAAGCTAATTGGTGATTGAAATTGATTAGACTAAGAATAAAAAGTACCAAATGGAATTTGGTGATGGTTTAGCTTTTTAGTTTGCTATAGTTGAAATTAGTTAAGTGCAAGGAACCACTGTTGAAACCATCCTTTTTATAAAGAAAAACAATAATGCATTTTTGAAAAGCCATCTAGAAGCAACTTAATGAAACTTTGCAATCTTTCACCAAGATTTAAAGAAAAAGACATTGGAACTTTTGAATATGAATAAGAGGGAAGTAAGCTCAAAGGAAAAGCTTAAATGAAAGCAAAGGAATTGCCTCAATTTAGAAGAGGAGAAAAAGAAGCTCAAAGCATTCTTGGCTACTTATTATAAGAAGGAACAAAAGTAGGAGAACAAGCTATTTGGGAAGGATAGGGAAATAAGAAATCTAAAGTGCAAGCCTAGGAGCTAGATGGTAAATTATTGAATACCCAAGCTAAGTGTTGGTTTCTTTTTTTTATTAAACTTTGAAGCGACTATTAAGAAAATTAAATATTTTAATCCTTCTTTGGCAATCAACCTTTCTCATATTAACCAAGATTCTAGTTTGGAAGATCTACTATAGAAGAAGGAGAATGCCTTTTGATTTTGTAATTATTTCATCCAATTATAGTTATTACGAATATTACTTTTATCTAAGCACATTTTATAGCATCCAATTTCTTTTTACTTGTTAAAATGATTGAATGATGTTATTTATTTGTGATTCTACCTTCCTTTTTATGTTGAGTTCATCTATTTAGGTGAGGTTGAATTTCTCAGTTTATTTCTTCTTTACAAGAGAGGAACCAACTAGAATGAACTTTAAGATTTTATTTTCACTTAATAATTTTGTACTTAGTCACTTTTTCAAACATGCTGCATTTTCCCATAGTTGTATATGGATTACTTGTGTGATTTATTCGGGTTTTTATTGTGCTGAAAGCATGTAGTTCACTTAGACTTTAAAGGTATTGAGGGTATATAGCTCACTTAGGGTTAAAAGTGTTAAGGGCGTGTCGTTCACTTGAACTTTAAGGTGTCAAGGCCATATAGCTCGCTTAGGCTTTAAAGCCTTATTAAATCCATTCAAATTTCACTTCTTTCTTTCTTGAATATTCAACTTTATTCAAATCTTTAAAAAGTATTGCTTAAGATGAGTAACATTCTTAGTTTGAAGGATTGGTGTTCTTTCTATTGTTCCCAATTTGAATGCCTTATTTCCTAGTTGTTCCTTTACTTGAAATTGTCTTTCCTAACTAGGGGCTAACTTTCCCTCACTTGCTTGCTTGCTTGGTCCTTTGGCCCACTCGTGTACTAGTGATCCTTCAAGGTAGCCTTCCACCTTGATCTTTTTATTGAAATAAGTTAGCTAGCCTCTCCTTATATTGCCTAGTTCTAATATGAGTCATATCTCAAATTTTAGGCAAAAGGTCTAAGTCTTGGCTTTAATAGGTTTGATTTGCTTCCTTATCATATTGTTTATGTCGCTTACTAGGCTTCTCTAGTTCAACCAGTAATATTGCGTCTAAGTTGCAGTGCAACTTGAAAAAGGTTTCACTTGTAAATGATTAAGGCGTTAATCAATACAATCATAAGATGCTTGGAAGTTCTTCTAACTATCTTCTTTTAACTTCTTTAAGCCTTCATTTAAGGCCTTTTAGGATAATTTTGTTAGCCAATTTAGCTTGATCATTCAATTAAGGGTGTTTTATTAATGTGAACTTTTGCTTAATCCCTATTCTAGAAGGAAAATTATTCAAGTTGTGAGATATTCATACTTTGAAACATATTTCTATCAAAATTTAGTATATCTACCCTTAGCAAAAGCTTATAAAGCTTTCTATTATGTATTAGGTTCCGTTGTCAAATACTAGTGTTTCTATTAATCCAAACCTACACATGATAAAGTTAGTTTGGTAAGTAATGTCTATTCTATCGAAATGGGTTTATAACCTTCCTTGCATGTGATGGATTTCCAAAAGAACTTTTATATGACTTTTACTATAATGGATGCAAGAAGTTTAACTTCTACCCACTTGGTGAAGTAATTTACAATCACAACTAAGTACTTCAACTATCTAGGGGTGATCGACATTAGACCAAATAGATTTATCCCCCATTTTATGGAAAGCCACAAAGAGATGATGGGTTCCATTAAGGTTGATGATTGTCTTTAAATTTTAGCAAACTTTTGGCATCTGTCACATTTCTAAACTAATTCTATTGCTTCTCTCTTCATTTTGGGTTAATAATACCTTAAATGAATAGCTTTTAAGGGTAGAGTACCAAATGGCTTCCATATATTCCTTCATGTAACTTTTATAATACATAGTTAACTTTTTCTAGTCAAAGGCACTTGAGTGTTAGTAAGTCAAGGTTATGCTTATACAGTTGTTCATTATTGATGAAGAAGTGAGATGCTTGCCTCTGTACCTTTTATGCATCATTCTTTTCCTCAAGTAACTTACCCTTTTCGAGATAAGCTAGGATACAAGTGATCCAAGAATCCATTTATTTGATTAGCAATACTTCCCCTTCTTCTATGCATAGTATTTCAATTAACTCTTGAATGGCCATGTGGTTATTGACTGCCACTTTGGCACTAGTTAGCTTTGTCAAAGTATCCATGTTTTCATTTTTCAATCAAGCTATCTTCAATAACTATGATAGCTTCACCTTAATCTTCTTTATGATCTTGTTATTTACATAAAACTTCATATTCCTCCCTATCTGGTTGGCAAATATCTTGTCCATCATGAGTTAATATGACAGTCCAACATTTTTAAGTTTGAACAACATTACTTTATAATAAAAGATTCCTTAATCAATTATGAAGGCACCTTTGTATTCATTATCATGATGCATTCTTATTTAATTGTATCTTGAAAAGCCATCATTGAAAGTGAGGATTTTGAAACTTAAGGAATTGTTGACTAACTAATCTATATTGGACAAAGGTTAAGAATCCTTTGGATAAGTTTTGTTCAAGTTTGTATAGCCTACGTACATTCTCTAGGCAACATTTGCCTTCTTAACCAAAACTACATTTGCTAGCCAAGTAGTGTGAAGAACTTCTCTAAAAAAAACCCTGCTTCTTGCAATTTCTTTGCTTCCTCTTTTATCATTGCATGTCTTTCCTTCCTCTTTTTTCTTTTCTTTTACTCACTAGCCTACTATAGAAAGTCTATAGCAAGCTATTAATAGATAAATATTAGGTATGTCAGTTAGGGAATATGCGAACACTATACTATTGTCCTTCAGTAGTTTAGTTAATATACATTTGTCTCACGTTTCCAACTTTGCACTTATTTTTATTATTCTTTTGTCATTGTCTTTGAACAATTTGACTTCTTCAAGTTTGGCTTTTGGTTTTAGCCTTCCTAAGTTATTTGATTGGATGTCCAGAAGGGTAGAATTAATCATCTAACAATCTTTTAATGAACTTTCTCTCCTTACTAACCCTAAATCAACCTTTTTTCCCTTCAAGCTAACCATGTAACATTAACACACTATTTTCTAATCGCTTCTTACATGCCTAATGCTACTTAGAGTGTTAAATTTCATTAGTAAGTGTGGCATGGAGACAATAGCTCCCACTAAGTTTAAGGATAACCAACCTAGGATGGCATTATATGCACTATATGGAGCTAAAACTACTAGAAAGTCTACCTCAATGTCTTTCACTCTGGGATTAGAGCCAAGAGTAACTCTTAACATTATTGTTCCATTGACTTTTACTTGACTTCTTATAAACCTAATGAGTATTCTATTGTAAGGTTTGTACATATCTTTCGAGATTTCCATGTTTTCTACTATTTTTAAGTATAAGAAATTTCTCAAGATTCTTTGGTTGATCAAGATTCATTTCATAAAGATATTTATCAACTATTGCTGCAATGACTATTGGATCATCATGGTCTCAGTTGATGTTTCTAAGTATTCTTTTATGAAATTGATTAACTTGAACTCTTCTTTGTGATGTTCTTGTTTGATTATAAAGATCTGCCTCATGTGCCATTTTCTCGCTCTATTTAAATTGCGTTCTTTTACAAACTTTCTTGCTATTGTTTCCATAACTTGTATTAATTTTTTGTCATTCACACAACTATGTTCTAAGCAATTTTCCTTGTTCGTTAATTTGTCTTCTTGCTCTTTTTGACATTGGTCATTTGTCTTGTATTTTTAATACTTTAAAGATATCCTTTCTTGCTTAAGTTTTTCATTTTATCCTTCAATGTAAACATAATCATTTGTGTCATGATCATAATCTTTGTGGAATCTGCAATATTTAGTTTGATTGGCTGGCAAATGCTTTCTTTTCTTAGGTGTTGAAAACTTTATTAACTCAGTTGCCTTCACATTATGCTCTATTTTAACTAAAAGAGCAAATAAAGGTCTATAATTATTGAATCTTCCTTATGAGGCTATGTGATTGTGATTTTATGGTCTCATATTCCACTTAATGTATGCTTACACTCATATTCACATTGCACACTATTTTCATTAGAGGAACAGATAAAAGTTCATAATTATTGAATCTTTCCTATAGGATCATGTGATTGTGATCTCGTGGCCTCATATTTCTACTCGATTTATGCTTTCACTCAATCATGCTATTGTTTGTTTAAGTCTTGCTCTTTAGTATTAATGAATTTCTTCGCTCAAGATAACAATTTTTTAAGGATAGGAGCACGTTATTTGGCCACTAACAAGGTGAAGTGCCTTGGTTGTAAACTAGTTATTATTTGATGAATAGCCATACTTTCTTTGAGGTTCTTGATCTCTAATGCTAATGAATTGAATTGAGCAAAATATTCTTATACAGTTTCCCATTGTCCTTGTTGAAACTTTACCAAGGTTATAGATGTTTTCTTAAGTAGTTAACTAATTGCAAAGTGTGCTTAGAATGCCTTAGCAAGTTGCTTGAAATTTAAAATTGATTAGCTCGACAATAAGCTGAACATCATAATTTAATTTTTTAGAAAGTGACGAAAAATGCATGACACATGATAGATTTAGGTGCATTAAATAATAACATGGAAGTTTGGAATGCTTTTAAGTGTTCTAAAGGATCCATGGTGCCATCATATGCATTCAAATGTGTTAGTAATTTGAATTAGGTAGGTAGGGGTATGGTTATGATATCTATTGTAAAAAAGTGGCCATTTCTTAATAAAGGCAAGAAATTTTAGGAAAATCGATGAGAGTTTTAGCTAATGGAGGGAAAAAATGGATCATATTCCTTATGCTAAAAGGATTAGTGAAAAGGGTGCTTGCAAATGTTCATAATATCTAGGTTTGGAGGTGGGAAGGGGAGAGATGTTGTGCCATTTAAAAAAGGTGGAACATTAACCATTTATGATAAAAGAATCTATTTAGTCTTTGGTGGTAAAGGTGGTGGTGGGAAAGGCTCAGGATGTGATAATAGGGTTAGTTATTAGGTAGTATATTTGTGTTTACTAAATTCCATAAATTATCCAAAGGGATTGGTGACTTGAGTGAAATGATATTAATGGATTACGGTAGGATGTTCATTTGGTGTGGTTGAGTTATGTGGTAATGGTCATTCGATCAATGTAAAGTGTCCTTTCTATATGTAATTGGCAAATTTGCCTTATTGGGGCATCCCATTCATCTTCCACAACTTCTCTGTGAGCTTTCCTATCCATAAATGCTTCATAAGCTTCTAAGGTTTAATTCTGATGATATGTTAGGAAGTGCAAATCAAGCCAATGAGACCATTGAGATGTGTTTAACTTTTAGAGTGGCAGGGTTTCTCATTATTGTGAAACCTAAAGTGAGAATGATTGCTATAAGACATTATGGCTAGATAAGCCATGGACAATGCCAAGTGATAATTCTTGAAATTCTCGATCCTTTAAGGGTGGTTGAACTGAGTTGATAACTAGCATAAGATAGATGTACATGATGAAAAAGAGGTTTATTAAGCATACTTCGATAATTAAGTCAATATGTAAGCAGGTTAATGAAGTAGGAAAAAATGTCTTGGTTCTCATAACATACTTAAGGTCTTTTATAGGACTTGAGGCATTTACGAGGGTGCTAGGATTTGGGCTAATATCAAGTTCCTATTGATTGAGTTTATGATTATGCCAAATGGCTAGTATCAAAGCTTAAAGTTAAGTTAACAAGATTAGTGTCCTAGTCGTTGCTGGCTAGGCTAACAATATTTAAGACCAGATAGGTTCCTTCATTGAGATCTTGTCTAGAAAACCTCTTCCAATCGAAATAATTACTAGTTCAATCGAGTTTAGTCCATTTGGCTAGTTTGGTATATATATATATATATATATATATATATATATATATATATATATATATATATATATATATATTAATCGACATGAATGTAAGTCTAAAAGACACATACCAAATTCTCACCATCTAATAGTTATAAAGAAAGTAGTTTAAAAGTAGAATCACCCTTTAACAAAGAGAGAGAATAAGTATACTACAAATTTATTAACTCTTTCTTTTTGACAATAATTTCTTTATGTCATTTTTTAATGAAAAATACTATCTCTGTTTCTTTATAAAAATTGAAGATTCTTTATTAACAAATCATTTTCTTATTTTTTTTAAAAAAATATATTGTATAAAATATATTTATTAAGATGAAAAGTAAAAGCAGCATCATTATCAATTTGAGATGAGATCATTTGATAATGTTACTTAAATTTTTAAATTTTGAATTATTTTTATTTTTTATTTAAATCAAATTTTTTGTTATTAATAAATAATTTTTCAATTTTACATAAGTAATAAAGTTTTCTATGATACAAAATAGTATTTTACAACATCATTTGGTTTTACTTAAAACTATCTAATTCAATATTACCATGATCAAATACTATACATATAACATTTCAATTGTTTTGCTTATTCAAGCCCAACTTTATAGCATTTACAAAAAATGAGTTTGATTTCAACACAAATAAATTCTCCTTTTACCTCACATATACAAATAATTTTGTTTAATTTAGTATTTAATAAAAATAAAATATAAATTTTGATATAAAAAAAATTTATTTAGATATAATAATTATCTTTCCAAACACATCCTTAAAATGTCACTTCACTAATCCCATCCCATGCATCATGTACGTAGTATTAGTTACGCGATGCAAGTTCACTACCAATATTTTACAATTTTGAAAAACTATTTATTAATGATAGGAAAATGATTTTTGTTAAAAAAAAGGAATTCACTGAGTATTAAAATTTAAGTAACATTATCAAAATGATCCCTTTTTAAATTAATAATGATGCCATTTTTTCTTTTCATCTTAATAAATATATTTCATGTCATATATTTTTTTAAAAAAAATGAAGAAAATGATTTGTTAATAAAAAGTTTTAAATTTTAATAAAGAAATAGAGATAACATTTTTCTAAAAAAAATGAAATTAAAAAATTATTATAAGAAAGAGAAAGTTAATAAATATACATTGCGCTTGTTCTCTCTTTCATTAAAGGGGGATTTTACTTTTAAAATGCTTTCTTTATAACCACTAGATGAAGTTGGAATCAATAATAGGGATTTAGTGTAAGAATTTTAAACTGCTTTCTTTATAACCATTAGATGAAGTTGGAATCAATAATGGGGATTTAGTGTAAGAATTTTAAACTTACATCGACATCAATTAATCCTGTCCTAGGTATATATATGAGGATTACTACATCCATATGTAGATGTTGGTGACAAATACTTCCTTGTTGAGCTAAAAGAACTTGTACCATTTGTTTATCAGTTTTGAACCAATCAGCCTGATGGAGGTATAGCCAATCAACACACATAAGCTTGTAATCCTTCATTAGGTGTATTATATTGAATGCAACTTTAGCTTTGAATAGTACAAACCGAATGGTACTAGAAGTAGTTAGCAGTTACTATAGTTGCAAAGCAGTTATTTTGGTGGGCCACTTGCACTCAACAAAAAGATTAAATTACCCTTAATTAAATTAATATATGACAACTATACTCTAGGAAATTCGTTCACTATAAATATTAATATTTATACCAAGTACGCTCTCTAAGTTCACTTTTTCACATATGTAATACCCTAAATAGAGCAAGAAAGTTTAAGAAATAGTTTTAACTAAAAACCTTCCTAAATAGAAACTCGATAAGGTAATTAAGAGAAGTTCACATAGACCCTAAAGATAATTTGGAGGCACATCTAGCTAAAATTGTTGTAGAAATTATATTAGGCACTAGTATGGGTCAAAATATAATTAGAAACCCAAAACTAAGTTTGGAAAAATTATATAAAGGCCTAATAGAAAATTAAGGGCCGATAACTTAAAAACCTAGAGATTTAGACCAAATTTGAAAAAAAAAATCATTGGTTAATTTAGGTTGGGTTAGTTTAACCTTTTTAAGCCTAAATTTGATTTCAAAAACTAGAAAAACAAGCCCTAAATAGAGCCTAAATTTATGGAAGAAGCTAATGGCAAATTTGATGAACAAGTAAAAAATTAAGGGTATTTATTAGTATGTGTCTCTAGACATTATATTTAGCTAAATTTTAGTAGTTTTAAAGATATTATCTTTTGGTTTTTATGCTCTAAAAATTGTGCAAGTATGTGACTTTTATCATTAAAATTTTTCTAAAAAAATACAAAAAGGATGGCTTATGAATGAAGCCTTAGAATTAGGATTTATAAAATGATTTTGGGGGTATTTTTGTATAAATTTTTCTATTTTTATTCAACCAAAACTAAGTGCCCTCCTAGGGTTTTTTACTAGAGTTTTCAATTTTTCAATAGTTCCTAAGAGATTCTCCAAGTGGTTCCATCCAATTCTTATAAGGTAATCTAGGTTCTCCTTTATTTTCTTCAAGTTTCCATGGTAATTTTCTTTTCAAAATTTTTAAAACTTGATTTATTTTAGTAAAGTTCCTACTTTTAAAGGTTTTGAAAAGTTAGAGAATCAAGAATTTAAGGTGATAGCAACTATCCTTTGTTTTATTGGATTTTCTCATGAAAGATGAAGAATTTGATGATATTTGCCATTATGGATGTTAAATTAAGTTATGGTGATGTATGATTTGATTTTGGTACTATATAAATGTTAAAATGTTGATATGATGTTGCTATTCTAGTGTTAAGATAGGCAAGATAGATGACAATAGGATTATATTGAGATTAGAAACAAAACTATCAAAAAAGGGTTAATGGTGTGTTTCTATTTCTCTTTGAAATCAAGGGTTATACATTGTTAAAACTTCAATTTTTGGTATATTAATGTTACAAATAGTGTTGGAATAGGTATGGAAAGAATTGAAATTTTTTGGAAAATTTTAGAGTTATGAAAAGTAAAGTTATATATACTTTGGTTATAAGAACTCAAAATGGAATTTTGGATCCTATATTTTGGAGGTTGGTGTTGTTTTTGCAAACATTTAATTGGGAAAAATTAAAGTAATAAATATTCCTTGATTATCTAAATGTTAGCAAGCTTCCATAAAAATTTGATGATAATTAAAATTGATTTGGATGTCAAGAAAGCTTTTTTTTTCACAACAATTGCAAAACTACCTAGAAATAGGTAACTCTGTGTTTTTGATTGGGTATGAACTACACTAATATAGTATTTTTGTGAAATAATTGAATTTTTTTTCAACATTTAACATGTTAGGGATGTTGTATAAAAATTTAGTAATAATCAGAAGTGATTTGAATATTGAAAAAAGGCTTTTATTGGCTGTGTCTTTATTGAATTTCGTAATTTTAATATTATGTGAACAATACTCAAAGGTAAGTAATCTATAAGAAAATTGATTTTTTATGTGTGGTAATGTATTATAAGCATTAGACAAAATTTTGGTAAGAATTTGAATTAATTTGAGAGCTTAAGAGGTATTAAACCATGGTAGTATTCACATTACCTAACATGTATAGTGTTCGATACTTTTTTTTAAATAATATTGCAAGTGATTGAAAATTTTGATGCAATTGATAACGCTTGAGTTATAAATTGCTAGCTATTCAAAAGAATTATCTGTTATTATTATCTAAAATGGAAAGGTTGTATATCAACCTTGAATATATTGTCATATAATGATGAAATGTAAATGCCTATGAGAATAGCAAGATTCCATGGTATAGTTAGTATTCTTATCATACCCAATGAAATTAAAACGAGTAATTAATGCTACAATCAGCATCTTATTATTACTCATTCTATACATGATTTAGGAGGGGATTTACATCCTTCACAAAGAAGGAGAATAATGGTAAGAGTTGGAGGAATAAGGTTAATGGCCTTATATTTAGGGTTGAAGGAGATAAGGCTAGACTAAAGATATAAGGAGAAATTTATATACCAATTATTATCATTCACTTTAATAAATGTTTTAACCATGATACATAAGAATTTTAAACAAACAATATTTTATACTATTATATAACTGATTTATAATGGTGAAAATTCTCTAAAAAGGAGAAAAATAGCCATTTACTGAGTATTTACTCTTATTTTGTTAAATTTTCATTTATAGATATAGAACATAGATCCTCAAAAGATGACTAACTCCTATACTAGAACCTTCCTTTCACCTTGGGATACTTTTCATATAATATTTTATTATAAACAACAAGTATTTTCAGTGGGACCCTCTGTAGACTATACTATAAAGCTTAGGAAAATAAATTTTAAGTCTAATCCATTTATAGTCAATCTTATTCAACAAACCCACTCATTAAAGGCATATCTAGTCGTTCTAGTTCAATCATTATGCCAACATCTTCCTCCTCATCTATAGAGTCAAACCCTGAGGTAGATAGTAAAAGGAAACAAGATGGTTCTAATTAAAGGTTCTTCTTTTGATAATTTTTGGGTGTGTAAATTTATGTTTTCAAATCATGAACTCTTGTATAAATATTTTTAGTATATGTAAACTATGTTTTGAATTTCTTATGCATGTGTAATTAGTATCGTTTCCTATAAACATTTACTTATGTTCTTAATAAAGTTAAGAAAATAGATAAATCAAAAGTATCTTAAAGGCTTATAAGGACAATTAGCTAGTATATTAATACTATTCAAGTACCTTTATGCTAGTCATAGTACCTAACAATCATGTCATGATAACATACTTACTATATTCTCTTATTGCTCTCTCACTAACTTGAGCTTTGGAGCACCAAAACAGGATTCCCAAACCTTATTCTTAGCTTACTTACAGATGACTAAGAAAGTTTTTATTATATTCTTCATCTCCTACCTCACTATTACTACTCTAAAAGGAAACATCATATATATATTCTTATATTTATATGTGGAGGTTGACAATTGATAAATACCAAATTGGTTGATTGAACTAAACCTGGTTAGACTAATATTTATCCCAATCGGACAAGTCTTCTAAACAAAATCTCAATGAAGGAATATGTCCCTCCTTTAAATCTTGCTAGCCTAGTTAGCGATGATTAGGATACCAATCATATTAGCTTAACTTAAGCCTCGATACTAGCCATTAGGCATAATTATAAACTCAATTAGCAGGAACCTAAGATTAGCATAAATCCTAATATCCTCATGACTGCCTTAAATCTTATAAAAGACCTCAAGTTTGTCATCACAACCAAGATACTATTTTTTATTCCATTAGGCTACTTACATACTAGCTTTGGCATCGAAGAATGCTTGGCAGGCCTTTCTCCACTATGTACATTGGACCTTTGTTCCCTTTGTAGGCTGCTGGCTTAGTTCAACCACCCTTAAAGGATTAGACATTTCTAGAATTATCACTTAGCTCTATCTATGGTTTACTTGGCCACAATGTCTTGTAGCAATCATTCTCACTCTAGTTTCGCACCATTAAGGCACTTTCCCACTCTTGAAGTCAAAGCACATCTAGACGATCTTATTGATATGATTTGTACTCCCTAGCACATCATCAAGATTAAACCTTAGAAGCTTATAAAGCATTCATGGATGAGAAAGCTCATAAAGAAGTTATGGAACATGAATGTGATGCTTTAGTAAAGCAAATTCACCAATTATAGTAAGAAATGGACACTTTACATTGTTCAATTGACAATCACCACACAACTCAACTGCACCAAATAAACATCTTACCCCAATCCATCAATATTATACCACTTATACCACCTTTCCTCTCAGATAATTTGTGGAATGTTATAATGTACAACCTATGGCAAGTAAATGCATTATATCATATCCTAAATCATTCCTACCATCACCTCTACCACCAAAGACTAGATACATTCATTTATCATAATCGATTAATTTCTCACCTTCTATAAATGGCATGACACCTTTCTTATTCTCAACTTTAAACACATACACTATGAACATTTGCAAGCACCCTTTCCACCGATCCCTTTGTCATGAGGAATATGACTTGCTTTTTCCCTCCATTAGCTACAATTCTCATCTATTTTTCTTAAATTTCTTACTTTTGATTGGAGACAACCACCCTTTTAGGACATATATCATGACTACACCTCTCCCTCCCAAATTAACTTACTAACACATTTGGATGCATATGATGGCATAATAGATCCTTTAAAATACATAGAATCATTTTGAGTTCCACTATTATCTAATGCACTCGACACTATCATGTGTTATGCATTTTCCACCACTTATTGAAAAGTCGGATTGCAATGGTTCACCTTATTGTCAAGCTGATCAATTTCAAATTTCAAGCAAATTGCTAAGGCATCCCAAGCACATTTCAAGTAATTTGATGGAATTGACTTCCCTTGTTCTTGGTTAAAGGAGAATAGGAAAAAGAAAATATAGAGAGAGTGGGCAAGAAGAGTTAGGGATTTGAAGAAAAATGAAGAATGAAGAAAGGCCTAAAATTTTTAAGGGAAAAAGGGAAATAAAGGTAGAGGCTTTTTTGAAGATATGCCCTAAATCTCCTTCATAGCCATATTCTCAATCTAAACACTTATAACTTTTAAACATTTTATTTTATCTTTTTTTCCTCAACCAATTTATATAAATTTCTCATCTCAAGTCAATTCAAACAATTAATTATTATTTACATCAAATTTCATCCCATATTTTCTTATGTTTATTTTATTATTTCCACAAAGATTAATTTAGAAAATATTTTAAATTGTAGAGGCTTATAACACATATTCTCAATTTTGATAAGCTTTTTAAATCTTTTTGCCCTTAATTTCTCTTATTCTCTTTCTACTTAATAAAAGTTAAAATTATCTATTCTATATCACCATTTCAAAACCTAGTTTTTTTGTTTTGTCTTTCTAATCCATTCTTATCAATTATTCCTTAACATTTTCTTCAAAAAAATCTTCCTCTAAAAACAAATACTATAACTTCATTGAGAAATAATATGACCCCCCATTGACTTGCAATCCCTATCTTTAAAAGTGCATAGATTGCATTAGAATTCTACAATAAAAACCCTTAGTGGAGTTAAATGAGGTGGTATATGAAAGTTACACAAGGCTTTTTAATGCTAATTTGGAATCATTAAGAATAAACACTATATTAAAGGTTTTTACAAGGATAAGGTACACTTCATCATTGCTAAAAAATTGAACAAGATAATCGATGTTCATGATGAAAAAGAGTTGGTGACTCAAAATGTCACACCCCACAATTTAGAATATGACTAGCTTAAATCATTCTAATGGTGAGCTGAGAACCTATAAACCATTATTTTTTTTCTTAGCTCTTTATATGTGTTTTCATTTGAAAATGATTAAAAAAAAGAACCTATGAACAATCTTTTTTCCTTAATTTCTTTTATGTGTTTGAAAATGATGAAATAAAACATATTTCCATGAATTTTTAAATTAATATAAATGTTTATCTAAAACCTTTAATACAAGCTTAAAAAACTAAAAAACATGACTCTACTTTTCCTAGATTAGCTTGGTTAGGTATTGGATGTCATCAAATATTTAAGTCCATGGCCATATGCTTATTTCATGCAAGCATATACAATATATGAGAGTGCACTGTCTATAGCTTTTCATTCATACTTTCAAGTGAAATATAAAATAAAATGAGTAACCACCACTTAACAAACAGAAACCCACTTAACTTTAGGTGGAAAGTACACTTCAATTATACATGTAATATACAAATACCATACATTGTAATCCTCATATAAAATATTTTATTTTCATATAGCTCATTTGAAAACCGTGTTATCATTAACTATCATTCTTTACAAATCATTCTCATTATCATTACATGTGATTTGAAAACCTAATTGGTAATAAAGTTTATCATATCATCCACACACTAGATTAGTAACCAAGGGGTACTTGTAATGTTCTTAATTTACCTTCCGTTATGTAATCGATAAACTCAAGATAAAATGATATGGCACACATAAAAACCTTCCTATATTAACTTGCTTATTAGCCATGCATGCACTAATTGGTTCTTATTGCTATGCTTTTGGGCAAATCATGTCATGTCGCATACATGCCTCATGTTATCATGTCATTTGTATTTGTACATTCTAAATGTCCTTAAGTTTACCAAACTACTCCAAACACATTCACCTCTCAAATGATGAAATGACTATCTTGACCTTTGCATTTAAAATGATCATTTTGCCTTTCATGTCAAAACGATAATTGTGCCCCTAATCCTTGAAGTTAAATTTTCTTATGCATCATGTCTTATTCTCTTTCCTTAAGTTAATTATGTTATTTTTTCCTTTCATTTCCTATTCTAACATTTTTATCTTATATTCAAAAGGATTAAATTACCTTTAGCCCATTTAAATCATACAAATGTTGCAAATAAGCACTTCGTATTATTTATTCCATCTATTATTTATTTATCTTTTTATTAATGATTTATTCCTAATAATAAAAATATTTGGCTAATTATATATCTATATATATAATTCTATGGTTACATTACTTTATTATATCTTGTGATTTCACTTAATTTTTAATTATATTTTTATAGTTTAAAAGTTTTGAATTGCATTCTTATAATTATTTTTATTTTTAATTGGATACTTCATGCTATTTTACTATTTGATTTTGCAATCAATTTACATAAGTGGAAACAATTGAATAGTGATTAGTGGAGTGAAAGATAAATAAACTATTATTTCCCTTTAAAAATAAATTTTTTCATAACATGCCCTTTTTTCCTACATTATTTGTCATTTAAATAGAAAAAAATACTATTAAAGCCCTAAATTATTGATAATTAAACCATGTCAAAAAAGCATCAACCATATAAATAGATTCAATTCAAAACTTTTAAATTGTTAAGATATAATTGGAAATTGAGTGAAACTAAATGGAATAATAGAGTAATTTAACCTAATTTAAAATAAAGCCAATTAAGTAGAAATCCAATTCACTTTTGGAGAAGAGTGTTCTACCCAAGCTAAAACTTTGCTCGAGGCTCTGAAGAAGCCCCACTAGAAAACAAAAAGAAGAAAGTTAAGATTAAACAAAAAGAATTAAGATAATTAAACCCTTGGCCAAAAATATTGCCTTTAGTCCACACCAAAACAAGGTCTAAACCATAACACCCTCTTGTGGGCACTATTCTTTTTCAAAGTTGTGCTCTTGGGCACTGTCTAGTTAACAAATAAGATCATGACTTATGTTTTAGGGCTTCTTAACCTTTTATAGGTATACTTTAAGGATCAGACAACCAACTCAACATTTTATGGCAATTCTTTTTGCCATATTTCCAACCCACTACAAAATGTGGAATTCTTGTAAAGCACCATAACTCTCACATTTAAAGTCTAATTTAGTAATCTACCTATTATTGAAAAGGTTTTTTAGTATACTTTTTAATAAAACTATTTCATGCTCAAAACCTAAATGTTTCAAAGATTAAAATAGAAATGTTTCAAAAAGACTATTTTATTGCCTTAATCTTTGTCTAATCAACTAAGGTTCCTATGATTATTTATGATGACTTAATTTTTTTTTACCATCATAACTGATGTAAAGATATCAGCTAAATATCTTTATAGGCCTTTTTTTTAAAGTAAATCAACTTTCCACATTTGATTATTTAAAAAAAATGCGTAATGTAAAAACACAAAGTTAAATTTTTTTAAAAAGAATATTTTTACCTTTCCCTTTCTTTCTGAAGGAATTTTTGAAAAAAGATTTATAGTAACTTCTTATAGAGTCAAAATCCAACATAAACAGAATAAGTTTTCCATTTTTATGAGGAAATAAATGAAACATAATGACCTCAAAAAAATTAAGGAATACTCAATGAAATATCTATTTATTAGAAAGTCATTACTTCCAACAGATATTTAAATGAATAGTTTTTTAGGAAACTATTTCCAAAAGAGATGATTTGTCAAGTAAGATTATAGAGAATCAAAAAGCATACTTATGAAACTTGTCTATTTTTCTTGAGAATATTTGTCAAAAAAGCAAGAAAATATTTTTTTTGAAGAAAACTTTTTAAATATAAGATAATGAATTTACTTCAAAGGTTCAAATTATGAAATGAACAAAATAGAATTTCAGATGTTCAAATCATGAAACAAACATAATGGGATAGGATCAAGTTAGAAGAACTAAAAAAATCAAAAGATTTTATTCTCATTTAAAATACTTTAGAGATAATATCAAATTTAGGGAACATATTACAATTAGTTTTGGTTTAAAGCTTAATGGATATCATTTGAGGAAATACTTAGAAAAACACTTAAAAAAGATTCTTTAGAAAAGATTCATATTTATCTTTGATAGAAATGGAAACCATTTTTCCTTTGGAGAGAAATTGTTCAGCCAACTCATTATTCATCACAAAATCATTTTATAGCAAACATGAGGTAATCAAAATGATATTAGAAACTATACATGTAAAAGATAAACAACATATAATTATATTAATTATATGAAAAGTTACATAGGCTACGTAGTAACCCAATTGGTAAAGTCTTAAAATAATTATATAAAAAAAGATACTCAAATCATAATTATATAGCAAAAAGTTTTAAAATATAAAATTAAAAATAAATCAATATGATAGTTATCAATCTAGACTAATTGTTAGCTATATTTATTCTAGAATAAAAAATCTCAAGGTTGGGGAGAGTAGTGGCAATTCCTTAAGAATTGCTTTTATTGCTACGACTATCGTGGGATCTAATGCTATTATAGAACTTAAACTTATACCAGCTAGATCTAATTTCCTCTAGGTGTCATCATATGCTTAGAGATGTCAATAGGTGCCATTTGAAACTAGAGCATCCAAAAAGTATATCTACAAGTAAAATTAATAATTGTCACACAAGTTTTCTAATTAGTTTTAATCAAGAAAATCATTAATAAACAAGACATATATTAAAACCTTTTCTTATTAAAAAAATATTTCACATTAGTATTTCTATATTCTTCACAATATGATTTAATCTCATAGATTAACTATAAGCATAATATAACCATTGAATTAACAATTATATGACAAGGTGGCATAAAAGGATTTTTCTTTGTTACTCTGAACTAACCATAACTTTGTGTATCCTATGCTTATCTTGTTCCATTTACCCCATATCATTTTGCATGACTTTGAATACAAGGCATTGGGTCATCCCATCATCTCTACAAGGTCTCATATCATATATCATAATAAATTATCACATCATCACACAAGCATTTAAGCTTTAAAACCATATAGGCATGGCATATAGCATTCACTAATCTAGTTTTGACATAGGGCACTCACTAGCCCACTTTCTTTTTTACATCGAGCATTCTTCAGTCCATATGGTATACAATAAGGTAAGGTTAAAATGTCATCCTTTAACCATAACTAAAGTATAACAAAAGTATAATCTAGTACAAAAAATTTTATAATTATCTCATCATTTTTTTTGTTGATTGCAAGACATATCAATGCTTCCATTTTGTATGCTAGATTACTATGCTACTTTTAAAAGCTTAATGTTATGGAGCTTCAACCATAAACACATTAGTGCATATACAATTCACATATTAATTCATGCCATTTTCCATGAATTAATCATATAATAGGCTTATGGCTTAACTATGTAGCTTTTGGAGCAATGTCCATACTTTTCATAGAATGCTTTCAAGCCAATTACTATGCATAATAATGCATTATCAATCAATCAATCTAAAATTGATATAGCATTTAGTTTTTGCAAATAAAAATTAAGGATTCATAACTTAGATTTTCCAAGTTCTACAACTTTTAATTTTGAGCAATTTTAATCCTTTGCTTTGTATATCATTCTAAAAAGTAAGAAAAATTATTTTTCTTCACTAATTCAAGAAAAATTAGATGTTGTCCAGCAATAATAAAACTACACAAAACTACCATTTACTAGCAACAACAAATTAAGAAAACAAGTTCCTAACTCACTAGGTTTCAATAAGCATCCTTATCTTGAAAATTTCAATTAAAATATCAAACTTAATAAATCTTCCCAAAATTTCCATACTTTATAATTAGTTTTCAAATATCATTTTTGAACTTTTTCCTAGCTTAAAACAAGCCACATAAGTTACCTTTATATCCAATTATCAAAAGTGCCCAAAATATGCATTTTTAACTTTAAAATTCTTTTAAAAATATCAAAATTTAGTGAAATTTTGTATAAAAATTCAAAATTATTATATACAAGTAAAATAACAATTTTCAATCATTTTTAATCATAAACAAATTCTAAAAGTCACCCAAAATAATTATCATTTCAAACAGTTTGGAAGAAAACTCTACTACTTGAAAACAATAATTTTGAAAATAATTTTTCTACACTATTCCATAAACTTTCAAACATGTGTTTTAAATATATTCTTACTACATATTCTTTACACAAATGTTTAGAAACATTTTCCAAATAATTTAGAATATAGTGTAGCAAGTTTTTCACAAAAACAAAATTTTTCTAAAGAAAGCAATAAGAAACCTAAAAGCTTATAAAACTTGATTCAAATGGTTTTTACTTTGAAAACCTTTGATGTAACTATTTAAAATATTCATCTATAGGTGTAGTTTAGTGTTCACTTAATTTTTTTCATGAGAAGCAAAAATTTTCCTCATGAAAGCAATAGGAAACTTGAGAGTCTTCTTAAGCAAAATCCAATCATTTATGTTTTAAAACTTGATATTCAAGTATCTTATTAACACCAGATTAATTGAAAATATAATGTAACAACTTCTATGGTATAAAAATAGAATTTTTGCTTTTTTAAGGACAAGAACCCAAAAATTTCTTCTTGTTTTCTTATTTAATTTTTCTTCTATTTTCATATAAACCATGTTTCTTAAACTTCACTATTTTAAAGAAATCATCTTTAAAATTAATTTTTTCATCCTTTTATCATAGAACTTTTGAAGAAAATTTTTCAAACTAATCTACTATGATACTTATGGCTTCAACACATCATCAACCACAGAACACAAATATAACAAATAATCCACTATGATTAATCATGGCTTCAACACACCATTAATCATATAAACAAATATATATCTCATATATAATAATCTTCTTAAAAGAAAGCCACAAAGAAAAAGAGTAGATCACTCACTCAAGAAAGCTTGAGAAACTTGATTCTTCTCACCTAAAATTTAAAGTGTAGTATTTAAAAATAACATAAAGCTAGTGAAGAATCTAAAAAAAAACTAAGAAAAGATGATGAATTCATAAAGATTTATAAGCTTTTAACTTCATTAGAAGATTAATAGAGCTTCTATCTTTAATCAACTCTCAAGAATACTCAAGAAACTAGTAGAATTTCTCTAAAGAATAGTTAGAACATTCAAGAACTCAATTTCTCTCTTTTCTTCACTCTTTAGTCATGCATGCTTGTTGGTGTAGGAGGAATTGAATAGTGCTAGCCTATTTATAGAAGAAATTTGGGTGGGCTTCAAGTAATGACATCATGCTTTCATCATCAAGATGATATCAACTTGCTTGCCTAAGGCTTGCATCATCCAAGAATATTTCATATTCTTTCTTTTTGCCTAAATTTTGCTATTAAATCCTTCTTCAGTTCTTTAATTGTTAATAAATCCCAAATTTATTATAAATTACTCTAGTATCCCAAAATTAAGTCTATTACCCTAAGGACTTTAAATTATGCTAAATTCCTTATTCCTCACTTATGTAATGATCCATTCCTTTAAAATGTGTCCAAAATTTCATTTTTGCCACCTTGGTTCAATTTTATGATGTTCTTAGGTAAAAACAATAATTTATTGTAAAATTCTATCAACCTTGAATCTTAAATGCCTTTAATTTCTTCAAATTTCCTCAAATAACTCTTAATTGATTTTCTATCTACTAACACTATTAAATATTCTAATGGCAAGAATAAGTAATTTTGATAATTACCTATTAACAGTTATTATCTGACTTAATTCTCTCTATTTCTAACTACTGGATGTTTACTAGGTGTTAGACTAACCTATTAGGATACTACAAATTCTCCCTTTTTAAACAATTTGTCCTTAAATTGTACAAATCAAAATTAAGCATGCTATCTCTAACAATTCCAGACCTACATGTCAATCTTTCATCATGACATCATTCTTAATCAATTATTTCAATGAATCATAAAAATTTTATAAGTGGTTAAGTAAGTATAAGAGTGGCTTTTTTTCCTTCTATTAGCCATGAGCTATGTTGAAAATCCATTGCTTTTACTGTGATTTTGGCCAAATAAGTATGGGAGTAGGAAAATATTATGTTGTATAATAGAACGGTGGAGGATTTAGAACAACTTATTTCTCAAGTGGAGTTAGACATAATAGAAGAGGAATGGAGAGTGTTAAATATCATAACCCACCTTAATCATGACTGGCATAAAACTTATTAATCAGTTCCACTAACCTTATTACCTAACTAAGTAGACTTTAAATTAATAGAAATGCCTCTATTTCTTAAGGACTAAAATATGACACAAATCTTAAAATTAACAAATGGAGTTTTCTATATTTTTGAACACTTAAGAAAGTTATTTACCTAAAATTTAAACTTGTGACTTAATAGATAAATATTAATAATCATGCATGAGAATAAAAAAAAATACATCATCTATTTAAACATATTCTCAACCAACTTAATCCTAACCATCAATCTCTCTCATTATTATGCGTTGAACATCCATGGTAGTAATACAATCTGATAATTCTCCTTAATACTAAAAATATTGAAAGTAACTAAGAATGAGCTATAAAATCTTAACGAGCATATATCTACTGACATTCATTATAAAAATTTAATTAATGTATAGTGCAAGAAATTAAATTTAACTAATAGAAAAAAATTTTACTATATTTCATACCTAATTTCTTTAGCTTACATATAATTTAACTATCATATTTTTCCACCCATATTTACTTCAACAACATCTAAATAAAGAAGTGATATTACCCAAGAAGGTTTCCATACCTAACAATAAAAAATTCCATTCATGTAAATAAAGGAAAATAGTAAAATTCTTAGGACTTACTAAACCCTCGAAAACCACACATACAAAACATTAGATAATAAAATCCTAATATGAATTCCTAGGATTAAATCATCCTAAAGTTCAGAAACTAAACTTAAAAAAAAAAATGATAATCACACATGCTTCAAAATAGAGAAGAAAGGAAGTGATAAATGAGGAAAAAATCACACCATAAAAGATGTTAATCATTTGATAAATAAGAATTGATACTATAAAGGTTGAATCACCATTGATAAGTTTGAAATTATTGCTAAAACCATGAGAGGAAACCTTACAAAAAGTTTTCAAATTTTAAAAATGCCAAAAGTTATGATAATAAAAAACAATCCTCCCTATATAGGTTCCACAAGTCAAAAGGCCAACCAAATTAATCAAGCTCTCATTAGACTAATTAGGCCTAATTTATAAAGTTAATTTAAACATTATTAATTATTCAAATATAGTTGTAAAGTAATAAGCCAAACTAATATAAAGCCTAACAATATCTTAAGTAATAAAAAAAAAGGACAAATAGATAATTTAGGCATGTATGAAACTTTTAATACTTGAACACAATATTTGAGTACTATGTAGAGACATATAGGTACTTGAATATTGTATTTGATTAGTTGAAGACAAAATCAAATCCCAAGCCTAATACTTGAGTACTTATGTGTAATTAGCTAAAACTAAAATACACATAACCTAAACTCTTCCAAGCTATTCCAATTGTACCTCTTCATGCATCCAAGCTTTCCCTAATAAGCCTTTAAGTCCCTTTTTGATCTTCTTGACCTTAACTCTTATCATTATGCCCTTCAATAAGTGTTGCATTACTTGTCTTATGACAAAGTATGAAATATGCCCTCTTTAAAAACTTGTCAGCAACAACAAACATGGAATCTTTTCCATTTTTTATCTTTGGTAAACTAAGAACAAAATACATAAAAATGTTAGTCCAAGGTCTACTAGGAATAGGAGGTGGATTGTAAAGTCCATGTGGCAAAACTTTAGATTTAGCATCTTTATAAGTAATACGATTAACACAATATTTTTCAACATCATGGTTCATGCTAGATAAAAAGAAATGTTCATTCAAAATGTCCGGAGTTTTCCTAATTTAAAAATGTCCTATTAAGCCTCCTCTATGGACTTTTTTCACTAGTTCCTAAGAACTTCTAGTACATATAACTTGTTTTCTTTAATAAAAAATAATCATGCTTATAGAATTTCTCAAAGGCTATCTTTTCACAAGCTTAAAAAATAGTGAAAAATCATGATTACTCTTATACAAATCCTCAACATTTTCAAAACCTAATAATTTGAATTGCAAAGTCTAAATAAGAAGATACTTTTTAGATAATGCATTGGCAAAAATATTATCTTTACATTGCTTATGTTGTATAATATATAAAATGTTTCAATAAACTTAGTCCACCTTGCATGCCTTCTATTCATTTTTCCTTGGCCATTTAAATGCTTCAATGATTCATAATTAGTGTGGATGGAAAACTCCTTTAGCCATAGGTAGTGTTGTCAATTCCCTAAAGCCCAAACCAAAACATAGAACTCTTTATCATAATTAGGGTAATTAAGAGGCATTCCACTTATGCTTTCACTAAAATATCCAATTAGTCTTTTCTCCTAAATCAAAATAGCTTTAACACCTACACTTGAGGTATCACACTCAATTTTAAATATTTTAGTAAAATTAGGAAGAGTAAGTAAAGGTGAGGAACTAAAATTTTCTTTCAACAAATTAAAAGTCTTTTCTTGCTCTTCTACCTAATGGAGCCTTACATTCTTTTCAACTAATTCAAACGGGCAGCTAGGGTGCTAAAATCTTTCACAAATTTTCTATAAAAGCTAACTAATAAAAATTTCTTATTTCATTAGCATTCTTAGGAGTAGGCCTCTCCCTAATAGCTTTCACTTTCTCCACATTCATTTCAATTCCTTAGTTATTCATAACATAGCTTAGAAATACAATTTTATTCAAACAAAAAGATCATTTTTCCATGTTAGCACTCAATTTCTCTTCTTTTAAGACTTACAAAGCACATGTTAAATGCACAACATCCTGATTAACATTTTTGCAATATACAACAATGTTATTAAAGTAAACTACAAGAAATTTTTCAATAAAAAGACAAAACATTGTTTAACAATTTCATAAAAATACATAATGGATGAGAGAAATCAAAAAGTATAACAAGCCACTCATATAAATCATATTTTATTTTAAAAGTAATTTTCCATCCATTGCTTTTTCTTATTCTAATTTGATAATATTTTTATTTCAAATCAATTTTTAAAAAGCTATAAGACCCATGTAACTTATGAAGCATGTCATCAAGTCTAGAAATGGAATATCTATACTTTACAATGATTTTATTAATTGGTTAGTAATCAACACATATTTTCCATGACCTATCCTTCTTAAGTACTAACAAGACTAACACCACATACAAGCTCATGCTTTCTTTTCAATAGCCCATAGATATGAGGTTCTCCACTTGTGTTGGATCTTCTCACCTTTTTTAAATCAATTCTATATGTAGGATGACTTAGAATTAAATTCTTAGAATGAAATCAATATATTACTTTATCCTTCTTTTTAGTGGCAACTCCCTTGGAGCCTTCTTCAAGAATACCTCTTTAAACTTATGCAAATAGATTTTATTATTTTTGACAAAATAAGGTTTTCTTGGTTAGTGCCTATATAGGCTTCTTTGTACATAAGTACAAATATTGGACTAGAAGAATAATGAGCAGTTTGTACATCATGTACTTTTATGAATACACTTAATTTTTCATTTTTCTTGTTTTGAACACTTTCTTTCTCATATTTTCTTTCTTTCTTTTCCCTAAAACTATTTTCTTTTTCACTTTCATTCTTTTTCTCTTTTTCTTCTTTCTCTCTTTTCTTTTGTATCCTCACATTATCTTCATGAGCTTTTTATAAGGCCAAAGGCTTGAAAGTCACATTCCTTCTATCATATTTGAATTGATACTTATTAAGGACACCATCATCTATAACTTTCCTATCGAATTGCTAAAGATTACTAAGTTAAAAATGGCAAGCAAGCATAAGAACAACATAAAAAATCCCATCATAGTATTTTCTAATGAACAAAGTCACCAATACCTACTTTAACACTTCCATCTACCAACTATCATTCAAACATTGCAATTTATATAAGGTAAGATGTTATAAAGTAAGTAAACATAACTTTTCTTCCAAGATGGTGGTAGCCTCATTAGTGCAACTTCTACTATCTATGATGACATTACATATTTTACCTTTAACATTGCAACTAGTGTAAAAGATGTTTTCTCTTTATTCTTCTCTTTCTTCTTTAATTGGAACATTCAATGCTTTTTAAATTACCAAGGCATCTCCATCAAAAGGAGTTCCATTTTTTTTAACTCTTCTTATTTGAAGATATTATGGATTCTTTTACTTCTTTATCATTTATAGATTCATAGTCTCCATCTTTCAAGATCATGATTTTTTTATTGGGACATTCATTGGTAATATGCCCTAAGACATTTAAATAATTTAATTTTTGAATGTCTTTGTGGTTTTTAAAATTTTTCTTTTCCTTTGAGGATTTCGTTTTTTAATTTGGAAGAAGATTATTTCTTGTATTTGTTCCCCTTATCTTCATTTTTGTCACTCTTCTTCTCCTAAGACTTTCATGAGGAACTTGATTAGGAACTATACTTAGAGGAAACTTTTTCTTGAATTGTCTCTCCACTTTCATAGTCATATGCACCATTTTTTCCATATCTTTATAGCATTATAATTTTATCACATTAGCAATTTCCATATTCAAGCCATAGAAAAATCTAGCTATTGTAATTTCTTTGTCTTCCTCCATATTGGCTATAAATATAATAAGCTCCGTTTCCTTGTGATATTCTTCAACACTCTTTAAATCTTATGTAAAGCTTTGTAATCTTTAGCATAAATCTCTATGATAGTGGTTAGAAATGAATCTTTTCCTCATAACAAACTTCAAATCTTCCTAATTGTGAATAAGTTCAAATCCTCCTAATTGTGAATAGGCTTTTCATGGTTCTTCCAAAAGTTTATCATGAATTGATCCTATCAAATAATAATATATTTGAAATTTTCAATAACCACAAGCTTCGCCTTTTTTTTTTTAATAGTTGTGGCGATTAAAGACTAACTTCATTTTCTTTTCTCATTCTAGGTAGATATTTGGATCATTTTTTCCTTGGAATGAAAAGATCTTTATTTTAATATTGCTAAGTTTATCAATAACTTCTTCCTTTCTTCATCTATCATCTTTTCTCCTTTCATCCTTCCTCTCATTTTTTCTATCACCTCTTCTTCTCCCATCCTTCCTTTTACATTTTCCTCTCACTTCTATATAATGTATTTGAGCTTTCACTCCTTCCATCATTACCATCTCTTCCTATTTCTTCATATCTCCTATTTTTCTTTCTTTCCCTTCTTTCCTTCATTTCACCCTTAACTCTTCTAGGTCTCAAACTTATTCCCTCAAGTTATTTCTGTATGGCTTTTAATACATCCTGATTATTCATATTATCTCTTCATATTTTCCAAAAGATAAACTTAAAAGAAAAGGTTAGATAAGGAAAAGATCTCACAAGAGTATACTACTCACTAAAGTTAGAGAAACTTACCCTCAAATATCTCACACATTTTTGTCTTTTTCCACTCTTGTGATTCTCTAAGAACTAGATGACAAACTAACAAGATTTAACTAATGTAAAAATAATTTAACTTAAGAAAGAATTAGCAATCCAATGAGCAATAAGTGACCTTTGGAATTTAAAGAAAAGGAAATACAAAAGAAAAGACACAAGGATACATTCAACAATAAGGAAACAAGGCTAATGATTATAAGTACTAATGGAATAACAAAAATTGAAAAGTATGAAAGAAGCAATAAAAAAGTCAATTCAAATTGAAAAGTTTAAAGATGAAATAGAGCATACAATTTTCAACTAACCTTTTATTTCAATAACTTCTTTTTTGTTCTTCTTTTCTTTTGTATTTCTTTCACTTTAATTTTCTTTCTTTTTTTCTTTTGATTTTTAATATTCACTTTTTGATCTTTTGATCCAACTTTTTTCCTTTCATTTTTCTTGTTTTTGAGTCATTTTCTTTTTTTTTCTTTTTTTTAAAATTTTTTCTCTTTGTTGTCTATTAATTTTCTTTTGATTTGAATCCTTAAATAATTATATAATAGCCTTTCTGATTAAGTAAAATAAAGTAAAAAGGAATTATATTTAAATATCACAAGTAACAAAAAAGTACTTGGCTACTATACTCAGGTACAAAGAGTTGAAGTAACTTCTACCTTACATTACTTGGGTACTAGACTTGAGTATTGAACAATCTATTCAAGGGTATTCGAGTATCATGAAAACTAATGCTCTCTACCTTCAAATGCACTACTACTATACTTAAGTACTATACAATTTTTATGGAGTACTCAAATAGGGTACTTGGGTACTTACATTTGAACTTTAGATTTCGAACTTTTTCCAAATAGTTTTAATACAAACCTTCAACTGAATTAATTTCCAACAAAATTTAGTAAATTCAAAAATAAATTTACGTAAATTTGAGACATAAAAGCAAGGAATAATAATAGATTCAAGGATTGAACACAAGAACAAGATAAAATACAAAATCAACTAACAATCAAAAATAAAAAATGAACTACAAAATGGAATTATAAACAAACAGCATAGGAATTCAATTTTGATAAATAACAATGAACTAAACTTAAATTTAAATACAAAATCAACAAGGAACAATAAGATTAAGATAAGAACAACAGAATTAAAGATGAATTTCTCAATAAACATAACATAAAATCATATCAAAAAAATTTCAAAAATGAAGAACATAACATGAAAATCAAGAAACCTTAACTTTAAATATCAAATGATGTGAATTCTTGGGGTTAGATCATCCTAAAGTTCAAAAATCAAATCAAAAAAGAAGGATAATCATGCCAAGCCTTAGAATAAAGAAGAAAGGAAGTGATAAGTGAAAAAAAAAATCATATCATAAAGGATATTAATTCTTCAATAAATGAGAATTGATGTCACAAAAGTTAAATCATCATTAATAAGTTTGAATTTTTTGTTATAATCATGAAAGGAAACATTCACAAAGAGTTTTCATATTTCAAAATACCAAAAGTTGTGATAATGAGAAACAATCTTCCTTATATAGGTTCCACAAGTTAAAAGGTTAACTAAACTAACTGGGCTTTCATTAGACTCATTAGGACTAATTTGAAAGGCTAATGAAAATATTAGTAATTATTCAAATATAGTTGTAAATTAATGGACTAAACTAATACAAAACCCAACAATGTTTTAAGCGACAAGAAACACAAATAGATAACTTGGGCATGTATCAAACTTTTAGTATTCAAGTACAATATTTGAGTACTATATAGAAATATGTAAGTACTCAAATATTATATTTGAGTAGTTGAAGGTAAAATTGAATCTCAAGCTTAATATTCAAGTACTTATGTGTAATTAGCCAAAACTAAAATACATATAATCCAAAATCCTTCAAGCTTTTCCGATCTTATTTTTTTGTGCATCTAAGCGTTCTCCAATAAGCTTTGAAATCTTTTGTTGATTTTTTTTACCTTAACTCTTGTCATTGCACCTCCAATAAGTATAGTAAGCTCCTCTTCACTCTTGAAACTCATTAAATCCTTATATCATTTTATACTTTATATATAGTGTTAATAATACATTTACAATTCAATTATTATCACACATGCAATTACACAAAGTGTAAATAACAAATAAGAAAATATTTAAATCTCGTTGTGACTCTTAATTAGCCTTATTCTTTCATTATCATATTATAATCCTTCTAAGGCCTATTTTATCCCTTCGTAAATGGGTTCTCGAATCTAATACTAATCACAAAATCATAGCTGCCCCAATTCATAACAAAAATTATGCCTATGACATTATTTTCATCATATATCACAATCCACAATTTATTTCAACCATGCATTTCTAAATATAACCATAGATATATTATTGAGCAGCAATTCTAGGCCTTTCTTAAATGGCCACTAACTATTCATTTAATAATAATCAAGAAATTAATATAACCTCACTTGTAATGTATTAATTCAAGCAAATTTAATATCATGCCTTCACTACATAGCCTCAAAGATATTTTAACAATGACCTATAAGAAAATTATATAATACAATATACTAGTTTCACTACTAAGCATCATAATAAATTAAATAATAATAGATATATACTATCAAAGTTTTCTATGCACAAGCTTATTAGAATTTATAACTACATTTATAAAATTGTGTGTGTGTGTGTGTGTGTGTGTGTGTGTGTGTGCGCATGTAATCTGTACATTTAATAAAATAAATATAAAATTAAATAAAATGTTAATTTGAGGTAAAGTATACATTTACCTTAAGGGACTAGTTATACTTTTAAAATTAAAAATAAGACATTAGAAATACACATACAAGGATTCTTGAATCCAATACATTCAAGTATAAATACCAAAGTTTAATAATCTAAAAGAGATTACCACCACTTAAAGAAGCCATCTTAAGCTTCGTTAGTGGAGGTGATTGACATCAAAATTCAAACAAAAAAAATGAACAACTTGCTTTGTTGTTATAAAATTGTGATTGGCAGCTTCTATGGATGCTCACAACTACTGATGACAAAAAAAGGCGAACAATGATTGGAAGAGGCGCACAATGGTGATGGTAGAAAGAGAGATGCTAAAAGAGAAAGAAAGAGAGACCAATATAAGAAAAGGCTAGGAAAATTTTATAAAAAGAGGGATGGGAAATAGTCCTATACTTCTCAAGTATCCTAGCCACTTTAAGAACAAATCTTAGCCCTTTATTTCACTACTAAACCCACCCTTGTTTAATCCTAACCAATCATTTCCAAAATCATCCTTTTAAAAATTTTCTTTTTCCTTTTTAATAAGTTCTATAATTACCTAATAGAGTCAGAAGCTCTGTCATAACCTACTTCCGATCATGACCGCCATGGATTCCATTACTAAATTCCATAAGCCTTAACAAATTTTTACTTTAATTATCTAACAAGAGTTTCTAACTTTTAAGGAGACTCAAATTTTCTTTCAAATTTTTTCAAGAAAAATGGATAAAATCTTCCTTATTTTTAAACGCTTCCCAAGAGTCATACTCCCGATAACTCAAACCTATGTTATCTTTCAAATACGACAATAATCGCACATGCACATAGTACAATACAATTTCAAATTTATATAAAGATAAACGATTCAACACATCAAATGTTGAATCAATACCATTTTTATTCTCAAATTCCATTTCTAATCTAACAAGCATTCCAACAGTCAAATCCTTAATCCAGGCCGTCTTTGCTTCTCTAAAAATGCAACAAGTTTAAATATACTAACTATAACATGAAAACATTGAAGATACAACCAAATGAGTTATAGAAATTCAATGAGTATATATCTACCATTATTTTGCAGGTAATCAATTATTTATAATAATCATAATTTAATTATATTAGCAAATTCATTATTCCTAGATCTCTATGATGCACATAATCAATCTCATTTTGAAACTTTACCTACAAAACTTAGATCTCATATCTTGCATCACAAACTATCGTAAATTCAATCAATCACTCATCACCCATTTTGGGTGACTAATATTTTACAATTAGCCATTAAAGCTCAAATATCATGAATCATCATAATCACATCATATTTTTGCAATCACATCAAACAGTGATATGCAAACACAAATAAAGTTCTAATATCACATCAAATCACAAATTCAATTATAGCCAACATAGATATAACCACCTTTTTTATTTCAAGATCAAATTTACATTTTTCTTAACCATTCACCGGGAGTTTCTTATTCAGCTCTCGGATCAATTTCATATCTTTCATAACTATTAGCCGAGAATTTTTCATTTACCCTTTAATATCATCTCTTCATCACAAATACAACATTTGATGTTGTTACTCTAGCACAATTTATCATTTTCCAATGCAACCCACATGGATAATTATTCCACAATTATGGGTAATCAATGCATGTAACACCATCATAATATGATCTATTGAAATTCTATTATAATCAATCTAATGGTAACTAATAACATCACACTTCCGCGAGGCAATTTGATCAATTACCATCCCCTTAAACAACTATTTGTATTTATACTATGAAATTGAGTGCATATATACAAGAATATAAAATTCAAACTATAAATGAGGAGATACAATTCACAACATTTAATTCATCTTATCTCAAGATAAAATCAATGGGAAGATATACACTCACCTGAAAGAATGTGTCTATTCTTAAAAGTTCTGGAGCACCTGCTCTCATCTTTTACTCTTTATTCCTATTTCACAATTTATAAAGATAATTTATTAATGAGTAGATAAGCATCCTTAATTTGCTTTTTCAATTATCTCAATCTTAATTCTAGACTATAGTACATTAATAATCTATCATTAGTGTTCCGTAAGAAACCAAGAAATCATTTTTATTAAACTCTCACCTTGATGACATAATTATATTCGAAGTATGCTATTTTAATACTTTTAATCATAAAATCTTTATTTAATAAATATTAGATCAAGTGGTCACATAATGATATAAAATAAGGGTTTTCTTGAATCAAAATGAAATCCCTCAAAATGTAAAACTATAAGACTTCATCATTACTTTAATCATACTATTCTAATAATTTATATAATAAAATTCTTATTTTACAAGGCTATAATCATATAGTTAAATCACATGCATAATATTGTAAAAATATTGCAAATATGATATCCCAACACCCTATAACATAAAAGTTCCATTTTTCATATTCTTTCTCATATTCTTCAAATGTACAAAAAGGATTTTCCTAATCAATGTTAAAGTCCGTAGCATTCTGGAATATAACTCATTATAAGTATTCTAAATATATCATTCTGACATTTTATATCACAAATAACTAATTTTTCAAATCCCTTATCATAACTTCAATTACATAAAAAATGGGTTTGTCCTTCAAATCATTCAACCCAGCCAAAAACTAACCTAAATCCTCACTTTCTTTAGATCATCCAAAACAGCAAAAAAAGAAAACGAGTTTAAGGCATTCAAAACCTTACCGCAGCTCAAGGAAGGCATCCCCTGCTCGCTGGTGGTAAAACATGGTTGGACACAGGCAAATCAAGGGAAATAACAGCTTCCCGTCACAGGGCTAGTGCTGCACTTCAAGGTTCTATCTCACGTCACCGACGGCAGTAATGGCCAGGAACAAGCTGCGATTGAAGCTTGGGCTATGTGGGCGGTGCACGGTCGCTGAAGAAACCAACCTAGCAACTGGAACATCACCAGCTATTTTAGGCTTGTCTAAAAACCCATATGCGCGATTGAGCTACAGAAGCTCAACAATGGTCGGTTACTGAGCCGACGATCCCAACGATGGTGGATGGTGGCGAGAGAAACAAAACGCAGCCACAGCAGTTGTTTAAGAGAAAGAGCGGGCGCGCGGGAAGAAAAAGAAAAGGAGGGGAAGGTGATGCCGGTTGTGCGATGAGAGAAAGGCAGCGGAACCCGTGGAGAAAAGCTTCAGAGAGAGTGCTCAGGTGTCCCCGAAAGGAAAAGAAGTTGCTGCTGTGTGTATTTACCCGAGGAAAAATAAAAATGAAAAATAAAGAAGAGGCGGTGAACTGTGCAAAATGGATGGCACGTAATCGAAGGAATACAAAGCTGCAGTCCGAAAATTCAATAAGAAGAGAGAGGATATGATACTATACTCCTCACCTTATGAAAATTATTATAAGCTTATCTTTCTTTAAATCCTAACTATTGTTTCATAAGAATTAATCTTAATCTTTCATTTGAACAAAAATTAACTTTTTTAAATTTTATTTTATTTAAAATTTCATCTCATATATTTTCAATTTTTCTTGACTACACATATATATAACAAAATTAGAAATCCTCAAATAAATAATTTAATCTAATTTTAAACCATTAATGATCATATATAAAAATAAATAAATTTTATAACCATTATCATAAGAATTATTTTTAATATTCTTAAAATATTAATATGAAAAATAATTTAAAATTAAATACTAACTGAATAAATAAATGATTGTCCATATCAAAATTTATGAAATTCAAATTTAAACTTGGAATATTACAAGTTCAAAAATAAATATTTTAAAATTTTATAAACATTTAGAAAATTATTTATTAAAATATATGCATATATATCTTAATAAATCATTACACTTACAATTGTTAAGTATTCTCAATTTTGTGAGAAATTCACCATAGAAATCATTTAAATTAATCTTGAAACAACATTATAACTAGGTAAATAAAATTATAATATCATTGGAAAGATATTAAATTCTTAAATTTTATCATAAGGTAAAATAGATAACATTTATATAGTAAAATATACAAATAGTTAATTAATTAATTTCAAATTTGTTTAAACAAGAAAGTTTAAAAAATATAGTTGGTTAAAATAAATACTTCAAAACTTAAAATAAAAGAATTTAAAAAGAAATCTTATTAGTTAGGTATTAAATTAAGGTAGCATAAGGTTAGGGATTCGTATAGGCATGAGCATTCTAGTAAAAGTAGGTATTGAGAAAATGGATTAAGTAATTTGGATTTCAAGTCATATATTAGACTAGTGGACTTATCTTGGTGATGTTATTAAAAAGAATGTTGATATTGTTAGAAAATTTTTTAAAACATGTATATACAGATTTTTAACATATCATAATTTATAAATATAATTAAATAATTATAACTATTATGCAAAAGTAGAGTAAGCAATTACCACATTATCTTTTCATTTTCACAATATGTTGAGAGGATATACTTTGCACCATAGGGATTGAGAGCTTGCAATATAAAATATAGATAAAAACTAGATAGTACCTTGATCTTCCTTTTCCTTACTCTCTTTTATACTCTAATGCTAATATTAGGTAATAGGAACCTTTCTTATCTAACTTATATCCCAATTATGAGTTAGTTGAGAGAGGGACCAAGAGCCCTCTATATTGAGTTTCAAATGACTCCACCCATCAAAGAATTATAGCTTTTCAATATCATTCATTAAATTAAGAAATCTAATTCCATTATTTCAAATGACTCTATAAGTGGTAAAATTACTCATTTCTTGGATGAGAGAAATATGAAGAGTACTTATAACTTTAGTTAATGAACATTAATTCACTTTAATTTGGGAGTTACACAATTATGGTTATAGTTATTTAGTAAATTAATGAATAACTCAATATACTTAATATGTAGTCATTAATCGGATTTAACTTTATATTTAGTAGGATTTAATCATATAATTAATAGAATTTAACCTTGTAATTAATAAGATTTAATTACAATTTTTATATATATAGTGGTTACAATAATTAATAGAAATTAATTCCAATTATAATACTATTTTATGTGGCCATGAAGGCCATTATTTCTTATAGTCTCTCACTTGGATGAATGGTCACATGAAAAATTTTATAGATTTCAAAAAGATGACCACACTGTTAACTTTAATGATCAACTATACTTTTCTAAATTTATTACCAATATAGATCCCAGAAGTTTTATACTTATTGAAGACATAATCCTTTCTATGTATCATAATGCAATATTCCATCTGAAAAAGTCATGATAAGGAATGGTATGAACTTGTCTACATATTATGCTTAAATGAACCATTCTTTTTTTATTGACTTAAACTTTTCTATAATGTCTATATCATGGTCCAACTTTAATATCAAAACACAAAGCATCAACCTTTGTTCCATAAAATGTGCACTTAGATATAATAAAATAAAACCACAATGAGTGCTTTATAAAGTTATACATTATTGATCAATCACATGGATAATATATGATTAATAAAAAAAAAACTTTAGGTGCTAATACTTTAATCATGGCATCTATCACTATTAATTTTGTATTGATATGCTTAGCAAACATTTTCTTCTATCTAACCTTCATGAACAAGATATTTCAATTCTATGTGTTTTGATTTACCTAAGCATTTGTTATTCTTAGAGAAGAAAATAGTAATAGAATTGCTACAAAACACTTTAATGGATTACTTTTCTTGAAATAAATCCTTTGCTAACAAGTTTGACATTGTACTAGTCAATTTTTCTTGTGAAATCTCTTTTCATTTTAAATACCTATCTACATTGAATTGGGATGACTCCATCATGTAATATGACTAATCCCAGACTTTATTATCTTTCATGGAAGCCATTTCATCTTTCATAAAGCCATCCATTTAATGAACTCTCTACCTTGTATGATTTGTAAAAATGTCATTGGATAATTTTTAGTTTCATGTTCCTCTAAGTATATAATGAAATTATTGATATTTCATATTGTTTTAATGATTTTGAGTAATACATATTTTCTTGATCACTTGTACTTTCTTTCATATGCACAGTAGTGTTAATTTTTTTTTGGCATGATATAGTATCTTATTATCTCTATACTAGTTTAATTTTCCATAATATAATTTAATCAACACTAGTCAATCCCTCATTTAAAGATAGAATAAGCTCTTCAGGTTCATGACTTCTACTATCAACTCCATTTGCAAGAAACTTTGTCATACTAAATTTTATAATTCTGCTTTAATGTTTATAACAATATAATCCCTTTAGGCTATTTTGGATCATTGATAAGCTTGTACACATCCAAAAACACAAATTTAAGCCACATCCTAATGTAATTTTCAATTTTTCTTTTCAAATAATAAGATTATAATTACTCAATTATGAAATGTTAAACATGTGTTTGAAAAGAGAACTTAAAGTTATAACTTACACAAAATTTGTCATATATTAGAAAACTTTATATGACAATTCCAAAAATAATTTAACATATTATCATACCTATCCTTTGAGTCAGATATGACATGTACTAAATTTAATCTAAAAGCAACAACCTTTATTCACTTTAAGCATTACAAATGAAAATACTTTTATTTACTTTTAAAACCTTCTTTAATGTTATATATCTTTGGATATACAATAACTTAAATTTTATAACATGACTATAGAATAATTATACCTTTTGGTATGAAATTATTTTAATAGTCATAAACTTTATTATTTATATAATCAAACATTTATATAATATCATGTAATTTGATCCACTTTGGTGAAAATCAAACATTAGATATGATAAGCAATAAATTTAATCTAAAAGTAGTAACACTTATTTACTTTCTAATGCCATCTATAATGTTTTATGCCTACATAAATCCCAAAGTCATATTTCTTTAATTAACTTGTAACATTATTTATATGAGATATTAAACACCTTTAGGCATATAACAACTCAAATTTATATGACTATAAAAAATAAAAACATCCTTAGGCATAAAATTATTTCTACAGCAACAATCTTTACATTTTGTGTAATAAGAATTTTTTCCATACTATTGCATAATTTTGGTTACTTTGATAAAAACCAAATCAATTGACAATATATTACCATCATGTTATACAAATGAAATTTCATGCAACTTTATGCAAGGTATAAGATTACTTATTTAATTTGGGCAAAAATAAAATTTCATATTATTATGTGACTTGGATCACTTTTATGTAACCAAATCGATCAATAATATATTATCATTAATACATGTGTCATTATACAATCAAAATTAGAATACTATTTTGATAAAAGTTTTTGCAGTAGATGGTGATAAACCAAGTCAAACCTTAGTGATCCACTTCGTGCATCCTATCATAATGATTTACTAACTTTAATTACAAACAAAAAGCAGGTAGAATGTAGAACATAACAAAATAGAATGCAAACAATACAATATACAAGAATTTAAATAGAACTAAATAAGGGAGGTTTTTAAACAAAATCTGTCAATAGAATAGAATGCAAAAATGACATAGAAGGAAATTTAATATAATAAAATAATTAATCTAAGGATTTAAGAGCTCTTAGTGGATTAATCATAAATAAAAATTTAATTAACAATTCTAACTAATTTTTTAACTTAGAATCATTTAAAACCCTTGCAATAATTCATCAATCTATGCCAGATAATTATTTAGGACTTGATCAATTAAAATTAGTAAAATTAAGTAATTGTTATAATCCATAAAATTGGATCAAATTGATTTAAAAATAGAATTCAACTAAATTGAAGGATTAAATTAGAAACATATGATTTAAACATTCAACCCTCTATTTCCATGTGAAAAATAGTGATAAACCAATTATAATTCAACATAAAAATAGATAAATATAAAAAATCACAAGGTTGAATGAAATTATACCAAATTAGCATTTAACTCATGCAATTTCAAGAAATCAAAACAAAGAATAAGGAAAAAAGTCTACATTATAGCTTAACATCTCATAATCCAAATAGAGATAAGCCTCATATTCCTTAATTTAATCAAAAAATTAGCCTTCCATGGTTAAAGAAGAGATAAAACTTATCTTGTGTTGTGTAAAAGTTTATTAAAGTGCTCTTATTGGAGATACAAAACCCTATATCTAATTTCCTATTCTCTAAAACCTAATACACCAAGATCATATGCCTCCTAAGGTTACAAAGTATAAGGTCTTGCTAATTTTAGAAGCCCAAAACCTAATTTACAAAATAATATATGACAAGAGTTATTACATTAAAATCTCATAGATATAAGTTTTAGCCAATGTAAAACCACTAAGACTATGAAGTTTCACTAAACTCCAAACATGAAAGTTATAGGACTAGGTTTTAAGAATTTTTTGTCATTAATTTTATCTTAATTGGACCTCTGAAGTTTCAGATATAACCTAAAAACTAAAACTAACCTAACTTGGACAAGAATAGAGGATCAACTTCTTAGTTCAATTAGGCCTTCTAGATGTCTAAATTGGGTTTTAACCAAAATATAAAAGTTGTAGAGCTTCATTTCTTATCAATGATATAAAGATCGCCTAAATATGATATTTAGAACTCAAGTTATAATTGAAAATCTAAAATGGTGTAAAAATATAACATTAACTAAATGATTTCAAAATATTGGAAAACTAATACTAATCACATAATAACTCCAATTCTATAAATGTGAGTTTTTCTATTTTAACTTGCTCCCCTACCGTGATCAAATGAGATCAAAAAGATTCTGGAGCATCTTCTGATTTCATATTGTTCCTCCAATGATTGTAGTACCAAGTACTTCTTAACGAGCTCGAATATGATCAGATTTATAAGTAAGCATCTCTTGTAAAATATGAGCAACACCAAATCCCTCTAGCGCCTAAACTTTCATTTCTCCCACCCGTTGTCCCCCTTAGTTGGCTCTTCCTCTAAGGGGTTGTTGCGTAACAAGTGCATAATGTCCACTGGAACGTCCATGTATTTTATCATCAACTTAATGAATTAATTTCAAGATATAAGGCTTTCCTATTATAACAGGCTACTCAAAAGGATCTCCCGTCCGTCCATCAAATATTCTACTTTTTCCCGGTTATAAATCTCCAAAATAATAGATAAAAATATTGCAAATAATGTCATTGCAACCCCATCAAGGGAGTCGTTCCCCACCCAAGAGCTACTTTACCATATTCTGAATTCAATGGTTCCAATAACTCCTCTACAACAGTTTGTCTTGGATCAGATCTAGAACTACCCTCAACGGTTTATGTAATCATAAATCCTATGTTTTATTTATATTTATTAGGATCTATTGACTTTGTATACCATTCTGCTGTAAATAAATGATAATGATCTTATCCTAGATCCATTGTGATATTGAAATTATATAATAATGGAAACAGCAACCTTAGTTGCCATCTCTATATCTGGTTTACTTGTAAGTTTTACCGGGTATGCCTTATATATGCTTTTGGGCAACCCTCTCAACAACTAAGAGATCTATTCAAAGAACATAGGGACCAGTTGAAGTAATGAGCCTCCCAACACTCAAAGGTAAGGCATTTCCCATTTTTATAGGAACTTCTGTACCAGAAACAATGGTATCTCCAATTCTAACCCCTCTGGGATTTCTAGATCTATATCTATATACTAGATCTATATATTAACCTATATAATAACTATATAATAGAAATATAATAAATATAATATAATATAATATATATAGAAATAAAAATAACGAAATCCTTTTTCTTCCTCTTGCCTAAATTCATGGAAGAAAGAATTTGCTTTTCTTATAGAGTTTTCCTAGTTAGTAATCAGAAAAATAGGAATATTACTAATCAGGAAAAGAGGAATATCGATAAAAAAAATTATCCACATCCCATGATTCTTTCTGCAGTTAAATCTTATGTTACACCAAAGAAAAATAAATTATTTGGATTTTGAATTTCATTGCTATAAACAAATCCTATAAACTAAATAATTACTCACTCGTCCTAATAGCAGCGTGTCTACCAATTTTACCATAGCGGCTTGCTTGAAATTATAATAATATATTTTTAGTAAATCGTCGAGATTGAAAGAGTCAAATGTAATACAATATTTTTTTTAGTAAACATAAAAATTGAAACATTAAAGAATTTTTCTTTTTTTAAAGATTTGAATATTCCAATTCTAATAAGAATTCTTATTATCATTCGTTTTTTGTTTTGAGTGTCAGTTGTCAGTTTTATTTAAATTAAGTTAGCAATGAAAGTGGGCTTTTTCATAGTTTATCTTCTTTCAAAATGGCACCATTGTAACTCAATCTAGATAATTCTGACTTCAACCTTTGAAACACAAAATTCTCTTTCTCATTTATGTTTTTAATCATTTTTTTCATTTTTTTTAAATATGCATTTTTTTTCAAAGAAAAATAATATTTTTATGAATCACAAATTTAATTAGCACTATATTCCAAGAATTTATATAAATAAACATTTGCATAGCTTTTTGTATTAATCATTAGAATTTTTGTTGTATCGAGAAATTAATATTTTGAAAACTAATTAAAAAATTATTAAGTTATTAAGATATCAAATATAATATAAAAGACTTTTAATTTCGATCATAATTGTACCCTTTATTTTATTTTCTATTTATTTTAGGATCCATTTTAAAGCATTTTAATTTAAAAATTACCATCTCCAATAAACCAATACAATTTCGAATCCGTTATTATATATTTGCTCTAGTTTTTGTTGTTTTTGATGTTGAAATGGTTTTTCTTTATCCGTGGGTAATGAGTTTTGATGTATTGGGAGTATTCGTATTTATAAAGGCTTTAATTTTCGTGCTTATCCTAATTGTTGGTTTAGTTTATGCATGGCAAGAAGGGGCATTAGAATGGTTTTAATTCATAAATATTTTAGACAATAAAAAAAATATTGAGCAGTTATGAATTCCATTGAATTTCCCTTACTTGATCGAACAACTCAAAATTTGGTTATTTCAACTATATTAAATGATCTTTCAAATTGGTCAAAACTCTCCAGTTTATAAAATGTCATAGAATATTTTTTTTTGCATATAATAAGTTAGTGGACAAACAAAAAGAAAGAGAATTTTATTGATAAAATAGAACTTCAACTTGTAAAAATAGAATCTAATTTTTTTAAATTTTTTACAATTTACAATATAGTTAATTATAACAAAACTATAATTCTATTATTATTATAATGTGCCATTCGGAATCAAAAAAAGTAAATCAAGTGATTTCTTCTTTCTTTTCACTTTATTTTTTTATTTGAAAGTATCGAGAACAAATGTTTTGAATGAATTAATTAAGTTCATTTTTCAAAAATATCATCAGAAAAAATGAAATGGAGTTTTTTGAAACATCGTAAAAAGTTATTGATTTTGTCATTTATAATTTGAATTGTTGTCTTTCTCTTTTCCTATTGTTTTTTCTTTTTCTTTATCCGAGAGACCGATCCAAAATAAACAGGTATGAAAGCTATAATTGTAAACCAAGATCAAATCTATGGAAGCATTGGTTTATACATTCCTCTTAGTCTTAACTTTAGGCATCATTTTTTTTGCTATCTTTTTGAGAGAACCACCTAAAGTTTCAACTAAAAAGATGAAATGATTTTTTTCATTCTATCAATTGAAGTAATGAGCTTCCTTATATATATACATACATACATACATACATACATACATACATACATACATACATACATACATATATACATATATATATATATACATATATATATATATATATATATATATATATAGAAATTGAAATGTAAATTGATATTTTCTTGTGTTCTATGAAATCAAAGAAAAATATTGAAAATGAAAAATGACCTTTAGGACTTAGAATAACCCTTTCTTTATTCTTATGGAACCCCTAGGAATAGGAACAAGAAGATTTAATCAGAAATATCGATAGATTCTTCCGAATTTCAAACTAAAGAAAGGTGGAAAATGAAATAAAAGAAGATAATTTCATCTCTATTTTTATATCGAATTTGAATATCAGAATAGTAGATATAATCATGATTCAATGGGTTAGGTCCACTTACTTTTTATTTTGTTGATTGATAATTTTTCTAATGAATTTGGATTGGAATAATAGAAAAATAGGAATATCTGGCAATCAAATGAGATGACTTATCATTATTCATTATAAAAAAATTAAAAAAATGTTTACTTTTCACTTTTCTAACTAGAATTACTATATTCTAATTCATTAAAATTATTATATGATGATTTTTTATCATTTTTTAGAATGAAAAATTTTAGAATTCCATTTTCCTTTTCGAATGAATTGAATTCTAAAATTCCTTACTTTTTTATTACAAATATCAACAATATCCTTATTCTCCCCTCAAATATGAATACTACCGTTAGGTTTTTATGCAAAAAAGTAAAAAGCCCCTTATCGAATTTGAACCGATGACTTACGCCTTACCATTTCATTGATTTCATTCATTCAAATCACTTCATTCAAAAAAAAATGGGTTGGGTATATATTAGTATATATTACTTTCTTTCGAGATGATAATTCTAGTGGGTTGCCCGGGACTCGAACCCGAAACTAGTCCGATGGAGTAGATAATTTATTTGTTAATAAAATTAAAAAAATCCCTCCCTAAGCCTTGCGTGCATTTTTCATTGCACACGGCTTTCCCTATGTCTACATTTATAAACCTTAGTACAATTTTCATCTATTAGTGTATATAAATTAATAAAAAAATAGACGGGGTCGTTATTAATCATTTAAGATATATTTCAGTACGTATATAGAGATAGATAATCCTTGATCCTTTCTTTTCTAGGGTTTCAATAGAAGTATTCATTTACTAACGAAACAAAATGCCTCCATTTGTTAGAATAGCTTCCATTGAGTCTCTGCACCTATCCTTTGATTTTTCTAGCTTTCTAAACTCTTCTTTATTTTCAGAAAACAGGATTTGACTCAGGATTGCCCATTGTTAATTCCAGGGTTTCTCTGAATTTGAAAGTTCTCACTTGGTAGGTTTGTCCATACCAAGGCTTAATCCAATTAAGTCCGTAGCATCTACCAATTTCGCCATACCCTTTTTTTTTCATTTTTATTATGAAAATTATGCCTGAATTGTTAAATTAATTAGATATTAATTCCTATAACAAAAAATGTTTCCTTTTAATTGATTTGTTTTATAGTTTCTTTAATCTGTATTGGATACCCATATTTGTTCCAATCTAAAATAATTCTACCATTTATGTATTCGCAATTCAATATAGATGGTATACCATATATATAATATATTATGGTCCCTCTTTTTATCATTTTTCTCATACAATTTGAAATACTCGAACAGTCGATTCTTTTTTATTCCATTCTTTTATGTTAGATCGAGACAGTTAAAAGTCTGAATTTTAACCTCCGGTGGATTTGAATTAAAACAAATAGAAGGTCAATAAACAAAAGAGATATTTTATTAATTCATCAAAGGTCCAACTGATCACCACGTCGGTATTGTAAATATGCAGTTATGAATAATCCAGCCAAAGTAATAGGAATTAGACCTAACACAATTCCAAATAGAAAAACTTTAATCATTTTAATTTGTTTGAAAAAGTAAAAAAAGGGGTAATATCGATCCTGAGATTTTCATATTATTGCTCATGAATCTTACAAGAATTGGAAATTGACATGATAAAGAACTATAAAATATATGGAATACCCCAGAAAGATTTCTTTTTATGAATTATTTATTCAAAAAATTTCTAATTCATTTCAAATCAAATAAGTCGTATCTTGCTTAACCCAATAAATAGAGTCGAGGTTATAATTAAAGCCACTAGTAGAAAATCAAAATAACTAATGATAGTAGACATGAAAAAAGAGGCAAGATGAAATATCTTCTTTTTATACATATGTTTATAAAACACTTCCCTAAGTTTCCATTTTTGAAAGAAAGATAGAAAGAAAACACTTGAAAAATACAATTGAAAGTTTTTGATTCATCAATCAATCATAA